>JAWWNH010000100.1:1316666-1975000 GCA_034641385.1 Darevskia mixta
GGCTTTTGGAATATTGCTTCTTAGGAGCACTTTTTCTGTCCAAGCCAGAGTACTTATTATTCATCTGCCTCTGCAGTTATTAAACCTCAAATATAAACAATTCCCATAGAAGATTTTAAATTACCTGTGCCTACCTATTCTTTCCTCTGGCTTATTCTTGCGAATAGGAGACCAGGCTGAAAGCAGGGAATGTAGGCCAAAGTGCACTATCAAATTCATCATGAAAGGGAGAATGCTGAAGTACCAGTCTGTCTGGTCTATTTGCCTTTCCCCTCCTTGACCAGAATCAAGCAAACACCCCTTTTTCTTTTCTTTCATGTGCGCAATGTCAATAGAATATGAAGTGATCTCTTGCACTCTCTGCATTAATGAAACATGTCAAATAAATGTGATAAAGCAGAGCATAAAACTGAGGTCCTTGTAAAGTCACAACCATTGTTTTCTTAACCATTTGATGCTGGTTGCTGTTAGTGAGGGTGGAAATGAATGTTTTTACAGGCTAGTAACAGAAGCACTGCTGTGCCAGTAGAATCCACCTCTGTGATTGCGGTCCAGCTTTAACTCTGTCTTGTTCTTTCTCTTATAGGAGCATTTTTTAAAAAAAATAAAAGTGTATGTGCTATTTTGTTTTCTGTACTGTGGTCAGATTTAACAGGTCCACTCAAATATCTGGCTTTTAAAACCTCTTTTCTTTTGAATCTCCTTTTCACTTATTTGTTATAGACTATTTATTATATACTAAATAACTGTTATACTGTATATTTAATTCTTACTGCGTGAAATATACACATATAACAGTGGTATGTGGCACGAGCACTAGCATGTTGGGTTAGGATCAGGGAGACCTGAGTTCAAATCATGACTCCACCATTATGCTCACTAGATATCCTTGCATCAGTCATTCTTATTCACCTCACAGATTTATGATGAACATAATACACTGTCTTATACCGAGTGAGACCATCAGTCCATCTAGCTTGGTATTGCCAACACTGACTGGCAGCACCCCAAGGTTTCAGGCAGGGGTTTCTCAATGCTGCTCCTGGAGAAGATGGGGATTGAACCCAGGAACTCTTGTGTTCAAACCAAATATTTTTCCACTGAGCTATGGCCCTTCCCATTATAAACTGGGAAGAAGGAAAGAAGGACCACTGTCCACCACGCCGTGGAAAGGTGGGATAAAAACGTAGCACATAAATTTAACTTTGTGATCATTTCTTTTAATATTTCAAAAGTCCCATGCTTTTTGTTTTGCAGTGCTACCAGATGAAGAAGAATTTCAGCATGCTGCTAAAACTAATAATCTGGACACGATGGAAAGACTGTTTAAGAAAAGAATTAATATTAATGCTGTAAATAGTGTAAGTATAATACACATTGCCATCTGAACAGGGAACCCCCGCAACACCATCATTTCCAAAGCCTAAAATTACTTAACTGCAACACACTGCTCTTAAAGGGAATGTTTCAAATATGTGTTTTGGGGATCTGGTTGGACACTGTGAAAACAGAAAGTTGGACTCAATCGGCTTTTGCTTTGATCCAGTAAGGATATTCTTATTTCCTTAAACAACTTTGATTTCAAGAGACTGCAAAATGTGTATTGCCATATTGACTACTAAGAATTCAGGCCGTACTCAAATTCATGTCAATTTCTATGGACCTCATTGAGCAAAACATTCTGCTTACTCTATAAAAGTGATCCTGTCCAGTATATGCCACTTGGATATTCCTAAATTTAAATGAGACATTAAATTTTATTCTTGTCCAATTCACATGAGGGCTTATTGGATTTCTGACATCTAGGTAGACTAATTTAGACTCTGATGATGCATCATGGCAACCATGAAGTCCTGAGCCACCCCAGAGCCAGTTGCTTTGGCATGGATACATGGGCGTAGCCAAGGGGAGAGGGCAGCTGCCCTCCCCCAGATCAAGTTAAACAATAGAAACACTTAACTAACCGACCGATCATGTCAGTTCTTCCACCCCAATAAAAGTTCTGCCCCCCCCAAACAAGGTCCTTCTCCCCTTAACAAAAATCCTGGCTATGCCCATGCATGGATGTTGAAGTCCTCCAGACCCAGCCGTCTGGGAGTCCTCAGCCCCACCTCTGAGACCAGCTCTGTCAACTCAGGCAGGGAAATCTCTGAGCAGTGAGGCAGGTGGTAAACCAGTAGAATCCCTAATCTGTCCTGATTTCCCCAATGCCAGGAACACACAATTTTTTATTCAGAGTGACATTGTGTGTTAAAAGTGGGGGTTAATCTTTGTGATCTTGAGTATCCTCAGTCTGGGGTGGGGAACCCCCTAAGGGCGCGATCATAAATTAACTAGAGTAGAGAGGTAAAAAAACAGGATAGGACATCTGCACCTTTAATACTCATGTACAACATGGAATTTGAGCAAGAATTTGAGCATCATCTACAATGGTCTATTGCTATTTGTTTCTACAGTCATACTTTGGGTTATGGCCGCTTCAGGTTACGTGATTTCGGGTTGCGCACTGCGCCAAATCCGGAAGTAACAGAATGGGTTACTTCTGGGTTTCACAGCTTGCGCATGCGCAGAAGCGCTGAATTGCGTCACGCGCATGCGCAGACGCAGCAGCGTGAGTTGCGAACGCTGCAGGTTGTGAATGCGCCTCCCGCACGGATTGTGTTTGCAACCCAAGCGTCCACTGTAATTTCTTTTTGCTTTTAACTTGTTTTTAACTTCTGATTTTATTGTTTGGATTTGGAATTTTTTATATTGTTGTAAACTGCTGTGGTAGAGTTTTATGATACAGCGGAATAAAAATATTGGAAAGAGAGGAGGAGTTTGTTGCCCAAGCTGCACCAGCTGGTATTCCCTCTTCCATACAACTGTTAAAGGTGTTGGGTTAAGAGCTCCTTGGGCTAAGAGCAATGTCATAAACACACAATGCAATGTCAACACTTATGCGGAAATGGTAGCACAGCACTTAAGAACAGTTTGCTGGTACCTCTATTCTTATCTGGGCATCTGGCAGTGGAGCCTGTGAAAACAATGTTATTTGCATATATTAATTAGCGTCCTTATGAACAAATATTTCACTTTTCCACAGACTGTTATCTACAAATATTTACCTGCTTGGCAGAGCCCATTGAGTTTATTGTACTTTTTATATTTAAAGGTATCGCCATTCACATATATTTGTGGGGAAATAATTTTCTAATGAGGGACCCAGGTGGCACTGTGGGTAAACCACAGAGCCTAGGGCTTGCCGATCAGAAGGTCGGCAGTTCGAATCCCTGCGACGGGGTGAGCTCCCGTTGCTCGGTCCCGTTGCTCGAAAGCATGAGCTCCCATTGCTCGAAAGCATGTCAAAGTGCAAGTAGATAAATAGGAACCGCTCTGGCGGGAAGGTAAACGGCGTTTCCGTGCTCTGCTCTGGTTCGCCAGAAGCGGCTTTGTCATGCTGGCCACATGACCCGGAAGCTGTACGCCGGCTCTCGGGCAATAAAGCGAGATGAGCGCCGCAACCCCAGAGTCGGACACGACTGGACCTAATGGTCAGGGGTCCCTTTACCTTTACTAATTTTCTAATGAAAATCCAAATCAAATTGTTGTTGACCAGTACTAAAGGAAAGGGAATTGAAATTGGGGTCTAGATTTTGCTTTTATTACTGACCAGAAGATTTAAAGCTCTTCAGTGTTATTCTGTCACTTTTATTTTCTTATTTTAGCTGAAGCGCACAGCACTCCATTTTGCTGTTGCAGGAAATCATGTATCTGCAGTAGACTTTCTCCTCCATCACAAAGCCAGAGTTGATGTAGCAGATAAGGTATGCAAAAAAAAAGGTTCTTTTTTATTGTTGACACAGACAAATAGGAATATTTTGTAGGAACACTGGCATTGATAGATCGTCCTTTTTTGCTCACAGTATTTGAAGGGGGAAAGAGTCATTTTTAAAAAATTGAAACATATTGAAATGTTAATATCTTCCTCAGAAACATCTTCCTTACAAATAAGAAATGAAAATAATTATTTAACTTTTTTGTTTCAGGTGTTCTGCATATATTTGCTAGTTTAAACACACTTAAGCAAGAGGAAAAAAAGCACAAAATGTCAAAGGTTGCTTTATATCAGGCAAAATCAAGAGCTGTCTCAGTTTTAAATGGAAAACCTAGATGTACTAGTTTTTAAAAAATTGTCCCACCTGCATTTACATTTTGAAAGTTGCTTTGCAAATGATGTCAAATAACATGGGAGTTACCTCTATGCGCACTAAGATTTTCGAGAGAGAGAACAAGATGGATTTGAGACAATTGCTTCTCTTACCTTTTAACCTATAATGTCTTTAGAAGTAGCTATTTTTTAATAATAGGATCAGGAGAATTAGAAAAAAAATACACTCATTGCTACATCATTGCTATTAGATACTTTTCTGTGGTTGAATTAAGTAAGCAAACTGCTGTTGGGATCAGTGAGTGCTTTTTAAGGGTAGCTCTACAAATAATATATGAACTAAAAAATGGTTTGTGCAATAACAATTGTTAAGTATTTGATTCAAATGTCACCTCACACATGAACTCCCTACATGGAGAGGCCTCCATCTCTCACCCTCAGCTTCCTATGCCAAACAATGCTGACCTACTGTACAGCTTTGTTAAAATGATTATGAAATACTTAAAAAGAGCTACATACATGCTGTCAAAAGAACCCACACACTGCTCCCAGCCTCACAGGTTTAAGTGGCGTTGTCTGCATTCTGTAGAATTTATGAGCTAATCCCCATTTATTATGTTTGTTAGCTATATAATGCTGCAAAGTATAAATTGAAAAGAGCAGTTTGGAATTGCACTGTGACTTAACTGCATTTTAATTGTTCTTTTTTTAAAAATTTGGAGCATGGACTTACTGCAATTCATCTTGCTGCGTGGTCTGGAAATCTGGACATAATGCTGATGTTGATTAAAGCAGGCGCTGATCAAAAAGCTAAGAGCAAGGTTTGTTAGTGGTGGATGTGAAACAACATTAAGATTTTTCACAACAAAAGAATGTTTTATTCCATTTTACTAATCTGCTATGTCTTTTCCTTAGGAGGGAATGAATGTCCTGCACTTTGCAGCCCGGAACAATAATGTTAGAATAGTGGATTATTTTATCCAAGACCTTCACTTGATGGATCTTAATAAGCCTGATGAGGTATCATGCATATACTATACTATGGGTTATTTGCCAGTGGATATTTCTGGATAGCATTAGTAAATTTTGTGATTTTTTTTTTTTGTAAACATGTAGGATAACTATGCATATAGTCACAGTAAAATTTCCTTTGTGGTATTTGTCACAGGGCTGCCTTCAGATGTCTTCTAAAAGTTATGTAGTTCTTTATCTCCTTGGCATCTGAAGGGAGGGTGTTCCACAGGGAGGGCGCCACTACTGAGAAGGCCCTCTGCCTGGTTCCTTGTAACTTTGCTTCTTGAAGGACCTCAGTGTCCAGACTTAACAATGGGGGTGTAGACGCTCCTTCAGGTATGCTGGGCTGAGGCTGCTCTTTTTATCTTTTTCTCCTAACATCGTGATGATGTTGCCCATCTTCTTAAGTCTCCCTACGGTTACCGTATCATGTTCTATATCAATTATGGGCTTCTGGTAATCAATACTTAAAGTTCTCTTCCTTTACCTCATTGCCTATGGTGAGGTGGTAAATCTGTGACCCTTTAGATGTTGTTTGAATACAACTCCCTTCATCCCTGACCATTGTCCATGGCAGGGCTGTCTTAAGCATATGCGGTGCCGGGGTGCAAAGATCCGCCCCCCGCCCCCCAGGTTGCCCAGTCCCTGGCGTGCAGGAGGGTAGAGCTGGCCGGCCGCCTCAGCGTCTCGCTGGCTCGGTCACCCCCGAACCTGCAGTGCAGAGACACCCGTAGCAGAAGAGCCCGCCGTGGTGCTCCGACCAATGGGTGGGCTCTTCCCCGGACTCAACTCTCGGACCCCGGACTCTCGGCCTGGCGCCCCTGAGAGCCCGGCACCTGGCTGCCCCGCACCCCTAGCGCCTATGGGTAAGACGGCTCTGGTCCATGGTGACTGGGGCTGATCAAAGGTGAGGACCAACAATATCTGGAGGATCACAGGTTCCCAACTCATTATGGGTTTTCTAGTATACCAGTATACCTGAAGGAGCGTCTCCACCCCCATCGTTCTGCCCGGACACTGAGGTCCAGCGCCGAGGGCCTTCTGACAGTTCCCTCACTGTGAGAAGCAAAGCTACAGGGAACCAGGCAGAGGGCCTTCTCGGTAGTGGCGCCCACCCTGTGGAATGCCCTCCCTTCAGAGAGATAAACAACCACCTGACATTCAGAAGACACCTGAAGGCAGCCCTGTTTAAGGGAGCTTTTAATATGTGATATTTTAATGTATTTTTTATTTTTGTTGGAAGCCACCCAGAGTGGCTGGGGAGACGCAGCCAGATGAGCGGGGTCCAAATAATAAATTATTATTATTATTATTATTATTATTATTATTATTATTATTATTATTCTACATCATTTATACATTATGTTGCCACATCATATCTATCCATGATAGTAGTTGCCCAGTTTCTCCTCTGTTGTTTCTGGTACTGACAAATTCTGGAGCGGTGGAGCTAGGACCCAAGTATTTAGCAGTTATGTATCATTAATTGTATAGGTGTTTGCGGCCACATATATAGGAGTGTGCATTTGTAAGGGCACTGTAATACTTAACAAAATTTCTACAAGCGCTTTTTACTTCCACCCTGACATCTTAATTATTTACTGTTTCCTAGAAAGGTAGGAAGCCATTCCTTCTTGGAGCTGAAATGGGCCATGTAGAAATGACGAACGAGTTGATTTCCCTTAACTTATCCACCTCAGAAAAGGACAATGTAAGTTTATCACAAGAATTCCAATAAATACTTATTGCCTTTGGGTATTTTGCAATGAGTGGTATTTCCAACTAAAAGCTGTACTTTCTTACCCATGTTAAACACTGTATTAAAACACTGTGAGTTCTTGCAATAAAGAGGGGGAAAGGATAGTTTGAACAGTGCTTAATTTCACTTTGCCATTTAATATACCATCCTGCTACATTTAGCATCTATTTAGAATATTTGTATGCCACTGTTCCTTTTTACAATTTTCACACCAAACTTAAGTTTATTAGTAGCCGCACTTATGTAAGAAAACATTGTATCTGTATCAACTTAGTTCTAAATTATCCCGCTCAGAATTAGTGCTTCGTTTTGATAAGCACGGGACCATTAACACGATTAGTATTTTGTATATTATAGTACACAAAACTAATGTTGGTTAAAATATGTGTTTTTACCCTTTTTCCAACTTTGGTAGGGCAGGGAAAAAACATATGGTAGATTGGCATCCACTGGTCTCTAGCTGATTTGCAGTACAACAGCAGGGGTTTCTAACTTCCAATTGTTTAACAAGAGCAACAGCAAAACAACAATTACTATATAAATTGGACTGCTGAAATGAATAAAGCTAACCAGGAGTGGACTCTTGTGTGAAAGCTCAGTTCACTTCTAGTACTGAAAACAAATTGCTGTTCTTGGAATATGGAGCACCATGTTCTGTAACTCAAACAGTATTTTTTCCCCCACCTGGATTTTTTTTTAATAAAAGAAAATATATTTAACTAGCTTGGATTCTGCCTACCCCTGTCAGCTAGGGCATTTGATTCTTGTTTCACGCTCTTCCTTCCATGATCCCTAAATCTTTCCATTCCATTAGAGACACAGGAAGAGATAAAAGGAGGGTGGGAAAATTGAGATTAACTTTTATAACCTGCACTCAAAATGCTATGTTCTATTCCAGATTGCATAGTGCCCATATAGACTTGTGAGCAGTGCTCTAGAGTTTCTATTTACTCCAAGGATATCTGCTTTAAGTGGTGATAATGAATATTATATGTGTCTGTATGTGTCTGTATATTATTTCTGTATGTGTTATTTTACAGGAAGGAAACACTGCATTGCACCTGGCTGCTAAAAATGGTCACAGTGAGGTGGTAGAAGTTCTTCTTCAAGAGTGGAACGAAATAAATGAGTTAAATCAGGTAAACATAAAGATGTAAAAACAAATCACGTGGCCACAATTTGCAAGATTTGTTCATGGAAGTGCAGGTTAATTCTGTGTCCAGGGTGGCTGTCTACCAGCTCCATCTGGTACGCAGGCTGAGATCCTACCTGCCCGCTGTCTCGCCAGAGTGGTGCATGCTCTAGTTATATCCCGCTTGGACTACTGCAATGCGCTCTACGTGGGGCTACCTTTAAAGGTGACCCGGAAACTGCAATTAATCCAGAATGCAGCAGCTAGACAGGTGACTGGGAGTGGCCACTGGGACCATATAACTCAGAGATCTGCATTGGCTCCCAGTACGTTTCCGAGCACAATTCAAAGTGTTGGTGCTGACATTTAAAGCCCTAAACGGCCTCAGTCCCGTATACCTGAAGGAGCGTCTCCAGCCCCATCATTGAGGTCCAGCACAGAGGGCCTTCTGGCAGTTCCTTAATTGTGAGAAGTGAGGTTACAGGGAATCAGACAGAGGGCCTTCTTGGTAGTGGCGCCCGCCCTGTGGAATGGCCTCCCATTAGATGCCAAGGAAATAAGCAGCTATCCTATTTTTAAAAGACATCTGAAGGCAGCCCTGTTTAGGGAATTTTTTAATATTTAATGCTGTATTGTTTTTAACACTCGATTGGGAGCAGCCCAGAGTGACTGGGGAAACTCAGCCAGATGGGTGGGGTATAAATATTATTATTAGTAGTAGTAGTAGTAGTAGTAGCAGTAGTAGTAGTAGTATTTATACACACATTCATGTCAACCTGTAACATCTTTCATGTATGTTCATGGAAGTATCACTTTAGGAATCTTACCTGGAGACAATTGTGTGCCGCAGAGGTTTTTACCTAAAAAATAATAGCCTTATTTTCCTTACTTGGAGAAATTTGTCTGGCGGCCAGGTGAACACTACTGCCCACCATGCCATCTGCTTCTGGTGTCTAATTTGGTTTTACTCTGGGCAATGAGCATGGTGCCATTTGCAAAGGAACCGGAGGAAACCATTGTGGCTCAAATCAAGCATTTTTCCCTCAGCCATGTCTGAGATTGAACCATTGCATTGTCTATTATACAAGTGCAAACCTTTTGTGTTGTTTTGTTATAGAATGGTGAAACCCCGTTTTACCTAGCTGTGGAAGGAGGCCACGAAGGGTGTGCCGATCTGTTATTGGAAGCCGGAAGTGACATCAATATTTCCAACAAAGTATGTTGATATTCTTAGGATGCTGCCCTATATCATCAATCTTAGAGTAAGCCTCACCAGATACAATGAGACTTTTTAAATATATAAACAGATTGCTTAAATCATCTTATAAATAAAGAAACTCTAGTCTTTTTAATCTGTCGTCTTGTGGAAGCTCAACAAAACATGCTGGGCTTTCTTTTGGCAGAAACAGAAAGGAAACTCCCCACCCCCACCCCGGTCTAGTAAGATTTAAAAAGCATCTACTAGAATGCCCAGTTATTTGTTAATGGTGTCTCTTAGTTATAAGCATTCACATTCTAATAGAAATCAGTGGTGTAGAATAGCTGCCAAGGGGAGAAGCAATGGCTGTGATTATTGAAAACATGGTTTTTCTGCTTTCCATGTCATACAGCATAATCCTATGCATGTTCATGCATCTTCATTCAAGCCAGATGCACAAGGGGAGGAGAAAGAAGGGGGCATTTGGCTTATTCTTGGTCCATGGTTTCTTGAGCCAAGCTTGTGATACCTTAACTCAGGCATCCCCAAACTCGGCCCTCCAGATGTTTTGGGACTACAATTCCCACCATCCCTGACCACTGGTCCTGTTAACTAGGGATGGGAGTTGTAGTCCCAAAACATCTGGAGGGCCAAGTTTGGGGATGCCTGCCTTAACTGGACCATAGTGAACCGCAGGTCCGAATCCCTTCCACCACCTTATTCAAAATAGACATCCAGAAGTCTCATGGACTTCATTCTACCAATTAGCTTTTTGTTATAAGAAAGTGGTGTGGGCTTCATGAAGTACCGGTATTACATCATGTTAATATGGTGAGGCATTTGTATGAAGTAGCCATGACAGGAAATAATGGTATGTCAGGCCATTAAGAAGTTAAAAAGAGACACTGGTTAATCAAAGTCCAGCATCCTGTTCTCACAGTGGCCAATCAAATGCCTATGGGAAGCCTGGATTCTGAGTGAATTCTCCCTACTTGTGATTTCCAGCAACTAGTTTTCAGAGGCTTACTTCCTCTGCCAGTGAAGGTAGAACTTTGTGGTTTGTAGCCAGAGAACATGTTCTCTGAATGGTGGCAAATTGGTTTCCTTAAAATATCTGCTTCTTGAAATATCTTCAAACAACGTTATTTATCTAATTACTTTGAAATCTAAACCCCTCTCAATTGTCTTTCCTTTAGCATAATACCAGTGCATTGCAAATAGCAACCCAGAATGGACATACAGCTTTGGTCACATTTCTTATCAATAAAAATATAGATCTGGGAGTGCATCCTCAGGTGAGTACTTTTTTAAAAAAATCAGGTTATGCCCATTATTTTGCAGGCACCTTTTGATATTGACACGATTCTCTGAAAGTAGTGGTAGCTAGCTATGTCTAAACCAGGATACAAAACAAGGAGAGCCCATAGCCAGTATAGATAAAGTCTAGTGCACGTTAAAGACTTACCAGCTTGCTTTGGCATAAACTTCTCTGTGTTAGAAGTCTACTTCATCCAATGATTAAGTGTTATCCTGAGCTACAGGATATTCTGAGTTAACCCTAACTTTATCCACATGTGTGGTGGTGCATTTTAAATAATAAGGTCATGAAATGAAATGCAGAAAGTTCAGGCAGTGATGATTACGTTATTGACAGTAGATCATTGACAAAGGAGTTGCTGATGATAATACAGACATCCTGACATTGCCAAGCTAACTAACAGATAGGGCTGGTTTGCAAATAATGCTCAAGCATGGCTTATAATAATGCCACAGCTTGGCATTATGTGGGAGCCAAGCCCAGGTGCTTAACTATGGTTAAAGGTTAAGTGCCCTTTTACAGTTGGGTTCCAGATTGCAGGGGACCTTCCAGATAACAAAGGATATTGTGGGCACATACAGCAGCAACATCCAAGGCTAATCCAAATCCAAAATCCAGGCAAGCAGTTGTTCTAACAGGGGTTCAGACAAGAGAAGAGCGGTACAGGTCACCAGAGGCTTGGACACAGTGCTAGTAGCAATACTTTGCTCCAGCAGCTCTCTCACCCTCACATCAAATCTTCCAGAGCTTCCAGACTGCCATCCCACACACCCCAGGGTCCAGCTGCAACTTCTTAGAGGTTTCTGCAGAGAGAGTCCTTGCGAGGATGGCCCTACTCCTGATTAGTCATTTACTCACAAGGAGTCCTCTTCTGCAACAAAGCACTCATCCTGACTGGTCTGCTTTTGGGGCTCAGGGGTCGTTTTGCCTCTGCTTCAGATGCTTAGCTGTCTTTCTGCAGGGAGGGATCCCTGTCAGCATGCCCCCCCCCCGACAGTTCTGGATCCTCCATACCTGTTATTCTGGGCTGTTCTTGGGGCTCCAGATAATTTACAGCCAAATCCTATATAAACTAAAGTTTATAAACTTTAGTTGATTTTAACCATAGCTTAGCATTATGTGCCAACCTGGTTAAGGAACTGTCATTGCCGCAAAGCTACAAAGCCACAAGTGAGGAGCGATGGACAATTTAAAGGCATGGCTGTTCTTGCTAGTGATTTTAACTTTTGTGACTTAATACACCACGGTTTAAGTGGACACCTGCCAGATACATCAGCCTTTGTATCTTTGTATATTTGGTTTATTAACTACGGTTAATGTCAACTGTGCCTTAGGGTTAGGTGCAAACTAGGCCATAATGTGATAAGTCACAGCTGACAACATCAAGGCTGATGATGAATTGTACTTCAATGGTTTCAAACTGCACTCTCCCTTTGAAGTTTATTTTTTCTCTCCTGAAAATTGTATAAATAATGAGAACAAGACAATTAAAGTTAAAACGTCTTAAACTTTGTTGGTTTCAGTGGGAATGAGTTTAGCATGTGTCTGACTCTTTCATGGAAATCAGTGAAAATTAAATGTGTCAGGACTGCGTCTAATAGCATTGACATTAAAAAAAAAACCAAAAAACAGATCACATACATTTCCAAATGAAATACCTACGCAGTACATGGTGCCCTGGTACAGAGCTTCCTGCAGGAGAGTGATACTGTTATGCAAAGAACTGTATGTTCCTGTCCTGTGGTTACAGCCAGTTGTATATGTACGATCAACACGTTTACTATTAACGAAAGAGAAATATGTTTGTATTCCAACACATTTGGAGCTGAGATTATATACAAAGTCATCAGCATTAGATTCAACTCTCATAGAGTTCTTGTGGTTAAACACTTAGTTCTTGCTGGTATCATCTGAAAAACATATTTTGTTTGTTATTAAAAGCTTTTCATCACATTTTAAAATCCTGGCTAGCCCCGATGTACAATTTTATTTACTTAATTTCCCACCAGCTGTTAATGGTAGATAAAATTCATCCAGGTTTCATTCCTAGAGGGAATATGTTGAGACTGAATCTAAAATTGATTGAGTACAGCAAGAAGGGAGGTACACAGTGAGAGGAAAATGGCGGTTTAAAACAATGGCAGAAATTTGGGCAGAGGGTGTCAGTCAGAGAAAAACAGTTGTTTAAAACAATGGCAGAAGTTTAAGTAGAGCAAGCAGTTCAGACCCCATGATAAAAAAAAATCTGATAATAATATATATATATTTTATTTTGCCCCAACATGCATCACTTTATATTGAGTTACATTAAATTGCATTTGCCATTTTACTGCCCATTCACTCCTTTTGGAGTTATTTTTGTTTTGTTTGAACAATTTAATACCCCCAGCAAACCTGGCAACCTCACTGCTCATCCCTAAGTCTAGATTTTCTATGAACAAGTTAAAAAGTGCAGGTTCCTTTACTGATCCTTGGAGGACTCTACACTCTACATCCCTCCTGTTACTTAACCGTACTTTTCAGTGTATAAGACGAGGTTTCCCCCCGTTAAAATAATGTTAACAAATTGGGGTTGTCCCAAAAAACTTGGCAATTCTCCCCCCAAAAAGCTCAACAACTCTGGGCAATCTCTCCCCATTTTCTTAATTTTGAGTCCCCCAAAGTAGGGGGCATCTTATACACGGGGGCGTGTTATATACTGAAAAGTACGGTAATCAATTCCTGATCCACAAGAGGACCTCTCCCCATATCTTATTCTATGAGCTGCTAAGCTTACTTAGGAGTCTTTGGTGAGGTACTTTGTCAAAAGCTCTTTGAAAGAACCAATTGGCCAGCCACTATTTAAAAAACCTTTAAGTAAAAACACTTAAAGCAGGATTTGAAGAGTTCAGTTTTTAATTGGGCCTTCCTTTTGACATACATACATTTATCATCACATTTATCACCTTGTTACATTGCAATTTATTATAAATAACACCTTTTTATTGCCAGCACACTTGGCAAACATAATTCTCTTGGCAGAAATAAATTGGCTTCCGTCTACTCAAAGGATTATTTCCCCCCCCCCTGAAGTGTGGACACGTGGTCAAGCAATATCTCTTCTGAACAAGAATACTTGGGTTTGACATTTTCATCATGCTGTTGTAACAAACTTTTCCTCTCTCTACAGCAAAAGAGTCCTCCACTCCATTTGGCTATCTTAAAAAATAACCTACCTGTGGTAAATAGTTTAATAGAAGCTAACCATGATATAAACTCGCTCGATCAGGTGAGAACTTGTGCTTATAAGATGAAATCTCGTATTTTCTTACCTGCGTTACGTTCTTATTTTTGTAATAAGATGGGGAAGTTATCAGTTGGCTTGATACATGCCAAGTGACTACTCGGTACAGTTACTACTTTGATAATGTCACAGGATACACTTTGTATTCTCACCACATTTGCCTGTTTTAATAGCATAGACCTCGACTGTCTAAAACAGCTTTTGTCAACCCGGTGCCCCCAGATATTTTGGACTACATCAGTCCCAGCCAGCAAATATTTGTATGCAGTACATATGCAAGGCTGTATCTTACCTTTCCTTAGAAATCTCGCCCCTCCCTCGTCCAGCTGTCATTGTTGGAAATTTCTCCAGCCTGTTTTATTGTGAAGATGGCAGGATTTATTACTTACCTTCCTTACAGGTGCACCATATTGTCTTTGTGCATCAATTAACTGTAATTACATTTGCCAGGGGAAAGCTAGGTTCCCCTCCCCAAATGATTTACTGTTTCTGGAAATCCCCTCTTTCTTTTGAAACCCTGTGCTTTGGTGCACAATTTGTATTTAAAACAGTGGGTCAACATCACATTTATAATTTTAAATAACTTATTTTAGACATATTCCTAGACCCCAGATAGAAAATATATCAAAATATCAGCTGGATCATTGGTGTGGGGAAGAGACGTTCTTGCAAGAACCCAAAGAGATTAGAACTTTTGAGTAGACCATGCATAGGATTGCATTATAAAATTACCAATGGAGTAACTTTGGGGGAACCCAATTTACACCATATAAAACTAACATTCAGGCAAGGCCTCTTTGCTGTGAGGAATTCAGTACACATTTAAAACCAAATATATCGGATTTGCACTTTCTGAAACAACATGGGAACCAAAACAGAGCCATCCATTGAAATTTGCACTTATCTGAATGTTGCAGTGCAGTTCTCCAAACTATGTTTACAAGAATGCAAAAATATATGAGGGGAAAGTGTGCATAAAAACAAAGATATGAGTGAAAATCAACATACCAAAATCCATTCCGTTGGAACAAATCGCTTGCAAAAATGTATACATTAGTCAAAATTGTGTGTGTTAGGAGAAATTCACACAAAAATGTTGATGAATTTTCATAAGGTTTTATTTTTTTAAAAAAACCACAAATTACTGCAGAATGTGGAGAACTATATTTAAAATGGGAAAAGTGAGAAACTGAGACAACTGGAATTGACAGGTCCTTCCATTCTTAGCACTAGCATGAAGAATTGTTGTTTAGTCGTTTAGTCATGTCCGACTCTTCGTGACCCCATGGACCAGAGCACACCAGGCACTCCTGTCTTCCACTGCCTCCCGCAGTTTGGTCAGACTCATGTTGGTAGCTTCGAGAACACTGTCCAACCATCTCGTCCTCTGTCGTCCCCTTCTCCTTCTGCCCTCAATCTTTCCCAACATCAGGGTCTTTTCCAGGGAGTCTTCTCTTCTCATGAGGTGGCCAAAGTATTGGAGCCTTAGAGTGCTCACTGGATCTGTCCTTCCAGTGAGCACTCTGGGCTGATTTCCTTAAGAATTGATAGGTTTGATCTTCTTGCAGTCCATGGGACTCTCAAGAGTCTCCTCCAGCACCATAATTCAAAAGCATCAATTCTTTAGTGATCAGCCTTCTTGATGGTCCCACCCTGTGTGTCCTGTGCCATCCCCAAGTCTACCTACATCAGATTTAGGGAATCATGGGGGAGGAGAGCAGGGAGGACATTCCATTGCTGTTGCAACGTTCTCTTTAGCACTACGTTGAATGCAACCCATTGAAGGCAATGGACATTACTAATATGGGTCCATTAATTTAAATGGGTCTGCTCTGAGTTGAACTTAGCTTTGTACAACCAACTGACTTTTTCGCAATGTTTTTGTTAGTAGAGGACATTCCTTGATAACATTCTTCTGTTTTGTCTTATTTCTGCAAGAGACATCAAACACCTTTACACCTGGCAGCAGACCTTGGAAATGTGGAAGTAATTGAAATGCTCCTGAAGGCAGGTTGTGACTTGAAAATTGTGGACAAGGTACTTTCTGTTGTTCGTGTTTCTGTGAAAATGCAATTGCTCTACATGCCCTGTTCTGTAGAACAGGCTGCTCTTTTCAAATATTACCCACTGATATATATAACTCTTGATTTAACTTCTCTCTTAAAACCTACAAATGCATGGCAATAGTAAGTAAGCAATCTGTGAGGTCAAACACACAGTACTTACTGTTCTTTCTTTTTGAAAGGCTGAGCGAGATAAAATACTCGTTTTCAGAGAAACACTTTCCCATTCTGATTCATTGGGTTCCATTTAGCAGCCATTTTGAAGCCTCTCATCCAATTGTGCCTTGATGCATCTAAACTTTTCTATTGGGAGATGCATTCCCCAAATATAAAAAAATACAAAGCAGTGTAAGTCACACTGGCCCAGTTCACATGTCATGGTAATCTATAGTTAATGGGTTTTCTCCTCAGAATTACATGGGGAGGAAAAAATCATGGTCCCTGGCTTTGCGTTATGTCAAGGAGACAAACAAATCATGATCAGTAAGCTAAGAACAAGTCTTAGCTATAGATTGTGGCTTCCTGGGAGCAAAATAATCCATGATCCCTGAATCATACATAACACCTAGAGATTTTTGAAATATTATAAATGCTATAAAATAAAATAGCCCAGATCAATGTCTCCATGGATGAAGCCACTTAATTCATTCTATGCATAGATGACTGAGCCAATTTGAATGCTTCTATGGGACGCGGGTGGCGCTGTGGTCTAAACCACAGAGCCTAGGGCTTGCCGATCAGAAGGTCGGCAGTTCGAATCCCTGCGACGCGGTGAGCTCCCGTTGTTCGGTCCCAGCTCCTGCCCACCTAGCAGCTCGAAAGCACGTCAAGTGCAAGTAGATAAATAGGTACCGCTCTGGCGGGAAGGTAAACTCCGTTTTCCGTGCGCTGCTCTGGTTCGCCAGAAGCGGCTTAGTCATGCTGGCCACATGACCCGGAAGCTGTCTGTGGACAAACGCTGGCTCCCTTGACCTATAGAGTGAGATGAGCGCTGCAACCCCAGAGTTGTCTGCGACTGGACCTAATGGTCAGGGGTACCTTTACCTTTATGGGAGCCAAGGCCCAGGCTATCAAAGCTGTATTAGTCAAGTTCTATTGTGGAAGTTAAACCTATCCATTCACATTTAAGTTACTGACCTAAAAGGCCCAAGAGGAGTAATTTGGTGGCGTGTCTGAGAAGAGAATGTTACTTGAATTTATTATGCAGTGCCTTAAGTAAAAAATCTGGAGTAGCCCAACTAAGCCTCGGCAATAACTCTTTTGTCCCACAATTAATGCTTTTGTGCATTGTGCTTTCTGTGACATGGATCCAGCAAGCTGAACATTATCTAGGTACCAAAGGAATCAGTCCCTGTCAGAGAAAAAGGTGGGATACAAATAAATATATAATGATGATGATGGTGATTTTTCAAAAATAAGGGATTGGAATGACCTAAGGTAAAACTAGGGACCAATCCTAGATATTAAATGGTGAAATGTCATTCAGGCATACTTTCAAAGAGTGAGTCCCACTGATCGCAGTGGGATTTGCTTCCAAGCAAATATGCATAGGTTTGTTCTGCTTACTAGTGTGACCCTCATTCTGTGGGGCAAAGGCTTCTGTTGCAGCATGTCTCTGAATACAATTTGCTAGGAATTGCCTGTGGGCAAAGTGCAGCTATGCTCCCTTCCAGCTTTCAGGCTTCCTAGAGGTGTTTGGCTGGGCAATGTGAGAACAGGATGCTGGAGTAGATGGAGCATTGGCCTGATCCAGCAGGCTCTTCTTCATTCTTATGTTACTGCACTTGAAGCATGCTTCTGTCCCTTGGTGAGGCATACACCTGCCTTCTCTCTGCCCCGTTTGTGCCACCGGCACCGCTGTCGTAAGTCTAGGGTAGATTACACCTAACGCAATGGGATGAATTTCCCTCTCACACGGCTTTAGCTTTTTAGCACATGGAAACTCGGGAAGATTTATGTTGTGGACAGCTGTTTTCAGTGTAAATCCACTGACATAAAAGGATTACTGAGATAAAGTCTCAGAATTATGTGTGGCCTTGAACTGTCAGTACCTGGGATGTACTTGGATTACAGAGCAGCCAGTGGCTGACTGAGGAGAGATTGATTTGCAGCACTGTGAAAGCAGCCGTTGTTAGTGAAGAATTTCACTTTTTTACGAACTTGTGTTATCAGAGGTGTTGAGCAAAGTCAAGTGATTTAGGGCAGGATTCGGCTAATGAGTCCTATCAGCAGGGGCCCTGCAGAAGGACTTCCCTAGGGGGCTTCCCTACTCTCCTTTCCCCTCTGTCCCCATCCCCCACAATTGGCTGGGGGAGGGGAAGGGAAGGGAGAACCCCTGGAACACGGAGGGAGGGGAGAGGAGGGGGAGATCATCCTGCCTGGCTAGCTGAAATGCTTGCTCTGACAGAACAATCACCTTACCATGATATTGAATCCCCACCTCTATATTTAATGTAACCATCTAATATTTTTAAAATATTACCGGTACTTAAAGCTAAGCAAAGAACAAATTCAAGCTATGCAATAACTATTATATTGGTTTAGAGTGGCTGGGGAGACCCAGCCAGATGGGCGGGGTATAAATAATAAATTATTATTATTATTATTATTATTATTATTATTATTATTATTATTATTATTATTATTTAGAGCCTGATATAAGACAGGAGATTATGGCTGTAGTCACACATTGTGCTGAACCATGGCTTGGAATAATGCTAGCAGAGAGTGCTGGTGCTCCCTGGGAAATCAAAGGACCCCCCCCCCCAAAAATGTGCTTTTAAAAAGGATAGTGTTAATTTGTGAGTTTGGGGGCTGTGCAGATGCACATGCCTATACACCCCCCCCGCATCCCAGGGCTCCAACCTAACCCGGGGAGCCCTTGACCCTGAATTATATTGCTTTTTGATGGAAGGGAGGAGATAGCATTTAATTAGGGTTAATCTGGTCCACCAACTTGATTCAAAATGGCCCCTGGCATCCAAATGTAAACGAAGTCTGCTGCCTCCACCTTGGGAACCCTCATGCTGAGTTTGGTTTCTCAAGAGGCATCCAGATTGATGCAGGTTGGAACTGTCGTGCCAGATTTGGCAAAGACCCACCAAATGCAGCGATATCTTCAGAGGAAACCAAACCACCATAGTTTGTACCCGTTATGCCAAAAAATAGGTGAAGTCATGCCAAAATTATATTTCAGTCTGCCATCTTGATTCAGAATGGTGCCCGGCATCCGAACCTCAGTGAAGATTCCCACCACCACCTCTGGAACACTTAGGCCAAGTTTGGCAATGGTATCTTGACAGGCAGCCAAACCTAAGTTTAGAATGAGTGCATTTGGATTATAATATAAATCTTCAAAAGGGAATTGGAGAACTTATTGGAAGATAAGCCACCATGCTCCTGAATGCCAGTTGATGGAGATCACAAGCAGGACAATGCTATTGTACTCATGTCCTGCTTGTCGGTTTGCACAGTCACTGTGTGAACAATTCTTTACGTTTATGTGTGTTTTTTCTTATTGTGATTAATTTCTATAATGGGAGCTGGACCCCACATGGCAGCCTACAAATACTTAAAATAATTTTAATTTTTACGAATTTGAAATACCTATTATATTGTGCTCTTCCCTACAACTGGATACTGTGTTTCATCCTCTGGGATAGTAGTCCTACACATAATTATAGAACCTGCTAACAGTTTGTTCTTGTTGCTTTGATTTTCCACTATCCATATCCTGTAACATTGACAGTAAACAAGTTAATGTAATAAGCGAAACACTGCACCGTTAATGGCAAAGTGTATTATAATTTGTCTGGTATTAGGACACCATTAGTTCCTGATATTGAAGAGAGATTTTTTTTTGGATGAGCTCTTAGATCCTAATGCCTTCTACTTACTTTAGTTTTTGTTTGCTTTCCCCCTTTTTGTGTTTGTTAATATTTCAAAATTCAGTTTTTAAAAAATTGAAAAAAGATGAAGCTGCTAACCGCTTTTAGATTTTCATCTATGGCCTCTATTTTCTCAAGCTTTAATTGATTCACACTGTTTGCCTTTTCAGCAAGGAAAAACTGCGCTAGCTGTAGCTTCCAGGAGCAATCATGCCTTGATTGTAGATATGATAATAAAAGCAGAAAGGTATTACACCTGGAAACAGGTAAGAAGAAACTCTGGTTTATTTATCCTTTTGCTAACACATATTTATCCAATAAGTGAAACCATTTTTTCCAAAATATGTTAATCTAATGGCTTTGGATTCCCAAACTCTAAGGTGGGCTTCCTTGTAAAAAGGCTGGAAAATGCAAGTGAGAAAGTGGGCATTTCTTTTTCTTATTTCCATTGTATCTTCTGTTTATGTCTTCACTGTTATCCAACAGCATATTGAGTTAGATGCTGAGCTCTCTTCCTGAAGTTTCTTGGCATCCTGATGAACTCGGTCCTTCCCATTCTTAACGGACTGTATGGGAAATGGCGGAAAAAATCAGTATGTTCTGCCTACCCAAAGATCCTTTCCATACAACACAATCTGGTGCATATTTACTTAAAAGTTAGCACCGCCGTATTTGTTGGTGTTTATTCCCTTGTAAATATGTTTAGGATTGCAGCTTTGGATATTTTTTTAATTTTCCATCAGTCTACCTTCTGCTGTGGCTGGGTTTAAAGGCGGGGGGAGGTTTTCCCCCTTGGGGCAATTATTTGCATACTCACGAACCTTTTATTGCCCAAATTGCATTATGTTACAGTCTGATTGTCTGAATGGTTCATTAAGGTGAGTGCACACTCATGTTTTGGCATTGTCACAACACATGTTTAGTATGTTTGCAGTGACATTCTTGGCAGCGACTACAGTGAACATGGTGTGTTGGCTGGCCACACAATGAAATTGTGGGGTTTTTCTGCGTGGGTGATTGGGCTCCATTGGTTTATTTCATGTCTGAGGCTAGCCACATAATATGGATTATGTTCAACCCTCCCATTGCCCCCGTGGAACCACGTGGGCCCAATGAAAACAGTTTGGCCTGCAGCCAGCTCAGAGATCCTGCAGGACGGATCACATGCCTCTTGGAAACTACAACTTCCATGATGCCACAGGGCCTTGGAAATACTGTGCATGAATGGGCACATTCAAGTCCTCCTTGTGCAGCTTATGAAACAGAAGTAGAAGATTGTGATAAAATATCCAACTGGGATACAGATCCTAAAAATCAGGGTATTATTGGCGTGCTCCTTTTTTACAGAACTAGTGTGCTGCAGTGGCTAAAATGTAGACGTTGGCAACTTATTCAGTCATGAAACTCACTGATGTCCTTCAGCAAGGCACTGTGCCCTACCACACAGGGCTTGTTGAGGATAAAATCAAGCTGCCAAGCTCTGTGGAAGGACATGAGAAAAAGAAATATGGGAAATAAGCAAACATATTGATTGAGGGAAGAGGAATGCCAACAGAATGCACACTTTTACTGCAGAAAAAAAGAGCTTTCCATTATGGAGTTGGTGTGCTTGAAGCTCTTGGTTTTTGTTCCATTAAATAAAACAGAGAATGGAGGAAAGGGCAGGAAGGGAACACAAAGTACAGATTCAGCTTAGTTTGGAGTTAGCTGGCTTTTATAATGTGTCGCAAGGTTAATTACATGCCTATTTAAGTGCAGGTCTTCACAGTTCTCTTCCATATGGGGAAACAAGGTTCAGCTGGGAGGAGGAGGAGGCTGTGTTCTTTACCAGAGAGAATGGCTTTGGAGTCTGGTGATAATCAGATGGATACCAGATGGATATTTGTCTGCAGACGTTTGCAACAGAAATGGGCAAAGGAGGGCAGGAGAACATTTCACAGCAAACAGCTGCTGGTCAAGGGAAGCAGAGCAATGTCTGGGTTTCTGAGTAAATCCATAAGGGCATCTGTTGTAACATCCATTCAACATAGGCAAGCTGGGATTCTGTGTGCTCCATCTCAGCCAAATATAGATGGGTTTGGTGAGGTCTTTTTTTGGCCAGGATTCTGTGTCATGTTCAAATTCTGTCCTTTATGATGTGAAGGTGCAGTGAGATACCCTTGTGCAGGATGTGAAAATGAACTATTACTGCTTTTGTTTTTTTAGTATCTCAAGCTTAGTCCAGTCCTTTACAGTTTCCTAAACTGCAGCATGCTATTTCTAGTTGCATCTGTATGCCTTTGAGGGAGCTATTGAAAACTAGACCTGGAAATTGACTGGGGCTGCATTAGGTATACCAGCAGGTTTTTCTACTGTGGGGTGAATTCTGCTTCCCCCACCTTCACACCTCAAAGCACGGCCTCCAACGTGAACACAGATTGTGTCTTCCTCTTTACCCCTCCTCTAATGCTTCAAGCACTCTGCCTGCATTGGGCTGGTTAAAAACCACCAACAAAAGCCATTGTATATATGTCTGATGAAATGCTTATTCCTAGAAAAAGTAGTATTTTTTTTTATCTTGAAATTTATCTTAAAGCGGCTTAAAGATTGAAACAAGGGCCAGCCAATCAGTGCTGTGCAGAGTTGGAGCAGAGATGTGCTTTGTCTTTAATCAGCACAAGGGTCTCTCACTTGCCAAGATAGAGATGCGTGAATGTAGAAACCTCTAAACTTTTTGTGCGGCCTTTCTGTACAAGATAAGACGATAAACCCAGAATGTTGCCTGAAAGGGAATGTGATTTCTCAGGCTGAAAAGGGTTTCCCAGCTCTGATTTTAAAATGTCAAGACTATCCACGTGAATCTCTAATGGCATTAATATTCTAGAAGTGTGATACTGAAATTGTTTATTAATTTAGTATCTAATGAACCATCCAACATGGTCCAGCACCTGTGAACTCAGGATAGGGTATGATCTAATCTAGGTCTGCAAGATCTGGCGCATGGAAACTTTTGGCCATGCTCATGAATGCATAAATTAAGGTGTACTATTGGGCATGAGGCCTCACACAATCTTGAAGAGTCTACACCATATATTTTATGTGTAGTGTATGTTTGGCAGTATCTTGCCTCTAGCAATATGTTTTGATTTCTGCCCATTCCTTGAGAATATACCAGTAAATAGATGAGAGGGGTTTGGATTGCCTGCCTAGTTGCTATATGTGAGAGTGACTCTCTGATGTTCTATTGCTTCACCTCTGCTATCACTGTCAAAGCTGTAGCATTTATAAATGTCTCACTTGTTTGCTTCCTGGAAACAAATGCCTTAGGGGAATAGCAGTATAAAGTAAGTTGGGGGCTAATCATGTCTGTAATTCTGTACAGGCAGAGCAGAGGTAGAAGTGTTTGCTATGAGAAAGAAATGCTGGAAACAGGAGCCCTAGTATCCTGTTTCCCTGTATCAGCGAACCCTGGTTATTGGTTTGCTTGTTTTTACAATCTGTTGCATCCTCCTCCAATTCTTTCCCTTTGGGGGTGTAGTATGTCATGCATCTTGATGCAATCAATATCAGGGCTAGCCTTGGAAAATCATTAAGATTCAAAGCCAGGGATATTTTTAATAATTGGGGGAGGGGAGCCCTATTATTGGAATAACCACGTGGCTTCATCTTTAACTTTTTTCCAGGAGCATCTTCAAAGTGGTGATGATCCACAAAATGATATCCTGTCTTTTAAACAAGATCACAGTGTGCAGACCAAACAGATCCGCTCCTCCCTTTGGAATCTTGCTTACAACCAGTTAAAAATGTGTGAGTGGACAAAACTGGCACAATTTTGGAAGTTTACAGATGAGCAAGTCAAAGCTATTGAAGAACAGTGGACAGGTAAATATACTACATGAAATGGCAGTGTCCTCATTCCAGACATAGGAAAGTCCACATAAGCCTGAGCTACGGGTTTTGAGTTATGGAGAAATTAGTATTTATCTGGCTCTAAGCATTTAAAATTAAATGTAGCTGTATGGTTGTTGATTTTTAAATGCAGGATACAATCAATAGCTGCTACCTGTCTTGCCAACTTTGGATAGTTGTTCCTAAAGCTAGCATAGAAAATGTAATCATATGGTTATTCTGTACATAATAAAATACAGAATGTACTTTTGTTGTTGTTATGCTATATATGTTCTCCTGGCATAGACTGTCTTAAAATGGATTGTATAAATGCCCCCCTTTCAAATTTTGTACCGGTAGATGTATTTGTTTAAAGCAAGACTCCGTCTTTAGACATTGAATTAAAAGTCGTCGTCTCATAAGTCAACATACATATTCTCATACCTGTCAATGTTTGAAAGGGGTGTGTGTGAGAGAGAATTTGATTTTGGCCTCACCCACTGAGCACTGTTTCATGCTCAGTCACCAGCACATTGTGTAGTATGTTACTGTTTCAATATTTACATTTATAAGTAAATGGTGTGTTAAAAACAGATAAGGATCCCTTGTTGGTTCAGCCAACTGGGACCAAGTGAACTCTTGGATTACAAGCTCTGATCTTCCACACAGCCATAATGTGGAGCCCTTTGATGTTTTCTCTAGCATGCCCAAGGTCACCTTATGCAGTTTATCTACTACTTAACACCCGTCAATCTGGCAAAAGGGTAGACAATTGTGAAGCCATGTTCCTAATGCAATTACATGATGATTCTCCACTTAAACATGTAGTAGGATCTCTGTTCAATTTCCATGAGTGGGAAAAGTTATTCTTTAACCATTTCAACTGTGAGTAGGAAAGGGAGCACTCCTCCTCCTAGTATGTGAACCCTGTAACCTCTGCACTTAAGCTGCATTTTCCTCTCACCACTGAGTAATGTCTAAATTGTAACAAGGAAAGGTTAGCGCCTTCCCCGCAAGTCATTTAGCACCTATTCTCATAAACTTGGGAAGAGATAGGGAATAAAACTGTGTTGGTAGCTTACAAAAGTCCCAAGTGGAAATGGGTAGGGCAGAAGATGCTCTTATTTATCACAAGACACAGTTGCTTTCAGGTTGTGGAAGCAAGTATCCAAAAAGGTTATTTTCTCAGAGCCAAACTGGATGTTACATGAGATTTGTGTTTGCATCTCACATGTGCTGGTCTTTTTTAAAATAAAAAAGAGAAGAATAATAAGGGGGAAGGAATACCTAACATTTTCATTCCATTTTGGGGGTGGGGGATGCCACCCCATCACACAAGTTGAAGCTGCTCTCTCTCCCACATGGGAGAAAATACAGGATCCCCCATACAGAAAGTGAAGCAGTTTGGGGAGAGCAAATTTAAGTGGACAAATGGTAGGCGAAAGTTAGGCAGAACCTTCCTTTTAGTCTCCACGGCTATTTTTCAGTTAAAAAGAAGAGTAAGGGTTTTCTGTTCTCACATCTCCCATGAAATGTCCACCTTAACTCTCAGTCCTACCACACAGCAAATTGGTGGTTCCATATTCAGTGCATATTTTCTGGGCTTTGGGGTGTTGGTGTTGAGTTTTTATTTTTATCTGCTGGTTAGTGGGGTGGGAGTATTGCTTGCTTTATTGTTTGGCAGCATGCTATCATGGTTACGGGAGTGTATTTCCCCCCAATTTGTTGTATGGAATATCAACCCCCTTTCCCCCTATGGCATAAGTGCATTTATATACATCTTTTCCAGTGCAAGTTGCTTGGGGAATCTTTGGCTGACAAGAGACTAATAATAATTCCCTCTAAGAATTGTGAGTTTGAAACAGAGACCCATTATACAACCCCTGCCCCCAACAAAGCCTCTTCTTTCCCTGTGAGCAGAGGGGCTTGGAGTATCAAGCTCATTCAAGCAAGCATCCCTACACCAGTGGGAGATAACATCCCATGTGAAAACAGTTTTCTTTCTAAAACTATAGGCTTAACATTACATATGTTGTTGCCTAGGAAAAAAGAGCTACAAGGAACATGGACACAGAATGCTTCTCATCTGGTTGCATGGCGTCCTAATGGCTGGCCAGAATCCAGTTAAATATTTGTATGAAGATCTGGTAAAAGGAGGATTCAGAGATCTAGCTGGTGAGCAATCAAATTAAGATATTCTATCTGGTCTTTGAAGAGCAGACTTTGGGTGGGATTTACCTAACAAGTCCTGTCAGCAGAAACCTTGTGCAAGGTCTTCTGCATGGACCATGGAGATTTTCCCCATCTCTTCCTCCACACACACCCCAAAATTGGCTAAGGGTGTGTCACGAGAACCCCCAGAACTGTGTGTAGGGGGAGGAGAGGGGCAATCATTCCATCTGGCAAAGTGAAATGCTTGAGCTGACAACATGAATGCCTCTGATTCTGTATTACTCTCTAAAGAGAAGAAAGTTTTCTTCCCCAATGCACTGCTGGTTTGGGTAAGGTACCTCCAATTGGTGTGGGAGTAAGATACACCACAAAGGCACCTTTGCTTCCTTTTGTGCAGACACTCCTTCCAACTTGCTAGCTATGGCAGTGCACAAGAGGAAAAACAGGTTCATTGCAAGGGATCGACTTTGCTGGGAGCTTGGAAAGTGACTTCAGTTGGTTTGGTTGATCTGGCCCACCCCTGCTATACCAACACATATTGATTTATTTAGTAATAGTTCAGGAGTCATCAGCTGTGCCAGTTAAAAAATGTCTGCTGTGTCATAATTTAGAATACAAGTACTGTACAGTCACAGCGGCTTTCTTCCCACTACAACCTCCTGCTTGCCGGTCCTGCTTGTGGAGATCATACCATATTGATCCCCCACAACAATGATGTGGTAGTCTTCTAATAACAGGGAGCATTCCATGGTTCCAGGAAAGCCACACCACACACATCGCAAATGCAAACACTTCCAACACATGCAACTCCCTCCCTCCACCCAGCAGCATCTTTCTCAAACACCTCCCCCCATTCTTGAGCATCTCCCCCCCAGATGAAGGAAATGCCTGCCATTTGCAATCAATCATCAATCCATTAAAACACTCAAAAATACATTATGGATGCTAACACGGTAGCAATTCCCTGATGTAGTTAAACATGTGAGGCACCAGACTTCAGATGAGGCAGCTATTTCCAGCTGATGAAAAGCCCAAATTTTACTTCTAGCGAGTTCACCTTATCCCTAAGGGTACGATGCCATGTCCTCCTCATGGATAATGAGCTGCTTGCTGGAGGAAGATAGGAACAAGCTGTACTCAATTTGTTACTTGGGGAGAAAACAAAACAAAAATATTGGCTCATCCAGACTTCTGCTTGTCCGACTGCTTTCCCCCAGGAAAACCCATTATTTACTGCCGAATCAGAGCAAACATCAATCGGGTTTTTCATGGATTGACATTTGCTCTGATTGAGCGTTAAAGAGTGGCTTTTCCTGGTGAAAACAGAGGGGACAACAGAAAACCGCTTGGACCCTTGCTTTCTAGGCAGAAGACAAGCAGCAGTGTGGATGAGCCCTGAATGCTTCAGTGTTGGAGGGAAAGAGCTTGCAGTCGTGAGCAAAAAAATTTCAGAATGAAATGATGGGATATACTGGAGCCTGGGCTGCGAGAAAAAGATGGAAAATTCCCATGCAGCATCAATTTCTTAAAAATAAAAAGGCAAATACCCATGGTGTGGCTATAGTTACATCATCAGTACATATAAGACAACAAGTAGAGGAAACAAGATGCCAGGAAGCCGGTATACAAATCATACTGAAAGCATTTTAAATAAAAGAAAGTAAGCCAAACAACTTTATTTTGGGGGTGCCTGTTTCTATTTCAGAAATTCTTTTATTGCCTCTGGTTTCACTTTAACAGCAGATGGTTGGGTGGCTACTGAATATTGTGCAGAAACGAACATGAATTGTTCACATCTGACATATTATAGGCATGGCATGTTTTCTGAAGTCTCACAAGTATTTCCTTTTACAGAGAAGATCAGAGCAGAAAATAATGCTGGCACAGAATCCAAGAAATGTGCAGTTTCATGAACTCATCCACCAAAGAGCTGGAAACTACATCCATTCTGGAATTTACAGGTGCCGTTTTTATTTTTCTATAGAAGATGCTTCTTCAAAAGCAGCCAGTTTGTTCCCCAAACTTTTATTTCAATGCACTGAAACATACTTGTACGACAGAAGGTTTTTGGTTTTTTGGCAAGAGAATACGATGTATTTTTCTTATGGCAAACAATTCTATAGTGGACATGTGAGTTAAATTATATAAAACTTTGTATTAGATACTTAAAATTCATTGCATTAAGTCTCAAGATTCTGTTATCTAAACTTCATAATCTGAAGGTTCTAACATGAGGTTACCATATAGTACACAACTGATGTTCCTTCCGTATAAAGTGTTTTTCAGCATAATTTGTTTCCTCCTAAAGTTTAAAGTTTCCTCCCTCTTATTTCTGCAAGTAGACACCTGGAAACCAAAAAAAAATGTTTTTTTCCAGATGGTACAAAATTATACAAATTGTATATTAGGGCCGAAAGAGCTGCACATACCCAAGCTTTTTCAACCATCCTTGTCTCAATGCAATCTCCTGTGGTTTTTCAAAATGCTGCTCCTTGAAGTGGCAGTCAGCATTGGGAAGAGAAATTGGCAGGGCCTCTGCATGCAGTGCCTTAGATGTCCACAAAAGCCTCTGGATCCTGGGCCAAGAATATCCCAGTCTGACCAGAGATCACCTGGAGGAGAACAATTTCTTGTCCTCCTAGAAGTCTGGCATTTAGTGTCACCAGTCCAATTTTGTGAAATACTCCCAGCTACTAATTTTCAGGTGTTTCTTGAAAATGTTTTTATGGCAACAGGCCTATTTAGTTGTCGAACCATTCCCCCCCCCAAGATGAGACCATCATTTTATTAATATTTTGTATTGCTTTCAATGTATTTTCTATTTAATTGAACCTGTAAATTTTTTTGTATACCATATGGCTATTTTATATGTAAGGGTAGTGTCTAAATACCAGTAAATAAATAACAATGGTCAAACTAGGTTACAGTCAATGGGTGGCATAAATTATTATTAACTATTATTGAATCTAGTTCCTATCTGCCATGGCCAAGAGTCAGGACTGATGGAAGCTGGTGTTCAACAACAACTGGAGTTGTTCCATTTTGTGTCTCTATCATAAAAGTGTGAAACAGAGTACAACAGGGAAGAATGCATCGCCAGATTGGTGCATGCTTTGGTTATCTCCCACTTGGACTACTGCAATGTGCTCTACGTGGGGCTACCTTTAAAGGTGACTCGGAAACTGCAATTAATCCAGAATGCGGCAGCTAGACTGGTGACTGGGAGTGGCTGCCGGGACCATAATACACCGGTCCTCAGAGACCTGCATTGCTTCCCAGTACGTTTCCGAGCACAATTCACAGTGTTGGTGCTGACCTTTAAAGCGCTAAATGGCCTCGGCCCAGTATACCTGATAGGAACTGATAAAACTCAAATTCATCACACAAGAGTGCATTATTAGACCTTTAAAAAGTGGCACTGCAGATGCTACTTTTTACAATTGGGAGGAACCAAAACGTTGCTATCATGAAAACAAAGGACTGGGACGTTACTTCTCTCTTACTACTTTATAAAAGCATTCATTTTCACTCAAATTACGTATATAACTATTACTACTCATGGCAAAGAAACCTATTTCATATTGTATTTTGCCCTGTTTTCTCATTTGGTGACAGATCAGCCAAAATTATGGAGGAACATTGGTACATCAACAGTTTAGGGCTTCAGAATAATAAAAGATATAAGGCACTATTGATGCTTATGTAGTAGAAATACTCGTGCTTCTTAAAATATATAGAGTTCAGTTTATCCTTTTTATTAAAAACATTAAATAATCATTAATAAAATAGTTAAGAAAATAAGAATTTCAAGTAGACCTTATTTGCAGTTACAAAGAACTACATTGCACTAACTCAGGCGGTTTATATTTAAGCCTCAAAACATTTTTACATATTATTATTAGTGGAAGGAAAAACATGATGTATCCTTGGGGTATAAACATCAGGGAGCATTTTAAACTGTAACCTAGAATATTTGCCTCCATGTGTTCAAGGTAAAATACAAGCATTTTAACCTGTAAACCTAGTCAACCACCTTTATTGACTGGACGTTGCTGTGGGTCTGGGAGTGAGATTTCGCACTGTGTCCTGAAGGCCTCGCGCTGACAGCACTAGAAAATTGGTGCAAAGTTCGAGGATATTTAGCAGCAGTAGCTTGAGGTATGGTTTGCTGAAACATACAAGAAAGCAGCAGTCATTTTTCCTGTCCCATCTTATGATCTCAAACAAGTCCATAACATTAGCAAGGTAAACCAGATACTCAGAGACTTTAGAAAATACTTCCATTTTTAAAAAAATGTTTCAAATCATCAAATAAAAAGTGAAGCAACTGCTCAACTAGTAACTTTTCTATTTGTTCTCTGTAAATTGGAAAGTCAAATGTCCTACCTAGCAACTTAAATGCTTTAAAAATGAAGAGCCCTGCTGGATCAGACTGCAGAAGCCTATTAGTCCTGTATTCCATTCCCACAGTGGCCAACCAGATGCCTGAGGGAAAGTCATATGCAGGGTGAGCAGCATTTTTCTCACTCCACAGCAACTGGCATTTAGAGGTATACTGCCTCTGATCCTGGCCCATGCCTATTATTACTGATGTAAATCACTTTGGGAGAATGTGGATTCTCTAAGGTTTCATATATCTGACATCACTGCAGAAACCGTTACTGTGGCGGTGGCAACCTTTTACACGTTAGATGGATGGCAACTCCATGGCATTTTCAGTGCCTCCTGAAGATCTTCCTCTTTCCATATGGTTTTAAAGTGGATTATTTTTTATCCCAGTCTGCATCTGTATTGGAGCTATTTTAACATATGGAATTGTTTTCGATTGTTTCAAAAATGGAGCTGTTTTAATTGCTTTTATACCCTTCTTGTTTTATGGCTGTAGCTGTTTTCATAATTGTATATTCCATAATGTGGGACATTATGAGAAAAGGTAAGAAATCTAATAAATGGACAAATTAATAACAACACTACCCGGAGAGCACATAGTCAAGGAGAAATTCAAGCCAGGAATTTTCTGATTTGCAGCTGCACAGATTATGCATCACACCTGTTCACAAACTCCCCATCAAAAAGCACTGTAAACTTTTGAACTCTCACATTTCAAGTCAAACATCCCTCCTCACATATTCTACAGTAGGTAAGCTAGGTCCCCTCACATGTTCTTTGTATTCAAGATGTACAGTCACTCGTGAAAAAGTTGCAAAAAAAGTAATGATTCCAGCAGAAATGGGAGTATGTTCCCCTCCTGCTGTCTTCTCAGACAAGCAGTTTGACTGACAGATTGTCATTAGGAAAAGTAGCACAATAGTACAGTCAAGCCTTTGGTCCTGCCTATACATGTCCACTTAAATGCAAAAACATACATAGTGATTGACAAGAAACACTGCTTTCAAAAAGCTTTAGATGACCTTTGTTACAAGCTGTAGTTTAAGGAAACTGGCAGGAGAAAAAACATGAGTCCAAGTGGCATCTGGACCTTTTGACATACTGAAAGGAGTAGGGTGAAAAGGATAGAGAACAAACATGCAGCTCCAGAAGGAATTAAGAATCACCTTTGAAAACTTCAGAGTTTATTCCAAGTCTCTTATCAGTTACGGCAAAAAAGGCATTCGGTATCTCAGAACCAACAAACTGTCAAGGTTTCCTAGAGTTTCAAGGCCTTACATTGAATATCTTTCTCATTTGGACTTCTTCCTCCATTTTTTCCATAACCCAAAGGCCTGGTTTATGCATACTGCTAAACTATGGTCCAATGGTATATGCACAAGCTTCTGGCTTATGGACTTCCTTGTACACACACCCCAAACATCTCCTTGTGGCTATGCCAGACCAGGGGAGACACAAGCCTAAGAACTTTGCATGTAACACAGAACCATAGTTTAGTCCTACTCCAAAAAGGCCCCTGCAGAGTGATAAGCTTGCAAGATGCAACAGAAACTGACTCAGTCTTTAAGTTCAGCAGCAAATGAGATGAAAAACCTCTTTCTGGGCTCTAACAGCTTCAGCTGCTCATTCTCCTATAAAACAAGAATTCCCTGGGCATAGAAAACAAGATATAAAGAGAATAGTCCTAGCCTTCTTGACATACTAGCATTATAAATGCTAGTTTTGTGGAGCATTCCAACATGCAAGCCCCCACCTGCAGTTTGGAAGAGGCTTCCCACCTTCTTGGTGCTTGTGGAAACAAGACTTAAGATGTTCACCAGAACCATTATGGACCACCTCTTGATCATGCAAGAATATGACTGACTGATTGCTGTCCATGGTGAAGGATTAAATATAGTAAAAACAGCTGGTGTAATGGGAGTATGTATGAGCTCAACAAGATTTCAGGACAGGTATGGAGGGACTGCCATGACCCAAGACAATTGTTCATAGTAGTGCTGGTGCACTAATCAGACCAGAAACCAAACAAACATATGGTCACCTCTAGCAGTTAACAATCAGATTCTAATCCTGCCTCTAGCTTTTAGTAGAGACAGGAAACAGCCAGTTCAAATTACCACAAATGTAAGAGGAATAGTTCTCAAAACCAGCATATGGTGTGGGGGGCAGGGAAGGCACTAGATGCAAAGTATAGCTTAGATTGGAATGGGTGGATCATGCCACTCTCTCTTGACAGAAGGGTTAGAACTAAATTATACCAAGATCAGAAATGCCATCTACTGAAGAGCAATGAAAAAACAATTGTTCATTGTGAGCATGCCAAGCCCTTACCAGGTTTTTTTTTAATCCCCACCTTTACTTTTAATATACAGAATCATACTTCTGAGTACCTGGGGTATTCCCCGAATTATGTAACAACCAATATTATTTGAAAGTGGCCCCTTTTGCTTCCAAATCAATAGAGAACTCAGGTGTCTACAAACAGAGGGATACTATTGCTTCCCATACAAAACTTAAAATAATCTATGCTTGTGTACTGGATCACTCTAGCTACGTTTTGTACTTGATCTTTCAAACCGACACAGGAAATAAACACTTAAATCACAGAAGAAAAAAAGGAAAAAGGCACACATTACTTAAACTTTGCATGACTTACTTTAGTGACTGGATGATGTTTTTCCACAACAACAGAATTCATGGGAGGAGAAACGCCCAACACGTCTAGGTTACTACAAATCCGATTCTTTAGTGCAAAATCAGGCCGGCCGAAGAGTCTAGCAGTGATTGTCCTTCCAGCCTTCTGTTTTGCTGAAGTTACAACTCGACCCGAGGACTATGACAGACAACACACAAATCCTAATTACACAAGGAGTAGTACACAGTGCTTTTTACAGTCAGATACCATTTACCAGCTATGTGCATCAAAAAACACTGTTACTCTGCAGCTTGGTCCCCAGAATATCTGATCTCGTGTAGGAAGCATGATGCCATGGTGTGGCAAAGCCAACCAATTGATTACCTGATGACTTATTTATTTATTTATGACTTATTTATTTTATTTATTTCAAAGGCAGCCATGCTGCCTCAACAGGGCACATACTGTTTTGCTGTGTGGCAGACACTACACAGGACTAAAAAGAGTGCTGGGCAGATTGCCCTAGCAATAGGGCACACTTCTCTTGCCCGCCACTGGGTATTTTAATATTCCTGAATTTCATCCCCCAGTTCCACTGAACTCAATGGAACTTACTTCCAAGTAGGCATATCTAGTGTTAATAATGATAATGATAAATAATAATAATAATAATTCATTTCATTTCTATACAGCTTTGTATTTTTAAGAAAAAAATCTCAAAGCAGTTAACAAACTACCTTAAAACATCAAATAAACAATCCAGAATAAAATATTACTTAAGCAAGTCAAATATAAAGCATACATTCAAAGTGTACATTGTGTTGTTAATAATGTGATTTGTTTACCAGTTTTGGAATGCACACAACGCCTGACCCTGTAGCAGCACCAGAGGCCAATACCATAGCAGCTGAGTCTAATCTGGTGTGGGAGGTGACTGCATGGCCGTGGTGAGAAGAAAACTGCAAAGCAATGGGAGAAAGTTGCAACCATCCAATTAAAAGTTCGGTATCTCCAATTTCCCAGCCCAAATTATCTCCATAATGTATTAATCTGTTTTGTAGGAGACTAGCCCTATATCACCACCATAACCTTAACATAACCCATCCTAACTGATTTCCCCCCTGATCTTTTTCCAATCTTCCCCACCAAATTTTAAACACGTCTAGAATTACTGAAACTGAGAGTTTGCTCCTGCGCCAAGTTATAGATTGCATTTCTTTACTTACCAGATCCTCTACAGGAGCAGAGCCTGGAGCCGCAGTTAGAGAATGATGAGTGGAAGGAACAGGAGCCGCAGTTAGAGGACGAGGAGTGGAAGGAGGAGGAGGAGGTGGTGGTGGTGGTGGCGGCGGCGGTGGCGGCAAGGAGGAGGATGGGGGTAAATGCCGATCAAAGTTAGATGGAGGAAGCTTTGCTGTAGGAAGCTTTGCTGTAGGACCACCAGAACTACCAGTGCCAGCACCAGGTTCTGTTCTATCTGATAGCTCACCCACTATAAACAAATTGCATGCAAACATTCAGAACTGAATTTCATAGAAAGAGTTAAATCACAAATTGTGATTTATTTATTTTTGCATTTTGTACTGAATTCAACAGAAGCCATATAGCTGTATGAAGATTAAAAAAAACTAAATACACTGCTTAATATGTGCTATTCAATTTAGAGACATAGCAAAAAGAAATCAGCATATTTACTCCAGTTTAGCACCCGTTGTCAACAAAACTGTATGATGAAGGATCTTCTAAGACAGAGGCCGGTCATTTGTTATCTATATAAATATGGCAATTTACCAAGCAACTTCAATACATTAAAAAACCCAGATCCTTTCCCTGTGATAGCTGAATGAATGAAATCTTTATTGCTAAAAGCTATAAGCCATCACAATTGGTAAATGCTTTTCTAAGTGGTCCCCGTGATAGTTGCAAACCAGCTGAACAAAGGGGAAAGTACAGAAGTAAGCAAAGGGAAAGAAAATGTGCAAGCCTTCCTTGGTACCATCCCCACCAGGTTGGCAAAAATCACAGAGCAGTGCCTTTTCAATTGTGGCACCCCGATTATGGAACTCCCTCACCAACCAAGCTGTAACTTTTTTTGGCATATCAAACTGACATTTTAATTTTCCCTACCTTTCACCTCTGCTACCAAGTATATTGTTCGCTCATTCCCCTTTGTAGCACTGCTTTTATATTGTGAAGTATATTTTGTATTTGTTTGTTAATTGTTTTCAAGGACTGTAAAACTGCCAACAGAACAGATTTGGCCAAAAGGTGGAATATTTATTTTTAGATAAATATGTAGTTAAAATTAAAAAATGTAAAAAAATAAAAAATTGTCGAGTAGCACCTTATAAACCAACTAAGTTTGTTCTGGTATAAGCTTTCATGTGCATCCACTTTGTTGGTCTATAAGGTGCTACTGGACAATTTTTTTTCTTCGACTGCGTCAGACCAACATGGCTACCTACCTGAATCTAGATATATATGTAGTATATACATAGTTAGGCTTAGTTTCAGGGGTGTGTGTGAAGAATTAAGAGCAAGGCCTCTGTGGCACAATGGGTTGGGGGGCTGGTTAACCAGAAGGCTGATGGTTCGAGCCCACCCAGGGACAGCAGTGGGCAGAACTCCTGCATTGCAGGGGGTTGGACTAGATAGGGTCCCTTCAAACTCTATAGTTCTATGATGATCTCACATGGTAGATGCTTCAAAAATGAGGAGGGCTTTGTGATGAGGGTTTCAACGATGAGAGAGGCAGTGGTGTGCAAGAATTATTGAGAGAATTCCCAACAAAAGGGGCAAGGAACCTTTTGCCTGTTAAGCTAGGTTTCTTTCTTTTCTTTTCTTTTCTTTTCCCTGTGATCTCTGCCACTGCTGCTTTTAACTGGATTTTTATATTACATATTTTATGTATTCTCCTTGTTTTATTCTTTGCAATTTAAAATCACAATACGAAAATATTAAATTGTAAGCAACTCTAAGTGGTGCATGGGCACTAGAAGGGAGGGACAGAAACTTTTATTTAAATTTAAGGAAGTAAAAGTGTTTTGCTCCGTGACACACACACATACATTAATGCAAGAGCCGTCATACCTATTGGAAATATACTTTACAGACTAACTTATTCCAGAACCCAGCAGGATCAAAAGGCCATCAGTTGTTGCCAACTGTGCCTTTAATCACTGGAAATGGAACTGAGATATTATGGAAGATTAAATACAGTTGCTCTCGTTCAAGGACGTGCAACCAGCTATTCTTCCTGAGAAATATTTCCACAAACAGCGACACCTTGTGTTATGTTGTGCCTTCTATTTAGAAGTTCAGTTCAAAACCATACTACCCAGGGAAATTAAGTTCCACCCCCATTCCTCATAATATCTGGCATATGAGAGAGCATTGTCCTCTTCAAGCTTCACCAATGAAGTGTCAAACTTGCATGCCTTCCCACAAGTAAATTCATTTGCAAGTAGTATGAGCTGTTGGGCTTTCCTGCTTGCTGTATACACTTGCCAATATCAACAGAGGGAAAACAGATGTGGCAAGAAACAAAGTCACTCTATGGCCAATGCTAATATATAAAGCAGTCATGAGAGACAAAGGGACACATAAAAATGAAACAGCATTGGTGAGGACCTTAGAAAGTGTCCGCAGACACACGCAATGTTTCCGGTTACTCCTGCCATAAAGCTTTTTCTAGGACTAGAGTGACACCCTGTGGCAAGCTAGGTACATCAGATTTAAAAATAATTATTTCAATTATTTAGCCATTTGTACTACAGTCGTAGTAGTACAAACTGCGAGAGGCAGTGAAGGATAGGCGTGCCTGGCGTGCTCTGGTCCATGGGGTCACGAAGAGTCGGACACGACTGAACGACTGAACAACAACAACAACAACTACAGTTGTACCTCGGAAGTCAAATGTATTTGTTCCGGAAGTCTGTTCGACTTCCGCAACATTCAGAAACCAAGGTACGGCTTCCAATTGGTTTCCAGTTGCTCAGGCGAGCCAGAGACAATAGCAGAAGCCGCGCTGAATGCTTGGCTTCCAAAAAAAAAGTTCGGAAACCGGAACACTCACTTCCAGTTTTTGATCATTCGGGCGCCGAGATATGACTGTATTCTGATGACAGTCCTTGAAAAGAAAAGGAAAACGGCAACCTCCTTTATTTAAGGAAATCTAGCAACAAGTAGCAGCAGGAGGAGGAATGTATATCCGTCACATGAAGAGAGAGACGTTACCCAACCTATTTGGGTCATCAGCAACCGTCTCAAATTGGACAAGAAGCCGTCAGAAGACACAGGCCTTGCCTCTTTTACATTAACATTGTAATCAGGGGCTGTGTATATGCTCTGTTAAACCAAGGAAAGGAGAAGCTGACACATTTTGAGAATTAACATTAGGAACCAACACTAGGCTCATGATTAGTCTGTTCATAATTCATTTGGGGAAAGTGGGTGGCAAAACAGTCTTTAGACCTGGGGGCCAATTCTGGCCCTCTAATCTTCTGCATCAGGCCCTCGGGACTCTCAGTAGTTCCTTCTCCAGGACACACTCCCCACTGGTCCTGCTGCAAGGCCTCCTTGAGAGGTTTTGCCTGGCTAGAATGTGCCTTTGAACAGTGATGATGCCTCTTGGCTGCCTTGATGGACAGTGGGAGATGTGTGTGGGTAGAAACCTCTGACTTTTCCATAGCTAGAATGTAGCCTAATGGAAATAAGAGTGACAGTTATCAATCCATCTGCTTTTGCGTCTGCCTACCACTGCCATGTGACCCTCCCCTCTGCAAAAGGTCTCCTGTGTGGGAACGTGGCCCTTGACTGAAAAAGAGATTTTCCATACCTGCTCCAGATGCTTCAAGTGCACCCAGTCACTGGTCACTCTTTCAAAGGTGTGTCTCAGGCCCTCCCTCCCTCAGATCTTCATTTTCCTTGCCAATGGCAGGTGGGATAACAGACAGGGAGGGGGCTTGATTTGGTGGCTGCAGGCTTTTTGAAGGCCCTAGATATCATTGTGTCCCATGACAATACTTCGTTATATCCACACTACCAGGTTAAAATGATTTAAACGTGCAAATACTGCATCTTAACATTTGTTTCTTCTAGAAGTACAGCTAAGTCTTTTACAAACAGTAATTCCTTTGGAATAACCAGGGGTGGGTGAGAGGCAAGCAACAGAGTAACTGCTTTTTGCAAATGCATTTCAAGGAGGCAAGAATGAAGTGGTCATATAGTGGAAAGGAAAGTGGAAAACAGAAATTATGGGCTGTTAAGACAGGATCATTTTGTTAGAGAATTGATTCTTCATGGACTAAACTGTTTACAGATTTATGCCCCAATAATCAAATATAAACATGGAGCTTCTCTCTGCATGGGCTTTCCCATTCCCTTCACTGCCCTCCAATAGTAAATAACTGAACTGATGCAGTGTTGCAGTTTTGATTCAACCGTTTATCCTCCAGTATGACTGGATAATAAACTTAATTTTCCTGAGAAACTGAAATCAGAACAAATGCACAAGTTATCCATTGGCATGATTATGCTAGCTGGTAGTATTTGCTTTCCTTGTAATACTCACCAGAGTCAACTTTGAACTCTTTGCTCTGAAATATGGTCATTGCTTCCATATTCAATGCACAGACGCCACGCATGAAGGCCTTCTTCATAGCATCTTCATTATCCTGATTTTTGTTCTGCATTTCCATGAGATCAGATTTCGACTTCTCCAGTGCAATGTTTAACTAGCAAGGAAACAAAAGATTTCTAAAAAGTGTATTTTGGGGCCATTTCTCTTACAGAAAGTCTCGAGAGATATTGAGATTAGGTATATATACTTGCAGGGTACTGGCCCCTTTGTGGCAAAAAGGAGATGGGAGAACTATATCACCACCACCATTAGAGACTTAAAATAGGCTAATGCTCGGAAACTGCAGTGAGGACAGGAGTGCAACTCACATTGCCAGGTGCAGCTTTAAATAGCTGGACGAGGCAACTCGATAGCACAGAAGTGGCATGGACACAGGGGTGGGAGGGATGGCTATAGGCAAGCTATGTAGGGGCAGACTACCTTGCTCTGAATTGTCATTTCAAGGCTGGTGTTAAAAGCTGTGAAATTACGACACTGCCTGGAATGACTAACAACATTTCAACACAGCAAATAGCTGTTTATTTTAAGCATTTGACCACAAAGGCTATAGTGAATGTGTGCTTATCTTCAAGGTGAATTGGACATTCCCTTTGATACCCATAACAGCTAAATCACAGCCACGGGTGTGTACTACAGAATGCACACATAGAAAAAGTGTGATGCTCCCAATAGTGTGGAAAGTAAATTACAATTTCACTTGCACCTTATAGCAGAAGAGTAATGATTCAGAAGTAACCTGGTATCCATTCTGTGTATCATATATCAAAGGACTGGTGAAACAACTTTCTATATTAAAAAACTAATTTCATACTGTGATATTGGGCAACACTCCTCCCGATTGTGTTCCCGTGTGTACACAGAGGAGCAAGAACCTTCCCATCTCCAATATACATTGGTGCAACATTTAAGTAGAGTATCTGTAAAGATGAATGTATGTAGAGACATTCAATGTTACATATAAGCCCAAATTATAGGTCCAGATAAACCATGGGGTCATCATAACCACAGCTCAAGCCCATACGTATTGGGATTTTAAAGCATTATCTCTACTGGTTGGAGGTCCCAACAAGCATGGCTGAAGAGCAGGAAGGTACCATCTGAATCATAGATTCACAGAATTGTATAATTGGAAGGGACCCCGAGGATCACCCAGTCCAATCCCCTGCAATGCAGGAATTTCAAAATTATGATTATATAACCCAATCTAAACAAAGTTTTACCTTTTAAGATTTAATCCCCATTCTCTCCTCTTTCAGTTGTTCTCCCAGCTGCATGTTGTTCTGTGCACTGATCCAACCTATGGTTTGTATTTTCCTTTGTCTACAACCCTCCTTGTTGTTCATTGAAACATTTTCTGGTAAGATCCAACCTCACCAAATTGTAGTAATCTGCATGAGTTCCTGCATGCTTCAACTCCCTGAATATATGCTTCTGTGGTAGCAAAGTCTCTCTTACATTCCTTATAGCCTCTCTGATTTTCAGGCTGATCACTCAACTTTTCCTTCACTACTTGGACGTTATGAAATCTCAGCACACGTAATTACTACAACTCACTTGAAGCTAAATTCCTCAGTCTCATCAGATCTGCTTTTGAACAAAATAAAGCACCAGAAGCCATAACAAAATCCAAAGCTAAGACCAATTTCTGTTAGACTTTATTGTGGCCTCAATACTGCTTACTATAACAAAGGCTTAAAAATAAATAGTAAACCCTCATAGTTAAAATACTTTCACCGTATGGGCAAACACTGCTTGCTGCTCCACTGGAAAAATGATGCCTTTTTAGATTGGTTCTATCAGGAAAATAGTCCTTTAGAAATTTCCTTACCTCTTGAAGTCGAGATTCATAGGTATTGGACAGCGAAACACGTACAGATTCAGCACTTGATTGACAGGCCTTTTCCACAGTCTCTTTCCATTTGGCATGGATGCGAGAGCGCCAAGTTGCCCAAGCTTTCTTCAATAAACCCATTTCATATAACCGATCAGCCAGTCTATTTGTGTACAGCTAGAGAAGGAGTGAAAATCAGTGTCAGGTCTGAAATTCCTATTCATTAGTCAGCCGCTTATGTCAACAGGGCACAAAACAGGTTTTCATCTGCTCTGGCTAAGCTGTGATTAAATCACTCCAGCATTCTTCTAGTGCAGTAGAAGCAAGACAGAGGTTTTTGGGATATGTATTGCCATATCTAACCCACAGTGTTGCCTAACAAGTGCTGGGCTAGTGAATGTGCTGGTGTTAAGTCATGTTAGAATTCAGACAAAGAGGCTTAGTTGCTGCTGGGTAGCAAAAAGGGCTCAGGCTTAATGAAATATGTTTTAATTTTTCCATGCACATTGTCTCATGGGAACAAGATGCAAGGATAATATTTTCAGTGCAAGATGTTACCTTTGCATTGCCCCACCTGTTGATAGCTCAGTTAGTTGCTTCAAGGAAAAGAGGGCACCAGTTTCCAAGAAAACAGACTGATTTGGTCAGTTTTTTTTATTCATCTTATTTTAAAGGAAGGATTTTGTTTGTTTAAAAGAATCAAGACATTCTTCATCGACAGGCCCTGCAGGAGTTCTAATCCTTAGAAATTCAATGATCAACATTCATGTTTACCTCATATCTGGAATCTTGTTTGCCCACAAAATGCTGAAGGCGCCACTTTGAGAATTTCTTCATTAGCTCTATCCTGTCCTTTTGTTTCTCAATTGCATGTGTCAAATTGGCAATTATCTAAACAAAACAAAGTGAAGAAAATGGAAAAAAAATGCAGAGGACATTTATCAGCTGCTACACAGTAATTTACTTAAATTGATCCAAAAAAATCTGACAGACAGTGACATTAAAGCACTACCTTCAGTTCCCTTTCATAGCAGGCATCTCACCCAACACCAATCACCATTCAATGGTGGCATAAGCACGTAGTGAGAAAATGACTGGCAACCCACAGATACATTAACTGATCAAGACATAATGGTTTGGTGTTAGGAATCATCTCAGCAGCCAAGGAGGAAGAAATGATTCAGCTTGCAGGTAAACCTTTCCTTATTAAATTTCTACCCCATTCTTCTTCCCAAAGGAGGCCAGGGTGTCAAACAATTGATAAAACATCTTAAAATCAATTCCAATATAGATGCAGACCAAGAAAGATCTCAACTCAAAAGGCTGCTTGAAAGAGGAAGGTCTTCAGTAGGTGCTGAGACTGTGCCTGTATAATATTCAAGGAGAGGAGCTACAACACTAAAGGGCTGATTCCTACATTGGGAAGCACAGACCTGATAGAAGCACACAACTCCCTTGTTGCAGGAGCTCCAATGGCTACCAGTCTGTTTCTAGGCACAATTCAAAGTGCTGCTTATCACCTATAAAGCCCAATATGGCTCAGGTCCAGGCAATCCGAAGGACCATATTCTCTCACATGAATCTGCCCACAGGCATGTTTGGTGGGAATGTGGGAGAGGGCCTTCTCAGTGGCTGCTCCCAGGCCTTAAACTCCCTTTCTAGAGAGGCTAGACCCCTCCTTGATGTCCTTCTGCTGGCTGGTGAAGACTGTTTTATTCCAGCAGATTTTGGGGAACTGATTGCTCTTAAGGAAAGGGCTCTTGATAGTGTGCTGTACTGCTGCTGTTTCAGTGTGAGCTTGCATGTTTTCTATCTGCATTTCAATAGGGGTTTTTCACATAGTTTCTTTTTAATGATAACCTTTTATATGTTTTTAGCTATGTGTGTTTTATCTGTACAGTTGTACCTTGGAAGTCTTAGTTCCTGAACAAGCTTAGTTCCTGAACATTTAGGCTCCCGAACGTCGCAAACCCGGACTGTTCCAGTTTGCGAACTATTTTTTGAAGCCGAACGTCCGACGGGGCTTCCGCGGCTTCCGATTGGCTGCAGGAGCTTCCAAGGTACGACTGTATTTGTTTTAATGTTTGTGAGCTGTCTTGAGTCCCAGTTCTGGGGAAAAGGCAGGATATGAAAGAGTGAATAAAGATAATAGGATGGTATCCACATAAGACCCTCACCTACAGAGTGATTGACTGGGTATATAAGGGGCAATGCGATCTTTCAGGTTCCTAGTTCCAAGCTGTATAGGGCTTTATGCACCCAAACCAGCACCTTGAACTTAGCCCAGCAGCTAATTTGCAACACACTAGGAATTATTACAATAAATTAGCAAAAAGTGTTACCTCATCTTTTCTCCCTATTGAAATCTCATATGTATGCAGCAGTTCCTTCAGGTTCTTCATCTGATTGGTCAATTGTCTCACATGGGCTGCATGTTTTTCTCTTTCTTGTCTCAATTCTAGCGTGTGATGTTCAACGAAATGAAGCTTCCATTTGTGCAGTTCAGTCAGAACATTGGTCTGAAGAATTAAAGGGGGAAATTTAGTGAAGAAATTGAACTAGCCCTAGCCCACCAAACACATACAATGAAGTGTAACACTGCTATTATAGAAAGTAGTTCCACATTCCACAGAAAAGTTAACCGATAACCAATAGTGCATTAAGAGGCATGTACGAGCAGAAAGAGGACAGCACATCTTTTTCACATGCCACAACACACATTCAGGCTCTCTGGTACATGGCATTTATTTATTGTTTATGAAAGTATCTATATACTGCCTTTCCACAAAATATCAGGGTGATGCACAGCAATATAAAAACAGTATGGAACAATCATTCAAATGACTGGCTTTGGGTGTCAGCTTTGAACATCTAAATTCATGAATCCATAGAACCTATGCAGGGCCTTCTCTGAAGAGGAGTTAAATTAGAACATTGGACCACAAGAGCCCAGCATCACAGAAACACAAGGCAGAAGGTTTTGTTTTTTTACTTGCTTTGATATCCAATGCAAATGGCTCATTCAAATGCCAATTTTTCCATATACGTTTCACTTAGGTACTCCAATCTTAAGAAGGCAGGAGTGTAATTATATTTTGACAGCTGTTGTTCAGAGTTCCAATTGGAGGGAATTTGGTTTCTAATCTGCAGTCCAGGCTGTTTTCTGTTCAGAGGGACTTGCAGCCTTAGGCTCTAACTCAGCGGACGTTAATGTGTGCCGTTTGGGGATACTACTCCCATCAGCCCCAGCTGGTTGGCCAGTGATCAAGTGGATGATGGGAACTGTAGTCCACAACATCAGGAGGATATCTTATTGACTAATCTTCCTCTAACTAGACATGCTACACAGCCACTGATACTATAGCTCTTCAAAAAAAGAAGCGGTAGCAGAAAAGCAATACCGGTATTAGGAGAAGAATTTAGAGCAGCAGAGCCCTCTTGTCTATTTGCATGTGAAGCTCCACTGGGGAAGAACAGCTAGGACTGGGTGTCTTAGAACAGCGAAACAATGGGTAGGAAAAAAGTCCTGCCCCCACCTACTCCTACAGTCTAAATTTGCTGCTTCTGAAGCTGTTTTGCTTTTTTAAAAAACAGCACAGTATCTCTTTCATTGGGGTTTATTATGCACAGATTCTCAGTTGTTTTCCTTTTTGAACAATATTTTTGACATGACTAACGTTTGAGATCAAAAGATCCTTTTTTACACACAAAAGATGTGTTCAAATGCCACTCAATCAAGGTTGGTTCTTTAATCTTATAAAACCCCGCAGAAGCAGTGATAGAAGGAAACATTTCTAGAACAGGGGATTTTGTTCTGAGGGCTGGCGCAAGAAGTTGCACAAGCCGAGGTAGGCAGACCGCACCATCTCTTCTTGCTTCCAGCTTACCTTGCATTGCCACTGTGTTAGCGGTAGCAGGACTGGCAAGATCAATGCCATGAAGAGGGGCTTGGGTGGGTAGGCAGTAGTGGTGGCCGGTGGGGAGGAGTAGCCATGGTAGTGGCATATGGGGAGGAGCATGAGCCACACCCCTCCCAATCTGCCACCTGAGCCATGTGGCTCAATACTGCTCAGGTAGGTCAAGGCCCTGCAAACAGTACAAGGTTTGACTTGGAGTCTTTTTGAAAACAACACTTTCCTTTTACTTGGCCAAAGCACTCAACATGCATTTCCTATGCACATTATGTCACTAAATATTCAAAATGTTGCAAAATACAAAGCTATCTGCGAGATGATTTTATAATTAATGCAAAGTTAAATACCTTAAGACTTCCACTCCAGAGATCAAGTATGCTCTCTATTTGGGTCACTCTTTCATCTGAAAGGGTTAAATCAGTCACATTTGACTCCTGAATATCTCTTTGACTACATGAGGACCCTTCTGAAGAGCTGTCTTCTGAAAGGACTGGGCAAAGTCCTCCCACGTTCGTACGAGCCGGCTCCTTTACTGTTGAAACTGAAAAAAAGAAAAGAAACATGAAAAAGGCATTTAGATTTTCCACATCCTATCACTGAACTTAGTTGGTACAAGTCAAACAAAAGGTTTACAAAGCCAATGTTGGCTTTTTTCAACACAGCAAAAAGTACTGTGGCATCTTAATTGGAAAACAAATTTATTACAGGGTATGCTTTCGTGGACTAGAGTTGACTTCATTAAATGCCTTAGTACCTTCTGTTGCAGCAACAGACCAGCACAGTTGTTGCTTGGGAAGTTTTTGCTGGTCACTGTAAGCAAGCTATTTGACCTTAAGAGACTGATACCTTAACCCCACCCCGGGAAGCCGCCATTTGCTAAACCATAGTTAATAGCTTCCTGCTATGTCCTTACACAGAAATTATATACTGTACATAGTTGAACCACGATGGTTTCCACAGCAAAGCATTTCTTACACCTTTCCCCAATGGTAACGGAAACCATTTAAAAAAGGGGGGAGGCAGTTTTGAGATTAAGCAGAAGGGATATTTATCATGGGATGGTGGTGGAAAAGGCAATGCCCCATTGCATGTAAAGATCACCCCTCATGCTTCTCTACATAGTAGCTATTCTAGAAATACATATACTTGACAGACCATAGGCTGGACACTGACCAAACTTGCAGGTAAAATGGTGTGTAACAGTCAGTTCAAACCTCTAGGCACCCATGAAGTTCGCTTGGGCCAGACACTATTTCAGCATAACCACAGCATTTATTTGAAAAAGTAAAGCATGAAACCCCTATGTGCCGTATCTGTAAACTGAACCTTAATGCGAGTTTTTAAGCAGTAGATACAAGAGTCAAAATTTTATTTCTCACCCCAGTTAAGTTATACCTTCTATCCTTGTTGTCCGAGTAGATGTAGCAAAATCAGAAGGTCTCCCATGTTTCCTTCGTCTCATTGCTGCAGTTTCATGTCTGCGTTCATCCATTACTGGACTTATTCCTGTTTCAAATATGAGGATTGACCAGATTTGCATAGGCTGGTATAGGGCACTTCAGAATACCACTAATGAAAATATTCTTATGTTGGAAGCTGAAACTAGGATTGCAACACTAACAAAATGGTCCCAATATGCTCTCCTAGTACTGTTAGAATGGAAGCAAGCAGTAGCAGGACTGCAGTCTTGGTGTAACTAACTATGAACTAGAGCTCTCCAAAGCCTTTGAGTTGAGGAAGAAGGACAAGCAATTTATTTGTGTGTCTTCCAAAGTCTGTTACTTCCTGCTGAAAGGGAAATTTCACTAAATGCTAGATTTACCAGGTGAAAAATAAAATAAATGCCAAGCATTAGAAAATCACAAGGGGCTGCTAACAACACAGTAGAAAGTTTGGCAATATATTTTCATAGACAAGAGATAAAGTCAGCTTTAACACAGATCCACTGATGTGCAACAGTTCAATACTGGAGGACCAGCACCTTAGGAGAAAGCAGCACTTAACCGCCTGGAGATGAGTCACTGCTGCTCAGTAATTTATTGCATCAGTCTTACAAGTTTTCAGATTTAATTAACTAAGCAGATAACACAGGACAGGAAATTAAATTTTAGTCTTAAAACCATTCAAATGCTAGATTTAACACTGCAGCCTGTTTTATTCTGATATTTCTTCTTTATAGGACAGGAAGCTTCTTTGAAGATAATTGTTATCCTTAGATCTATCATTTCAAAGGAAGGCTTGTTATTAGTAATTGGAGTTCTCCCACCAAAGCATACTAGATTTAATCCACAAAACAGGTTTTTCAGTTCAAAGTTTTTGCAAAAGCATCTACTCTTCTGGATGCTCACACTACTAAAACTCTACAGCTTATGAGACGATGACAATCCCAAATGCAGAGTTCATAATTCTAATGTGTACTGGGTAAAACCAGGCAGATAAAAAATAATAGGTCAATATTTCCCACAATGTTTCTACATAGTTGCTGCTTTGGATGACCAGGCTCCATAAAGTTGGAAATATGCCGGTTGAGATTGCAGTATCTATACCTACATAGCCAAGTTTGCTTCAAGAACTACAAGTTTCTCTTTCATTTCCCCCCCAACATGCCCAAATCCCTGGCAATTTCTCTATGCATGCATTTGTGGGAGTTTACAAAAGCACTCCACCTACAGACATCCCATGATAAGGGAATATGACGAATCCTTTTCAAGACTGGCTTTATGCTCGATACTCATGCCTTTGCTAAACACTCTCAGACACAAGGGCCCTTGAAACATGGGAGGATTGCAGAAGTGACTTTCAGGTGGTTGAGTCTAACTGAGTCATTGTATGAGAGGAAAAACTTGCAATGTGTTGGGGAACCCCGAGCAGATTTTGGGGGGTGCAGTGGGTGAGGGGGAATTCTGCTGTGCAAGCTGAAGTTGTTCACTCCCTCAGTGCCTTCACTGGCTACAACCCAGGGTTTTGTTCTACATATTTTAGAAGGGGACATTTTGCATACGCATTCAAGAATGTACTTCAGCCACAAAATTAAACTCCATCTGTAACTAGATGGCTATTATAAACTCTTGTCAGTTCCTTCTTCAATGAACATGATCTAATGTGAAGGCTGCCTGCTTGGGAACTGTCTTGCTGCCAAAAGCTAGAAATTTCATCACCTACTGGACACACTTACTAGAGAAGAATGAGCTGGGCTCACGCAAGACACTGTTAGGCTCCAATGTCAGCTTAGCAGTAGGAAAGCCACTGTGATCTCCAGATGGTTTGAGGAGGAGAAATTCCTAACGTTGTTTCATCATAGAGGTTGGGATTACTACAACTGCAGCTAATCTGATATTAGCTTGTAAAAGCGTTCCCTCCCCATTAAGAATGTGAGTACATATCCAGTAGCAGACCATCTTACAACTGCTCTTAGAACTACTGTAGAATTCTAGAGTCTTGCAATTATTTGAATGCTAGCAGTTTTGCTGCTGTACATAATTTGTTGTTTAAAGGTCTATTTTGTGCAAGGTCTTCTGACTCATGCTTGATTCTATACAATCTTGCCACTTCAAACTGTCCTAGTTTTGTTTTTCTTGCAAAGTAAATAAACAAACCTTTGTAATTATGAATAAATGCCTGTAAAAATTGGAACTATAGGGATGTCATACTTTCTGAATGCCTTGAAAGATTAAAGGCATTAACATGAATTAAAACTATTTCACATTTTCAAAATGAAACAATATTAATGCAAATGTTACTTTTCAAAATGCCTCAGGATATATATTATTAACTAAAAACAATGTCTGAAACAAATCATTAAAAGTCAATCACTCGTCTTCCAAGAAAGAAAAATACCACAAGGCGCCAGATTATAGGAACATAATGACTAGACAGGAAGAATTAAATGTTCGGTTTGGCCAGAACTAGTCTACTCTGCTTAGCAAACGTATAAAAATATAGCACATATATAAACTGACAAATGAGTATGTGCTGTGAAATCTCCTTGAAGTAAATCATATCATGAGTTAACAAGTTACCATGAATTAGATATCATGCCAATGGGAAACTCTGAACAATTTTAGAATGCTTCGTTGAAGATCGGGCAAAGTACGAGTATATTTCATGTGGGACAACACAAAGTCATCCTCATCTGGGTTATGAGGTTTACTTGGTAGCAGAGCATTTGAACATGAAAAAGAGTTCAAGTTTAATCCTGGGTATACAGTGCAGATAAATAAAATGTCATTGCCAACCTTTGCAATATGCTCACATACCAGTCAAGGTAATCCATTTCAAAATATAAGGCATGGGAGGGCCTTCATTCTAATCAGTAGTAACGCCCTTTCCTGCATTGGCATTTCAGTGAGTTGGAGATAACTTCCTTTCATAAAAAAACCAAATCATCCCTTATCTCCTGATAAATATCCAATTTCTATAACAAGTTACCTGCAGACTTCTGGCGAACCTCTATGTGATCAGACTGCCGTAATACACTTGGTTCAAAGCTTGGGGTAACTACAGCATAACGAAGCAGCTCTTCATATTCATCCTGTCATAAAAGGACCACAAGACTGATGTCAAAGGCAGTGACTGGGTTGAGTGTGACAGTTTGTGCCAGTTTACTGTGTAGGAAGGCTATTATCGCGCATTCTGCTTTTGCTATCTTACGGTATATTGTTTGGGAAATTGTCTTAATGTATTCATTGTACTTTTATTGTATCTTTCTATGCATTAATTTGATGTTTACCACTTAGGGGGCTGTAACGTAATGCAAAGAATTGCAAAATTTGTTGCCAAAAGTTCAAAATGGAGGAAGTTTAACTCTCTTTCTATCTCCATCCTTGCTCATTCCTTTTCCCATACAAAGCAGGCTACTGGTCTCAAGGTTTCCCTGCTTGCCAAATCTCTTTGTTGCTGAATGGAGAAAGACATGGCTTCTGGGGTCTTGCTACCGCTCAGCACTCCTATTTCCCCCACCCTCCTCTGTGATAGCTTGTTGGTTTTTCAAACACCATTCCCAAAATTTAAATTGAGTTACTCAAATCACTAACACCTAATGTCTGTTTTATTTATATACTGTATTAACACATATTATGCTCAAGACTACAACAAAACTGACAAAATCATATAAAAAAACAAACACAGCACCACCAAACACAAACAAATTCAAAATTAGGCACTACTTTAAGGCATTATATGGTAACACCCCATTAAACAATTCATCAAAATGTAACTGATGAAAAACCAATCTCAAAACAAATAGGTTCATAATTACCAAATCATAAGAGTATTTCGAAAGTAAAAATTTAGTCCTGAACTAATTAAAACGCATATCCCACCTAATACAAAAAATAATACTGTGACCATAAGCACACAGTATGGTCACATACTAGGGAGCAAGCACTATAAAAGCAGTACATTTAAAAAGGACAGAATATAGTTGCCAAGAAATTCATATGACGTAAGAAGTACGCAGTGTAATTGTGGGGCCTGCATCTCAACCTCCTCTCTTACCTGGGCCAACCTAAGTCCTTTCTTAGCTATCCCAAAAGTGAGGGCTCTGGGATCTGATGACACGGATCAGAATACAGAGCCTCACCTTCATTCAACCACTAAGGGAAGAACCCGCCACCTGCAGCGGCCTCATGGGAAATACCCATGCAATGGACATCACTGCTGGTTTTGCACCCAACAGTGGATGTTGACAATAACATCTAATAGTAGGAGTAATAATACCGGTAGTAATAATAATAATAATACCTAGGGGGAGGGTTGGATTCACAGGGCATCTGTCTCTTTGGTGGTGGCAACTGGGAAGCAGATGGTAAGAAGTGTCTCACTAGTCTTCTAAATTGTTGCTGCTGAGCTTAGTCCTTGATAGCAAAGCTACTGAGAGAAGGCAACACCATTAACTACTTCAACCACCTTGGGACTTATGATCAGCAGGGGAAACCTTGTTGGTGGTGCTGCCTCTGGCTGCTGCCTGCTTGGAATTGACCTGTGACAGGGCATTCTCAGTGGTGGTTCCTCATTTGTGGAATGTGCTCCCTGGTAAGGTACACCCACCTCCCTCATTATTGACTTTCAGAAGAAATTTTAGAACATTCCTGTTTATTACCAACATTTGATGGCTAAAAGATACTGGCCAGGGCAACCTTGAAATTAGGAACTGTGAGATACAATTGCTTTTAAATGTTTTTAGATGTTCTAAAGATTTAAAAATGTTTCTTATTTATTTATTTTTAAATTGTATTGTTCACTCATTTTGATATTTGCCACCCTGGGTTCTTTTGGGGAAATGGGTGGCATAGAAATTTAATAATATTACTTACGACACAGCTTCTACAATATTGCCACTCAGAAGCCACTTCGCAATCATCCTGAAACAGCCAACCTTTTCACCCAAGTACTCACCCTCAGAGTCAACAAGGTGGCTCTCCCTCTCTGAAGGGCTGACACCCGTGTCACTCATGACTGAGAAAGTGCGCCTTCCTGATGGGCTAAGGATCTGGTTTCCTCAGGAGAGATACAGTCAGGGAGCAGCCAGCATTCAAATTATGCTAGCTTGGGCCTGTGCATAGCCATCAGGTGGATCAGACCCACTGATCTGTAGTCCAAATATGCAAGCATTCCTGGTTCCTAACAGCATGCTTTGAACAAACGTGCAGAGAGCCACTCAGAGCCATGGCTGCCGGTCCACCTGCCAGCTTTACCTCAGCCTAGTGTGGCAGAGTTGTGCCCACCCTTAGATGAAAATACATAGCAGAAGACTAGAAAATTGAGCATTTGATTGTGGCCGTTATAAAAGGTCAACATGCTGCATTTATTTACGGAGATGTACATTGTACTACACTTATTCTTCTCCACAGACATTTTGTACTGTTTCATTCTGCTAGATTTACAGGTTAATAGGATCTAAATGAAAGTTAACAGTTCTTAAGACATGCACTTTTAAAAAACATCGCACAATTTCCAAAAACCTACCTGAAGTTCTGAAGAAACAGAACTCCCTCGATCAGAGTCTTTTGGCAAAACTGGACTTGTGCTGTTCTCGTCAGATGATGACATCCCACACTAAGATATACCTATTTAAAAAAAATAATTCCAGAGGGTGAACTTCATTTTTTATCCAAATCCCATTTCTTCATATTGGCCAAACATTCTTCTACGTCATTAACGGGCTCCAAATTTAAGGCAGGAAATCTTAAGGGGTCACAAACTTTTCCATAACCAGTTCTAGTTCAATATTTGTGGTTCATTTAGGCTAGGAAGCAGAGTACTTCCTTACTTGCCACTCTCTTCCAAAAAAGTGTAATGAGGTTGGCTTTCTCAGAAGGATCTGCACCAATATGGTAACTAGAAGACCATATTGAATAAAATCATAAGGGACCAACACTTTAATTTTGTTGCTTTCCCTGCTTTTGGGGAGTGATATTGCTGTTTTGTTATTATTGATTTGCTGTTAATAGGCTTTGATATTGTTTTTAATTATTTGTCTGGTAACAACTTGGAGTTTTGTTCAAAAGAAAAGTGGGATTATACAATAAGATATAAATAAGCACCAGAAATCAAAAACTAATAATATTGATTAGAACATTGAGTAAAACAAAAAGAGGTAAAATTCTAAAACATGGCCTGACACCTTATCTCTATACTATTCTTTCTTTCTTTTGCAATGCAATGTACATTCATAAAGCATTCTAACACATATTCACAGGTTAACTAGAAGCAAATTAGCTTGCACCGTAGAATAACATAATTTGGTCTATCTATATAACCACCTTCTTTATACCATACACTAAGCTTCCACCCTCCAAATATGGAGCCTGCTAGAAACTCTTTCAAGTTATAACACAATGTGGCAAAAACCTGTTTTGAATAACTTTAAAGACAGTCTTCTAAGGTCACATAAGCAGAATCCGCAGGTCTTGATTAAGACAAATGGAGTAGTTCACTGCTCTTGGGGAAGCATTACTCAAGTACAGGTACCAACAGCATGCAGAAATACTCTTTCAGCTCCTATTTCAATCAAGGTTTTATCTTAATCAGCTCTAAAGTGTTGCTTAAGGCTAATGCAGAACAGCTGCAGACACAGGAGGTTAAGGCGGCAATATTTCACTTTTATCCAGCTGTCCTAAAAATGTGCAAAGTAGCCAATTTATAGCACTTTAAATAGTGTTTAAAGCATATCACGCACAGTAACAAGAAGGCTGCAAGGAAGCTAATCTCCAAATTTCAAATAAGGGCATAAGAGAGGGAGACAGTGACTTTTCTATAGTCACTGTCAGCTCATATGGCTTAGGTTGGACAGAGCTACCATAATGAGGGAAAAGTAGGTAACCAGGTTGCTTAGGCAACCCAACAGACTTAAAAAAAAAAGTACCTTCAAGCATGGGTCTGCTCAAGTACACTGAGTGTGAATTAAAGTGCTGTGGAAAAACATACATTGTGCTTATTAACATCAGTAGTGTAAAAGGCATGTTAGCAAGCATTTTGTAGCAGTAAGGCTACTGGACTGACAATCACACCCACATGGTTGTTTTTTGATTACTTATTTATTTCTCACTACATTTACACCCCCCATCCCCCCCCCAAAGAGCTCCAAACAGCCTGCATGGCTCTCCCCATCCTCATTTCATCCTCTTAAATCCTGTGAGGCAAGTTAGGCTGAGAGAGTGAGTGACTGGACCAAGGCCACCCATCCAGTAGGGATTATGAAGCCTGCTCTCCTGTATAGCCCAGCCCTCTAACTAACCACACGGGCTCAATTCTCACATTCACCATCTCCTTTAACTCCTTCTTACCTCTAGGCAACCCAAAAGAGAGCGTCGCCTGGCGATGAAAGGGGCACTAGGTACACTGGTACAGGAAAGCCGCAGTTCTTACCTGGGAGTAAAGTCCCACTGTACTCAATGGGGCTTACTTCTGAGTAGGCACAAACAAGCGCATGCACCGTGATTCGGAAGGGGGCCAACAGGCCTTAGAAGGCGCCAGGCAGAAGCGTGCAATTAGTAGGAAGTGCGAAGGGTGCATTGCACGGGAAAGAAGGGAAGAGACGCTTTCGCCCCTCTAGGCAACGGGCAGATGCAGAATTTAGAATGGAGCCTATTGAGCGTCAGGACGCGAGGAAAGTGACGCGCCTCCGCGACCCGCTTCTCCAGCCGGCCCCTGGCTCGAGGTCCCCGCAGCCCCTTCCCCCGAAAGCCGCCTCCCTCACCTGAGCAGCCTCCTCCACTCCTCACCTCCCCAGCAAGAGAAGCCTGACAGTTTCAAACTGCCAGCCCTGAAAGAAAGGGCGCCTGTGATTGGTCCCCCTCCTCTTGCTAAAGACCCGCTGACGGGGCAGTGTCGCGCAGCCCGCTCGATCGCCAATCGGCACTCCGGACACGCATTCGGAGGCGGGGCTTTGCCGGTGACGAAGACCAATTAAAACCCCAGAAGCAAAGGCAGTTCGGCTAGGGATTTTTTTCTTTTTTTCTTAAGGGCTTCCAGAGCGTGGCTTCTGACGTAACAGAACGGGCCGTCTCCCGCGTGCTGATTGGTTCGTTGATGGGAGCCCGGGCCCGAGAGGCGGGTAGCGAGGAGGCAGTTGGGGGGGGGTAAGGCCACGTGATAAGGGCGGGAGAAGGCGGGGAGCGTCTGAGGGACGAAGCTTGGGCGGAGCGTAGCTGGAGGGTTTGTTGTGGTTACTCAGAAGCACAGCGCGAGCCCCCTTTAAGCGCAGTGGGGATTGCAGCGAAATGAGGGTGCATAGGGATTGCAGTCTAAATGATAAGAGGGAATTGGAGGTGCTTGATTTGATCAAGATCCCGCCTGGTCTAGGGGAAGGCAGAAAGATCTTCTGGAAGATCCCTGGATGATTTGCATTAGTTCTTAAGGGTTTCTCGTTCCCAGCTGCTTAACAGCAGCAGCAACAAAAATACTTTCCCTGACTAAATTAGGCTGAAGAAAGCCAAGCTGTGGGACTGAAAACAAATTCCTAGGCAGACAGGAAGGCACCTGCACTCTCCGAATTTTCCTGCTTTGTGTAATGACCAAGAGTCACTCCTGTACTGCGGAGGTTTAGCAGATTATTTCACTAAAATTTCAGCTACATTTGCCTTTCCTCACAAATAATGGATTTTCCTAGAGTAAAGGCACTGGGGAATACTTAAAATTTCAGCGAGGCTGAAGTACTTGCTAAGGGTTAGTTGTAGGGGAGTGAAGTTGAGAGATTCCCATAGGTGACTAGTGGTTGGTCACTATCAGAACAGGATGCTGGATTAGATGGGCTGCTGGTCTGATCCATCAGTCTCTTACCTTCTTAAAGTGTACAAATCAACACATTTTGAGGATGCATGGACAGTCCAGGGGAGAGCAGAGGAAGGTGAATTCCCATTCTGTGACATTAGCCCAGTGGAAAGCCAATGTGAATAATTTAAACCTCCAAAATGGAAAGCCATTAAGATTTGTTTTAAACCAATCTTAAAAGCATTTATGACAAATTAGGACATTGTTCTTCAGCCTTCAGTCCCCATATGCACAACATCTGAGGACTTGCAAACAACACTGCATTTGACAATAAGAGTATCATTTTCAATACTAATTTCCAAAGAACAGTTCCAACTTAAATTACTCAGCACATTTACAAAAATAAAGATTCTAATGTTTAATCTTAAAGGGATTTTTTAAATAAAAAAGATAATAATAGCATACTTGGTTAAAAAAAAGGTAAACAACCCCGGGATGGTTAAGTCCAGTCAAAGGTGACTGGGATGCAGCACTCATCTCGCTTTCAGGCCGAGGGAGCCGGCATTTGTCCACAGACATGCGTCCAGCATGACTAAACCACTGCTGGCACAACGGAACACCAGGACGGAAGCCAGAGCTCACGGAAACACCATTTACCTTCCTGCCGCAGCGGTACCTATTTATCTACTTGCACTGGTATGCTTTCGAACTGCTAGGTTGGCAGAAGCTAAGGCAGAGCAATGGGAGCTCACCCCATCGCGGGGATTTGAACCGCCGACCTTCCAATCAGCAAGCCCAAGAGGCTCAGTGGTTTAGAGTAGACCACAGCGCCACCCACATCCCTGTACATATTAACAGCCAGCTCATTATCCACGTATGGCTTTTTATGCAGCCAAAACTGCATGATTTTTACACACAAGAGGGGAGGTGTCAACAGGCCTGGGGAAACTACAATACTAAATTAAATAATAAGTGAAGCACATATCCAAAATCAGTCCAATAAGGATTGAGCTGGCTTTTCCAGAACACTGTTGTACTCCACACTGCAGTATCTTCCTGCAGGTCCTACTTAGTTAGAAAGAAGACTTCCCTGCCTCCCCTCACCCCCTTGTTTAACCTTCTCAATAAAAGATCATTGTGGAATATCTCTGATCAGCTGACAAATGACTAATACTGTACTGAGGTAAAAGCAATGCTGTCAAAATGAAAGAGATCAGGTAATCAGCTAAGCCTCCTCTGAAATGAGTCCAAAAGATCAGCATCTCTAGAGATCTCTTAATGGCAGTGTGTACACCAATAACGTATTTGTGATGACATATTTTGCCTCCAGCGCTATGAATTTCCACTGCATCCAGAGGTAAAGAACAATAAAGTGCACATTATAAGGCATCTCTCATGCTAGAACTGGGGGTTCTGCTGAAATCTATTATTCAAAATTGTGAGGAATGAAGCCTTTTATTTTCCCATTCTTGCTTGCAGCAGTCTATGATGTACCATTTTAAAGGCAGCCTACGGACAATTCCACAATGCAACTTACAGAACTACTATGAAGCTTATCCTTATAAATAACTACTAAGCGCGCAGAACTGAGTCTCCACTAGAAAGCGCACTTATGAGACAGTGGAGCTGCCAGATGGAAAGCTCTCCACATCTTGGTCCAAAGAGATGGATGTTGACAGATAATGACTGGCTTCAGGTTTCATGGGTCCCCTGGCAAAGTGCTCTCTGATTGGACTCTTCCTATGATAGTAGCCCCTCTGAGACTTGTCTGGTGGGACCAGGCACCTTCAAACTGCCATTGAAATTTCCCACAGTACCCCAATGTAGCATTACTAAAATGACTAATATCCAGACCTAGCCACCTGGCACTCATAGCAGCCCACGGCAGACATCAGTGGTGGGTTCTGCTGAGGTACTGGTCCCCGAAAGATGTCACCTGCTTAATTCATCTGTCCCATTTGGGTTTCACACATGTGTAAGCAGGGGCACCATATAGGTGGGGTCATGGGGCCGAGACCCCCCCAAATTTTCAAGCAGGGGGCCAGGCCCCCTCAATATTCTGCAGCTGCAGCAGGCCTCCCTGTGGCTGTGGTGGGCCCCAGCAAGCCCCCTCCCATCATGTGACATCACACATGCACCCCCCCCAAGTTGGGCGGAACCCAGCACATGTGTGAGTAAGTATGGCTATTCTAGTTTATGTAGGCAGTGGAGCTACTGGGAAACAGCCCTCACACTGAAAATCTCTATTCATCACTTCTCTGATAAAAACAGGGACGTCCTACCATACCCTCCAATATTTCTTAGATGAAAATAGGGACGTCCTAAGGAAAAGCGATACATCTCAGGATCAAATCAGAAACTGGGATGACTTCTGTAAATCCGGGACTCTCCCTGGAAAATAGGGATACTTGGAGGGTCTGCAAAAGGAGCACAGGGAGTTCTGTATATATGGGAGAGTTTTAAAAAGCAAGTGGCCCTCACTGACCTGGTATAAAAAGATCTTGTCAACCGGAGGAGCCCTGGCTGCCTAGATAAAACACTATAGCCCCACACACCTTTACCTGGGAGTAAGGCTCACAGTGCAGCTTTCATCTGAGTAGACAGTTATTTACTAGATGCAAGTCAGCAGCACCATACGCCCCTGCTCGGCCAGGCACTTGGGAGCCTCAGCAATCGCCCTCTCCACCTGGAAACAAATTAGGACTGCTTGAAGAAAATGCACATGCCAAAAATAAGCGCTGGGCAGCCCCCTTACCTGCTTGTGATTGGCCAAGCAGATAGCCAGCCAATCAGGATTTTGTTAAAAAGATTTTTTTTCTTCTCACTTCCCTCTGTGGCCCCCTAGCATCATGCTGTGCCCCCCCCCATTTACGTAATTTTCACCTGTGCCCCCCCTTGGAATATCCCGGTTGGGAAACACTGATTTAGTCCACTGCCTGAGCTGGACATACACCACTGTGTTACTTTTCTTTCTCTGAAGAAATTTCCATCACTTCTACAGCAGGTGGCAACGCATAATACTGTTCAGGCACCACTGAACTGACAGATGATCACTTGTGAAGACTGGAGGAGTGACTGGAATACATATGACATTGTGAGGGGAAACAGCTATAAACTGGATTTTACTAGGAGGTAATAAAGATCCCTTAGTAGTGTCAAACAGACTTTGTTCTTATAAGGGATGTGAATCAGTGTAAAGATCCAGAACATGATAAAGAGCAAGCAGGGGGAAAGCTAAATGGATGGCAGTAAAAGCTTCTCAGTCTATAATGCCATGAATACTACACACAATAAAAACAGAACAAAACCACAAGCCCTCTTTGTTTGGAAGGCTGTGGCCAAATTGGTACATTGCAGTAGCTGTAGCACAAATTATAAAATGCAGAGGAGATCCCCAAATGCTAAATGAATCAGGCCTTTGGTTTCCAGGTTGCTCCTAGGGAGGCAGTGGGGGAATACACAACTTCGAATTCTCCCATTTGCCTAACTCTCCCACTTGCTTCCTGTCCTTCTCCACACAGCCAGGTGAAAAAGAGGATTGGAACCCACACATTTAACAGTTGTGTCATGCAAGCTGTGCCTACTGAAGGTTCCGCTTCTGCAGAACTAAAAGATGCAGCAGTCCTGTCCAATTTTGGATCTGGCCAGCAGGTGGGGGAGGAGAACAGCTTTCCAAGAGAATCGGGAGGAACATGGCAAAAGAAGCCACCCTCTCTCACCTCATCATCAGGCCACTGCTGATCTACTATGAAAGTAGTGAAGCTTAAGCTTCAGGGCCCCTAATTCCGCAGGGGCCTCAGAAGTGACTTTATTCCACATTGCATCCCTGCCTCTTGACGTGAGGCCGACAGCTTTCCTGTACTCTTTTTGGCATCCACTTAAGCAACACTTATTTAGGACAGCCTATGCGGGTGGCGCTGTGGTTTAAACCACTGAGCCTAGGGTTTGCCGATCAGAAGGTCGGCGGTTCGAATCCCCGCGACGGGGTGAGCTCCCTTTGCTCGGTCCCTGCTCCTGCCAACCTAGCAGTTCGGAAGCACGAAGTGCAAGTAGATAAATAGGTACTGCTCTGGCGGGAAGGTAAATGGCGTTTCCGTGTGCTGCTCTGGTTCGCCAGAAGCGGCTTAGTCATGTTGGCCACATGACCCAGAAGCTGTACGCCGGCTCCCTCGGCCAGTAAAGTGAGATGAGCGCCGCAACCCCAGAGTTGTCTGTGACTGGACCTAATGGTCAGGGGTCCCTTTACCTTTATGCAGACACACAGATGTTGATGCGTTTTAGTTTCTTTTACTATTAATTTTAATTATCTTTAATTTTTTAAAAAAATAATTTCAAACTGTTTTCAACAGATGTATGTTAATATTTCTTGTAGACCACTTTAGAATTTCAAGTGGTATGAATTTTGTTAAATAAAATAAAATAAATAAACAGTAGACATTTCCTTTTCTATCAACATGTGCAATATGGCTTTGTACTGATGCAGATTAACCTATTTTTATTCTAGGCTCCTTTTTAAAAAAAAGAACAAATATTAACTAGAGAAAGCAGATTTATTCTTTGCTTTGCACACTATCCAAGTTCTACCTCTTATAGCAGTTCTGTAACTCCTCCTGCAACAGTGACTCACTGTGCTAATGCTTTGATAAAGATAAGTAGCTAATGTTCCTTGCAGAGAAACTAATTGATATTAAAAGTTCCGATTTGTGGACTGATTATTTTAGCTAATGTAGTTGTAAAGCACTTGTAAGGTCTTGTCAGCAGGAGATCTAACAGAGTTCTGGTGCAATTTTATTAGGAACACCAGAAGCTGCTTCATACAGAGTCAGGCCACTGGTCCATGTAACCAAGTGCTGTCTGCACTGACTGGCAGCACCCCTCCAGGGAGCCCAGATGTTGTTGGACTACAACTCTTACCATCTGTGGCGATTGGCTAAGCTGCTTTGGGATGATGGAAGTTTTTGGTCCTTCCAACATCCACAGATCAAGTGATAAACCCAATAAAATTTCTGGATCAGGCTTGCTTGCTTGTCTGAGTAACTAGGGGACACAGGTGCCAACTGTTTTTATTTTATATTCTTTATTGAAAAATAAAAAGTACATAATTACAAGTGCACAGAGTAAGACACAAAAAGAAGAAAATAAAAGAAATAGTACCGATGTAGAAAACAAAGCAGAACCAAAAAAGAAAGAAAGAAATTGTATACATCACAAAAGAAAAAATAAAATGTTATTGTAGGTCTGGTTAACTACAATAATGACATAGACGCCAACTTAGACAAAATATTGGGAGCCTCTCCCCACACTTCTCCCACCACTCCCTGCACCTTCCTCTGCCACACACAACTGGACACAAGCCTCCCCCCCCACCTGCTCACCTCTCACCCCCCCACCTCCCACAAAATGATTTTCACTAATATTTGTGGATCTAGGGGGAGCTGCCCCCCCTGGCTACGGCCATGTGCTTGCCTACCTCCTGCCCCCCCTCCTACTATTCACCTCTCCTATCTGCCTGTCTCTCCCCAGAAATGGTGCTGAAAGCGAGAAGGCAAGCCAGGAAAAGCAGGTGTGTGTGCTTTTAAGGGGGGCAAAGGGGCCTGGGCCCCATAGAGTTGGCATCTATGCTAGGGGACCTTCTATTGTTGATCACAGTGCTTCGTGGGAGTTGAGTTTAAAAACACTGGGATTGGCGTATCCTTGCAATGGCACTCTTAATTTTTTATTAGGATGGTGCTTCTTCGATGCCAATTGTGACATGTGAAGGCAAAGACCCCTTTTGTCCCCTCTCAACTTTCCCCTGCTCATTCAGAATCCGTGTCCCAAAGGCTGCCCAAAGAATTTGATTTCATTTATATAATTAATATTTGGTTTCAGTTGCGCAGACAATTGCATACCCACAGATTAGGACTGATTTGGGACTTGCTGTTGTTAATCAGCAGCTTTTATTTTTCCTGGGCACCACCGTGGGTATACACACAAATTCTATTACGGACGCACAGTGAACAGTGCAATTGGCGGTTGGGCAACGCTGATTAGGCAGTGCGGTATTCTGGCTCTAAATTGTAGACTGCCATCCATTGTTTGTGAGGCTGCAGTTCTCTTTCTCCGGTCTGATTCATTCTGAGTCATACCGAACATATCCTTGCTGAAATGGGGCACGCAGCAGAGAGGGCTGTCGTGCTTGTTCTGCACCATTAGGTAATTGTATGAGTCTTTCTACGAGAAATGTCTGTTAGGCTGGCAGAGTACAAAAGAGAAAAAAAAAGAATAATCTAAGGGAGTGTAGGCGCCAGTGAAAGAGCATGCAGACTCAAGGGAAAAGGAGATATACCTAGTCCAGTTGTAAGAGAAAAATGTTAACGTGACAATGAGTATGACAAATTCACCATCATTTGGGTTGTCACGTTTTATTAACACATGATGCTATGAAAAACTACAGCTGCTTTTTACAGATACAGTTTTTTATCTTGTGCAGCATTAAAAAAAAAGCCTTGTGCTGAATTATTTACATATGTGATATTGAGATATTATAGCATGACCAGGGTATATGACATTTTACACCGTACACAGGCAAAAGACAGATCTCTGCCCTGAGACACTTGCAATCCAGAGTTCCTGATTGTAGGGACAGAGGAGAAAGGAAGCAGAGAGAAGGGAGGGGAAAGAAGTGAAAATAGTGAAGGATAAATGTGTGCAAAAAGACATGTGTAAAAATGCAATTATAAGAACTTTGGTTTTATTTATGTTGGGGACGCTAATCAAGGGACCAATGGTTTAACCTTCTCTGTTATGTAGATATAAATGTTAACTTGCCTGTCGGCCATGCTGTAACTACCGGTATTCCTAATATACAAAGCTGTGCAGAAATAGAGACCTAGTTCTTTCGCAATTACTGTATCCTGAATCTAGTGGGTTAAACTGATCAAGCCATTCATGAACACAGTCACAGAGTGGCTGCTCCAGAACCATTTGCCACAAACAGCTTCTGTTGATAAGATACCATTACAGAGATACTGTGGTGTGGTCTCTACTGGGAGTCATCAGCTCACCAAGCAGCCTGCTTCAGCACAGAGTGGTTAATTAATTTGTTTATAGTAATTGACTGAAACACAGATGGCTACTCAGGAAATAGTAAAATACCATAGTTCTATTTTAGTCAGAAAACGCCCAGCCTAGCAACAATAATATCACAATAAGAAAAACGTATGTGTGATTTATTTAGGAGAGACATTTGGTAGATACCATGGCATGAAATAATTTATCTTGCGCCTCTTTCCTACTCAATCTATCAGTAAGCACAATCCATCAGAAAGATCTCTTGTGCAAACCCCACAGTGCTCCTGTGTTGTTTATCTTGTTTGCTTAGGGGAATATGTATCTTTATACTTCAAAAGCAACCATTGAAGACAACCAAAGCAGTCTTCAGTAATAAACATACCTCAAGGTATCCAACTACCACACAATTGCACTCATTTCACACGCTAGCAAGGTTATGCTTAAAATTCTACAAGGCAAGCTTAAGCAGTATGTGGACCGAGAATTCCCAGAAGTGCAAGCTGGATTTCGAAGGGGCAGAGGAACCAGAAACCAAATTGCAAACGTGCGCTGGATTATGGAGAAAGCTAGAGAGTTCCAGAAAAACATCTACTTCTGCTTCATTGACTATGCAAAAGCATTTGACTGTGTTGACCACAGCAAACTATGGCAAGTTCTTAAAGAAATGGGAGTGCCTGATCACCTCTTCTGTCTCCTGAGAAATCTCTATGTGGGACAAGAAGCTACAGTTAGAACTGGATATGGGATAACTGATTGGTTCAAAATTGGGAAAGGAGTACGACAAGGCTGTATATTGTCTCCCTGCTTATTTAACTTATATGCAGAATTCATCATGCGAAAGGCTGGATTGGATGAATCCCAAACCGGAATTAAGATTGCCAGAAGAAATATCAACAACCTCAGATATGCTGATGAGACAACCTTGATGGCAGAAAGTGAGGAGGAATTAAAGAACCTTTTAATGAGGGTGAAAGAGGAGAGCGCAAAATATGGTCTGAAGCTGAACATCAAAAAAACTAAGATCATGGCCACTAGTCCCGTCACCTCCTGGCAAACAGAAGGGGAAGAAATTGAGGCAGTGAGAGATTTTACTTTCTTGGGTTCCATGATCACTGCAGATGGTGACAGCAGTCACGAAATTAAAAGACGCCTGCTTCTTGGGAGAAAAGCAATGACAAACCAAGACAGCATCTTAAAAAGCAGAGACATCACCTTGCCGACAAAGGTCCGTATAGTTAAAGCTATGGTTTTCCTAGTAGTGATGTATGGAAGTGAGAGCTGGACCATAAAGAAGGCTGATCGCCGAAGAATTGATGCTTTTGAATTCTGGTGCTGGAGGAGACTCTTGAGAGTCCCATGGACTGCAAGAAGATCAAACCTATCCATTCTGAAGGAAAGCAGCCCTGATTGCTCACTGGAAGGACAGATCCTGAAGCTGAGGCTCCAATACTTTGGCCACCTCATGAGAAGAGAAGACTCCCTGGAAAAGACCCTGGTGTTGGGAAAGATTGAGGGCACAAGGAGAAGGGGACGACATAGGACAAGATTGTTGGACAGTGTTCTCGAAGCTGCCAACATGAGTCTGACCAAACTGTGGGAGGCAGTGGAAGACTGGAGTGCCTGGCGTGCTCTGGTCCAAGGGGCCACAAAGAGTCGGACACAACTAAATAACAACAATAAAGGTATCACAGGCAGTAGAATATTCAAACGTTGTTGTCCACATGTTGAAAGCTCTGTAAAATCCTAGTGCTTGGAGCCAGGTTACCTGAAGGATCACCTCGTCTCACGTATATGTTCTGAGCAGCAATGGCAATAAAGGAGAGTGCAGAGAGATTCAGCAGTGGTAGCGTGGCATTTGTCAAGACAGGCTGGTGGAAAGGTAGGGAAGAGTCCCAGATTAGTGGCGTTGGCATCCTGCAGATGTATGCATGCCTACAGGAAACCAAGGCAGCCAACCTGGAGCTCCCCTGACCTTGCCACTGCCATGCTCCATCCAAACTCAGCACTGCTGGGAGGCTGCCACTGCTGCTCCTCTTCTCCTACACAGGGCTACTGCTTCTTCTAAGACTCTTCTCATGGTATCCTGCCAAATGAGGTTGAAGAATTGGCTACTAGAGACATGGCCTTTTTAGAGTTGGCACCCAGGTCCTGGAATATTCTTCCAGGCTCACCTGACCTTTCTTAAATATTTTCAGATTTTCAATCTTAAATATTTTTAATACTTTGTTAAAGCTGTTATTCTTTGCTGCTGCTTTTATTTTGGTTTTATTTGACTGCAAAAATTGTTGTTTTAGATATTTTTTCTTTTGTTGCATTTTTATAATTTGTCGTTTTTCTGTTCTTTTTTCATGCATACCTTCTGCTACAGCATGGTATATGAATATTGAAAATAAGTAGGCATGTTTACATGATGAATTGTAAGAGCACCAGGGGAGTCTTGCAGGATCAGGCCAATGGTCCTTTCAACCCAGCATGTTTTCAACCAGCCCTCAGGGAGGTCAGGGAGGCAATAAGGCAATCATGTTTTCTTTCATCACCACCCTGTTGATTAGAGAAGAACACAATGTCTGAACATTTGATTTGAAAAATAACCGGATGGAGAGGGAACACAGATTAAGCCTCTTCTTTAAATCATTGGCCGAGGTACAATTGATTTGCCTTATTATGAAATAGGAAGGTGTATAGAGGAAGGAAGAGCAGCAACTTCAGTGAACAAGATGAAATTAAATTAACATCAAATAATCCAAACATAACAATGTTCACTGAAATAGGAAGGTAACCAGCATTTCTTACACAGGAAGAAGATAAAAAAACAACAAGAAATGGAAAAACATATCCCTGTATTTTTCCAAACAGCACTGCTCTTATTTAAACATTTAAAAAAACCAAAAAACAACAACAACAACTTCAGGCTCTGTTAACAGAAAGAGATAAAGAGATTATAAGAACATCTTTTTTTAAAACCAAAAACCAACACCATGTAGCATGCAGTAAAATCCATTATCAGTCCTTTGTTTGAATTCAGTTCACATCATCTTCTCATGGGCTATAAAGAGGTTCACTCTGTTCCAGAACAGTAATCACAATCCATTAAATTCTGTTCCCTGTAGTCTTTGTTCCCAGTTACATTTGATACCGAAGGAGTGTGTGTGTGTGTGTGTGTGTGTGTGTGTGTGTGTGTGTGAGAGAGAGAGAGAGAGAGAGAGAGAGAGAGAGAGAGAGAGAGAGATTTCATCTTAAATGTCCATTTAAGCAGCTTAACATAAATATGAATTTTTACTATCCAGTGCTGTGGCCTATTTGCTTAGTTTAATCATGGTATTTATAATAGGTAAAACTTGTTCACCAGGAAAAAGCAAGCTGAGAAACATATACTGTAAATATTAAACTTTATAAGAGTAGTTCCTTAAGGTCTTGCAGATTTCCCCTGTAGCATTGGAGGAGTGGGTTCACAGAAGGCAAACCTGGCAAAGTCACTCCTTCACAAATCTATCTCATCATGGGATTTTAGTCATGGGTAGTGGTTTGTGGAAAATTATCGTGTGGGAGACAAGCCTGAAGCACAGTCCTAAAAGAACCAATCATCCAATTTTTGTCTACAATTGTCTTTGATGCTTCAGCGTAACCAGAATTGGAGATGGGAAGTATCTTCACATCACAAACACTGACTCTCAAATGTGTTAAACACCAGTTTTATATTGGCTGGGTTGTTTACTCAGCTGTCTGTTCAAGAGTGTGTTTTTAAAATTTGACTCCAAATATGTGCCAAATATATGTACAAGTCCCAGATACCCCATGGTAGCAAAGGAGATGTCCAAGGTAATTTGGACTTTATCCTGAAGGAGATCAGAACTTCATCCTGTTCTGATCTCAGAATTGGTGCATGTAGTCCTTAAATTTGATGAATGTGCTGTCATTTCATTGGGTTGAGGGTTTCCTGCTTGGCCCTGGTATAAACAGGGGATTAGAATTTGAGTTGGATGACTTCCTGGGGCAACTTTGAGTCCAGTGACTATGATTGAAAATATGTATTTTATCACCAGAAAGCAGTATCAGAATAATACCTAGTTTATGGTTATTATATATAAATAGATTTCAATTTCTGACTTTAATTTGCCACTTCTGAACAAAAGGGAGCAAAAAACATTTTGCAAATAATATTCTGACTACGTCTACTTAAGTGAAGACTTTAACCGCAAGGCATTTAATATACGATACTACCTTACTGTGAACCTGAATAAATGCTTTCTCAGTCCTGGTTCTGTTTGTTCTCTGTGTTCTTATTTTATATTTTACTGCATTGAATCTATTCAGCCTTGAGGTTGGTAATGACAAAAAACGACGACACAAACAATCCATTCACTAGGCCTTTGCTGCACCAACTGTTTCTGGGGCTTGGGGAGGAAAATAAAAGGCTTTTGGAACTTTGCCTGGTCTGAGATGCATTACTCTATCAACTGGAGGCAAGAAACTACGAGCTAAATTTAGTTCAGTGTGCAGTATCTACCAAAATATTTAAGGTGTTATTAGAATATCAGATGTTCTTGCATGTGTCAGTGTCCCAGGCAAGATGAATGGATGTAAAAATGTGCTAATAACATTTATGTGAGTGAATTACACATCTTGGTTGCTACATAGTTAAAGTTCATGTGCTTTTCCATGCAACAGTCAGAAAACACAGGCTTAGTTACAGTGGTGAAAATTCCTAAATTATTGATATGGAACCAAATAATGGCTTTTAAGAGCCATGCGGTCTGAGCTTGGAGCAACTGGCTCAGACCTCACATATTGAGCTTCTTGGGTAGACTGAAAGGGGAACAAAGGCCTGATTGCCTAGCCAGGGGTGTCCAAACTTTTTTCAAAGAGGGCCAGATTTGATGAAGTGAACATGTGTGAGGGCCGACCAAAGGGCTGACCTTTTTTTAGGATTGAAGTTGTTGAGCTTTTTTAAGGATTTTACCCCAGGAAATAAACTGCCACAGGGGCAGGATTAAACCAACCGGTGGGCCAGATTAGGCCCCCAAAGCGGACTTTGGACATGCCTGGCCTAGTCCATCCCAATATGGGCTAAACCTGGCAGGATAGCTTACTCTATGGTCTTAACTCCTTCAGAAATTATTTAGATAGAAGCATGTTGGTGATATGAGGCTGGTTATCCCACACGTAATAGCAATTGTTCTGTTAATTGATACTCTCATTGTCATTTTTTAAATGACAGTCAGCTATTTAGAATATTAAATATGTTATGCCGTCCGTGGTAACAGGGTGTCTTGTTACAAGTCTCCAAAGGTGCAGGGTACCTGACTAACCCTTGGGATCAGAATAGCCCTACAGCCCACAACTTACTGAGACAATAGAGTAGCCATGGAACACAGAAGCTGAGATCTGGAAGACCACTTTGAAGGCTCACTATTCACCCTGAGCTAGGAGTGGGGAACCTCAGACTCACCTCTAGATCTCTCTGTTTGGCCTCTGGACTGTTCCCAGGCCACATCCTCTCCTCAGCCGCACACCCTCAACCAGGCCACACCTCTTACCAGTCCTACTCTCCTGGCTGGAATGTGTCCTTGAACTCTGACAATGTCCCTTGGTTGTCTGGATGGAGAATAGAGAGCGGAGTGTGAGCATGTGTCGAAACCAGCCTACTGCAAAATTCACATTTGATGTTCCTTCCACCACCCTGGAAGGTTTTCCAGAAGGGAATGCAGCCTTTCATCTGAACAATGTTTCCCACCTCTACTTTAAGCTGCGGGACCAATACAGGATGGTTGGTTGGGTGGAAAGGAGCAGGGGGTCGCAAAATGCGGTGTGGTGGGGAGCAGCTCTCTGTGGTGCCAAAATGCTTGAGGCATTGGTGGTAGCTCAACCTTTTGCCATGGTTTGAGCCTAGCAGACAATGGTTCATTTACCTTGACCATGAACTGCCATTGTGGCTGAATGATAAAGAACAACAAATGACTGAGTATAACTCTCAAACAAAACATTTCATCTCCAACAAGTTTGGTCTGCTCCTTACTCATATTAGACTGTTAAGTGCTTTTCTTGCAGCAGTGATTGTGTGTGTGTGTGTGTGTGTGTGTGTACAATGAATGCCGGCACTGATTGAAACAGCATGAGCCAACTTGAAGGAACAAAAGCTGTCTTCCCCACTCTGTGTCATTCCCTGTTCCCAATATGAATTTTGCATGCATACATCTACACATATGTAGAGGGTCTTAATTAATCTTTCTCTCTTAATCTTTCTCTCTTGTGCATGATACACTTATCTCTAAAATAGTCCCCACAGGTGAAATAAGAATAATATTTGCACATTGTCTTTCTTCATTAGGGCTTCCCAGTCTAGTTTAAGCATGCTATATATACACAGTAGTAGAGCCTCACAAGCATCTGAGAAATCCTTTGTTCCTGCTGCTTGTTTTATCACCCAGCAGAAAGCAGTGCTACAAGATAGCTTGCTGCAACACAGGGCTTCCTGAACCCACATTGATGATTCCCCTGGGCTCAGAGCCAACCCAAGACATTTTGGCACCTGAGGCGAATTACAAAATGCTATCCCTGCCTCCATCAGAGAAGAAGGTGTAGGTGAATATCTACATCAGGAACAAGAGGGGAGGCAAAATCTACATCGGGAACAGGGGGAGAGGTGGAAATCAAACCAAACTTACCCAACAGTTGAATTGGGAATCAAAGGCTGTTGAAGGGAAAGGGACCTGCTCTGAATCACACCAGGCAGGTGCAGAACCCAGGAGACCCCAGAAGGCAGCCCCTGACATTTCCTCCCTAGGGGTGGGAGGAGACCAGAAGCACTTCCTATTTTCTGCGAGGCCACTGTGACATGGGGGAGCTGCCAAGTAGGTGGCAGTTCTGGCCTCCAAGGAGTGCACTACAGCCATCGCACTGCAGCAACAGGCAATGCATTCCTTGGAGGCCAGATCTGCTGCCCTTGTGGATCCTGCCGCCTGAGATGGTCACCTCACCTTGCCTCTTGGGTTGGCCAGCCCTACCTGGGCTGGTGACAGTGTAGTTTAACAGCACAGTCTACCACTGTGCGGTGTCAGAACAACTCAGTCAGCAGATGCTGGAGAGTGGGGAGGGCCGACCTACCACTCTCCAGTGCAGTGGAGGTAATCCCTGTTGAAGTAAGATGCAACTTCTGAACCATGTGGTCCTCTTTGACTCCTTTTTCTTCTGTAATTATTAGTCACTTCCAACTTATATTCAACATGACTTACATGCTAAGGATCCCAGAGCTGTAGTCATATTCTTAATTGGAATATAGGAGGTAAAATAAAGGAGGTAAAAACTTAAAAGGGAGATTAAAATCAACAGGAAAAAAAATATTTTTTTAAAAAAAAGTAATGTTAAATTAAAGCGTACAACATCAACTGGAATTAAACATAAAAATTACAACAAAATTTCATGTGTTGGCTAATATCTTCCAATCCCAGCATCAAGGGCATTACGGATTAGTCGTGAATATAAATCCCAGCCCTTTTCGTCATCTGCATTCAGGCACATGAAATTTATTTATTAACTTCATGAAGTGTGAGAGCTGGCATTTCTGACATCTTTATTTTCTTGATGGAAAGCCTCCTTTTCAGCTTCTGGCACAAAATACAGTATGTACTAGCAATGGTGGAGATGGGGGGGGGGAGAAAAGGTAAGGAGGAAACATCATAAAGAAGTCAGCCAAATATATCCCTGCTTTGAACGAAAGGAGAAACTCTTATCTATTGCAGTTATAGCATTCAAAGTGTAAATGCCTTTAGTTCATCATAGGATATTATTTGAGTTTGAAATAGAGCTCGCAATCTGATTTATGTGTACAGCACAAGCATAAAGAAAACTATATTTCTGCCTCAGGATGGCTGAGGATGGCTGCATGGAAACTAAGGGAAACCCTGGCATCCCTGCTGAAAAATAAAGCTTCACAGTGAGACCGGCTATGCATTAATATGTGTCAGATTCTGCAGATAAGTGTCATCTGTTTCTGAGGGAAAGCAGGCTCATAGCTCTGGATTCTCTTGTACTAAGCAAAAAAGTGTACAAGGCATTGGTAAAGAATCATCAACGTTCTTCAACACTTGAACCTTAAAAATCTTATATACTTTTGCCGTTGCCAGAATTTTCCAAACTGACAGCCTATTTGATAAGTAACTGAGGAGGAGACAGGGCATAACAGAGCATGACAAAAGGCTTTGAGGCATTGGCCATGTTCACATGTCACACTAAGTCAAGCTTTGGTTTAGTGTGAATATGCAAGCATGTGGACTTCAGGAGAGGAGCTGACAGCTGCTTTGCTCCCTCCTGGTCCTTTTGCATGCCACACTTCACCGATATAAGCCAAACCATGGCTTAGTGTCTCAGCCATGCCTGGGTCCATGATTAAGCTCTCTCCAGACTAACCGTGAGCTGCAACCAATAACTCCTCAGGCCATGCCCCTCACTGGCTCTGCCTGTGCCCACTTGGTGCTTTTGTCTGGCTGAACTGTGACAATGCTGCTTCCTTGTCTGGATGGAGAATGGGGATGTGTATGAGGAAACCTCTGGCTTTTGTGTAGCTGGAACGTAGTCTACTGTACCAAGGTAAGAGTCATATCCATTGCTCCACCCACTTTTGCCCATGGCCACACCCACTGCTAGAATGCAACCCACAGAAGGCTGCCTCTAAGGGAATGTGGTCTTTGACCTGGAAAAGGCTCCCCACCTCCGCTATAGACAATCATATGGTAATACCTATTTACCTGGGCAGGGGCGCCGAATTGGGCCCCAGATCATGGGTGTCCAGCGGCTCCAAGGTAACATGACGTCACCCCCTGAAGTGGCGTCAAAGGCCCTGCGAGGCCTAGGACACCATTTCCAAGCCCCCCTGAGACCTTGGACGCTACATCAAAGGCCCCGCAAGGCCCCAGGCAGGACCTCTGGGACCTTGCAAGGAACTGGAGGTCCTATCCGAGGCCTTGCAGGGCCTTGAAAACAGTGTCCTAGGACCCATGTGGCCTTCAAAGTAGCACCCAAGGCCTTGCAGGGCATTGAAAGTGGCATCCTAGGCCTCACAGGCTCTCTGACACCACTTCTGTTTCCTGGTGAGGAACCAGAAGTGACGTTGGAGGCCTTGCAGAGCCCAAGATGCTGCTTCCAAGGCCCCCCAAGGCTTCAGACAGGACCCAGATGTTGCATCCAAGTTCCTGTAGAGTGAGTGCTGAGCACCCACAACAATTTTTTTGTGGTCGCCCAGGCACCCAAGGACCCTTGGAGTTGGCACCAGTGTACCTGGATAAAATTCCCATTAGCCAAAGAATACTTCCAATAAGAGATGTATAGCATTATATAATTATTTACAATATCATTTTATAGTATTGTCATGGTTGGGTTCTATAATGCTGGATCAATTCATTTTTATCTCTGGCCTTTACCCCATCTTTTGTTTCTGTGGCATCATTCCCACGACACTTCTCTTGGCTGGGCTCTGTATTGACACCTGAGTGCAAAATAACAGCTTTGGAGAAGGTTAACATGACATTTCTTTTCTTAATCAAGTTTGCCATCTTATTGCATGGTACCATTTCCTTTTCCTTTTGTCAAGTGAATTGTTTTCATGATCAGTTACTTCCTCAAGGACTAGAAAGGGCATTAATCCTCTCTTTTGTGTATACATTAGGTGACACTTTGCTCAGGAAGGGTATGAATCATCCAACTTTAAATGTAGCAGGCTTCTTCTTATTGTTTGCTCAGCAGAAGGAGAATGCACAAGGTGAAATATTTTGGACAACACAAAAGTATAACATAATTCCATTTGAAGAAAGAACGAGCCAAGATTTGAAGAGCTGGCCTTCAGACTGAAGTGGGTACAATTTACAGAGGTACGTAGTTAGATCTGTCTTATTGCAACTTCTTTCACAGAATTATGCAGAAACATGGAGTATAGTGGGCCATTAGGGAGCACCAACATCTTCCCTCCCAGCCATCGTGTGGCCCAACTCAAAAGACATGTGAGTTCTGGCACCCTCAGATGATGTCACATGGGCACCATGAACTTGCCAACTTGCCTAACTGCTGGCTGAAGCCACAAGCTTGGGGAGAGGTGGGGTTTCCACTTCTCAGCCCTAAAATGTTCAGTGGCCCACAGAGATCCACCACCATATTATATCTGATTTGTTAACAATTAAGTAAGCCATGTTACCTTCTGCAGGTCTTGCAATTTTGCCCAGGTGCCTCCACACTATTTTTCGATGATGTTCTTTAAGTTCCACCCCACCCCCATCTGCTCTGCTCACAAGTGGTAAATGTCCATGTCCATAGACTTTGTGTACACAACAGCTTCTTATTTTTCAATCTTTTGCTGACCGGTCTTCTCCCTGCATAGCTTGTTTTAGGGCCTAAAACATTCAAAGATCTCATCTTGCACCATCCACTCAGCTCATTGCCCTAAAAATATTTCAGGATAGTTTTCTATCAACTGTTTCCACCTTGGATGCCACACATTTCTTTATTCCCCTACTGTGCCTACACACAATAACAATTTATGAGTACAGTAAGTAGAGCAAAACAATTAATGTGGGTAGACTTGAAGGGTTACAAACATCTAGGCATTGTATTCAAATTAAAAAGAAAATGGGCTTATTGCAAAGGAAATCAGAGGTCACATGAGAGTTAAAAGAAATTAAAGTAATTTATAATTTCTCTCAAATGCATACATGAATGCCCAAGGACATTAAATATACACACATCAGCAGACAAGTTTCTTAAAGTGGGACCTGAGGGACTTTTGAAAACTGGAAACTGGTATAGCTAAATTGGCCTAACTTCAAAATCAGTGTGGATCAAATTCATTGCAATTGGTTCCAGGGATTATTCAAGTTGGTACCCCTGCAAATTTATATGTGGTACCGGTAACTGAAATTATCCTCTGAAAAACAATCAAATCTAAGTTATGGACAATAAAACAATTGAAATAAGAGGACTGCAGCAGGTGTTTCAACCTTATGCTCCAAATAATGTATTATTGTAAGTTTTGGGTGGTGGTCTATCTAGAGGACCTCTTTGGTCTCTTTCCACTCAATAATTCTTCACTGTAAAATTTCCAAGAATTGTATGATTAGCTGCAATCCTAACAATGCAATCCTAGGCATAGCTAAGACCGCAGCCTTAAACATTTGCTTCTATCCCAAAAATGTTTTAAATCTAAAATCCTAACCATATCCATTCAGAAGAAAGTTCCTTTGAATTCAATGATCAGTGTCAGGGCTAACATTACACATGAATAAGAGAAGCCATACACAGAAAGGGGGGGAGGCATCCGAAACAAGGAAGCCTGTTCTGGGAAGCATGTTTCTTCTTGCTGCACAGTCATTAATAAAAAATAAGAAAAAAGCTTTCTGTAGCAGCTGCTATTGATGCACACCGCTAACTTGCACATAATGAGGAGAAAAGGCTTTCTCCGTAATTGAAAATCTGCAGCAACCTTTAAAAAGAAAAGATCAGCACTGAGTGAACAAAAGGCTCATTCAGTGTGTGCTATCTGCTCTCTATGAGCTAAGGAATTTTTGGAAAATGTTACTCTTCTTCAGCCGTTTTATTGTTGGGGTGCCCTCTGTCATTTTTTTTTTTACTTGGACAGTATAGGAACTGAGAGCTGTGCCTAGTCATTTTTGATCTTCATCTTGGTATGACTGGGGAAGGCAGTAGATTGGGCTAGGCTAGCTAGGGCAATATTTTCAGATCTCTGTAACAACCCCCTTTTCCCTGGGACTTACTTAGGGTCATCGGAAACCATTTTTAAAAAAGATTTTGGCAAAAGCAGCTCAACAATTTTGCCCCCCCCAAAGCTTTTCTGTCTGGATTTTCACTTTTTGAAATATGGCAACCCTACTTAGGCTTAGTTCGGAGAACAGAGTGAGATGGGGAGGGGAATTATTTTTTTGGCGCAATGAGCTCAAGGAGGCATCCAAAAGAGGGAACGCCAATTGTAATAGGTAACTTTGACTACTCTCACTGTCCTGGCTCTCACCCCAAACCAGATGACAGGGGCATTTACTTGCAAGTAAAGAAGTAAACTTTTGTTTTGGCAATCTAATAGCACAAACAGAGCCGCTAGGAAAGAGCATAATTAGTCCTGGCGGTCCCACAGGACAAAGGAATAGCAACAATAAATCTAGCCCAAGAGCAAAGAGTCCAAGATTAGCCTAAGACTGCATTGGAGCTGCAGCATTGTCCCAGCAAGTTTCCCTGCCTTCTTGCAAAGCTCTTAAGCAGAAGAAGAAGAAGAAAGGAAAGAAGGAGTAACAATGGATTTATTGATTTGCATGGATTGATATATAGTAGGTAGCAAAAAGAATAGGAACTAGCAGGGTTAGACTATATTATCAATCAGGTAAGGATTAATATCAGGTAAGGATTAATCAATCAGGTAAGGAGTGCCTGGAGGGCAGCGACTGAGGAGGGAGCACAAGGTGAGCTGAGCTTGTAGGTTTTTGTGGGTTTGTCTTTTTGGGGCTGTGTGTGATTAAGTTTGTGTGCTTATTTGTTTCCTTATTTGTTTGTGTGTTTCCCAGGCTTCTGTGTGTGAGAGAGTTTGTTTCTGGCTTGTGTGTGTGTGTTTGTCTGGTGACTAGCTGTGGGCGGAGCTAATCAGTGCCTAGAGGGCAGCGGCGCGCGCCTAGCGGCGAGCGCAGTTTGACCTATCTTTTAGATAGAGGAGAGCTAGTCTCAAACGTTTACTTGGGGAGACCTAGGCTTCTTTTTTGAGTGTCCTGACTTCAAGCTTCAAGATGGAGGGTGAGGGAACAACTGTAGTCGCCTGCAATTCCTGCGCAATGTTTGCCTTCTTGCCAAAGGATGTAGGCAGCTACACCTGCAGCAAGTGCAAGTTGGTTGCCCTACTAGAAGACAAGGTCCGGCAACTTCAGAAGGGGGAGGGAACAACTGTAGTCGCCTGTAATTCCTGCGCAATGTTTGTCTTCTTGCCAAAGGTTGTAGACAGCTACACCTGCAGCAACTGCAAGTTGGTTGCCCTACTCGAAGACAAGGTCCAGCAACTTCAGGCCCGTGTATCTACGCTCCAGAAAATTAAAGAGCTGGAGCTTTTCTTGGATGCAGCAGAGCACACTGTCTCCACCAAGCAGGAGACAGGGCACATCCCTGAGGAGGAGATCAGTTCCCCAACTCAGGAGCCAGATGTATGGAGGAACGTGACTCACAGAAGTAGAATGCCCAGGGATCGCTCTGAGTGTTTAGAACTACAAAATCGTTTTGAAGTGCTCTCAAATCTGGAAGATGAAGAACAGACTCCATTGGAAGATCTCTCCCTCATCACAGTTGATGAGGTATATGAAGACGAGCAACATAGTCAGTCCTCCGGGAATGTGCAGGTGACCTTGGAAGGGACAGCACATGTAAGAATCCCGACCAAGCCTAAGAGGAGGCGTGTAGTGGTGATAGGGGATTCCCTACTGAGGGGTACGGAAGCAGTGATCTGTGGGCCTGACAAGATGTCTCGAGAGGTATGCTGTCTCCCCGGGGCCAAGATCCATGATGTTACAGAACGGCTGCAAGGAATAATTAAACCCACGGATAAAAACCCCTTCCTTTTAGTCCATGTGGGAACCAATGACACCGCAAGCCATAGCCTCCAGAAGATCAAAAGTGATTATGAGGCTCTGGGCAGGAAGCTGAAGCAATTAAATGCACAAATTGTCATCTCATCTGTCCTCCCAGTTGAACGCCGTGGCCCAGGAAGAGAGGGGAAAATAGGAGAAGTGAACAACTGGCTTCGCAAATGGTGCCGGCAGGAATGGTTTGGTTTCTTAGATCACGGTCTGCAGTTTCTTGAAGATGGACTTCTGGCAAGTGATGGGCTGCACCTCACAAGGGTTGGGAGGAATGTTTTTTGCCAACAATCTCAAAAACCTCATCAGGAGGGCTTTAAACTGACTTATGTGGGGGTGGGAGACAGTGGTCCTGAAGGTAGGAGTCTATCAAATGCTGAAGATGATCATCCAAAAGTCAAGGACCAAATGGAGCAAACAGCGCACAGACCTAGTGGTGGGAGGAAAAAATCCTTAAGTAGGAGACTAGGGGGAATGATCAATGGTTTTCAATGTCTGTATACAAATGCACAGAGCATGGGAAATAAACAAGATGAACTTGAGCTCTTGGTACAGCAAACTAAATACGACATAATAGGCATCACTGAAACCTGGTGGGATGAGTCTCATGATTGGAATGTAGTAATAGAGGGATACAATCTATTTAAGAGAAATAGACCAAACAGGAAAGGAGGAGGAGTGGCGTTATATGTCAGGGATGTGGACTTCCGGTTGGCGCTGCCGGAGATGGCGGTCGGGGGGACATGTCGCTCCTGACATTCCCCCGCCAGACCGAGCAAAGGGGAGCTCGCGCCAGCGCCGCGACCCCCAAAACCCCCGGGAAGGGCGTCCCGGGGTCCGGAGGACCCGCACGAGCTTGGATGCCGGTCCCGGTCCCGGGGAGCTCTTAGCGGAGCTCCCGGACGATCGGGCGGCGGAGCTCCAGGGTCCGCAGACAGCTCCGTCTGGCGAAGCTGCCAGACCGCCACAGCCGAGCGCGCCGATTCCGCCAAAATCTTCAATTGGAACTGTGAGTAATATATATGAAAAGACTTTAATTTGGAACCAATTTGAACCTGGCTTGAGGGTGAAAACACGGAGGTCTGCCCCTTGCCATTGTGTAACAACGACAGGGCATTGTTGCACAGTTTGAGAAGAAATGCTTGGAATTTGATACTTTGTTTTGGAAATTTAACCCCTGTGTCTCCCCCGGACTCAGGGGGCAGATGAAGTTAACTTAATTTGTACGAGCAAGAGGATTATTTTGGAATTTTGGAACTTTTATAAAGTTTGGAAAAGTTTGGAAAAGTTAGAAAAGAACTGTTTGCTAAAAATGGCGATGAAACAGGATGTAGATTTGTCAACACTGTTGGAGAAACTGAAAGAACTTAGAAAGGATTACAATGCTGGAATGAAAGAATTGAGAGCAGAACTGGCTGCTGCTGGGAACAGCTTAGAGACAGAGATAAAGCAAAGCACAAACAATGACATGATTGGTCAGGATCTACAATCAAACCTTGTGAACAGTGCACTTGCTGAGCACAAACAAAAAAAGTTTACTCAGAAGAGATCCAGCTGCAAAAGAATTTTCCACTACAAGTCAAGAGCTGTTGTTATCATCAGAAAAAAGAGAAATATTAAGAGAACAGTCAACAAACCACAGCTCAACGACAAGCAGCAGAGGGAATGCCGAGACAATCTGGACCAAACATGGAAGGAAAGGCTGAAGACAACAACGGATATCGTTCTGGATGCTACTCTGCAGCAAAGACAATGGGTTCCAAAGTTGGACCCTGCAGGAATAGGATGAGCATTTATAAGAAGTGACTGTTTTGTGGCCTATTGGTTTTTGAACTTGGACATGGCAGGAAATGATTACAGTACGATTTTTGGAAAATAATGACATAAGATGGATAGTTACCATAAATGATAAGTAATTTTGATATTGAATTATAATTGGATATTATAAATGATAAGTAATTTTGATATTGAAACAGTCTGCACCTGGGACTGGGGGGGGAATAGGGATCTGATTAAAGAAAAGGATAAAAATGCTAAAGATGTGAGTGGGTGGTAAACGATTTGAAATTAAGAAATTATGGAAATGTTAAAGATGTGGAAATAGAAACCTGGTAAGAATGTATATTATGAAAAATGAAAACAATGAGGGGGGGTGTGAGGAAGTCATCAGAGATTGTATACACTGTATGTGATCTGGCCTGAACCGGGGCTGGACAAAAATTGGAAAATTTAATAAAAATTATTTAAAAAAAAAAAAATATATATGTCAGGGATGTGTATACCTGTGAAGAGATCCATGATTTAAAACTTCAAAGCCAAATTGAGAGTATCTGGGTCAAAATTAAGGGAGAGAAAAATAACAGTGATCTCATGGTGGGAGTTTACTATAGACCCCCAAGCCAAACTGAGGACATAGATGATGCCTTCCTGGAACAGATGACCAAGCATTCAAAAGGAAATGAGATAGTAGTAATGGGGGATTTCAACTATCCTGATATTTGTTGGATGTCAAACTCAGCCAAGAGCATAAGGTCGAACAGATTCCTCACTGGCCTTGCAGACAATTTCATTGTCCAGAAAGTGGGAGAAGGAACAAGAGGATCAGCCATTTTAGATCTGGTCCTAACCAATAGTGATGACCTGGTTAGTGGGGTAGAAGTGGTAGGATCATTAGGTGGGAGTGATCATGCTCTTCTGGAGTTTATTATACATCAGAAAGGAGCAACCAAGCATACTAAGACTCAAATTCTAGACTTTAAGAAAGCCGACTTCAGAAAACTTAGGGAAATGCTGGGTGTGATCCCATGGTCAGTAATACTAAAAGGGAAGGGAGTTCATGATGGATGGGAGTTTGTTAAAAGGGAGATATTAAAAGCACAACTTCAAGCAGTACCAATGAGACGAAAACATGGAAGGTGCCTAAAGAAGCCAGGGTGGCTATCTAATGAACTTTTAACTGAGTTAAGATTTAAAAGGGATATGTACAAGAAATGGAAAAAGGGGGAAACCACCAGAGAGGAATTCAAACAAATAGCCAGCACATGTAGAGACAAAGTCAGAAAAGCTAAAGCACAGAATGAACTCAGGCTTGCTAGAGAGGTTAAAAGCAATAAAAAGAGTTTTTATGGGTATGTCCGTAGCAAAAGGAAGAACAAGGAAACAGTGGGGTCACTTAGAGGAGAAGATGGTGAAATGCGAACAGGGGACGCAGAAAGGGCAGAACTCCTCAATACCTTCTTTGCCTCAGTCTTCTCCAAAAAAGAAAACAATGCCCGACCTGAAGAATATGGAGCAGATGATTCAGCAGGGGAAACACAGCCCAGAATAAGTAAGGAGGTAGTACAAGCACACTTGGCTAGTTTAGATGTATTCAAGTCTCCAGGGCCAGATGAACTACATCCCAGAGTATTAAAAGAACTGGCAGAGGTGATTTCAGAACCACTGGCAGTAATCTTTGAGAATTCTTGGAAAACAGGTGAAGTCCCAGCAGACTGGAGGAGGGCAAATGTTGTCCCTATTTTCAAAAAGGGGAAAAGAGAGGACCCAAACAATTACCGCCCAGTCAGCCTGACATCAATACCAGGAAAGATTCTAGAGCAGATCATTAAGCAAACGGTCTGTGAGCACCTAGAAAGGAACGCTGTGATCACTAAAAGTCAGCATGGGTTTCTGAAAAATAAGTCATGTCAGACTAATCTGATTTCATTTTTTGACAGAATTACAAGCCTGGTAGACGAAGGGAACACTGTGGATGTAGCCTATCTTGATTTCAGCAAGGCCTTTGACAAGGTGCCCCATGATATTCTTGTAAAGAAGCTGGTAAAATGCGGGCTAGACAATGCTACCATTCATTGGATTTGTAACTGGCTGACTGACCGAACCCAAAGGGTGCTCATCAATGGCTCCTCTTCATCCTGGAGAGAAGTGACTAGTGGGGTGCCACAGGGTTCTGTCTTGGGCCCAGTCTTATTCAACATCTTTATCAATGACTTGGATGATGGGCTTGAGGGCATCCTGATCAAGTTTGCAGATGACACCAAATTGGGAGGGGTGGCTAATACCCCAGAGGACAGGATCACACTTCAAAATGACCTTAACAGATTAGAGAACTGGGCCAAGGCAAACAGGATGAATTTTAACAGGGAGAAATGTAAAGTACTACACTTGGGCAAAAAAAATGAAAGGCACAAATACAGGATGGGTGATACCTGGCTTGAGAGCAGTACAAGTGAAAAGGATCTAGGAGTCTTGGTAGACCACAAACTTGACATGAGTCAACAGTGTGATGCAGCAGCTAAAAAAGCCAATGCAATTCTGGGCTGCATCAATAGGAGTATAGCATCTAGATCAAGGGAAGTAATAGTACCACTGTATTCCGCTCTGGTCAGACCTCACCTGGAATACTGTGTCCAGTTCTGGGCACCACAGTTCAAGAAGGATATTGACAAGCTGGAACGTGTCCAGAGGAGGGCAACCAAAATGGTCAAAGGCCTGGAAACGATGCCTTATGAGGAACGGCTTAGGGAGCTGGGTATGTTTAGCCTGGAGAAGAGAAGGTTAAGGGGTGATATGATAGCCATGTTCAAATATATAAAAGGATGTCATATAGAGGAGGGAGAAAGGTTGTTTTCTGCTGCTCCAGAGAAGCGGACACGGAGCAATGGATTCAAACTACAAGAAAGAAGATTCCACCTAAACATTAGGAAGAATTTCTTGACAGTAAGAGCTGTTCGACAGTGGAATTTGCTGCCAAGGAGTGTGGTGGAATCCCCTTCTTTGGAGGTCTTTAAGCAGAGGCTTGACAGCCACCTGTCAGGAATGCTTTGATGGTGTTTCCTGCTTGGCAGGGGGTTGGACTGGATGGCCCTTGTGGTCTCTTCCAACTCTATGATTCTATGATTCTAATAGAAATAAAAAGAAAAGGGAAGGAAAACGTAATGTAACACGAAAGAGGTGAAAGTGGTATGGGGATTAACCGTAGTAAGTCAGTTTTAAAGGGGAGGGATGGGGAGGGAACAAGGGAGGGTAGGGGAGGAAGTAAAATAACCAGGATTAGTGAGATAGGGATGGAAAGAGGTAAGCTTAAAGGGGGACAGGGGTTTAAAAGAATGATAGGAAGGAGTGTATGGAAGGTATATGAATGAAATGAAAGAAAGAGAAGGGTGTGTAAGAGAGTAGGAAAGAATGGTGGAAACGTATTTAGGAGATGTGGAAGATGAAAGTGAAGATAAGGAAGAATGTTAAATGAAGGTATGGATTTTAAAAGGAAATGGAAAAGAAGGAAGATTGAATGTTTTTGATATGATTTGATTTGTATGTATGATATATATGCGATTGGTATGTAGGATGTATGAGGCATAATGTGGTATTGGGTTGGATGTTGTATATTCTTGTGTGAAACTTAATAAAGATTATTTTACTTTAAAAAAAAAGCAGAAGAAGAAGAAGAAGAAGAAGAAGAAGAAGAAGAAGAGGAGGAGGAGGAGGAGGAGGAGTTTGGATTTGATATCCCGCTTTATCACTACCTGAAGGAGTCTCAAAGCAGCTAACATTTTCCTTTCCCTTCCTCCCCCACAACAAACACTCTGTGAGGTGAGTGGGGCTGAGAGACTTCAAAGAAGTGTGACTAGCCCAAGGTCACCCAGCAGCTGCATGTGGAGGAGCGGGGACGCGAAGCCGGTTCCCCAGATTACGAGTCTACAGCTCTTAACCACTACACCACACTGGTGTAGAGAAGGCTCAGCTACTGATGTGACTCCCAGTCCCAGTGAGCATTCCTGACTTGGAAGCATGCACTTTTCCTAGGGGGGCGAGTCTCTTCCCTTTTCTTCAGCTCTGTTGCAGCAGGCTGTGCCCTCAAACTGTGTGTTGTGACACATTAGTGTGTATTGACTGGGAAGGGGTTAATCTAACCTCTGGTTTGCTAGTAAAATGGAATTACTGTGCCACAAAATGATGCATGTCTAAGAAGTGTCTCACCAACATGAAAAGTTTGGAAAGCTGTGTTCTGCAGGCTGGAGGTGAGCAGTGAACTAGCCCAATTTCCTGATGATACTAAATTGTTTAGGGTAGTTGAAATGAAAGGGATTGTGAAGAGCTGCAAAAGGAACTCTCCTTTTGGCAAATGTAATTTAATGTCAGCAAGTGTGAAGCGTTGCATGTTGGGGCAAAAGAATCCTAATTCCACATGTAAACTTATCAGGGTCTGAACTAGCAGAGACTGACCACAAATAAGACTTTGAGGTCTCAGGGTATAGTTCAATGAAGATGCTGTGAAACAGATGAAGGATACATGCCAGGGGTCATTAGGAAAGGGGTTGGAAATAAAACCGCCAATATCATAATGCTGCTGTGTAAATCTATGCTAGAACCACTCTTGGACTATTCAGTATAGTTCTAGTAACCACACCTCAATATATATATATATATATATATGAAAAAGATGCTGAATAGGGCAACCAAAATGATGAAGGGGCAAAGGTTTTGAAATAAGTTGAGTATAAAGGCCATGACAGAGGTGTATAAATTATACCTGGTGTGAAGAAAGTGAATAGTCGTCGTCCCCCCTCATAGTACTAGAACTTTGGGGTATGCAATGAAGGGTGTACTTCTTCACACATCACATAGTTAAACTTTGGAATCTGCTGCCACAGGACATAGTGATGACCACCAACTTGGACCATTTTAAAAAGGATTAGACAAATTTATGGAGGATAGGACTATCAATGGCTGTTAGTCATGATGGCTGTGTATTCCCTCCTGTATCAGAGGGGGTATCACTCTGAGCATCGCTTTCTGGGGAACACAAGTGGGGAGAGGGCTATTGTGCTCAGGTCCAGCTTGTGTCCCTCCCATAGACATCTGGTTGGCCACTGTGAGAACAGGATGCTGTTGGTCTGATCCTGCAGAACTTTTCATATGTTCTTGTGGAGCAGTGGGCATGCTTATGCAGAGAGTATGTTCTCTCTCTCTGCATGTTATTTGACAAAAGCTGCAGATAACAATGGCACATAGCTAGGCAGCCTTGGCCATCTTAAAAAAAAATACTATTTGAAATAACTGGCAGGCCTAAACTGCTTCAGCCCTAGGTTTTTTTGTAATTATTGAACTGCTATATTATATCTAAAATGATGATTACAGGGTTCATTGACTGCACCACCATGTTATAAACAGCTATATAGGGTGGTGCAGTCAATGAACACTGCAATCATCCTCCTAGATTGCATACAATTACTTTTTACATGATACTGCAGGATTTGTAAGAGAGCTTAACAGTACACAGACAAGCTCTTGTTGCCCCAGGTACCAGTTAAGGACATCAATGTAAAAAAGGTGGACTGTTTTAGCTGTTTTGTATGGAATGAGGTTCAGCTCACGCCTTCATTATACATCTTTAGGTGCCGGGCGAAAAAGTTCCTTTTTAACCAGGCCATTGGCTGATTGATATTCTAATGCATTTTTAAATGTGTTGTGGAAGGTAGGGCTATTGGGTTGTCCTTGTTTTAATTTTCATTATGTATTTCATTTTTTTTAATATTGTAATTTTATGTTGTGAACTGCCCTGAGATGTATGGGTACAGCGTGGTATACAATTTTAAATAAATAAACACATAAATGACAGAACACTGTGCAATTAGTTGTGTATATTAATGTGTGCAGGCTTCTAGTTTCTGGAACAACTGTTTTGCGACGGAAGTGTGTAAGATAGGGTTACCAGATGTCCCCGTTTCCCGGGGACAGTCCCCGGATTTGCGAATAAGTCCCCGGACAAATTCCATCCCTGGAATGTCCCCGGATTCCATCTAATGTCCCCGGGAAACGCAGCGGCGGCAGTCTCAGCAGCCCGGAGCAGTTGGCTCTGGCTGGCTTCAGGAGCTGCTCGGAAGTCCCCATATGATGGTGGTGCAGAGGCTCTAAGATGCAGCTTCCGGGCTGCCTCCACCTTCCCTGACCCCAGCAACTAAGTGTTGCAGGCATCCTTAGCTTATTTTACTAGTGAAAGCCACCCTTGAGACATTGTGCCACCATAATAACACAGAAAGTGAAAGTGTTGTATTGATACTGACTATTTTCTTCAAAGCTTTTCTCCACTGTTCATGCTTTTGTCTCGGACACCCTAACATTTTATACTTACCGTAGTATTTAACCCAACCATTATATGGAGGACCTTTTGCCTGCAGGAGGAACACAGACTAGGACTAGAACAGAGACACGTTATAATTCCGTGTGTCTCCATTCCGCCGTGACAGCCTGTCATTTTCTGTTCTTTTCGAGAGATTGTGAATAGACAATACACGTAGGCTGGATACAGTTGCTTGGTAACCAGATTTTAAAACTTTCTTAAATGTAATTGCCTCTTTGCAAAAGAAACATCGATTAGTTAAATTTCCTTGAATGTTAAGGCAACAAATTTGGATCGAACTTTTATAGCATCTCAATAAATCAAATTGAGAGTGCCTCCTTCAACGTTATTTAATTTTCAGGGCATTTTGAACCATCCTACCTAATATTCAATGGTGTGGAAAGAGTGTGGGATGCTATTATACCTTGGCTTTGGGGGCGATTTCTAAGAGATAATTATATTCAGTTCGAATTAGCTTTCCAAAATAACTTTGCAGTTTGGATCCTTCACAATATGCAGTAAAATGTACTTGTGTACTTCTATTTGAAAAATTTCCCATTTCTCATTGCCTGGCAAGGCTAGTTGGGAAGAATCTATAAAAATATGCCACCTGGGGTATAAATTTACATAACTCATCTCATTTGATAAATTTTACACTGCTGAATCCAAATTTTGTTGTTAATCAGCCATCTGAGCCTGCATTTGTGGCCACATTTGCAGAGAGAAAAACATGGCAGTGGGTCATTTGGATTATACATATGTGTATATCACTTGTGGGTTATAGATTTTGGAGTATGAAATCAGAATTTCAACATCCGTCCAAGTAATGCTTAGCATTTGTAAAGCGCTTTCAGAGCACAAAGAGTCAGAGTTGCTACTTGGATAGATACAGCAACTGTGAATTTCATTCATATAACATGTTAGTAGGGTGTATGAGGTTCTAGGGGAGGGGTAGTACCTCTAACAGGGGACACATCATGCTTCTTCTGGTGTAGTTTGTCCACCTTTGGGGAGAGATCTTTTAAATATTGTGCAATATTGTGTTTTCGATATTAATATTGTGTTTTAATTGTTGTAACCTGCCCTGAGACCTTAGTGTGAAGGCGGGTAATAAATTGAGATGGGGGACAGGGAGAAACAGGCTATTCGTTGACTTGGATGAGAATTGGGTAAGAGGTGGGTAAAGACAGAAAACAGATTAAATCTCCACTCATACTTCCATCACCTCAAGGGTAGGGAACCTTTTTTGGCCCAGCGAGCCAGATCTTTATCTCCCTGCCCACCTCCATGGGCCAACTTTAACAGGTGGACCTGACCACCCACCTGTCAATCATCCGCTGACTGATAGGTGGGTGCTCCCGCCCACCTGTCAAACTTGACCTACGTGGTTGGGTGGGAATGCTTTGCCAGAATATTCTCTGCAGGGGAATACCTTGGTTCTCAAACGCCTTGGAACCCAAACACTGCAAACCCGGAAGTAAGTGTTTCGGTTTGCGAACTTTTTTTGGAAACCGAACATGCTCCGTTTTGAGTGTTACGCTCCCAATTTGAGTGCCACACTTCTGTTTTGAGTGCCACACTTTGAGTGCCACACTTCCATTTTAAGTGTTATGCTGATGTCTGTCTGTTTTTGCTATTTATTTTGCGTTTTTGTTTTTGCGGTTCTTTTTGTGTGTGTGACTGTGTGGAACCCAGTTCAGCTACTGATTGACTGATGGTGTGACTACAGTACATTATTTATTGCTTTCATTTTATGGATCAATGGTCTCGTTAGATAGTAAAATTCATGTTAAATTGCTGTTTTAGGGGTTATTTTTAAAAGTCTGGAACGGATTAATCCATTTTGCATTACTTTCTATGGGAAAGTGTGCCTTGGCTTTGGAACACTTTGGTTTTGGAACGGACTTCTGGAACGGATTAAGTTTGAGAACCAAGGTACCACTGTACTAGCAAAGCAGCACCCAGCAGGGTTAAACACTGTGCTCACCAACTGATGAGTGGAGGATTCAATCCTGCTAAGCTGCAAGTGTCTGCTTCACCAGTGAGTTCCCGGCAGAATTGGCTGATGGACCAGAGATTCCACTCTGTATTAGCTTGAGCCAGTCACTCTTCATCACCCTGTCTTACCTTCAGGGCCTGCCTGCCAATGAGTTGCCCCAGGGTGGCAGGCTCCCATGATTGGCACTGCTGCCACTGCATGCCTGCTACACATCTATCAGCGCCCGTTGCTTGCCACCACTGTATGTTTGCTGCTGTAGCCACCACACCCACAGCTCTACCCCCTTTGCCGGGAAGCCCCATTTCACTGGTGGCAGTGGAAGAATGGATACAGAGGAGGAGCAGTAAGTGGTGGTTGGGAACAGTGTGGGGTGGTGCTGGCCGCTGCCAGGCACTCGCAGTGGCTGGATGCTTGCTGCCTCATCCTCCTGCTCCTCTGCACTGCAGCCGGGCTCCCCGCCATGGGGGTCGTGGCTGTGGTGGTGGGGGGTCACAGCCATGGCGGAGGAAGCGAAGCAGAAGGTTGCAGCAGGCATTTTCCCTCAAGCAGCAAAATATCTTGCCCCGGCCCTGCTTACCTTACTACCTATTATTTATGCAAGGGGGAGGAGAGATCTCAGAGATGAATCTTGGCAGCCCCTTAAGTTATACATACTGTTTTAGAAATACCTATGAATTAAAGTGGGCCATATTCAGAGCAGATTAACTGCGATTCCCTACTGGCGCTAAACAAACAGAATGCATTTTATAATTTTCTGCTTGATAACTCAAGGCAGAGCTTTTGTGCCACCAGCATATTCCAGATAAAGCTTGACAGTATGATGAATGCTTTTCCCTCCTTGCTCATATTTTTAGCTTTTAGCTTTTTAAAAAAAAAATATGGGGGACTGTCTTTTTCTGTACTTTTGTTTTTAAAAAAGTAGGTTTAGATTAACATTTTGTTATGAATTAATTAAGTTTATGTCCTGCACCGCCCTCCAAAGGGCAGAAAACACATTCGTACCAGAAGAAGAAGAAGAAGAAGAAGAAGAAGAAGAAGAAGAAGAAGAAGAAGAAGTTGTTAAACACAAGCTTCTAAATCAGGAGGTCCCAAATTGTGTTCTGTGGACCACCTGCAACCTTCATGATGTTGGTCCACAGTGTGCTTTTGAAGAAGAGCAGAGGCATAAGAACATAAGCAGCGTTGGATCAGGATGGGTAAAAGATGGGGAAAGAGACAAGGGGAATGCTGATTGCTTTGCTAATCACCCTGGAGTAGTTATAAAACACCCATTAACTCCAATAGGACTTACATCTGAGTTGAGGATGTTTAGGAGAACTGTACAGTAGACCATTTTATTCTCTCTGTTTTCTTAATTGGAGGAAGGGTAAGGTTTGACTTTGCAGCAGCATTGCAATTCTGTTATTCTGGACAACATGAATGATAATTGCATGACGGGGACGTGTGAGTCTTAAAACTGATTTCATTTATGTATATTAACTTATCATTATTACTCGTTTTATTACCTGCTCTTCACCAGCAGGTTCCAGGGTGGGTTGCAATGAATTAAAATTCAATATTAAAAACAGTTGAAATAAAGTATGATCACAGGAATATTGTACCCTACCTCTCAAAGTACATATGGAGACATATCAAGAAGGCTGTAATGCATATAAACCATGATATCTTCTTATCCCATGAAGGTTAGTCTAGAATCCTTCCCTTTGATTGACTAGTTTACTACTGTAGGCAGAATTATTAACCTGAAGGAGAATGAAAATATGGCACATAGGAAGCAGTCTTATACAGATTCATATCTGTGGTTTCATCTGATCCAGTATTGTCTGCACTGACTGGCAGCAGCTCTCTGAGGTTCCACACGGAAATCTTTCCCAGGCATGCTCTGAAATGCATGCAAAGCAGGTCCTCTGCCATACTGATCCACAGCCCTTCGCTACCCCTGCAGTGGAGTCCACAAAAGCAGCTCTACATGATTACTCAACATGATTGCTCTGTGTCTGTTTTCTGGTCCCTATTTCCATATTGAGTTCAGAAATTACTGGTAGACAAATCCTGGAGAAGCTTTGGCATATGCCATAAAACCGTCTGAGCTTGAAGAAGGGTTGTTGTTTCAATTACATTTTCCCTCCATGAAGAACAGTTCAATATGTCAAACTCAACCAAACAACTAGCTAACCTGGTATTAAGATTCTAGGCACTGATATGTGCTTCTGAACCAACATAATCTAAGGAACAAAGTCTAAAGCAAGCAACCCATATTAGTATCTCAGAGCGTTTTTTTGCTTTGCTCATAAGGCCAGCTAGTCCCTGAGAGGCACTTTCAGCCTTGGGCCGGTCAATGCTCCCCTGACACCATTCCTTCACATAATTGCCCTCTGAAAGTTTGGGCTCAGCTCTCCTGCCTTACCCAACCACCAAGTCACTGAACTGAAAACAGACCAAGGAGTAGACACTTGGCTGCGCCCCAGAATCCTTTCTTCCACTTTGCAGTGTATTTATGCAGTTGCTCCCATTTCCACCAGCAGGACATACAAAACAGAACAATGTCGATTCACACACCTCCTGTGTGCTTCATTTGAAGTGATCAGCTGCTTCGTGATGCAGTCTACTGGGAAATTTTCTGAGCTTTACATTCTCCACAAAATTCTTTTTAGAGCCGCCAACTTTCATTTGGAAAGTGCTGCAAAGATTCTGCATTAGGTGGGTGGACATTTTCAGAAACAAACCCCAGTTGGAAACTGATTGCATTTGCGATAACAACACAATGAGATCCTCCCCGAGGTCCTTTGTGGGTGGAATTAGCAACCATTAAACAGAGTTTAATTATATGTACCATTATTCTGCTCTGTACTCTTGACAGACACTGCAGCATATCACTAAACCTTCTCTTCTGTTATTTGAAAGTTTGGTCTCCTAGCAGAAAGACAACCATGAGAGAGAAATGGTAAATCAAGGTGGGGGCGGGATGGGACTTTATTATGCATTCTCCAAGTTGTATATGGGGATGGATGCAATGTCAGTTTTTGTTCTCTCTGTTACTTAGTTTTCCAGTTTTAAATTAATTTATTTCCATTACTACAGCACTTTGTGCATTTTTAAAGGGGGGGGGGATCCTCATAGAAAGTTAACAGTGAGGACGCCTGCTGAATCTCTGCTGGGGCCAATGATGCTAAACATCCCGCTTCAGTTCAGCTTCTGAAACTTAGGAGACAGCTACCTGTAATAGTGCTGCTCTGAATGATCTCAGTGATCACACTGGGATATTAAGGGCTCAGGCTCTCCTTAAAAGTATCCTGAACACATGTTGTTTTGTGCATTATGTGTGTTGTGGTGCAGGTGCAGGAAGGGGTGACGGTGACATGTCTCTCTTCCTGGGAATACATTGGCCACATTCACAACAAACATTTAAAGCAGTGTGCCACTTTATACAGCCGTGGCATCCCCCAAAGAATTCTGGGAGTTGAGAGTTGTGGAGAAACCTCTTTCCCCTCACAGAGCTATGGATTTCACAGTCATTTAACAATCAATCCCTCTTCACAGGGAACTCTGGGGAATTGTATCTCTGTGAGGGGAACACTGACCTCCTGATAACTTTCAGCACCCTTAACAAACTACATCTCCCATAATTCTTTGGGGGAAAGCAATGACTGTTTAAAGTGGTACAGGAAAGCTTCAAATGTATTGTGTGTGGGCAGCCTCCTCAGCACAGTTCCTGACTGGTGGGCTTTGGCAGTGTTTCTATGTAAAAAGGAAGCCCATCAACTATTTTTCCACCATTGGAGGGTTTTCCAAGCTGTGTGTTTTCCCCTCCCAGGCTGGATGATTATACAATACAGCAACCATTCCATCGGCCATTGTGGCAGCATATATCTTCTTCCAGCATAATTGGTGTATAGGATTGCTCCATAAGAGAACTTTTTTATTTTAGCCAAGGTAGCTCATGCAACTCCATGATTATGGTTAACTAATATTATGGTCAATTATTACTAACACGAGTATGTTAACTTTATACCACGTTGTGTTAGCAAAGCAATAATGCATTATTTGTTATTATGAGAATTAAAGCAATCATGCACAGCTTGATCTCAATAGCTTAAAAGCAATTGTAGTGCAATCAAACAAACGAACTGTGAGCAGCCTCCACTTATCATTTCCAAAATTACCACTTTCTCAAAAGTCAAGCATTTATTAATGGTGCCATAAAACCAATGAAATACTACCTTTTCATTATTTCTTTTAGTGAATCCAAAATACGTGTTTAAAAGTGGGGAATTGTCTGATAATTGCAACGTTTGCTCCCTTTGGTCATTTTATATAGCCAAATTATCATGAGAATACATAGTTAAATTTTTGAAAACCTAATTAACACAGGCTTTGTTTTTGTTAATACATTTAAGATTTATTAATATTTTGTAATCTTTTCATCTGAAAAGCAAGATAAAAATTATGGTGCATTAAAAACTGGGTTTTTTGCTGTCACTGTCATAAAGGACAATACATGGCATATTTCTTCTGTGAAACCTCTGCTTCTTTCAAGGTTTCCATGATTTAATCGCACTGATGGAGTCTGCCTCTGCAATGAACAGCTGATTGGTTGAAGTGGGAAGGGATGCCTAGCAAAAGTCTCACCTCAAAAGAGCAAAATGTTTTTTAAAAAACACCAAAAAAATTGTCATATAGGCTCACACTTGTCATATAGACTCATACAGTGAACTCACATCCATGAACCCATATTTATTAAACTACAGGTAGGTAGCCGTGTTGGTCTGCCGTAGTTGAAACAAAATAAAAAATCTTCCAGTAGCACCTTAGAGACCAATTAAGTTTGTTAAGTTTGCATGCACACGAAAGCTCATACCAATAACAAACTTAGTTGGTCTCTAAGGTGCTACTGGAAGGATTTTATTTTATTTTATTAAACTACATTTGCAACCCTTAAGGAACCACATGCTAAGGGCCATGTTGCAGTCTGAATCAGGCCTCGGGGGGGGGGGGACACACCTCCTGCTGGAGCGAATGAAAGTTCTTTTTCCAATACAACAACATGCATGGGTCTCCCAGTCTGAGTCAGGACTGCACTGGAGAGCAAAGGGTTAAACCCACCTCACACCTGCAACTTACTTTTAGAAAGTCACTAAAACAGAGGTGCCAGCTTGCGAGGGCAATTGGGAGGGGGCCAACGTCACCCGTGTGATGTCAGGGTGCTGGGAGGAGCTGGGGGGGGGGAGCCAAACCTGGTGGCCGCATGGCTTCAATGGCCAGTGGCTCCTCCTCTGTTTCCTCCTGGCAGCGCCACTGCTGGGAGACTGCTTCTAACCTCCATCTCCACAGCAGCAGCAGCAGCAGCAGCAGCAGCAGCAGCAGCAGCAGGATGAGAAGGAGCCGGCCATGGGAGCTGCGCCACACTCGGGAACACGCTCGGCTCTATGCTCAGCCACCTCCACCCCCTTCACATTGGGAGGCCCCAGTCCCTTCCCCAAAAATATTGAGGGGCCCCAAAACAGCTCAGCCACAGGAACTGGTGCTCCAGCACTCAAAGTTATCAATGCAGTTGCTAATTGTGCAAATGGTGTCTCATCTACACTCACACAGACTTTTTTAATTGTACACCGTCATATAAAAGCTGAATTCTATAGCCGTCATTAAAACCTCACAAGTTACCTATTCTTCAGTGACAGTAGCAGTTCTATCTGTTCTTGTTAGGCTGGCAGCTGAACCCCAGTAAAGGTAAAAAGGTAAAGGACCCCTGGATGGTTAAGTCCAGTCAAAGACAACTATGGGGTGCGGTGCTCATCTTGCTGCAGGCTGAGGGAGTTGGCAATTGTCCACAGACAGGTTTCTGGGTGATGTGGCCAGCATGACTAAACTGCTTCTGGCACAACGGAACACCATGATGGAAACCAGAGCGCAGGGAAACACCATTTACCTTCTGGTTGCAGTGGTACCTATTTATCTACTTGCACTGGTATGCTTTCGAATTGCTAGTTTGGCAGGAGCTGGGACAGAGCAACAAGAGCTCACCCCATCACGAGGATTTGAAACTTTGACCTTCTGATTGGCAAGCCCAAGAGGCTCCGTGTTTAGACCACAGCGCCACCCACTCTCTCCTGCTTCAGTAAGATCAGTCTTTCCCCTTTCATACGGTTAACTGTTAAAAGGGAACAGTTCCTATATTTAAGTTTCTCCTAATAAAGGTACAGTTTCTTCACAGAGAGACATACCTTTGTTTTAAAACAGGCATAGGCAAACTCAGCCCTCCAGATGTTTTGGGACTACAACTCCCATCATCCCTGACCACTGGTCCTGTTAGCTAGGGATGATGGGAGTTGTAGTGCCAAAACATCTGGAGGGCCGAGTTTGCCTTTGCCTGTTTTAAAATATGGCAAGACAGAAGAATCATGAAGCCTGATCTACTATTTTTTATGTTATGAACTGCCCTGAGATCTATGGACAAAGGGCGGCTAAATAAATAAATAAATAAGCACCAGGAACCAATGTGGACCGTTTAGCTGCCTGTGGCTTTTGTCTCCCAACCAAGGGAGCAGGTGCCCTTTGGTTGTAGTGGGAAGTGGTATGCTGGGATGTCAGATATACACTGAATGGTAAGTTTATAACATTTCCTGTTAAGTTGGCTCATTCTTCACAGGCTCCCGAGTGACACAATTGATGGGATGCAATTATAATCATTATTATAGCTGGCTGTAATTTATCAAAATACAATGTTGTAATTTACTGGCTGTCATTTTGTCGAGTTATTAAAAAAAACAATGGCAAAATTGCAAATGTCACTTTTGGACGCACACACACAAATGGATGTGAATTCTTTTGTAGCTGGACTTCCCTGGCAATTTCTAAATTGTGGCTAATTATCATTGAGCCATCTTTGCATGGGCTCTGAGTATGCGCCACTGTTCAATACAGTATTCTACCATTATCTCATGCCTTGACATTTTGTTCACCTACTCCAACCGAGGAGGCATAATTAATAATTCAATAGAAAGTTAGTGTGGCCAAGCTTAATCCTTTATGCTCATTTGAAAGCAAGGGGGGAGGAGGGGAGAAAATTGACCTCGATTTGCTTCTGTGAGTTCCATTGACCCAACATAATGGATTTATAATGCCCAGCTGTATTCCCAAATTCATATCAATACAAATGCACAGAAGAGGTGATCTGTATTAATACAAGACTTCGTTGCACAAGTAGATCTTTCAAGTGGAAGTAACCTTGCCACCATGAACTTAAGCACATTTTCTAAAGGACTTACTTGTGCAGTGAATGCAACATATTTCCATATATTGTCTGAGATCTGTGGTGGTAAAGCTGCAATCCCATACCAGGAAGCAAGTCTTACGCAGGCCCAGCCCACTAATGAGGCAAAGTGAGATGCCCGCCTTAAGCGGCAGAACCCCAAGAGGTGGTGTGCACCTTGCTTTGGCCATCAGTGGAGAAGCAGCACCGAGGGCAGCACTGGTTTCTGGCAAGACCTTGCTCAGGTAAGAGAGGCCTCAAGCAGCGAAAGGGGATGCACCACCCTTGGTCCCACCTAACTTGAGACATGCAGGCTTCCCTTAGACATCTGGTTGGCCACTGTGAGAACAGGATGCTGGACGAGGTGGACCTTTGACCTGATCCAGCTGAGCTCTTCTTGTGTTCTTATTGGAGCTTACTTCTTAGCAGAGCAAGAATAGGACTGCACTGTAATGTACCTGGAGCTTTGCTATGGCACTAGAATTGAGAAGACTGTCATAATAGACTTACGGTATGAGTTGATTACTTGACCATGTTTTGCATTCTGAATTGCTTGCTAATGGTCAGTGATTAGCACTGACTATGGCAGCTCTCCTCTTAGAATGTGCAGTAGCTGGGGTCGGGTGGGGAAGTGATTTTCATCAGAACTGCAGTGCATAGACCTCTATGTGTCTCAGCTTTCACAGAAGCTGGAACACTGCACAATCGAGGTTCCAGTTCCCTTGGAAGCCTATGCATGTACAAGGTGAGTCCTTTAAAAGAGGCCCCATGGATACAGAGTACACATGTTCCACGGGGCCTCTTTTAAAAGACTCACCCTGTAGTGATCAATGAAAGCTTCTGCTGCTTAGACACCCATGCCCAGTGCACAGATACAAGAGAATGGAGATGGGAACTGGAGAGGGGCTCATGGAATGGCACTGCTGCCCCTTTCAATGAATGGACTTCCTTCATGTATATAACGCATGAAGAGATTGATGTCTGAAGTATGCCCAGTGTCCATATGCATTGGGTTATGCCAAAGCAGATTTTCATGCCCATGCTCACATCACAGGAGACATTTTGTTGCTTCTTTTGGAGCAGGTAGCTACAATCTTTCTATAGTATCCATTGATCCACTAAATGAAACAATCTGAAGGTCAAACAATATGTGTTGCAACTGAGTTTATTGAAAGACTGCTCTCTTGATACCTTGTTCTCTGTTGTTGCTTATTGGAAGTTTCTTTGACCTACGATAAATTGTCTTGATTGTTTCCATCCATTCCCTCCTCCTGGTAATTCACCCATTCTCTTTTGTCCTCTTAATTCTCTTTGTTCAAAGTTTCTGATGCATTTTAAAATTTGAAATAGTTATTTTTCTTTTGCAGGTTTTTTTTACAAATCCACAAAAGATTAGAGGAGTGAGAGTCAGATGTTTTGCAGGAATCCAGGTCTGTGTGGAACAGTTATAAAGGCATTAGTAAACTCTAATTTGATTCCAGAGTCCTTGTCTGCAATGCCTTAATGGAAGAATAAATGCTATAAAGGTCTTCTAGAATCACCTCTAACAGCTAAAGGTTCACCTGCTTATCATGGAAAAAGTAGCAACTGCTACCATTAATTCTGGACCCTCTTACTGTTATAAGACAGGGCCTCCTAGACTGTAATTTATCTTTGCCCAATTCTGCAAAGTAAAGAGAGATTTCAGTTCTTTCCTGGAATATTGTGCAGTGGCAATTTTAGAGTATAGGTGGTAAATTCCTTGACTTACTGCTGAAATATTTAAATTTCCTATTTATGAGAAACTTGGCCTGCAGAACCTGAAATTGCTAATATTCTATTCAAAGTGGTTTCAGAATGTAAGTGCTTCCTTCCTTTAGGAAAATGGACAGAGGCAGATCAGCTGGAGGGGTGGCTGTTCTCATTAACCTAAAATTAACAATCAGTTGCGCACAGATAAACCTTGAAAATCATTCCCACTGCTTTTATTTTCACTGCTTTTCCACTGCTTTGTCACAAACTCCAGCTAACTTTAGCTGGCAGGCTATGCAGTCCTTGCTGCATGAAAGTGGAGAGAGACCAGAAAGTTCAGAAAAGAGTTTTAGTTTCTCTGTAGAAGGAGGAAGCCAGTGCTTTACAGGAGACCCTTCCCACCCCTCTACATAACAGTAGGGATGGATAAATCTGCCAGTTTCAGTTCCTCATTTCCCCCAACATACCGGTAAGTTCAGTTTTCCCCATTTCTGCATCACCTTGTAAGAGTCCTCACACACAAAAATTGTACACATTTCCATGCACATTTGCAAGCATATTCCGCTAATATTGCATGTTTGAATGCCATTTTCACCCCAAACTTTTTTGTGTGTGTGCGTGCGCACTTTCCCTGAAAATGCACCTTTTTTGCATGCATATAATTTGGAAGGATACCTTCATCATGGTCCACACATTGGTTTGGGAAGTGAAAATGAGGTAAGTTTAAATAAATAATAATAATAATAATAATAATAATAATAATAATAATAATTTATTATTTGTACCCCGCCCATCTGGCCGGGTCTCCCCAGCCACTCTGGGCGGCTTCCAACAAACACTAAAATACATTAAAATATCACACATTAAAAACTTCCCTAAACAGGGCTGCCTTCAGGTGTTTTCTAAATGTCAGGTAGTTATTTATCTCTTTGACATGGGATGGGAGGGTGTTCCACAGGGCGGGCGCCACTACCGAGAAGGCCCTCTGCCTGGTTCCCTGTAGCTTTGCTTCTCGCAGTAAGGGAACCACCAGAAGGCCCTCGGCGCTAGATCTCAGTGTCCGGGCTGAACGGTGGGGGTGGAGACGCTCCTTCAGGTATACAGGACCGAGGCCGTATACACTGTAGGGTGTAAGGGGTGTTAAGGGTGGGGGACATGCCATTCCCCTTCTGAGGTACTTTGTCCAGCTTTGCACACAGCTCTCACAGGTGGCTCCTAGAAGCTGTCAGCATGCAACAGCGGCTCCATTATGAGAACAGCTTTGACTGGCCTGCTCAACTGGGTGAAGGTAGCAGTTTGACTTCATCCCCAGAGGCACACCTCCATTGTCTCTTGAGACAGACGAATGCCGACAAGATTAAAATGCAAAACAAACTACGTTCTCTCTCTTCTCTGCCTACCAGGTGTGCCAACCTCAGAATCAAACTTTTATTATTAAGATTCCACACCATATGTGAATAATGAATAACTTAATTGTAACAATTGATCAGTTCCATTATTACCTAGCTCCCACTGGCAAGCTCTATCTTTTCTTATCCTTTCTGAAAAGAATAAGAATTGGAATGGTAAAGAGTGAGGAAACTTCAATTTAGGGGGACTAGAAGTACACTATTCAACACACCATTGTAGCTAACTGCCAGAAGTGTATGGATATGTGTGTGATCTTCATCTCTCACTCTAGGAGTGCATTGTGAGCATTGGCTTTAAAGAAAGTAGTAGTAGTATCTGTGGCTGTCAATTAAAAGCAAAGGCACAAATTTGTAATATTTCACTGATTCTAAGCCATAGTATGAATGACAGGTACATGATTTGGGCTCAGCAAGATGTATTTCATCAAAGCATAGCATTATAGCAGCAGTGCAAGAGCTATTGGTTACGAGATGCTTTTCATATTCAACTCTTTGGCTTTGAATAGTTTTTCATGCCTATCCCCAGTTCACATGGGATTGTAATGGAAGTTCTAAATGGACTCACTTAGCTTTTTGTCTGCATGCACTTGGTTCAGCATAGAGGTTTTTCTTTCTTCCTTCAGTTATAATAACATAAGTACAGCCCAACTGAACCTTACTGCATCACTTCAAAAGTCCATGTGGCGCATGTGACAGCAGTCCTGAAAGCACTCCACTGGCTGACAGTGTGCTACTGGGCCAAAATAAAGGTGTTAGCTCTAGCATATAAAGCTCTAAATTGCTTGGGACCAGAGTATCTAAAAAGGTGCCTTTCTCAGTACCAAGTATCTTAGAGCCTATGATTGGCAGGTGAGGCCTTGTTGGTAGTGCTGCCACCAGGGACTGCCTGGTTAGTGTTGACTCATGATAGGGCCTTTTCAGTGGTGGTTCCTTGATTATGGAATGCTCTCCTTAGTGACATGCACCTGCCTCCATTATGATTAATTTTCAGGTCAAATTTGGAAACATTCCTGTTTACCCAAGCATTTTTGTTGCTGAAGAATACCGTTTCTGGCAACCTCAAGATCATTGGGTAGAAGTGTGTTTTTAATTGTAATAGTTTTTAGAATGTTTTCATCTATATCTGCTTCTGTTTTTTAATTGTTTGCCAGTTTTTAAATTGTTTGCCAGCCTTTTGGAGGAAGGGCAGAATATGAATTCAAATAAATGTTGTGAGTTTAGGGGTACAGGGTTAGGCTGTATTGCCCAAGCCACCTCTAATTCCTGGATCCAGCAAGGATTCAATTGTTAGGTTAGCCAGGCAAGTACCATAATGCCCTCCTAAGTATGGGTCGTTAAGGTAAGAAAAGAAGTGGCTCTGCACAACAGGGCAAATATGTGCCCCCCCCAACTGTCTGGTATTTAGAAAGTCAAAAGGTGAGAGTTGGGTATGTGATCTAGGAAGCTAGAAGCAGGCTGCAGGCTGGGCGGCTGAGAGACAGAGCCATGCCTGATTTCTGCTGGAATCCAAGGCTGGCTATGGGAGAAGCAAGATTTATTGGGGTGTTAATGCTGTGAGCCCCTCCATCGTAGACTCAGGTTGCATATATGTGTGTAAACAAACCATATATCGTAAAGACACCACAATGTCTGAACTGTGGGTAAGCGTCTGGAACCTCTGGAATCTCACAGTGCTTGGAGATTGGAGTGGCATGCAAAAATAGTATAGTATCCACCCTATTCTTTTCACTGTCATTTGTTTCAATTGGTTTTAATGTTGTATTTTTAAAACCAGCCCTGGGACCTTATGATGAACAGCTAATATTACTGGCCCAGGAAGGCAGTGACGTGTACATTTGGAAATGTAGACTTGTAGGGGAATGGCTGGAGGAGAGTTGAAGGATTGGGGAAATGAATAGTTAAAGTTCATCCCTATCTAATACTAAACACCAGCTCTAAGGTAAGACTGGGTATATCTGAATCATACTTTTTCGGTGGTTTAGACCACAGCGCCACCAGGTATGCGGGTGGCACCGTGGTCTAAATCACTGAGCCTCTTGGGCTTGCCAATCACGATGGGGTGAGCTCCCGTTGCTCTGTCCCAGATTCTCCCAACCTAGCAGTTCGAAAGCATACCAGTGCAAGTAGATGAATGGGTACCGATGTGGTGGGAAGGCAAATGGTGTTCCCATGCGCTCTGGCTTCCATCACAGAAGACGTGGTTTAATCATGCTGGCCACATGACCCAGAAAGCTGTCTACAGACAAACGCCAGCTCCCTCAGCCTCAAAAGCGAGATGAGTGTCGCAGTCCATTGCTGCCTTTGACTAGCCTTAACTGTCCAGAAGTTCCTTACTGTTACCTTTACCTTTTTCAGAAACCTGGAGGAAGTATAATAGAAGTATTGTGGTCATCTCTGGCTAAACAGCTTTTGTAGACTTTTCTAGTTCTGAGACAATCATAGGACAAGAAAATAAATGAAAGTGAATATTCACAATCAAAACAAAATAAAATAAAAAAATTCCTTCCAGTAGCACCTTAGAGACCAACTAAGTTTGTTCTTGGTATGAGCTTTCGTGTGCATGCACACGAAAGCTCATACCAAGAACAAACTTAGTTGGTCTCTAAGGTGCTACTGGAAGGATTTTTTAAATTTTATTTTGTTTTGACTATGACAGACCAACACGGCTATCTACCTTTAACATTCACAATCAACATTAGCTCAATTATCACTCCTTCACATATCTGAAAAACAATAATCTTTACACAGCTGCTGTCTGGTAGGGAGTCTCTAACCACAAAAGCTTTCTCAAATACATGCTTCACTTCATTGTCATAAATGGAACATGAGCACTTTGGCCTTGATGCTGCAAACTGAGCCAAGTTTAGAAACAAAATCCAAACTAAGCTTGAGTGGCATCCATCTCCAGTGAAACCACTTGTTTCAAGGAAGCAAAAGCATTGTATTTGCTAAGGATGTTTCTTTGAGTTACAAACAGCAAAATCATATTGAAGATGTGTATACCTGCTTATACAAAACACATACAGTGGTACCTCGGGTTACAGACGCTTCAGGTTGCAGGCACTTCAGGTTACAGACTCCGCTAACCCAGAAATAGTACCTCAGGTTAAGAACTTTGCTTCAGGATGAGCACAGAAATTGTGCGGCGGTGGCAGTGGGAGGCCCCATTAGCTAAAGTGGTACCTCAGGTTAAGAACAGTTTCAGGTTAAGAACGGATCTCCAGAACGAATTAAGTTCTTAAACCGAGGTACCACTGCATTAGGAATTTCACAATAAATATTTCAGATGGTGGCTTCCGCAAAATTGGATCTAAGACAGTACAAGTAGGTATTTTTTACAGAACCTTTCGTGATGTGTATTATGTGAAGAGGACACAACAAACCTGTCCATTTCTGTATGCATTTTTTTATGTTAGAAATAATTTACAACAAAGCAGTCTGGCAGCCATGATAATATACATATAAGTAAAAATAAAATATTGAGGGACAATGAAGTTCACTGCTTCAACCAACAGAACAACCAATAATATTTGGATATCGTCATTCTTGGCTTTTTGATGGAACATTCAAAAAATGTCTTCAAAAGTTGTTGTTATTGTTGTTGTTGTTGTTTAGTCGTTTAGTCGTGTCCGACTCTTTGTGACCCCATGGACCAGAGCACGCCAGGCCTCCCGCAGTTTGGTCAGACTTATGTTGGTAGCTTCGAGAACACTGTCTAACCATCTTGTCCTCTGTCGTCCCCTTCTCCTTGTGCCTCCATCTTTCCCAACATCAGGGTCTTTTCCAGGGATTCTTCTCTTCTCATGAGTTCAAAATATGAGCAAGCAAATCTACCATGTTTTGTTACGCATTGAGGTTGCTTTCAATTTAGATGGTGTTTAGCATCCATTTCCCCCCACTGTTGCAAGTACAGGCAGAAACCCAGAGAAGCACTTGTGTTTCCCTTCCAAATGTTTCTATAGCTGTTGTACTTCAGCCACACCATGCAATCTTGCTTCAGTGTATTTTGTTAGCAAACTCTTTTCTGAAATTGTAAAACCATGGCGGCTCATTACCAGCCAGAATGTCCCATTGCTTGTGTCATGTGAATCTCAAAGGCCTGTGCCTGACTTGACATTATTAATGATTCCTGTGGATTTTCTGCTGAATCAATGATTTCCCTAATTAGTTCTGTGATGTAAATAGATTCTCACGGACTGCACCATGTGCTGCATGGAAAATGATTAAATATATTTTAGACAAGAAATTTCAAATTAACCTATTAGTCAGTCATTGTTCAATGATCACTTCATTTTCCATTTTCAGAATTAAGAAGTGCATTGGAAAGAGGAGTGGAGGGGCAATTGAAGTAACAATGTTTTCTGCTGGCTGCAGTTTCTGAATAATGTTCAGGAGGAACCCACTATGCAGCATAATGCATCATGAGTTCCCCCAAAGAGTCCTAGGAACTGTAGTTTGTTAAGAGCACTGATCTCACAGCAACAATTCCCAGCACCCTTAACAAACTACTTGTGGAAGTCAGTTGGTAGTTCACCGCACCTCAACTAGTGTGATGTATCAACAGAATATGCAGAGCCCCAACCGAGTCTTCCACCAGATGGGTGGGGTATAAATAATAAAATTATTACTATAATTCAGAGATATCCTGCTCCCAGTCAAGAAGTGAGACCAGGCATTGTGTAATTTAACCCATTGTTCACATTACACCAACACAGTATATCCCTTGGGAAGGCGTTTCATAGATCTGGAGTCACCATATAGACCCCAATATACTATTTTCTCTAATCATATCAGGTGAAAGACCTATCTAGTCAAGCATCCTGTTCTCACAGTGGCCAGCCATATAGGAACATAGGAAGCTGTCTTATAGGGAGTCAGGTCATTGGTCCATCTAGCTCAGTAAAGTCTACTCTGACTCGCCAAGGTTTCAGACAGAAGGTTTCCCTAGCGCTACCTGGAGACACCAAGGATTGAACCAGGGAGAGTCTGTTTGCAAGACAGAAGCTCTACCACTGAGCCTATAGTCCTTCCCTGTGCCTCAGTCCTTTCCATACAATGTCTTTGGGAAACCTGCAAGCAGGACATGAGTGTAGCAGCACTCTCTCCACTTGCGATTCCCAGAAACTGTTAATCAGAGGCAGACTGCTTCTGACAGTGAATCATAGAATTGTAGAGTTGGAAGGAACCCAGAGGATCATCTAGTCCAACCCACTGCAATGCAGGAATCTCAACTGGATCATCCATGACAAATGGCTCTCCAACCTCTGCTTAAAAACCTCCAAGGAAGGAGAGTCCACCATTTCTCATGGGAGGTAATAATATGTTAAATATGTTTATATATTTTTAAAAATTAAACGTTCACAGAACTGAACTCCTGATGGCATTTATTCACTCCATTGGAGACAGAGATTGGAGCAACATACAGCAATGTTGCTTTCTCCCTATCTGCATCCCTTGTTTTAAACTAGATTGCAAGAGTGTCCCATGCAGTCTCCTCCATTATGCCATAACGTCTGGGAGTTGGTTCTAAGGGTGCATGTCAAGTAAACACAACACATTTTTGTATTCATTTCCTTTTTCACTCCATCAATTCAGCCCTGGAAACCTCTGCATTGGGCTAATCCAAGACAAGTCCTAAGAAGTATAAGCAGAGGAATGGGTTTCATCAAAAGCATTCGCAACTTTATGCACCATTGCTAGTGTCAAATGTCAAATGGTGTCAAAATAGGAATCCAAGTCTCAGCAGATGCTAATCATTTAACAGCTCACAATTTACACCTACTAGAAGGCCTGCTGCATATTACTGCCCCCCCCCAGTAAATATAAGCATCAATAGACTAGTATTGTACTTCTATTTTCACCAGCATGTTTACTGGAATTTGTAACCTACCCTATGTCAGAGGTACAGTAAAGGTCACAGCTTTGTTAAACAGTCAGAAATTATATCTATATATATAAAAATGTTCCCATTGCGTGCGTGGCGGACACCACCGTGCTCCGTAACTGCTGGACCAAATCGCATCAAATTTAGGACACAGCGTACCATGACGATCAAGGAAGGATCTGGCATAATAAAAATTCAAAAAAACCCACACCTAACATACCTAAAATAAAGAAAAAACGCAAAAAAAAATTGGCGCACACATTATATGTCATCATCATCTTCCAATAGAAAGGCTCATCGCAGGGCAGCGTCATATCTCAATGGACTCTTCAGGCCAGGGCCGCAAGGATGTCTGGGAAATAGAGTTCAAAGAAGCGATGGTCTGCCTCTTTCCCTGATAGTCGACTCGGCTTTTAATAGGCTTTTAATAGCCGCAAGGCACGCTGGGAAATGGGGGCAGCTGCCTCTCACAGTTAACTAGGCCGGACCTGCAAGGTGTTGTAAGAATATCAAGGTCTTATCTATATATATAATTGTTCATAAGTGTGCCAAGCAAAACAAGGCCACATGTCTGAAGACAGGCCACAGGCCTGCCTCCATTTTCACTCCCAAACTGACAAACTGTTTCTCTGCAAGGATTGGCTGGGAAACAGGGAAATGTAAATATCTATTTTGTCAAAGGCACGCTGGGAAATGGAGGCCGCTGCCTCTCGCAGTTAACTAGGCCGGACCCGCAAGGCACACTGGGAAATGGAGTCAAGGCGCCCTGTGGGTGAACTAAGCTCTTTCGCCCAAACCGCAAGGCATGCTGGGAAACGGTGGGCTTATTATCCCAACCAACCACGCGGCGTCAGAGGCCTCCTTCCTCAGCTTTTTCTGCCACAGGCCGCAAGAGGGCACCTGAGCATGTGCAGAGTGCACACGACACAGGCGGGGGTAGGTGGGGGTTTATTTTGGCTGCGGCTGCTACTGATGGTAATAAGCATAAAATCAGCCACAGCAAGGCGTGGCCGGGCCCGCTAGTTGATACATAAAAGTATTCAGCTAATTCAAGGAATAGCTTTCCCACAGGCTGTAACCCACTGAGTAACAGCCCAAATTGTTCTTCCTACGTACATCCTTTCTGATGGTGGAATCATAGAATTTTAGAGTTGGAAGGGTTCCTCAAGTTCAACCCCCTACAATGCAGGGATCTCAACATGCAGTTCCCCATCGAATTTGAAACCATACTGGACCCTGCTTAGCTTTGCAAATGTGCTAGCAGATTTATTGCTGTTGCTTAAGGGGGTGGGGCAGCCCAAACTCCCATGGAGCACCTGTGTGTGCATCACAGCCTTATGCTATGGAGTTCTCAATCATAGTGTTGGCCATTAATTTAGTTCCCATAATGACAGCTTTGAGTGTCAGCCAGCTACAACCCAAGGAGGACTTCACCGTTAATCAAACTGCACTGTAAAACTATATAAATCTTTAAGGCAGCTGCAGGATTCTCTCACATTTTCCCTCTGTTATCTCTTAAAAGACTTTTGGTTTGGTGGTTAATCCAGTGAAAACTAAAGTGATGTCCCTGCACTGATACCTGTCCATTTGAACTATGTGATATACAAATGACATGAGAAGACTTGGTCTGTTTATTTGCATCATTTATGATTATGTTCCTTATTTTTAAAACCCAATACAATTATTATTATTATTATTAAAGTGGCATGATCTTTGTCTATTTGGTACATGGTTACATATGTGTCAAGTACAGCTAACTGAAGTCATCATAACTGAAGTCTGGATAAAAACTTGCCTTTGTATAATGATACGAGAAGTTTCAGTGTAAAAATCTATCTCCATCTGATGCTTTGAGCATCATAAACTCCAGGAAAAAACCTTTAGCTAGATCTACTGCTCATGAATCATCTTTGGCAACAAGTATGTCAAATGAAATGATCTGGAGTACAGCTCTGCTGGAATGAGAAACGAAAGTCCCCAAAGGTATTTCAGTTTGCAAAATATACAGTACTATCTCTCCTGGTCCAAGAAATTCTGAAGTCATTAATCATTGAACTCTTCGAGTGTTTCCACAAAAGATTACATTCTCCTACCTCACTTAAGAAGGCAGTGCATTGATACCATCACCCTAACAATCTTTTCTTGGAAGTATGTTATGCCCCCCCCCATGGAAATGACTCCTAAATAGATGCTCACTTCTAATCACATATTTTGTATACAGTCTCAATTTCAGTGGGTAAAACGGGTTTGCATGCAGATAAGACTGCAATCCTAAATTCCACTGAAGTCTTACTAAACCTATTTAGGAGCAGACTCAACATGTACTTTATATTGGAACCTAACAGTGAAAGCCTATGCATATTTACTTGGAAGTAAGCCCCACTGTTTTCAATATGGATTGCGTCCAGGTAACTAAATAGGATTGGTACCTTAATCAGGGGCAACCTGTCCTGCTTCATCACCAGGGGAATAAAAGGAATTGCAGCCTTCTGGTCCCCCCCTGCACTGCAGTTCCACTACTGATATGCCCCAACTCTCAGCAAACTTAGCAGGAGCTAGGACACTCCTCCAAGTCTTGCCACTCACTTGGCTTCTCCACCTGGAGGCAGGGAAGGCCAGTGGCACTGGCATCCACTGGAACAACCCCCTCACGGCAGCAGCAACAGCAATGGGGCAGGTGGGCAGAGCAGTGCCTCTTGCACTTCCATTGCCTGAGGTGGGCACTTCATTCTACATCGGGGGGTGGGGGGTGGGGTGGCTCTGGCCTTAATGATACTGATGTAAGTCCAGAATAGTTAAATGCTTTAATCCAGGCTACTTACTGCCTATTCAATTATTTTAATCTTGCTGCTGAAATCATAAGAAAAATCTATTGAAGACTGGCTATGAACCTATTGTACAGTACCAGGGATGGGGGTGGGGGTCGGTGGGTGGGATCTGATTCACTTTGCATTTAACGCCAAATCTATCAAATGTCAGAAACAATATGAGGAACAAAAGGCAACCATCCTTTGAAATTCACACTTAGCTGAATTTTGCATTGCAGTTCTCCAACCAGCTTTTCAAAAAATATTAACAAGGGAAAGTGTGCATTAAAATGAGCATATTAGTGAACACAGGATAGAAAAATGCATTACATTAGGAGAAATTGCTTGCAAAATTGTGTGGATTAGTCAAAACTGCATACAAAAATGTATTAGGAGAAATTTGCACATTAGAATGCTGCAGAATTGTCATGAGTGTTGTTTTTTAATTGCAAAGCACTGTAGAAATGTGAAGAACTGACTTTTTGATTTGAAAAATGAGAAGCAGGGAACTAATATGGACAGATCCTCCCATCCTTATAAAGGATTCTTCTAGTTGCTTGGAAGTGATGTTCTCACTAGCAGAGGGTTCACCTTTCATTCTGGGCCAGCTACTGTACTTGGTGTTGATGTCCTCTTGGAATGGGGTTTGCCATAGCACAGAATATACTCCACATCAATCTGATGTACAATAGTACTTGTATTAGTGCTACTCTTTACACATGAAACTTTTGCTGAAGAGTGGGTAGTTGTCTTAAGCACCAGCAACAAATTTGGTTTCTTTTGCACAGCATCTCCTAATTGGATTTCCACCAGTGATTTTGATGTGACAGCTTGCAATCCAAAGAAGTGCCTCTTACTCCTTGGTTGGACCTCAGTAGAACCGAAAAGGACATACAATAAAAGATTATGCTGCACAGGTTAACTTCACATTTTTAGAAGTGCCACACTGTAATTTTTCACATATGTGTCCACCCTATGTGTTTCACTCGTTTATTCATCCAAGAAAAAGAAAATGCACAGAGATACTGAAATTCGCCCCTTAACTACAGAATGATAATAATGAAAAAAAAATCGATGAACCTTCTTTGAATTACATTAAAAGATGATGGAGCCATTCCAGGATAAATGTCTACTCTGTTGGGTTACTATAATACATATTGATTTCAAAGAAAGTCTAGTATTGATTTCTGGACAGTATGCAGTACAGAGAAATACTATTTTTCAATACATTTGGCTAAACTTACACCAAATGTGTATACTCATTTACAATTGCATTTTTAAGCACAGGGTTGTTGTTGTTGTTGTTTGTTATTTTTGGATCTCAGTAAAAGTTTTATTCATTCTTAAAGTTTGGATTATGTGCAGTTCAGTCAAATCGGATCTTCACATTTCTCGATTAGAAGCTATGCAACACAAGCAATGGTCCCTCTTCCCAAACATAGGTATAGAATTATAGAGTCACAGAATTGTAGAGTTGGAAGGGACCCCAAAGGCCAATCTAAGTCCAATCTTCTGCAATGCAGAAATCCTGTTCCCAGCCATCCCTGGATGGGCTCGAACCACCAACCTTCTGGTTAAGAGGTAGATGCACTGACCCATTGTGCCACACACCGCTGTTTGTTCCCATTTGTTTTCACATCTTTCTGATGTTCAGTTTTAGAACATGAAGGCAAGGTTATCTAACTGGGGAAAGTTCTCTTAGAACATAACACAAGAAGATAATGTCACAGCCCCAGTCACAAGCTTGAAGGAGGAGGAGAAGGCAGCCTGAAAAGGATCAGCCTGAAGCTGTTGCGCTGTTAGCTGAAGAGCTGGGTCAGGGCTCATGATGCCAAACCAGAGCTTGTCAAACCTATGCCAAGATCCCAATGAGCTCATTCACCTGCAATGAAGAAACCCAATTCCTCTCTCCAGTTGTGCTGGGACATGCCAGCTGGGAGGCTGTGGAGTGAAGTGCCCATCTTCAGACCAGGCGGTTGACACATTAAGGGTCTGTTCTTTGAGCAAAGGGGTTAGACTGTGGGATGAGTTATAGGTCTCAGGTGAGTCTTTGACAGAACAAGTTGCTCACTAGGAACTATCCCATTGTGTTGCTTTATGTTGGGACCAGGAGAGGACAGATCCTTGCTGACTCAGATTAACTCTCCAGCAATGTTAGTCTTTTTGTAGGATAGCTACTATAAAAACAAAGGGTATAGACTGCTAATACACCCATAGTTTGGAAGGCAGCCCCCAGCTCCTGCTAGGGGGTGAACAAGATGTTGTTCATGCAATTACAACTGTGTGCATGATTTAAAATTGGGTGTGTGTGAAGTCAGTACCTCAGTGGGACTTGATCTGTATTTGGGATGTATGGGGAAAAGGGTTAAATCCTTTGCTCCCCCCCAACTGCTGCTTATAGAAACATTCAAACAATTCATAATTGTGCAAATTATGCCATGTTTAGCTTGACCCTCAAACACATGGAGCAGGAAAAAAAACTTAGCTAGGCAATTTCACTTAGAGATTAAATATATTTTAAGTGACACTGGAGATTATATATAATCTAATCTATCATCTATCTATCTATCTATCTATCTATCTATCGCACAGCTACCATTTCTGAAATGAACATGGACAACTGGATACCTTTTAATTGGGAAAGAAGTTGCTGGGAGAGTGAGGGAGACTTGAACATTATTTTGGGCAGCAAATTGGATGAGAAAGGACAGCCAGAATCATCCACCTCACTCCTTGCAGTTCTCCCAGATCCTGGGCAAATACTGTTTTCTCGACACCTAGAGATTCTTTACTTCTGAAGTACAGGGGCTTTATGTTCCACCCAGCTGGGTCTGGCACATGCCTTCCGAAAAGATTACATCTGACATTGTACACCATGTCCAAGACTATAATGGACTCAAACACTGGCTTGATTACTGTTTCCGATCATTCACCTTAAAATCACAATTCCTAACCTACCACCTTTATTTGGAGATTGAATTCTCCTCTGTTATACAGGTACAGGCAGATAGTGGTAGAGAAGAAATCCATGACTCTTTTAATACGAACACTTGTCCCACTTTATTGCATGCCTTAACTTAGGATGCTATGAAGATAATCCTAAAAGGCGATTGCATAAACAAGTCAAGTGCTGTTATAAAATACTAACATACAGCAGCAAGGGAAACATTCAAAAATGATATTGCCAGGCTAGAATCCAGGCACAAAAGGGCTGAGTGTGCCAGGGTTTACAGAGTTCCTTTGGGGCAGCAGTGAGTATTGGAGGTACGGATGTTACCAAATGCAAAGGTCCATGATGTTGTTTAATCATAAATTTTATGAATTTGGAAACAAACATTCCAGCATTTGATAAATTGAAATGGCCATTTTAACTGATGTGATTACAAAAAAATTGAGATAACCCTAGATTCCTAAATTTGGTTTTTCATTTTTATAATTCTCTAAGCTTATACATAGGATGTTCTGAGGCACCAAGCAGGGATGCCTTTTTCACTGCTCCTGTTTGCAGTCTCTGTTGAGTCACTGGCAATAGTCATTAGGGATAATCTTCATATGAGGGTCACCACTGTGAATAAAATGCTTTTGCATCTTCACAGGCACAATATGGAACTCAAGTTCTGCATTGTGGGTGGTCTCCTGCAACTTGTGATTAGACACCCACTCAAAGTGGCCCAAATTCTGGAAAGGTCTATCAGACACAGCATGAATTGGTTTTAGATACACATAGCCAGGCACCTTATGACAAATCAGACTATACTACAGCAAGCACTTTAACTTCATCTTCAAATAAATCTAAAAGTCCAGTTTAGCAACCTACACAGTGGTGGGAGAATATCCAGTCTATGCACCAACGCACCTGCTGGTCTCTCTTATGGAAGCAAGTATTCAGGTCCATTTCCATGAGTGTTAAGAGAATCATTATTGATGCATGTACTTTTTTGTACCTTAAGTCATGTAAGCATAATGTCATTCCTACTGTGTTGGTTGGTGTCATGATGATCAGGCTTCCAGCAGTGACTTAGATGGTGACTCAGAGGGAGAGGGGGCCACCAAGTCAGAAGACCCAGCAGCTCAACCTACAGAGAGGCTGTTTTTTGATCCTGATAATAACCTTCAAGCAAGACCTCAGACACTGAACTCTCAACTTCTGCAGCCTCTGAACCAGACACCATCAAGGGACCAGCATCCTCAACTCCAATGATCTCATGTCCCACTGAGTTTGTTCACCAGCTGGTGGTGTGTCCAGCGAGAGATAAGTGAAAGGTGATGGATCACCACGCTCTAGGTCAGAGGACCTGACTCTTTAAGGAGCTCTGATGTCCAGCAAGGGGACAGGGCCTGAAAGCCTAGTCAACGCAAGGGACTGTGTAAGGACTCAACACTTTTGGACCATATTGCCCGAAATATAGGCCACACTTTTTTCCAAATTCCGACCGTGAAAAGTTAAAGTGCGGCTTAAATTCGTGACCTTACAAAAATTGGCTTTTGCAATATCACTGCTGAAACAGACATATGGTAAAACGGAACAGGTATGAGTGCCTGTGGAATTTTAAGGGACTGGCTTATATTCAGGTATTGTCTTTTTCTCCCCCCCCCCCTTGAATTTTAAAGGTGTGGCTTATATCAGGCCAATATGGTAAGTCAGCTCCTCCCTGGGACCACTCCATACCCTCCAACAGTTCTCTGATGAAAATAGGGATGTCACATTCCATAATGATAATATTACTATTTACACCCCACACATCTTACTGTGTTGCCCCAGCCACTCTAAGCAGCTTCCAACATATATAAAAACATAATAAAACACTAAACATTTTTTTTAAAAAAACTTCTCTATACAGGATTGCCTTCAGATGGCTCGGGGGTCGGATAACTCCATAACCTCCAACATTTCTCTGGTGGAAATAGGGACATCCTAAGGAAAAGAGGGACATTCCAGGATCAAATCAGAAACCAGGATGGCTTCTCTAAATCAGGAATGTCCCTGGAAAATAGGGACACTTAGAGGGTTTGCCACTCTAGTTTTCTGAAGGACTTGATTGCTCTTGCTTTCTAACCCTGTTTTTTGACCTTTGCATGAATACTGTCTCTGCTTGTCAGTCTCTGCTCTGTCTGCCTGACCTGCTTCCTGCAGAATCGTGTGGGCTCATCCTTCCCAGGACTTGACAGAGGGTTTTTTTTTTTTTTTAATGGCAGAGGCTTCTATTTGTACATGTTGTAGAGGTACGAAGCAGTTTCAAATTTTCAGAAACAGAGTTATCAGTAAGTATTTAAAATGATTCAACAAATCATTATACCCGATCCTAAATCCATGCTCCTGTGAATTTTTGGTGAACAAAATGGTTCTATGTGAGGATTTTATAATTTTCCCTCTTGGTTGCTGCATGCTTGGAAACTGCACAGCTTTGGAAAGTGACAAATTCATGTAACTTATAGGTATGGCTCCCCCCCCCCCCCCCGCGACGGAGCTCACTGGAGCTCAGCTCTGGCACCTCTCATGTGGGTGCCATTGCCATCCTAAGAGAACAAGGGAGAAGTTCACAGTGAGCTCCAGCAGCTCTTTGTCTAGAAAAAGAGCACTGCTTAAAGGGTTGGTACCCTGGTCACATCCACACCATGCATTTAAAGAACCCTGGGAACTGAACTCAAGAGTGTGTGGCATCTGGTCCTGCTGGAGAAACTGACCCACAAATGTTAACTGTCAAGAGATTTGGCTAAACCTTATTTTTTTGTACACAGTTGAGGCCATCTATTTCCTAACCTGCCTATATTTTACCAATCAGCTTAGTTTACATTGCTCCTCCATCTTTTTACATTTTATTTATTTTATTTCGGCAAGAGGCTTATAATTAGATAATTATTAATGTTACATTGTTTTAACATGGTTTTCTCCTCTTTTGCTAACTGTATCACATACACTCCCGCTTCCACAAGGAAGGTTCAGAATATCCCTTTTGACCAATGACATTCCTTCCCCTTAAATCTTTATATTTGCTGGATATGGTCTCTGATAGACCATGACAGCTCTCTTTCTCAAGCTCTGGGAGGAAGACCTTTCATCGCCTACAGACAGCCACCCAATCTTAAACAACTCCTCACCCACAACAATACTACAACCAGACTAAACACAGACACTGGCACCAGAGCCTGCAATAAACCCAGATGCCAACTTTGCTGCCACATACACCCGGACAACACCATTACTGGCCCCAACAACATCAAACATACCATCTCAGGACTATTTAATTGCTCATCATCTAACATTGTGTATGCCATCAAATGCCAACAGTGCCCTTCAGCTCTCTATATTGGACAAACAGGCCAAACCCTACGCCAAAGGATAAATGGACATAAATCTGACATCAGGAATCACAAGACAGAGAAACCAGTAGGAGAGCACTTCAATCTCCCAGGACACTCTATACAAGATCTCAAAGTAGCTGTCTTATTGCAAAGGAATTTCAGAAATAGACTGGAAAGAGAAGTTGCTGAATTGCAACTCATTACCAAGCTTAAAACCATGGAGAGACCTGGTCTGAACAAAGACATTGGATTCTTATCTCATTATACATGACAAAGCTTTTTTAACCTTCTCACCCCTTGCTTTTTCCTGTAAGACTAATTGCAGCCATTAACAGTCGTCAACAGGTTTACCACACCTATCAACCTTTCACCCATTTCCACCACCCCCCTGAGTAATACCCCTCCCCACCCTCTCACTATATATCAGGGTCTGGTGACTTCTATTTCAGTGTATCTGAAGAAGTGTGCATGCACACGAAAGCCCATACCAAGAACAAACTTAGTTGGTCTCTAAGGTGCTACTGGAAGGAATTTTTTTTATTTTGTTTTGTATGGTCTCTGATAGCTATTGTGCATTTGTTTGTTTTTTTATTATGTCTGACACAAAAATTTAATTAGAATAAACAGACCAGAAAACAAACAGTTCATTTTGAAGTTACTCCCCAGAACTTTTGGATTCTATATTTGTTTTGGGTCTCCCTTTCATTAAGGCTTATTCACCCTACTTTTTTATATGGGAAGAGAAAAGAAAACAATTTTACTCTGCTCAAAGCATCCATAGCTTTTTGTTTATGTGCTGCCAGTATTCTAAGCATGCAGAAAGAATATTAAACCACAAATGTCAAAAAGCTCTTCCTTCTTGTTGGCTTTAGGCAATATTGCTTATTTCTCAACTAGAGAACCTGTTCTGTGGCTGTTACCTCTCCTTCTCCCCCATATGTTAATTTATTCCTTGAGATAATTGAGTACAAATGAGACTTCTTGATGGAAGAAAATTCCTGTCTAATTGCAAAAATGGCCACATAACGACATTTTAATGGGAATACCAACATTCCGTGAAAATATGCAAAACATAACCACAAGCTTCCTACCCTTCCTCCATGCTGTAATGAGTTGATGGGCAAGATATCTGCAGTGGGCATTGCTGAGCTGCTGAGGCCTTGGTAGCTGCCGGAGGATGCTATGTGGTGACTTCAGATGGATGAACCTGTCAATTGCAGTTTCTAATTTTTCCTGTCTTCAATTCTCTACCTTTCCACATTGGTTTGCATCAAAGGTCCTTCGAAAAAATTCATCAATATTTTAGTGTGAATTTCTCCTTATATAATATATTATATTATATATATAATATATATACCTGTATGCAGATTTCCCCAATATACACATTTTTTTGCAACACTTATTTCCCCTAATATTTATGTTTTCCCTAATATAATGCATTTCTAATGTTATTTTCACTAATATACTGTATGCATTTTTATGCACACTTTAGTATATACTTTCTTAAACATAACCTTCCTGGAAAACGGCATTGCCCAGTTCAGAGAAGTGCAAGTTCCAAAGGATGACTGTGTCAGTTTGCATATTATTTTGGAAATCACCTTTAAGTGTAAACTGAACAGAATTTCTCCCCAATCCCTAGTGGTGACAGCTACATATGCATATCATGTGTTACACCTCTATGTCAAACTTGAATAGAGTATTATTCACCATCAGCTGTCATGACATCACCAAATAGGTTATGCATGGAGTCTCAGTTTGATAGATTTGAAGAGAGTACCTCCTGTTCTCTCTCCTCTGAAGTGGCGCATGGTTCGAATGATTTGCTGAACTCCTTCACCTCCTTCCTGTGTTTGCTATACTGTGGGGCTGACTCGCCAATACTTTTCCCTTTGGGAAATATGTGACCCATTTGCGTTCCACTGAACTCTGATGCAGAGGACTGAACTTGTGTTGCTAAGGATACAAAGAGAGGAACATTCGGTCTCTGCTGCGGTTGGAAGATTACCTTTGCGGTTATACAAGGGAAACAAGAATAATCTATTTTGCTGCACTGTTTCAAAAGACTAGCTCTCAAATTGCTCACTGCAAAGTGAGACGGAAGATTGATGTCCACACTGCATCTTCTATGGATTGCATATGGCTGACATACAGAACTAAACAGAGGGGAAACTCACATTTTCATTGATTTGATTAGTTCTGTACAATAATTGTTTCTAATTGTTGCTCATGGTCGCAGTAACAGTAAACTGTCACAGAGCCAGTTAAATAGATTGTATTTGCAGGAAGGGTGTTATTATCAGGGTCAAATTTTAGTGATTTTTTTTTCCTTACAGGATAGTTGAAACCAAAACCTGTTCTCCACGATTCCTCTGTCAAATATCAACAGATGTGTCCAACATATAGAGGTGCCAGATCATTTCAGCAAAACATTTTAAATGTTTCAGGTCAAATAACATTGTTTTATTTTGTCTTGTTATTACTAAAGCATCCCCCCAAGTGAATATATATCATATCCAAACACATGGGTCCCAATCCACACATCTGGGCAAACATCAGTCGGTTGTGCCACTGATGCACTGATACACACAGCCAGTTTTAACAGCAGCTCCCATCCCCCAAACCATTACAGAGCAATTCCTAAGTATAGGAAACTGGCATAAATTATCCTTATTCCAAGCTCCATTCAGGAGCAGGGCTACTACCCACTGAACCAGCCTCAGCCTGATAGAGGGTCCTGAACTACGGGGTACCTGGCAGCAACTCTCGCTGGAGTGCACGATCCCACAGCAGATGCTAGCATGCAGTCTGGCAGGCCAACAGGTCCAAAGTCTTGCCAGGGTTAGGCTCTCATTTCTGCTGCCGATCCAGAAGTCAACCCCACACATGCACAGTCCCAAAAAACTCCCTGGAACACCCAGGCCGTGGTCCAACCAACATGAGCAGTTGAGCAGACACAGCACCTCAGCTCTGCTATTATACCTTGCCTGCTGATTGCAGCATCTGGGCTTGACAATGCAGGTGACCCTCACCTGTACTGAGCCTCCTCCAGCTGAGGAATCACACACCTCCTCCTGGAAGTAATGAGCCCCATCTGGCCAGCTAATGAGCAGGGTTGTGGGCCCTTGTCTGCCTCAGCCTCCCAGAGCCTTGCCCTGTCACACTTCGTAAATTAATAAAGCAGAGTTTTTCAGTGAAATAATAAGAGCTTTACTGAGTTAAAGTAACCTTCTTCATAAACAACATGGCTCCAAACAGTTTGACAGAGATTACATACTGACTCTGCTCACAACTGAGGCAGACTGACTCTGACTGAAATCTTACTGAGAGCACAGAGAGAAAATGGCTGCTACTTATGAGGAGAATGAGTCACATGTCAGAGTAACTCAACAGTTAGCAGTTAAGCCTGAATAACTTTAGTAGGCCCAAATGATTGTGCAGTCCGAGCACTTCCAGGCCTGCTTTGCTGCTTCTGCTCTCATGTGTCTTTGTCACATGACATGCCCCCCTGCTGCTCCTTACACCTCAGATCTTGCTGTGTTTGGGGAGACAGGGGCCCCTCTGATTCTGGTGAGGGGTCCTGTTGCTCTGCTTCCTGTGTGTGCACTGACCCACATTACCTCATCATTCTCCATCATCACCCTGCGAGTACTTTCTACACCAACCTCTCCTTCTCCACCCCCAGCCAGTGTGCCTCAGTCATGGCTACAGCCCTCACCAGAATCCTCTTCCTCCTCCCCACTATCCTGCCAGTTCATGACATAGAGGGAAAACAAACCTTTAAAATAGAATTTGACTTGCAGCACTTGTTATGTTGGCATAAGTTCCACTGCGTTGTTAGGTCACATGCCGGAGCTGAAATAGGTTTTGTGTAAGGCTCTCTTTGCCCTGCCCTCCCCACAGGACCTCTGGACTTATGCCCCAAACAGGCTGAGGGAGTCATTGTGGTGTAGGCCTGGCTAAAGTCCCAGCTGAGCTGGGACAGCCCCAAATCCACCTGTTCCAATCTTGATCATCCTTGTGGATCTTGGGTTTGGACTGCACAGATAGTATGCACTGTCAAAACCTGACCATGCATAGGGACTGTGGGTGCAAGCCCAATGAAGCGCTGGTAGTGCCACAAATGTTTACTTGTTGCACATGGAGTTTTTATTTTAAGCAACAACTTCCTCCCTATGCTACCCAAATGATCAAGGAGGTCTGCATGTAGAAGCCTGCTTCTAAAGTGCACGGACAATCCTGTCTGGAAGAAAGCACTGATACAAACATTTTCAATATAAGCCACCGTCTCCCACCTTATTGTTTGGAAGCAAGTCCCACCGAGATCAATGGAGTTTATTCCTCAGCAGTGCATGGAAGATCATAGAGCACAGCAATGGATGAGGGCCAAATGACATGTCAGAATAGCTGCATAGTGGAGAGTAGGGTTTTGTTTTGTTGACACAAATTGCCAGTGCATGGAACAGAGGAAGCTACCTTATACTGAGTTTGATGAATGAGGCATTGAGCTCTGGATTGTCTCACTGACTAGTGATTGCTACTGAGGATTTTGGACAGGAGGCCCTTCCAGCCCTAACTGGAGATGCTGGGGATTGGACCTGGGATCTTACGTATACAAAGGAGATGGTCTATCACAGAGCTATGGACCTCCTCCTCCAGATCAGGACCCTAAAGTGGAGGGTAAAGGGCATTTAGCACTTGACCCCCATAATCTGCGTTCAAATTAAGGGCACCAATTTGACTGCAATTTGCATAGGGAAAAAAGTTCCTATTGAAGTGAATAGGAGTTTCCACCTCCCCCAGTGCTAGTAAAATGTTAAGTAATGCAGCTGATAGATGGCACCATAAGATATGGAGATCATTAGTTTTATTCAGCATGTCAGCTGCTTTTATGCAGGCAGATATCTTTACTGGAATGCGTCCAACGTGAGTGAAACAAAGCTGGGGAAACTGCATTGCTATTTATTCCATTATTCTGAGCAAAGAGGTCTTCAGCAGTCAACTCTAAAGTCTCCTTTTAAATAAATCTTAGAGCTTTCATGTCTCATTATTGTCTCCTAGGAAGCTTGCCAGGGCTGAGTGTTAAAAGCTTCCATTAGCAGCTAATACTTTAGCTGAGAAACATTTTTAACTCTGTAATGGAAAAGTGGAAAAAAAACAGCTTCTACAAAATAAAATTATTTCATTTTTACATCTACCATATTGAGAGGAGAAGTGAAATGAGTTCTAAGTACTCGTTTCTCACTGCTGTGTGCTTTTTGGTAAGTTAACAAGTGCCTACTTGAAACATTAAATTGTTTTAGGGGGCTAAAATATAATGCAGTTGTTTTAAAAGATGGAATCATCATTGTTGGCCTTATCAGTATTACGGACTGTCTCAACCAGCAATAATTTTTTCCAGTAGGAGCCAACAGATGGTGACTTTGAGTGTCCTGTGGCAATAAATTCAACTGCATACGACTGTTTGTTTTGGGCAACACTAAGAATTGATTTTAACATCTACTTGACACTTCAGATTCATCATTGTCTTCCCTCATGGCTGATGTTGAATAATAAGTATCAACTCTTTGAGTTTATTAGGTGCATGTCTGTTAAAGGTTCCAAGTCTCTCTCTTGGTAGTACGGTAAATGTCTTTTCCCATAAGCAATGCATTGACTGCTTAGGCATTTCTTTATGCTGAAGGGTTAGGGTTAGGGGCAATCTCCAATGGCAATAAGATTTATTGAGAAGTGTTGCAGCATCAGGTCTTAGAGCAGATGATGGGAGATAGTGGTATTTAGAATTTAGAATTTAATCCATGCATTGTCCCAGAGTTTACAAAATGCAGTGCATGTGCAGTAGTTAATATATTGTTAATTTGCCTTTATTTCTTTTGCTCACTCATCCTCTGGGACAAGAAAGGAACAGTACACTGAATGGATTAATGCTTTCTTTTGGTAGAAAGACAGCTCTATCCCCCCACCCTTTTGAAAATCAAATACATCCTTGTTGCTTTTTAATTTCAAAAGAAAAGGCTTTTGCATTGTTCCAGTTCTGTGGATACTGGTTTGTTGAACCATTATTGTATCACAACAACGGGATATTGCTCTCATCTGTGAATTACACCCCACAACCAGTAATCAGCCCTTTATACCAATATGCTTTGCAATACTAATTTTCCCTCTTTAGCTTGAAGTCAGCCATGCTAACTTAATCAGATACACAATGAAACCCTCTCTGCCTAATGCACTGGAGCACATCTTTCCTTGGCTAGTAGCCAGGACCTGATGGTTGGTTTCTTAGATTTCTGCTTCAGCCATTTTCCAGTGAGGATTTGTGTTAGGTAAAACATTTCATCGTTACAGGAAGACAGAATTATCTCCTCCGAAAACAAAACAGAGCTGCCCACAGTCAGAACAAGACTTAGCTGTATAAGCTGTAAAAATAAGCATAATGAAATAATAATCTTCCCATACTGATTTAAAATGTCCATGTCAGTGGTAGGAGAGAGAGAAAACGTTCCCTTTGTTTACAGCAGGAACACAAGAATCCTGACTCAAGCAGAGTGTTAGGTGGGAAGAGATTAATACACATAGTTGGTTGAGTATCCATGAGGAATTAAGCCTACCATGGGTCTTAAAACTACATGCGGAACAAACTGAACCTATCATAATTCAAAATGAATTACAAATTTAATGCTATAATTGTGAATGAAAGAAATAATGAGTTTTTGAAATACTTTCACATTTTTGCACATACCTATCTCTAAAGTGCATCTTGGAAATGCGACGGACCTAACAAGGTTTCTTTTCCACTCTGTGCATCACAACATCATGTGCATTGCAAATGGGACATTTAAATGTCTTTGGAAAGTAAAGGGTTATAGCAACAAACAGCAGTGGTCAGTGGGGCTAGATTGGCAGTCTTTACCTGGCTTCCCATGATGGCGTTCATGGGCGTACACGTGGGGGGCAAGGGGGGTAGTTGCCCCCCCTAGAAGGCAGCTGCCCCCCCCCCAGAAGCAAAAATGATCAGCGTCCGTTCAAAGCAAACCTGAACGACCATGGCTTGCCCCCCCCCCCCAGTTTTGATCCTGGGTACGCCCCTGATGGCGTTGCTGCATATTACTGGGAGAGAGAGGGTTGAGGCAACTGCAAGGACTGTTAGTGGTTTCCTAGATGGGATGACTGGGGTCCAAGCTGGATGGGACAGTTCCGTTTGGGAACAGGTGTGCAGCTTAAGGATATTTCTATATTCACTACAGTGGTGGCAGCCTATTAGGATGGGGAAGGCTTAGCCTCAGTTGTCTGTGGTCTGGTAAACTCTAGGTTAGTTTACTGCAATGCATTATACCTTTGAAGATGGTTCAGAAACTGCAGCTAAAGCAGAATTCAGCAACCAGATTGTTGACTGAGACTAGGTAGTCTGAGTATATTACACTAATTCTGGCCCAGGGTGTTAGTTTTGACCTATTCAGCCTGGGACCTAATTACCTCAGGGATCATCTCTCCCATATGAATCTAACCAAAACTCTGTCATCTGAAGTCCTTTTCCATGTGTCCACTCAAAATGAGGTGTGGAGGATGACAACAAGATAGCAGACTTTTTCAGTGGTGTCTCTCCCCCACCCCACAGTGCATGATTGTGGACTGATCACCACAACAACAATTTTGCCAGACCACAACTCTGGTACTGTTCTGTATTGTGTTTTCAAATAATACCTTTGAAACTTAATTAAATGCTTCACAGTTAAATATTTTTTAATCCATAGTCATGGCAAATAAGAAAGACTCAGACTAGGAGTGTACACAGTTCCTTTTTCATTAGCTGTGAAACAGTATGTGCTGGTTTTGAGGCAGTTCAATGAAATGATTATGCTCTTAAACAATTCTCATCAAACTGATTCACAGTGCAAATGGAAAGCAGCTACAGATAATTAGAGATCTCTGCTCTGCTTTAAAATGTAGCAGGAATGGGGGAAATCAGGAACTTGGCAAAACATCATGCTGTAGTCTGCTTTCTTGCCCCCGCAATGGGATCTGAAGAATAATTTTGCTATCAAGAAGATATAACATTTTTCCCCCACTGGAAATTTATTTATGTCTCTTAACTTGATCTCAGTTCTATAAGGTATAAATTATTCATTATTGTTCTGTTCTGACCTCACTGAGCAGAGTGGCCACTTATGTACCACCGAAACAAAGGGAGAAAATTCATACCTTAAAAAAATGAAAACAAAAGAGGACACAAATTTACTTATGCTGATTGACACTTGTGTGGATGCACATTGAGAAACAATTACTATAATTTAAATAGAAATACCATATATCTCACAATAGCGGAGAAGAGTGTGACCAGGAGAGCTGTATTCCTGCTCTGTCTGTTTCCCAGGTACAAGATGTTGATGGGCAGCTCAGGGCATCTTACTCTTTCTTCCTAGGTTCTATATCTTTAAACTGGACCTGGACCAGTCAGCATTTAAAATAAAGGACCCTTTCAAATAGAAAAGGGCACTCTTTAAAATAGGACACATGGCCACCCAAACAATGGGCTATGTGTCGAAGACCTCAGATACTGTACCTTCAAATGAGCAACTTGCTCCAACAGGATTTGCAGATGACGTGAGGGATAGTAACCAAATCAACCTTCCCAACGGGTGGTGCACCCTGTTTTGCTACTTGAGGTGAAACAGGAAGGTGTTGTCCCACCTACCCTGCCCCTGCTGAAGCCTCCATTACCTGGGCTGTGTGGTAGTACCCATGAAGCAGCAGCGATGGCAGCAGGTTCTGGCAAGATCTTACGGAAATCCTGTGAACTCTGCAATACTTCATGAGATCTCACTGGGAATCGCCACCGCCTCTCCACTGGCAGAGGTGGCAGAGGGGGTGGGGTGATCATGGGGGTGCTTCTTCTTGGGGTTCTGCCACCCTGCCTCCCAAGCTCCGTCTCTTCCCTGAGGAGTGGGAAGCCTCAAAGCAGCCTAGTCCTTCACCTCCTTTTTCTTAATTCATTCCAGGATTGTTACCTACATTAACAGGCAGACATTGGGGAGGGGTCAACCTGGTGTGGAGGAGGCCAGTTCCTAAGGGGTTAGGGGAATCACTAGAGGTAGAGATTTTTGACTTAGGGCCCCTGGTTGACAGGTCCAGGTTGGGGAAGTCAGAGAATTTGACGCTAAGTGGACATGCAAGTGGGAATTGCAGCAGTTTGCATACTTATCTGTGTTCAGGAACAAAAATCAGTCAAGTGAATACAACAACAACAACAACAACAACAACAACAACAACAACAACAAATTTATACCCCACCCATCTGGCTGGGTTTCCCTAGCCACTCTGGGCGGCTCTCAACAGAATATTAAAAACACGATAAAACATCAAACTTTAAAAACTTCACTAAACAGGGCTGCTTTCAGGTGTTTTCTAAGGGTCAGGTAGATTTTTATTTCCTTGACATCTGATGGGAGGGCGTTCCACAGGGCGGGTGCCACTACCAAGAAGGCCTTTTGCATGGTTCCCTGTAACTTCTCACAGTGAGGGAATCACCAGAAGGCCCTCGGAGCTGGACCTCAGTGTCCGGGCTGAACGATGGTGGTGGAGATGCTCCTTCAGGCATACTGGGCCGAGGCTGTTTAGGGCTTTAAAGGTCAGCACCAACACTTTGAATTATGCTCAGAAACATACTGGGAGCCAATGTAGGTCTTTCAGGACTGGTGTTATATGGTCTTGGCGGCCACTCCCAGTCACCAATCCAGCTGCTGCATTCTGGATTAATTGTAGTTTCTGAGTCACCTTCAAAGATAGCCCCACGTAAAGCACATTGCAGTAGTCCAAGCGGGAGTTAACCAGAGCATGCACCACTCTGGTGAGACAGTCTGCGGGCCTGCACCTCCATGGACAGCTGAGAGTCCAAAATGACTCCCAGATAGATTGTGCACTTGGTCCTCCAGGGGCAAAGTTACCCCATTGAAGACCAGGGAGTCCTCCACACCTGCCCGCCCCCATCTCAGAAAAACAGTGCTTCTGTCTTGTCAGGATTCAACCTCAATCTGTTAGCTGCCATCCATCCTCCAACCACCTCCAGGCACTCACACAGGACCTCCACCGCCTTCACTGGTTCTGATTTAAAAGAGAGGTAGAGCTGGGTAAGGGACCCAGGTGGCGCTGCGGGTTAAACCACTGAGCCTAGGGCTTGCTGATTAGAAGGTCGGCGGTTCGAATCCCTGCGACGGGGTGAGCTCCCATTGCTCGGTCCCAGCTCCTGCCAACCTAGCAGTTCGAAAGCACGTCAAAGTGCAAGTAGATAAATAGGAACCGCTCTGGCGGGAAGGTAAACGGCGTTTCTGTGTGCTGCTCTGGTTCGCCAGAAGCAGCTTTGTCATGCTGGCCACATGACCCGGAAGCTGTACGCCGGCTCTCGGCCAGTAAAGCGAGATGAGCGCCGCAACCCCAGAGTCGGACACGACTGGACCTAATGGTCAGGGGTCCCTTTACCCTTTACCTTTAGAGCTGGGTATTATTTGCATACTGATGAACCCCAGCCCAAACCCCCTGGTGATCTCTTCCAACGGCTTCATATAGATGTTAAAAAGCATGGGGGAGAGGATGGAGCCCTGAGGCACCCCACATCCCCCAACACCACTTTCTGGACACAGCCCAGGAGGAAAGAGTGGAACCACTGTATAACATAGTTGCTGTTGTTGCTTAGGTCCACAGGTGATATGTAATTCATGACCTTTCGCCCATTGTTTTGACATTTTCTTTACACTGACATGAGTGTTGTGAAAATAATATATCATTAATTGTGTTAAATTTGTAACTTCCACAAACTACATAAAATAGTGTGGACAACAAGACAAACAACATAGTATTTGACGGAAACTGACCTCTAGCAGAAGAGAAACGGTGCTGATTGTGATGAATACAGGTCAGAACAGAACTTGCTGCCATCTTACATCCCTACGCAGGTGTGATTTTGGAGCCTGGGAGCTTCTGCATCCAATGGTGCTGACTCAGCCAAGCTGCTGCTGCTCTGAGTGGAGCTGATGACGAATAGATGAGGTTCTTAATGCTGGGAAGGAACATTTGCAAATGTCTTTCCCTATGACTTGTTAAATCCCAAAATGCAATGTGCAAAGAAATGGAGGCTGCTGGAGAAAGGAGATGGAACAATGACAATATTAATAAATATTCCTAATACACACAATATCCAACAGATGATGCATCAGCAGATTTGGACAGATAAGGTGAAAGCTGTTGAGCAATTATCCTTTTCAAGCGCCACTGAAATGAATGCCAGCTGCAAAAAAGTACTACCAGCTTTTGCATACCTCTCATTTATTTCAATGGGGCTTGTTCAAGGGATTGTGCCCACGACAAGTAATTGGTGAGTGACAGGCCATTCTTTAGACACCGACTGATTCCAATGGAACAGATGGCCGATAGTCTTTCCTGGCTGGGAATTCTGCCACGAGTCAACAGAGTCTAGTGTTTCATAGCAGGACTCTCTGGCTAGTGATGTTCATCACAATATGTTTGGATGGCACAGTGCCCTCACACAATGAATGGCCTGTTTACAACACAGGTATCAAGTGCCCATAGATTCGGAGTAAGCCAGGGCTTCATGGCGAAGGCTATTTTATGCAGCAGATTCCTTCTTCATGATGAGCCTGAAGTGCATATCTCTGTAGCTAGGTCAAGCCTGCAGAAACATAACGTTGCTACAATACATGTACCGGTAATTGTGGGAATCTGAGATTGTTTTTATATGTGCATACTTAGAGGAAGGCACAGCCATCTCTGAAAATACAGTCATTGAGAAAGCCTCTTGAATATTTGTAGATGATTGGAAAAGAATTGTTAGTTTATGGAATTGTTGTACAGGCCTTTGGGTAAGCTACCAGCAAGTAGCTAAAGTGTCTGTGCAACATCATCTTAGGGAAAATCAAAGTACACATTCTAGTACAACTGTATCTAAGGAGGCTGCAAAGCACCCTTCTCACTGGCAAAACTCCCTCAGGAAGAGAGAGGAGAGATCAGGGCTGCTGTGTATCCCTGCCTGTTTATCCTGACCAGTAGGAATGGACATATCTGTCACTTTTGATTTCTCTTAGTTTCTCATGACTTAAAACAACAACTCTGCACAAGAATTTATATGCATTTTTGAGCGCATATATTCTGCTGATATATTTTTGTACACACGTTTGCCAAATATACACATTTTGCAAGGAATTTCCCCACATATAATGCATTTTTGGTATGCTATTTTCACAAATATATGCTGTTTTGGGGTATGCATGATGTTTGGCTGGAGAACTGTGTTGCACCACTTGGACCAACGTTAATTTCAAAGGAAAGTTGCATTTCAGTTTGTTTATGGTTTCGCAAATGCAGATTAGGTGTGCATTCAGACGGAAACATAATTAATTTCTTGCCCATAAGAGAAGGAATAGGATAAGAAGGTTAGAATGTGCTTAATACGTTTCCACTGAAAGTTCTGCCCTTTAGAAATTTTGGCATGCATCAGCTTGAAATCCATGTTTGTGAGGAAGCACAGATCTGGTAATTGCCCCAACCTAAGGTAGAACTCCAAAGAAGAAAAGATTGTCAGGGTTTTATTAATTTGTGGCTCCAGTATGTCCCTCGGCATGTAAGCTAAAAATTGGACATCCTTGTGGAGTATCCACAAAACTACGAAAAACAATGGATTAAATGCAATGAAAAATACAGACCTCCGTCAAAGCACATATGAGCTTCTCTTATCCTCCATCCATTCAGATCAACTTCATATTCATCCTGCTGAGAAATTAGGAATGGTGTAATCCTATATCTGTTTACTCAGAAGTAAATCTCACTATGTTTAATGCGAGCGTACTACCCAGTAAGTAGTTACAGGATTGCATCCTAAATGCATGAAGGCCAGGAACAGTATCTTTTCTGTTCTGTAATACAGCTCTAATTAATTTCAGCTAGAATTATTATAAAAATGTGGGTGGTATTTTTAGACTGGTTTATGTATTAAATTATTTTTATATTAAAAGTTGCATTTAAGCACGTTGGACTCCAGGTTTTTTAGTACTGCTGGGAGCAGAATGAGTTTCTTTTTAAAAAATTAATAAAAGTCCATTTAGGATAGCTGGATAGCTCAGTTGGTAGAGCATGAGACTTTTAATTTCAGGGTCATGGGTTCAATCCCCATGTTGGGCAAAAGATTCCTGCATTGCAGGGGTTGGACTAGATGACTCTTGTGGTCCCTTCCAATTATTCTATTCTATTCTATTCTATTCTATTCTATTCTATTCTATTCTATTCTATTCTATTCTTGTCAGGGTCTCCCCACCCCTCACCGGTCGTTCAATAAGGAGTCCGAGTCATTTGCCTTTGAAGCTTTTATCTGTGTTCATTATATTACAGTGCAGAGCTAAGTCATAAACATGTCTACTCAATCACTAGCAGAATCCAGAAGTGCCGGGCGACGATTTTCCCGCCAGCAAAGCCACCACGGAAAGCGAAAGCGTCTTTTCCTTCTTCTCAGTCTCTCCGCCAGACGTACTCCCTGGGAGCTGCCATGTCTCTGCCTTCTTATCTCGAGCCCTGGCAACCCCTTCCCTTCTGAAGAACAGCTGCTCTCACTCCCCGATGAGTCCGTTGTTAGAATGGGCAGCTGTTCTCTGTAACCACTCAAAGCCGGACTGCAAGGGGGAGGCAGATCCCTGACAATTCTATTCTATTCTATTCATTTACTTATTGATTCAGTAGATTTCTATTTTGCCTTGATGGAACTTGAATCAGTGAAGGTATGGTTGTGAACCAGATCCCAACCTGCTTAGCTTCAGCAAAAACTGTAGGAAGATAAATGGACATGTCTAAAGGAAGGGTGAGAGAAACAGTTTGAGAAGAGAACTGTCCTATTTTATAAATGTAGTACTAGATACGCTACAGGATTTGCCATCATCACTTCAACTGACAGTTCTGCTGATTGAAGAATCCTGAAGAATTCTGAAGAGAGTTTTCTACGCTGCTGGGCTAATGATTTGACCAAAGTTAAGTGCTTTTTACTTCCATTGGTTTCAGTGGAAGAGTTAAGTACATCAAAGCAACGCCAATAAAAAGTGGGCTTTCTAACTGGTCTCACTTCTTCTGCTAAAAAGAACACTTTGCCCCATCTCATAGGATTGTTAGCCTAGATTAGCATATTTATCACATATAAGATTAAGACAAATCCACCCAGAATCTAAGCTGTTTCACTGAGGCTGCTATATATATATAATGAAACGTGCTACCAATTTCAAAAAGTGTACAGAATGTGTATGCCTGTGTTGCTTAATGAACAAGAAGCAGGTGATAAGGAAACCTATTCCAGTGTCACAGAGAGAATTATTTTATACCATGGAGTTACTAATTTCATGATTTCAGTATTCATAGCAAGAGATAACAAGAATATGCAGTGAACACCCTGAAGTGTCAGTAGGAAGGAAATGTGGAATTACATCTTTTTAACATTTTGCCAAGCACTTGTCTAGCTTGTGAAATAGCTTTGCGAAACTAATTCCTGCCCCCCCCTCCACAAGTGAACGTAAGCTATTTGCATACATCATCCACAGCTATTTTTATTTTATTTTATTACCAAAGACTTCTAAAAAGAGACATCTAGGAGTGGTGTAATGGAATTAAGATTCAGTTCTGCTTTCTGTCTGTTCTGAAGAGCATGCTTGAAATTTCAATTAGATTTCCCACTCCCCAAAGAAGCAAGTGTACAATGCCAGGAAACGGTATTCTCTTGTTTATTAAGGCTCTGAAGTTTCAATATTTCGCAGCCCAACTTTAGCTCAAGGAACTGCAAGCTTATGGGATGGAATAGTTGTGACGCAGTGGAGCACAGACTAGGAAAAGTTGTTTGCAGTGAACTCTGTACATGCAAATGGATCCAGGTATGCATCCCTGGGGGAAGGACCACCGCCCCCATGCTGCAGGCAAACTGCTTCCCAAGCGCAGGGTGGTTTCAGAAATAGCCCCCAAACAGTGTGCAAAGTTGTTGTTGAAAGTGGGAGAACTATATGGTGCACAGGGACAACTATAAGAGGGTTTGTGGACCCATTAAGTCAGTTTTCAGCTCAGTTTCCACCCCAGTTCCATATATCGGTTTAAGTTGGAGCAGTAGGAGTAGCGATTTTTGGCACTGTAGCATAAATGTGTTCTGCTACCCCCACACAAAAAAATCCTCTGTGGTTTCAGTGGGGACCAAAGGCCCATAGAAAGCCATGCAAAGGGGCGATTAGGGAACTTGTTCTGGAGCTCAATTCTGGTAAAGAGCCTGGTAGAATTAAGGTACCTAAGGAGACCCAATACCAAATAGCAAATCACCTGGTCCTATGTGTTGGTTTTAAATATTTTGGTATTTGCTTTAAAGGGGGAAATACTTTAGGTAAAATAAAAGAATAATTCCCTGGATGCCTAGATGCAGGCTTAGGGCAAGTACTCTTTGACAAAAGACCCCCATGTTTAAAATCACAAAACATGCAGCAAAATAAAGTGTGTAATATAGGGTATTAGACCTTTAAAATATCCCTTTCTAAGTTTCTCCCAAAGTTCCCCACTTTCCTTAGCATACAAAGAGACAACGCGTTGGTATGTTAAAAATGGTTTACTTACAAACTCTTCAAAGGTCAGATTCATGTGTTTTTCCATACAGCAGCAAGAAAAGACAGGTAGCATAACTTAGGTTCCAAAATGGTAAGGGTTTCTAAATTATTTTTATAGAAAGAGAAAGATGGCTTGCTTAAGCCATAACTGTTAGTGGTAGGGTTCACATGGTAGAAAAGAGAGAGACCAATGAGTTTGGTAACCCTTCTTCCCAAGGTGAGGGTGTGTGACTTAGCTAAGCCTGGCAGGACAGCTTACTCTATGCTCTTAACCCCTTCAATTAGACTTAAGCATGTTGGTTATAAGAGGCAGATTTATTCCAAACTATGCAGGGAGGTGCTCCCTTGCCTCTTGGAGGGGCTTGAGCTTCAGAAGGGGGAAAGGCATAGCTCAGTGGTAGAACATCTGCTTTGCACGCAGAAGGTCTCAGGTTCAATCACCCCAAATCTCCAAGATAGACTGGGAGAAAACTCTGGAGAAGCATTGTCAGTTTGTGTAGGCTACACTGAACTAAATGACAATATAAAAAAATTCCTTCCAGTAGCACCTTAGAGTCCAACTAAGTTTGTTATTGGTATGAGCTTTCGTGTGCATGCACACTTCTTTTTGGTATTTTCTTGGTATCTAAGGTGCTACTGGAATGATTTATTTTATTTTGTTTCAGCTTTGGCAGACCAACATGGCTACCTACCTATAACTAAATGACAATATGCTAATTATTTATTTGCTAAACTTTATCCAGTGGCTAGGCTTCCATGTAAGATGCAGACTTGCTTAAGTTGATTAAAAGCCCTACTCGGCATGGTTCATTAGAGATAATGGGAGTTATAGTCCAGCAACTTCTGGAAGATCTTTGATTCCCCATCCCTGGCATAAGGCAACGTTTTTACATAAGTGCAGCAATATAGCAGTCTAGCTGCCTCTCATATACATTTTAAAAAATTGAAGCAAGGTTGAAGGACAAATAATATCACGTGTTTCTTTTGCATGTTTGCTCCAGTAGTTCTATTATTTTTAAGCAAAGTATGACCTTCCTTAGCTATGTAGTTAATCTCTTCAAGTAATTCCTGTGACTTGGTCCATTACTAAAATTAAAAAAGATAGTTGTATTTTTAGATCTATCTTTAATAATGAGATTATACTGGCTGTTTTCCAGACATCAGACTCCTCTTCTAAACTGTGTACGCTCATCAGCAGGCATCTCCTGTATCTAACTAAGGGCAAAACTAGACACTCATTCAATTTGTAGCATGAAACTACATATCATGCTTATCCTTAATTAATTATAGGCAGCAGGGGCTGGATTCTTACTGGGAAGGCAGTGCATGAGGAGGAGGAGCTCCTACAAAAAAAAGTCAGGAATCATGGGATAAAAATGTTCATCCTCTGTTCGACAAGAAAGAGAGAGAGAAAAAGTGCTGCTGTTGTTTTAAAAAGCAGAGGTTAGGAATAAATGGAGGGAGATAAATAGTGGGTGCCCTGTATATTGTAATTACCCAAATAATTTTTATTGATGCTGTTTAGCATTCATAACTGAGGTGAGGTCAGAGATGAACAGAACAGTAGCCAAGTTTGAGGGTGATATGAAAGTATTTATGATGGTGAAATCCCAAACAGTTCCAGGTCTCTGAGGCATCCCTGAGGGGCATTATAGGAAACGAGAATCCTGACACCTGGTACATACAGTATTTCTATCCATAACTTGATTCCAAATTGCAGTCACCATACGTGTTTGTCTATATTATTCCCTGGCCATCCTTTGAAAGTATATTCAGTGCGTTGGATTAATTTTTATCATGGAAAATGGAAATCTGGATATCTAAATGTTTTTAGAGGAAATGCAATATATACAGTGAGCCAAGTTTCAATGTTTTCTAGTTAAATCCGATGCCAGCGTATGTTTTTTGTCTTAAATATCTGTACACCCAAGCCAAGATGATGGCAGGCACTGATCACAAGCTTTGCCTTTGTGTTGATTGCATATGGCAAGGAAATAGGGCTGCAAAAGGCAGTCTTATTGCCAAGCTGTGAGCTGGCAGTTTGCAATGAAAAAATATCTAGCCTTTGTGGTGGGAGATAGCAAAAAATTCTATACTGCCAAATTAAGAAAAAAACAACAACACAGCAGTGAACAGTGTAAAATTGACAATAGAATTACATTAATTAAACAAGTTCAAAATGCATTATATATAGAACACAATCTGCAAGAAATATTAACACACCGCTTTTAAATATATTTGGGGAAGGGGAGGGGGGGTTTATTGGTTTGTGGTTTTTGTTCTCATTTTTATCGTGTATTTCATGTTTTTATATTGTATTTTATGTTGTGAACTGCCCTGAGATCTATGGATGGACAGTATACAAATTTAATAAAAAAACAAACAAAAATAAAATGCGCACGAAAGTACTGCAAAATAGAAGCCACCTGCTTATTTTACTTTAGTTGCAAAACACTGTATTTATAGTGCTGTGGCTGTAAATATTTTCATGCAAATACCCACACATCAGCTCATCAGCTTTGCATACTGTACAATGGGCAACAAGAGGTTTTAGTAATAGACCTCATTGTTAGTTAAAATTTTACTGTTTGAGTTAAATTACATAAGACTTTTCTGGTACCAAGTTATCAAAAACTGCCTTCTGTCAAAGTCAAAACAGCTGCTATTATTATTATTATTATTATTATTATTATTATTATTATTATTGCCATGGTCTTTCTTGGAATCCAGAAGTGCAGAGAAAATTCTTAATTCCATTAAGTTTCCATTCGAATGCATCTGGAGAAATATGTCGCAGGGTCCACAAATTCACCATTGAAGACAACTTGAGGAATAGTAGGCCATTTGGTATAGTTTTTAATTCCTCCCGTAGGATTGAATTTTTGCCTGAGCACAGTCTAGGAGGAAACTGCTGTCAAGACAGAGGCAATAAACCAATAAACCATACTTCCTTCTGCAGAAATCAACTCCATATTTTATTTCCTTCCTTGGGGCAATTCTCCCTTGTTTTCAGTCTTCCCCTGGCCAAGACAAGAGAGGCTGGAGTATGTTGGCTTATGGCTAACCAAAGCCTCTGCCTCCTCACCTGCCCAGAATTTCCAAGTAGGGCTACATACATCTTGTAGAACTAATGCAACTCCATGCAGATAATAGCTAGATAGACCAGTAGTCTGACTTGATATAAGGTAGTTTTCAATATCCCCAAATTTAGTCCCCAAGATTTGTTCTTGGCTACAATTCATGGTTAGTGAGTCCAGGTTCAGATGCTACACTAAGATGATACACAAACCTTTCCTTAGCTCCGCACAGCAGGGGAGTAAAAAGGACCAGGAAAGAGCAAAGCAGTTACAAGCTGTTAGTTCAGAGACTGCACATTTGTGCAATCCTGAAAAGCCATAGCTTGGCTTACCATGTCTTGCAAACCGGACCTAAGTGTGTTTGGATGATCACACAGAGAGGTCTCTGCATGACTGGGAGCCATGATAATGACCGTTCCCCACATCAAATGGGGTGCGCATTTTGCGTGGTCGCGAGTAGCCCCCTGGGATCACGTCGCAGCTCCTGGCAGTTGGGGCTGGCACCGCCTTCCCAGGTAGGATACCTGTGGTCTCCACATACTCCGGCAGCTGCCCAATCCCGGCTGGGGAGGTGGTGCCAGGGGGATTGGCCAGGTAGAAGGAGGGAACATACAGTACACAATAGGAGTCATAGCTGGGAAGCCGCTGTTGGATTCATGATAATGCAGGGTTCCCAATCACATGGAGGATCCTATCGACATTCAAGTGAAAATGAGCAGTCAAAGGATAAGAGTTCAGCAAGTGAGGAAAATATACTGTAGCTATTTAATTATTTTAACTGTAAATTCACATTTCCTTTCAAATTTTGTTTCAAAAGACCTTGGTTATTTTCTGCATCCCCCCCAACATTGTAAATGACCTTTCAAAAATAAAAAAGATCACACACAGAAAATACTTGTTTTCTCTCTTTAAAAAAAAATTAAACTGATGTATATAACAATGGTGTCATTCCCAGTTTTACAGTGCCTTCCTAATTAAGCTTAAATAATAGTTTTCCCATTGGGACGGTGTATTGATTGTTCATTGCTCTGCAGTCCTTTGCTGGTACTGCCAGCTGCTCCTTCATGCTTGAACTACATCAAGAAGCCATATTTTTTCCAAATGTCAAGAAGTGTAATTAACCTTGCATTGCCCTTTGCTCCCTTAAAGTATCCTAATGTGTACAACTAGAGATGTTGCTCTCTTTTTCTGTATATTGTATACGTGTGTGTGTGTGTGTGTGTGTGTGTGTGTGGTATAAAACATCTGTGAACATGTTTGCTAAGTAATTAATATTCCACATGCCTAATATATTGTAGACAACACAGTTTAATCAGGCTATAGTAGAGAACTAGAAAACGAGTGATTCGTCTTGTTGGCTACAGAGACTTGTTTTTTTCTTTGTGATGAAGTGTGGAGTTATGGTTACAATACTTACTCTTGAGTACAGGATACAGATTTCCTTTTTGTATTCCTGGGCAAAATGGACCCAGCAAGGTTAATTCTTACATTGCTCTCAATCAGTGTCATGAAATTGTTATTTCTCCCCAGCAAAACTGTTCTGCTGTTGAGAGCCACATGGAATGCCCTCTCAAAGAACTTTAGAAGGTTAGCAAGGTGAGACTCACCAAAGCCATCCTTGTTCTGCTTCAGCAATACTCATTTTAGACGCTTGATAATTCTATTAGAATGCTTTCCAAGAACAGTTGTTAAACTAACCAGCCTAAAATGCGGTTTGGGAGTGCTGAGGTATATCCATAGACATAAAGGTAAAGGTAAAGGGACCCCTGACCATTAGGTCCAGTCGTGACCGACTCTGGGGTTGCGGCGCTCATCTCGCTTTAGTGGCCGAGGGAGCCGGTGTACAGCTTCTGGGTCATGTGGCCAGCATGACTAAGCCACTTCTGGCGAACCAGAGCAGCACACGGAAACGCCGTTTACCTTTCCGCTGCAGCGGTACCTATTTATCTACTTGCACTTTGACATGCTTTCGAACTGCTAGCTTGGCAGGAGCAGGGACCGAGCAACAGGAGCTTGCCCCATTGCAGGGATTCGAACTGCCGACCTTCTGATCGGCAAGCCCTCGGCTCAGTGGTTTAACCCACAGCGCCACCCACGTCCCTATAGACATAGACAGCTATACAATATAATGTTCATATCCATCTACCAGTGGCAGCATTTAAATTATATTCTCTAAACATACAAATATTGTTTGAAAATGAGCAGTTTAGAAGGGAAAGGAAACAACCCTCCTTTAAAATGAAAAATAAAGAGTTTCAAGCAAAATTTGTACAGGGAACTACAAAAAACCTTGTGAAGTCAGCCATAGACTTTCTACTATCATTTTGTTTGTAGGCTGTAAATTGGTCTGAAATGTTAAACAGAGTTTTCAACACACTCACCCTTAAGAATCTGATGGCTGCTTATTATGATTATGCAATAGGCATAATCTTTATATTGAATCAAAACTACTATTTAGAAGGCTTTTGTGGTTCATAAAGCAAAAAAGAAATAAATAAATATTTTATGATTCTGCTTCCTAGCTGTAATTTCTACAGGTGTCTTTCCAGCAGTATTTAGATTCCCTTTCTCAGCAGTGAGTTGCCTGGAACTTTGCAGTCCTATTTACTTTCTACATTATAGTAATTTCTAAAATGTATGTTGTTTCATCTCAGGAAATACGAAATGGTTTATATTAAAACAATGAGATCAAGAAAGAATGTTAATTGGAAGAAGCAAGTAAAATGCACTAGAGAGGACTGTTCAAGACATACACATTCGAAGGATATTTGGCTGAACAAGAAAACAATCTGATACATTTTAATATATTATGAAACCTCAAATCATGTATTAAATTCAATGACATGACAAATTATATTGGAAAGGGCCTGCTGAGCATTTTTAGTTCCAATTTGCAAGAATTATTATTATTATTGTGCTCCTTTCCACTCTACAAGTCTATTAATCTATTATTATTATTATTATTATTAGCTTGACTAGGAATGTTTCTAAACTTATAGAATATAAAATGAGAGTAGTATAACACTTCAAAGTAAAATCAAAGGAGAAAGAGAAGATGAGAAAAGCCTTTTTAAACATGAGCATTAAAAGGTATTTTATTTTATATTTGTAAAAATGCATTTAGATTACTGAGGGAGTAACTGATCAGATACATTGGAGCTCGATGATATATCTCTAAAGAACATGGCTTTGTGGTTCTGTGATTTGCCTTATATAGAACACAGATAATGTTGAATTCTACATGCCTAAGATTACTGCTGTCTTTAAGGATATTTGAATAGTTGGCATTAATATGGCTGACTCATTTGGTGTCTTTGAACAACTAACCTAATCAACTTAGCAGGTATATGGAAAATCTTCAGACAGCTAAACTATGCAGTCTCTCTATCCCCCATGTATTTTTGAATATTTAATCAGATTACCTTATCTGTACATTGAACAGTCACATTGCACAGACATACTTATTTTGGGAAAAGGAGCAGATACAGAATCTTGTGCCTGGTGCTTACTATATTCCCTGTAGTAATGAAACTAGCTTGGCTGAGAAACTAGCTTGGCTGAGAAACTAGCTTGGCTGAAACTCCATGTCTTACAGGCATGCCCCAATGCCACCAGTGGTAATTTTTCCTTCATCAGTTGTTTAATCCTCATCTCCAGTTGGAAATCATCACATGCAGGTAACAGATGACAGAGTCTGAGGGAAAGCAGAAAGTCATCCCATTATTTCCTGAGTAAATAAAGGTAAAGGACCCCTGACAGTTAAGTCCAGTCGCAAATGACTCTGGGGTTGCGGCACTCATCTTGCTTTACTGGCCGAGGGAACCGACGTTTGTCCGCAGACAGTTTTTCCGGATCATGTGGCCAGCATGACTAAGTCGCTTCTGGCGAAACCAGAGCAGCACACGGAAACGTCGTTTACCTTCCCACTGGAGCGGTACCTATTTATCTACTTGCACTTTGACGTGCTTTCGAACTGCTAGGTGGGCAGGAGCAGGGACCAAGCAACAGGAGCTCACCCCGTTGCGGGAATTCGAACTGCCGACCTTCCGATCGGCAAGCCCTAAGCTCAGTGGTTTAGACCACAGCGCCACTCTAGTCCAAATAGGGTTTTTTATCTTCATTACAGAAAGAAGAAGCTATTTGGGTTTTGTTAAAACTTTGGTTAATCTCCTGGGTCCACCCTTTTACTGCACAGAAACAGGCTTGCCTGGAGAGGAAGTGGTCAACAAACTTTTGATGTGAGCCAGCCCTTGACAGCCACAGATAGCAGGGTCAAAGCATGTACCAGCCAATCAGAAACAAGCATTCAAAAGGAAGATGGATAATATATTCTGTAAATTACTAAGAGATTCGCCACAAAGTGTGCTCAATAAAGTTCAAACACTTTCAGTTGTAATCTCTTGTCTTTTGTTTATTCATGGGTTGCAGCAGCCGGGGGGGGGGGGCTGCATTTCCACCACTAGGGACTGCTCCACAGTATCCTCTACCTCTGGACCACAACTACCGGTAGTAGATCACTTGTGTAGAGAAGATTGAAAAATGCTATTGGGAGCCAAAGAGAAGAAGTAAAGCAGTGCCCAACCTGGGTGTTGACAGAATAAACAATGCAAGGAGGGAGCTATAGCCCAAGATAGGAAAAGTGGTGGTAAGGTAACACTTAGCTACTTTGAATGAATTAAAATCTCCAGGGCCTGATGAGCTGCACCCAAGGGTACTAAAGAAGCTTGCGGGTGCAATCTCAGAGCTTCTGTCTAGAATCTTTGAGAATTATTGGAGAACAGGTGAGGTCCCTGCAGAATGGAGGCAGGCAAATATTGTCCCCATCTTCAAAATGGGGGTGAGGAGAGACCCAGGTAAGTACCAACTGCTGAGCTTGACATCTGCAGCTGAAGGCTAGAGATGAGGAGTGCTCTTATCTAGAAACATCTGGAGGCCCACAGGTTTCTCAGCCCTCAGCTAAAGCATCAAGGAGAGCCTTCCTTCTTAACCCTGAATGTGCCAAACAATAGTCCTTAGATAGGAAAACAGACAGTGGGGTTTGGGGGTTGTTGTTTTTTAGCTCTTTAGTGTTTCCACATTATTTTTTAGCCTTTTTCTGAAGAGCACAGATCAAACTGAATGGTAAGTTGTGGGATGTATTGTTCTATTGTGTGAGAGGATTAAGCCTCTTTCCCCTTCCCTCAGAGTTCTCAGTAGCTGACGCAGTGAAGTGTTATTTTGATTTTTGAGATTTTGATTATGAATTTTGACAATTTTTTTTTCAAATTTCAATTTTTTTGAATATTTTTCAAACTTTGATTTTGAGATGGCAAGTGCAATCTTCTTTGGAATGCCTAAATTAGAAGGAATTTTTTGTTTCGTGGAAAAAGCGTTCGATGGCAATTATTTAGGCAAAGAAAGTTTTAAATGCAATTACTAATCAAAAGCCTACTGGCAAAGAGGAAGATTCCATTGCAGCGATTAATCTATGGGAAGATCAGAACAACAAAGATAGAGCTACCATTTTAAGTGCAATTACAGATGTGCAAATGGCACAGGTTAATACATTAGATGATGTCGCCAAGATTCTTAAAGATCTGGAAATTGCATATGGAAGTACCAGCAAAAGGTCTCACAGAAAGTTGATGTGAAGCACCCTCAAATTAAAATTAGATTCAAATACAGACTTTCTCAAACATGTGAATGAGTTTACAGCAATCATTCAGAAACTTGAATTGATACGGTATCCTTTGGTTGAAGAGCACATAACTTGCTATTTCCTATGGTCACTAGGACCCAAGACTGATACTTTTGCAACTCTGATGGATGCTAAAGAATGGACTGGATTGCTTAATTAGAGGATTCTAATGAATCATCGACTTGCTTCCAACAAGATGCAATGGGAATATGCTCTCCTGTTTACTCACTAGCGTAAGTGAGGAGGGATAATATCAAAACAATATACAGTACCCTCTCCTACCTTCCTTAACATTCCCACAAAAGTTAATTGATTTGCATTAATCGTAGATTGATAAATATTCCCATTTAATTTAGCCTTTCACCACCAAGTTACTCTACATATGTGAGAGAATGCCAATGGCATGTGGAAACCTTTTAAAGATGTGAGGCAAGTTTGTGTTCAGTGTGACTCTTTGGCCTGGCTGTCAGGAAAGTGACAGGCCTATCTTGTCACAATTTTTATTTGGACTGCAACATGTCATAGTCCAGCTAGCATGTCACAGCTGAAGAAACAAACGGTTCTGAGAAGGGCTACACTGACTGTTCTTAAAGGTACAAATTGTTGTTGTTTTTAATTTGGCAGAAGGGGAAGGGAGAATCTATTTCAAATTCAAACACCCTGTCTGCACTATCTTTCTTACTGCCTTCCAAGGGCGGGGCCAGATGTGACATTAATAACATGATTGCCCTTTGCTTTATTTTAATTTACTAAATAGCAGCCATGTGTGTGTGTGTTGGAAGCAGGGGGTCTGGACTGAGATTGCATTATGGGGATGGGGGAGAAATTTGATTCATTTGCATTTAAAGATGAACCTACCTAACTGGCACTTTCTGAACAGCATGTGGGCTGAAACACAGCCATCTTCCAAAATTCACACTTCTCCAAGTTTTGCAATGCAGTTCTCCAGCCTAGTAATGTGTACAAAAAGGGCACATGCTAAGCTAAGCTAATGTATGCATAAAATGCATATATTACTGGAACTAACATACAAAAATGCATTATATTAGGTAAAATTGCATTGCAAAAATGTGTATATTGGGCAAAATTGTGCATAGAAATGGGTACTTTAGGCAAAATTCACACTAAAATGGTGATGGATTTTCATGAGATGTTCTTTTTTAAAATTGCAAACTGACTTGGAAATATGGAGAACTGGAAACTGGAAAAACGAGAAATGGAAAGAAACTGAAATTGATGGATTCACCCATTTGGACAAGTAGGAGTTGCAGGGGATAGACACTGTGGGGGCAAATAATTAAAGCACTCCTCCAACGCCCACAACTGCTGTTTAGTGAAGAAGAAGAAATAAGGAAGGACTGATCATGTTTCTGATGTCAATTCTAGTTTGACCCTTGGTGTAAATAGTGCCGTGACAGTTTCTTCACTAGAGAAAGTAAATTACATAAAATGGCAATGTAGTCAGAATCTGCTGTGTCTGTATGATTCAACTAAAACATAATAGGCTCCAACACTGCTTTTGACATCTGCATGCATAGCCAGAGAGCCATCAGCGGCTTGGACTGCCTAGCTGGCCTGGCAAAAACATGGCTATGTGCTGGAGCCGGTTGGGCCCCTTATTTGATCTAGGCTCTGTCATGTGCTTGGTGGAGATGTCTACTGACACTAGGATGCTCCACAGCTCCATGACAGAGCACTTGCTTGGCGTGCAGAAAGCTCCAGGTTCAATTCCTGGGCATTCCCAAGTAGGGCTTGGAAAGACTCCTTGTCTGAAACCATGGAGATCCTCCACAAGTGAGTGTAGACAGACCATTGGTCTGACTCAGTAGAAGGCAACTTCCTATGACCCCTGGACACCTGTCTTTTCCTGTGAAATAAAAGAAAAGACTGTTCAGATGTATTCTCTGATCTGCTTTAAGAGCATCTTGCATCTTATTAGATTTACAATTCTTGGTGTGAGATGTAACATTTGGCTGACTTTGTAGCTGGCTTGAGCCACTTGGACTTGATTTGCTAATCTTGTTCTACCTGATGAATGACATTAATTTTTGTCTGCTCTTGGCAAATTTTGGACGTTAGCCTATAGATGCACACACTTGTAAGTTAGCCCAGCTGAATGCAATAGGAATTCTGCATAAACATGTACAAGGCTGTTAGGTCTTTCTTGTATTCCAGTTCCATAAGCGCCACCTGCCATGTTGTCTTGCAGCGCCTTGCACAAATGTGTTTGCTGTTTTACAACCTGATCCTAAGCATGTTTATTCACAGCTGCGTTGATTTCAATGGGACTTGAAGAACTGAAGCCTTAAAAGGGCCAATTTTCAGCCACTTTGTCTCAGCCTCAGTTACAACATGCATCAATTGTACCATGCATTGGATTTGATGCATGAATAATAAAAAATGTCTGTCACACAACAAGCACAAAATAGCATTTTTTAACACTGATGTGATATGCAAAAATTATAGTTTGTGCTCGTGCTACATGTTTCCACCAACCATGTCCCATTTAAGATACAATCCAGGTTGGGACAAGTTTGTACACAGTATCCCTACTGAGTTATTATGTGTCTTTAGAAACTGCATGAATGTCAACAGGCGAATTAAAAGTGTCTTGTAACACCTTTAAAATAAGTTGCAATTCTAGTTTTTTTGTTTTTGCATAAACACCTGATCACCCACTAAAATGTACGGTGGCATAAGATTTCGTCTTCAAGGTGCCACAAGACTCTGCTGCTCTATCTGCAGCAGACTAGGACAGCTATTCCGTCTGAAAATCATACATCAAGCTTCACCTGTTGAATCCTTAACTGTGTCACGGTACTTCAGATCGAGGCTCGGAAGAAATACGGGGGGGGGGGCAGAGCCCCGTTTAGCGCCCCTCCCCGGCAGCTACCTCCCCGGCTCCATGCCTTGACCATCAAAGCAGCACGTGTGTTGTCATTAAAGTCACAGTCACACCCTGTGGATGCCATACATAGTATAACGCTTGGCTCGACCGCAAGGAGTACTCAAATCTGTCAACAGAGCCCCATTCAAAAGCTTTTGACTATGCCAGTCCGAGTTATTTCGCAGCTTGCGCGCGGCAAGAATGGACACTGCATTTGTCTGGCTGCATTCCCTCGCCTTTCTCGGGAAATGGTCTTCTTTCCCGCGCGCTAGGCTGGTTTCGCCCGGCTTCTCCGCCGCCACCTCCTCGCCCTCCCCCTCTTCCCCGCTGCTTTCTCCAGGCGAGGGAGAATGGGCTTGCCCAGCCGTCGCACCCCGCCCACGCCTCCGATTCTTGACGGTGCGTCGCCTGCCTCCCGCCCTCGCCGTGACTCTCCCCTCTCGCCAGCCAGGCGCTCTTCGGCACTGCAGCAAGAGGTAGCGCGCGCTGCGCCGGGGAGCCCGCGCGCACAGCCACTTTCCCGCCTCCCTCCTCCTCCTCGGGCTCTTGTCACGCCTCGCGCTCCTGCCTCAGGAGAGAGGAGCAGAGGGCGGACGGGGTGCGTCGGAACTGAGGGGGGGAAACACCGCCATACGCCGCCACCTCCGTTGAGCCGCAGCAGCGCTTACCACGCCGCGCTCCGAGCGGCGGCGTGAGACCAGGGAGGCGGCTGCGGGCTGCAGTTCCAGCGGGTAAGTGAGCGAGGCTTCCCTTCTCCGGGAACTGCTCGCAGTCCCGAGGAACTTTTTTCACCTCGTCAGGTTGGTTTGGGGCTGGAGCCGCCTCTGAGGCGTCGAACTTTCCGCTTGTAGCGGGAACGGTGCCGCTTTTGCGGCGGGACAAGATGGCAGGAAGCGGCGACCCCTCTGGGAAGCAGAAGTTCTGCCGAGTTCCGCGGGACCTTTTTGCCTCGGAGGAGCGGGCGTCGGCTTCGCAGCCTCAGCTCAGGGCGTGCTTACTCGGAAGGAAGCGGGTGCAATAGGATCGCAGCCCTTTGGGGGACCCACGTCACGGGGGCTTGGCGCGACCCTGCCATCATCATCATCATGCAGGACCCTCCCTGCCATCCTGCAGTCGCGCTCTCTCCAGTCTCCCTAGTCAGGCTCCCTTTCCCCCTTCTTCTTTTCTGACGCCTTCCGCCCTCAAATAAAAACCCAACGAGAACTTCGTGGGGAGGGGGAGGCGAGGCGCGCAAGGGATGCTCCGAGGTGGGAGAAAGTGTTTGCAGAAGGCAGATGCGGGACGCTGGCGGGAGGTAGCGGCGGGGAAGCCTCGAACTCGGGGAAATGCAAAAGGTGCAGCATGCATGCACGCCGGCTGCAAAAAAACCCAGCCAGACTTTTGCAGTGCGATGCAGTCGGGAAAAGCCATGAGGCGTTGCAAAGTGCATTAGAGGGGAAACAACCACCTGGGCACTTGCTTCCCGTAGGATGAATCTGCAAGATTCTTTCCGCCTCCTTCCGAAGCTTGCAAAGTTCTTGGGGTTGGTTAGGCGCCAGGATCCGAAAAGACTTTAAGGAAAGGGCATTGTTGTTGTTTCAATCGCCGCATACTTGGGCGAAATGCAATGAGCAGCTAGCGGTTGAGGGAATCCCGTCCCGGAACCTTGCTCTTCCTTTCCCACCTCTTTGCTTACCCGCCCCCACCCTCCCTTTCCTCTCCGCTGCGTTTGCTCGGCGTGCGGGTCTGCAGCCCCCGGGGCAAAGAGGGCTTCAGGAGGGCTGTTGGGGTGGGGGCTGGCGAAGCTGACTCAGCATACCCGGGGACTTCGAGGGGGATGGAGGCGCGTGTGTGCTCCAGCTCGGCGCGTGCGTCTCCCCGGAGTCACTGCTGGGAATCCCCCCCCCCCCGCGCGCCTGGGGAGCGCGAAACGAATCGCTGGATGCTGACGGTGGTCGGGGTGGGTGGGCTTACTCGGGGTTGCCTCTTGGACATGTGAGCAGAAAACGGGGGTGTGGGGTGGACTGGGTGAGGGAAAGGCATGCAGAATGAAGAGCTCGCCGCCTTGTTTCTGCCAAGCCACGTTGAGATACTTTGGCCTTTGGTGAGCAATAGCATCCAGGACTCTTTCCCGCATAAGGGTATGATGCTGATAATGATGGCTTCCTGTGGCTTCATATCCCTGTGGAATCCAATGTTCTATAGAGTTGTATGGAGCTGTGGGGTGCATTCCCTTTCTCAGCCTGCAAGCCCTCGCTCCCCCCTCCAAATAAGCTATGAGTGATGGTCCTAGAAGGGGCAGAATGCGGAGAGGAGTCTCCATCTAGCTCCTAGTGCCCTACCTGTATTGGGCTGCATTGTACTGCAGTGCAGGGAGCTGACAACAACTAGATCTGTGCATATGATCCTGTGTGTGTGTGTGTGTGTGTGTGTGTGTGTGTGTGTTTTGAGAGAGATGGCACCCAGATGTGATTTAGAAGCACTACAGGGCTGTAAATAGAATTTGGAAAAGAATCAACATGCTTCATTGTTTTTTTTTTTAAGAAGCTGCTGAAGAAAGCCTGTATTTTTCCACCCTCCAAGAATTATTGAAAATTATTTGAGAATTTGTTGGGAAGCCCTATCTACCAGGAAAAAAAGATAATACATAAAACAGGTCACTATTTGTGTGTTTTGATTTTTAATTTGTTTTGTGTTGGGTGATATGAATGACTGCTTCCATAAAAGAACCACTCAGATTCTACTATAGCAAATGCAACGCAGAAAATAAGAATGCCCCACCTTTGGAAGTAAACTTGGAAAATAAGATTTATGACATTCTTTTAAAAAAGCTTTCATTTAAATATGTCATAAAATCTTGCTTTTGGCCCACGAAATTCTGAAGCCTTTCTAAATATTTAAAGTGAATTTTAGTATGTATGATAATATAATAAAGTTACCGGTACATTTTGTTAAATAACTTTGCAAGTAGTTCTCATGAGTACTGGTGTGTCTGAAATAACATTTTGTGGAAAAAGAATGAACATGTGATGCATTCCCCTTGATTTTGAACAAATAGATTAGGAAAGAGAATGAAAGGACAAAAGCATCTAGGGAAGCCTTTGGCTGCATTATGGACTGGACATTGATTGCAGATGTAATAAATGGCATGTGATAAGAGCGATTGGAAGGTTGATAAATGCGTCATATTTAAAACGTAGGCATGTAGGATATATTAAAATATTTTTAAAAATATGAGCTGAAAATCAGCTTATCGTTCAAAATGTAATAAGGGAACCTGTTCATGAAATGTCTACTACTCGTGAAAAATTGACCTTACTAGAAGCAGGGTGGAGCTTCTGTCCAATATAAATATCAATAAATATCAATAAAATTGTACCACTTTAAAACGAAATAAAAAGATACCTTAATGATTCAATAGAATTTAGTTCCAAGGAAGTGTGAGATCCTCACAACCTTGCAAAGCAGCCTGATCCTAACCATTGTTTACTTTAACGGAGAACCTAATTGAATAGGCTTAGGATTGCTCCTTTCCTGCCCAGCAAGCCGCTTACACTGACGAAATCTTGCAGGAGAACTCTACGATCGTGCCTATAAAAAACTGAATATCAATGCTTGCTTAATCGAAAACACATCCATTAGGTTAAATTAATTTGCAAACATGAAAGGGAGCTCGTACCAGCTGCTCTCTTGGTGTTATGTAGCACAAAGTGTTTAATGTACTAGAACAGATCAAGAATAAGTTTAAAATGTCACAGCAGTCGTGTTTGTATTTTAATTTTATTGAGTGTTTATGTGTAACGTGCTAGGTCAAAATACATTTTTATTGTCAAAGCGCATTGGATATTTTGAGCTTATGTGCTGGAGGGCACCAAGAACAATGCAAAATTGTGCTAGGCTTTCCTTTTAAGATGAAAGATGCATTTTTCTGAAAACAAAACCCTACTTTAGGACTAAAGTTGAAATATGGAGGCAGGATTTCAAATGGTATTTCATAAAAACTGTGCACGACAAATAATTTATTAAAATTAAGTTTTGCCCATTTCTGCATATAACCTTAAATTTTATGCACAATCTAGCTTTTTCAAATGTCAAACTATCAAATGCATAGAATCTTGTGGTAGTTAATGTTTTGACAGCCTATTTGCAATTAGTGTAAACTCTTGAAGAAAACATTCAATTTGTTCTTCACCAAAGAATAGCTGCAAATGTATAGGTGATGCTATGTAAAAGAACATTATATGAAAAGGTGTGTGTGTGGGGGGGGGGTCATCAGAGGTTTTACAGTAATTTTTTTTGTCAGCCAGCATGAATGATTTCATACGCAGCATAAGCTAGAACACTCAATATTAAGGAGGTATATTGTGTACTCTGTGATAAAACGTCATCATCTTGAGATCCTACTAAGCATCTCCAGCAGGTCTAAGATTGTGATCATACAATTCCAGCCTTAGGTTTGCATTCATAGGGCCTAGAAACACATTCTTTAAAAACAGAAACCGATAGGATATTGGATCTTTATGATTTATAAATGGCTTTTTGGGAAGGGGGAATGAAATTATCGAAAAGCAATGCCATATGGATTTGCAAGGTCTGTGGAGACCACAGAAATAAAAAAAATGGTATTCAAACTGTTTTACTCTGATACAATTTTTACAATTTTTTTCTTTCCTACCTTTTTACATTGGGTATCCAAGATGGCTGGATGAAAGATAAAATACAATAAACCAGATTAAAATATCAAATAAAATTAAGTAGCAGCAAGGAAATGGTAATCAAAGGGCATTTTGATTTTCCATCCCCAAAGGTGACAGACACATTGATTTAATGTTGCATTGACAGTAAAGTCAATTTTGCTCTGGGGAAGCAGTTTCAAAGCCTGGGTGCCACCACTGACAAAGTCATGTCACTGGTCCTCAGTTGCCATTCACCTAACCTGGGAAGGTAGGGAACCTGCAGCAAGTGGGTAGATGGGAGAAAGTAGCCATTATTGCATTATTTCTTGCTAGTGGAGAAACAAAAAACAAAACCAAAGAAAAGAAAAGAAACAGCTGAAGTGTAAGAACTTATTGAATCTATTGTGTTGCTTTTAAAGGCCTACTGTAATATAGGAAAACAGTTAATTAAGGGACTTGAGAACTGCTAATCTTGAATCTGAGGGGTTTTTTTGCAGGGGGGGGTCTATTCTATCAACAAAACTCTCCCTTTCATCATCTTTTTACTGAGATACAGTTCTTTTATGTAATAGGTACAACGAACGAGAACCAATAAAATATTTTGATCTTAACAGTAAAGAAAAAGCTTGCAATTGGTTTGGCAACATTTCCTGCAAACCATATGAAAAAGCTGTGGTGGTTCGGTGCTTATAATTCAATGTACTGGTATGGGAAATTATTTCAGGAAGAAAAAGAAACACTTTAATTTATTCAGTAGAAACAATAATAGCTATTGATTAATCTGATACTCAAACTGCTTACAAAGTAAGGTCAGGAAATCAGCTATAATTCGAGAAATATGATTGACTTGGTGGCTGTAAATGCCACTTTGTTATGGTTCACGGAAACCTTGCAAATAAGTCCATGAAAGTTACTACCTTGCAGAACCTATCATCGCACTTGTCTGAACTTACACTAGAAATTACTAATATAGGTTAGCAGCAATGCTGCGGAACTTCCGCCCCGACACTGGTGTTGCTGCCACATTTACTGGATGGACCAGGGGTGAGGCAGGGGGCGAACAGTGAGATTGGGGTCTGTATGCAAGCACCGAAGTGGGCTCTGCTAGTGGTTCAATGCAGTCTCAATTTCTCTCCTCCCTGACTCCCCCCACGCTGTCCAGATAAGCTGCAGTGACCCCAGTGTCAGGAGGGCAGCTATGCAGCTGGAAGCTACTAGGTGTTCCCATTTTGGAAAGTGTATTGTGTGTTCACAACCAAAATAGTATTCTTTCCTCTATGACTTAATACGGTAATAAATATTATGGCTTAATAAATACATACATTGGTCTAAATGTATTAAAAGGTGACACAGGACTCTCTTGTTGGTTTTGCTGCAACAGATTAACATGGCTACCCCTCTGGAAAGTGCTCCTAAATAACAATTCACTGTGTTCTCAATTAGCATTAAATCATGTTAATTGTTTAATACCATTAAAATCCATGCTTTGCAGCTCCGCTTCACTGCTCCCTGGCTCCTGGTCTCATTGTCCTGAAAGGCTACAACCAGAGAGAAAGAGACCACAACCCTGAGTTCAGATGACATGGCAAGCCAAGACTTGTAGTTTGTTGCTTCCAGTATAGTGAGGCTGGAAAGGAGTGAATTGGGGACTTTCTCGTGAAACCATAGCTGAACATTAACTATGGTTTAATATGAAGTGTGAACCTGACCAACATTCATTTCAGGTTTCTGTTTTGTTTTGTTTTTGTTTTTAAAAACTCCAATCTGCTTCTTTTCTAGTTAGCTGATTTTTACATGTTACTTCCTTTTTTGTTGGAACTTTGAGCCTGCTGCCATAGACAGTTCTAAAATGTTTTCCAAGCCCAAGCAATCAGCTTTGCTGATGAATAGTTTAAAGCTGCAACAATAAACATATATTGCAAAAGCAAACTTTACAGAAAAATCAATGGGATTTATTTCCAAGTCAGTATTTTTAAGATCAAAGTGTGGTATCAGCTAAACTGGTAAAAAAAAAAAGTGATTCATATGTGTTGTATATGGGATATAACATTGTGCCACCAGATGGTGACGTGGAGTCCCATTTTTCTCTACCTGTTTTCCATTTAAATTTACAACACTTTAAACTGAAAAGCTTCTTTGATGTGTCTAAATCCAGCCTGTAATAATATATGATTAATATATTCATAAAGGACGCAGGTGGCGCTGTGGTCTAAACCACTGAGCCTATGGCTTGCCGATCGGAAGGTCGGTGGTTCAAATCTCCGCGACGGGGTGAGCTTCCGTTGCTCGGTCCCAGCTCCTGCCAACCTAGCAGTTCAAAAGCACATCAAAGTGCGAGTAGATCAATAGGTACCGCTCCAGCAGGAAGGTAAACGGCGTTTCCGTGCGCTGCTCTGGTTTCGCCAGAAGCGGCTTAGTCATGCTGGGCACATGACCCGGAAAAACTGTCTGCGGACAAACGCTGGCTCCCTCGGCCTGTAAAGCGAGATGAGCGCCACAACTCCAATCGTCTGCAACTGGACTTACCTGTCAGGCGTCCTTTACCTTTTTTAATATATTCATACATCATTAGGTTTCTAGGAACATCAAGGGATCAGGCCTATGTTTTTAACCCAATTTTATCACATTAGCCCCACCTAGAGAATATTAGTTGTGCCTCAGGCTGCAATCTTACCATGTTTACACAAGAGTAAGTCCCCTTGAACTCATTGGTATTAATGGATAGGACTTCCAAAGAAGATTGTTCAGAATTAGAGTTTTGTCTAAAATGATTAATGCTACTTATTTTCTCTTTCTGCAGTAAATTCAGTTTGTCCAATCTGTCTCATTCACTGGCTAATAAAATGAATCATATATTCATATACAATGCATTGTTACATAGTGGAAAGGGTGGTTATCACAGCACTCCCTTGAAGTCACTAGTGCCACAGGCATAAGCTCACAGCTGTGCCCATAATATAAATATGACCAGAATTATAATACTTTGAAGAGCCTGAAGAAATGTCTTCATGCTCAGAGTTTAGATACATAATTGAGTATTATGGTGTTGTAGCTTTACCGTAATACAATTTTCAGTAATTTGAAAGCCATATCCTATTTTATTAAAATAACCTGTGACATATTATTTTGCTTCACAGTCCCTGCATTTGTTTTAAGTAGAAATATGAGAAACCTCAATTTCCAACTCATTCTGCCATTAATTTATTTATTAAACCCCTATTCTAAATTGTTAAAATTTCAAAAAGATAGATGCCTTTCATCTCTACATTTACTTTTATGTAAGTGCCTACTCTAAAAGAAATAAAAGATGCAATTCAAATGCAAATATTACTTTGCAATGGGCATGTTGGTAAGTGCAGGCTTCTTTTAATAGAGGTAGTATTTCTTAAAAGCATGGTTATTGAAACAATATTTTCCCGTGTAATTGCAGAACATGAGACAAAAGCATAAACTAGATTTAATAACTAAGTGCACTGTGTAATATTTTCAAATTTTAGCTTTGCTGGTCCTAGTCAAAATTAGTCAACAAGACTAAGTAATGCTATCAGAAGATTGCACAGGCAGAGTCTTAGTAGATGAACTTCAGTTTCCAGAAGAACTTGTGCATTTGTTCATTCTTAGGAATAGGGGGAAAAATCTGTTTCTGTTAAGTAGTTGGTGGCCCGTCAGGAGAATACGAAAATGATGTTGGAGTGTGACATGGCTTCTCTTCATTATTGACTATAAGCTCAGTCTCCTGGCTCTAAATGTAGTAGTTCCCACACTGAATTGTGCCAGTTATAGATATGTTAATAGCTTCACTTAGCTGTATATTCTGAACTTTTTCCAGATCAGGCTACTTTGGAATGAGATTCTTCTCTGTAGCTGGAATGAGTGTTCTGATTTCTTTTCCCGTTAGCAAATCTGCTGGGCTACATTCAATGCGTATTTCTAATTACTTCTTAAATTCTGGATCTGATAACATAATTTTGAAACTCCTCTAACTTGTATGCATTTGTGCAGTTTCTTGACAAGGTGTCTGCTATTAACAGTTTCCGTCCCATGGAACAAATTTTCCTTTCATGTTGAATTTCCTCAGTCTTATTAGAAGACATTGGTATAGTAATGTACTTGATTCATTTCCCCCCTTTTACCAAGCATTTATGGGTCTATGAGGAGTCTTAAAAAAGGTTGACCACATAGCTATCTGTAAAAGGTTTTGAAAGGTTTGGAAAATATCTTTTTTTTAAAAGTGTGCTTTTGTTTCATTGCTTCATTAAGAATTATTGGACAGAATGTGACTGGCATCCATTCTGAAACATGTTGTGGGAGCATTTGTAGTAGCTGTAGTAGCACTTCAACTAGTGCAACTAGCTACTTGCATCTTCGTGAACCATTGTAGGTTTGTTGAAATAACAAATATGCAAAATCGGGACATTGGAAATCCTGTTCTTTATCTTTGTAAAGGCAGCTTCCTGATTCCTACCTGGACCTTAGTAACAGGTTTAGTGGTTATGAGATGTCTTGCAAATACTTACATAAATAGTTCAGTATTCTCCAAGAGCATCTTAGTTATATAATGTTACTGGGATTCTCTCTATTTTTCAAAAGCATGGCTTTTCAAAGCATGGCTTTTCAAAGCATGGCTTTTCAAAGCATGGCTTTGCCCCATGAATTCCATTTCACTTTGATAACATACACTTCTCTTTGTTTAGTTTGAGTCTGGATTAAAAGGTCCAATTCAAGGCAATGACCAGTGTTTTGTCACGGGCTTCCATTCATGTGTCATGTATTAGGACACCATCAACTAATACAATTACTCCCTTCATGTTTGAGGAGTTCTTTTTATTTCACTTGCGATTCCAAATGGGAAGTGTTAAAAACTGAATCTCCCAAAAGGGGTGATCAGTATAGTCAGTTTAATGCTCTGGTTTGTCAAAGGTATTTGCCAGGCTTTCAAGAAATGTAAGGTGACAGACAAAAAGCCTTCTTTCAAGCTTCTCCTTCCATTTGTCAGCTGTATGGGTCTGTAAAAGATAGCTTATTTTCATTGTTGCCTTGAGATTGAAGTACTGTATATCTTCCTTCTGACTCATCCCCCAGTGCAGTTGGTACTGAAGTTTGTCTGATATAAGGGTGCACAAAGAAGTTTGTTTCTATAAACAAAAATTTCATGTGTGGTATAGTTAATAGGCAAAGTAATATGGCAGCAATGACAACAAATGAGAAATTGTATCAAGAGCTTAGTGAATAGTAGACACTTGTGTGTTTTCTGAGCTTGTATAATTAAGGTGTTGATAAGAGTACAATGCACCTTATCTATGGCATGCAGGGGACATTATTGATGAGGAAGTGTTTTTTTGATTTACAGATAATCATGTTGTCTGCAGTTGGATTTTTTTAAAAGCTGCATTTGAGGTGAGCATGAATTATGACTGCACAACATTTTGGTGTGTGTGTCCAAGGGATTGCTAAGGAGCAGAACTGGTTTTATTCCACAGCAATATCTATAACTTGCCATTGTTCAAATATCAATTTGCCAAAGCAAAGAAATGAAAACTCAAAGGCAGAGCTGAGATTGTGGACTTTTCTATTATTTTGGGGTGGGTGTTCTCCACTTAACACTGGTCAAAGGCTAGAAGAGGTTTTTGAAGCACAAAGTGACCACCTGATAGTTTCATCTCTAGGTGCTACACAGTTATTGACCATGTGTGTTCATGCACAACGTTATATACAAATATGCACCCTTAAATATAAAATGCAAAGGACAGGTGTATAACTTCAATCATCCTTAGAACATCCTTATTTCTTGCAACTTGAAAACATTTATTTACAATTATAAATGGTCAATTTTTTTAAAAAAATCTTGCATTGTTTAAAATTTGGCAGGGATTCCGGGGACAGATAAAATTGCTTCGGGAGTTGTATCCTGCCTACAGACTATTGGTTGTTCCTGAGATAGAAATAAGTTTCAGACAGCCTCATTGTAGCACAATCATGAAATTGTTTCCTAGCAAGTATGTTTAGGGTTGCAACTTACGTTTCCCTGGAAATTGCAATAACAACTTACGCATTCAGAATTAGAATACCGTAATTCACCCATGAAATTATATCTGGTACAGACATCCAGACAGATTTCACTTTAGATGTCTCTGAACACCACAACATTTCTCTTTTGTTTCCATATGCAGCATAGCAGCGTACCCCATTCTGAGGGGACGTTGAATGTTCCATCTAATAAAATTAATGAAAGTAAGAGGGGAAAGTAATTAAATCTGTCTTGGTACTTATCTGTTGGTTTCAGCTTTGATTGCTGAAATGAAAGCTTGGAGACAGCTGTTGGCAGACGTGTCAGCCCTTTTGAGTTTAATAGTAGAGAGCTTTGTACAGGTAATTAATTACTGTACGGTTATAGAATAGTTGCCCAGTAGCCTCATGTCCTTTTGACATGTTTCTTTTTTGTGTGTGTCATTTTGTTTTGTTTTGTTTTTGCATGTATGTGTATGCCTGTTTATATAATACACTTCCCCCCACCACCCTGAGAGAATAAATTTATCTGATGTTTGGTCCAAGCTATCTATTTTAATTCCCAATTTTGTCAGTCAAACAGCATATGCTGTCAGGTAACTCCTTAATTTTCAAAGTAAAAGAAATAAGAGTTCTGTGGCTGATCTCTAGTGAATACAGATTCAGATTAAGCATGGCAGACCTTCTGTGTTAAACCTTGATTAATCCTAGTAATTTACCACACCTCTAGTTTACCATCAAGGTCAGAGTTGGACTACAGCTGCACACCTCTGGATTGTTGTTTGCTTCAACCTAAATATCTGGAGCCGACACAAACACCTTGTGTATTGACTATACCTTCTGAATTCCTGGATGTTAATTCCTGCTGACACCCAACTACCCATCATGTTCACAGAAAGCTTGAGAGGTAGATACTGCATGGCTCAAGGGGGTTCAGTTACCATTGGTGCTACTTGTGAAGTAAAAACAAAGCAAAACAGAAAACTGACCGTGTGATTTAGCAAGGCAGAGGTCACTAAGGAAAGCAGATTCAGTGCAATGGGAGGAACAGAAATTGTGTTGATGGGCATCTAACAAAGAATTAGCAAAAGAGGAAATACTGAGTAATAACCCAGCATTCAAGAGAAATAGGACAAAATTATTTTATTATTTATTAATTAAAGGATTCATATAATCACTTTTCATATACAGTAATATGCAAATGGGCATACAACATAATATAATAAGATTCATTAAAACAAACCCAAATACACAATAAGAAATAAAAAACAGGCACTGTACAGAGTCAATGGGTCAAGAGAAGGTTTCTTCAGTATGGGAGAATCAGGGTTATAGCAAATATAGGGCAGGTACTAGAAGAGGATAAGAGGTTAAAATATGCTAAAGAAAAGTGAGTAGCAGGAGTTTTTAATTGTAGGAGGTTGTGGATTTTGTTTTTAAAGGGAAGACAGTCCGCCAGAGAAGTGGACACGGAGCAATGGATTTAAACTACAAGAAAGAAGATTCCACCTAAACATTAGGAAGAATTTCTTGACAGTAAGAGCTGTTTGACAGGGGAATTTGCTGCCAAGGAGTGTGGTGGAGTCTCCTTCTTTGGAGGTCTTTAAGCAGAGGCTTGACAGCCACCTGTCAGGAATGCTTTGATGGTGTTTCCTGCTTGGCAGGGGGTTGGACTGGATGGCCCTTGTGGTCTCTTCCAACTCTATGATTCTATGATTCTATGACATGTGATCCCTCACTTTCAGGCTGAAGTGGTACAGTTAATGGAAAAGTACTTCTTCATGTTTGCCCAAATGAATAAAATACATATTATTTTTTGTTTCTTGATAACATAGATAAGTTGTTTAACTTACTTGCCTTTAGAATAACAGTTGATCACAAAAATGCTTGCTTTCATAATATCTAAATGAGCTAACAGGATGCTAAGTACTGTAGACTGATTCCCCCGCCCCCTAAAAGTATTAGGAGGTTGACATGTAAGCCACTAAGAACATAATACATTAAAATAACTCTCGGTGAAGGAATCAGTGGCATTTGCTTCCACATAGCATTACATGTGAACAAGACTACTAAGCCAAACCAAGGTTACACATGCATGCGCAAGTGTGCTGGTGCAGTTAGAAAATTGCAGCTTCTTCGCTTCTCCCCTGTTTGTGCTGCTGTCATGCTATTGGTAGCTAAACCTAGGTTTGACTAAGCATTGCATGAGAACCTGGGCTTGTGAGTTGTCTTCCCAAGAAAAAAACATGAGTGATACGTCAAGAACAATACAACTTGTGGTTTGTCCATCCCACCTCTGTGCTGGAGAGGCTGCAGTAGTATAGGTACAACATTTCACATGTAGTGGAAGTGTGTGTAAACATATAAAGCCCTTCTGGCAGAGGGTATTTACAGAAAGAAGGTATATTATCATTCAACATGTGGAATGTACCTCAAGTTTTGGATTGTTAACTATTTTTAAAGAAGGCCAAATTGACCTCTGTTATAAAGAACAAATTACTTTTATTTTAGTAGCAGTACACCTATTACTGGCACAGAATTGGAAAGCATTGGAACATATGTGTATCTCTCATTGGAAACAGAATGTAGGGTCTATTGCTGTACATTCTATAAAAAAAAATAGCAAAGAGATTGCATCCATTGAATAATATACCGGTAGATGATGTAGACGATTTTGTTGAAATACAGTAACCTTTTATAAAAAAGTTTACTGATAACCCTAAAAAATGGCAACTATCAAAATCACATATTGGAATTTGGCAAACTTAAGGTAACTACCCGGTATGTAGATTGATCTGCCCTGGATGGGGGAGGGGGGTGGGATTTTGTTTTTGTGTCTTTTTAGGGTTTTTAAAAAAATAATTGTTACTATATTGGAAATCAATTAAACTATATTTATTAAAAGAAAAAAGAAAACTAAGGATAGCAACAACAACTTGTTGTTTGCTTTGAGCGAGACAATCCATGAGCCCAGCTTTGTACACAATGCCCTAAACCAGTGAAGCTGCCAGAATTTTCTAAGTCTGCACCAGCATGCTTACTCATTCACACTAAGCCGGTGTTTAGTGTTAGCATTTAAGTGCGAACCAGACTGGTTTGTGTCGCCCCAAGATGATGAGGTGTTGTTGTGCCATAGTTAGCATTTGACCAAAAATGTATAGGGAGTTATAGAAGTGAGGGCCCCTTTTACAGAGCTGCTGACTGAAAATATGATTTCAAGCTCCTACACTGTAAGAGTTGAATTGGAAAGTATTAGTATACAGATGGGTCATTTAATTATAGTTGAACCAAATTTACACACAATGAATAATTTAGAAAGCTGAACTCCCTGGGCTCAGCAATTAAGAATAGCAGAAGAAAGCCAAGAAGATTAAGAAGCCAAATTAGCTTGTTCACAACAGGGAAAAGGCTATCTTGTTTGTACTTGTTACACAGATGCTGAAGGAGAATATCGTATATTGTTAGATACTAAAATAAAATGAACTCACTTGAGTACTTTCCCATAAGCCCTGCAACTATTATATGCCATTTAACGAGCAAGCTAAATAATCTCATTGGATGAGCATATGGTGTAAAACATGGAATATGTGTTGCAGCCTGCTTGAGTATGTGGTCTTCACTATTGAATTCTTAGTATGCAACATTAGTATTACTAAAATCAGGTACTCTTCTTTGAACCAAATGCTACACATCTGAAAAAAGGGCAAAGATCTATCAATAAAAGTGTATGAGAAAGATCTAGGGCATAGGCTATGTTCATTTACACATAACACTAAGCTGTGGTTTGTTTTTACCATCATTGACATCTGTAGCTAGTGTTACAGGATAGATATCTATAAGTACAGAAGAGAAATGCTGAATGGTGTACCATTTCAGTTAGTTAGAATTGCAGTTGCCTTTTGAACCTTATGCTGTCTAAACCTTCAGAAAGCACTTTAAATAAAACATGTAAGATATTTGTTTGCCAGGTTTCTGATCTATTCCCTTATCAAGCTATTTTCATTTTCTATTCCATTGGAAAGATTGCTCCTTTTGCTATATATTTGGCATAGCGTGTTCTTATCTGTGAAATCTCCCCATTCTGCCAGGGAAGAATCTGCTGTTATTAACAAGGTTTTTATTGCCACAGCATTTCTGATGAATTATGGATATATCATTTGAAAGGTTTCAGTTCTATAGGTAACTTACCATGATGATATGTCCACAGGTAGACTGTGATAACACAGTTGCTATCTTTAGATGTCATGATAAACCATGACAGGAACAAACCCAGGCATATTCAGACTAGTGCTTTTCTCCAACGCAGCCTTGAGAAGTTTGGAAGTGTTCATTTGATTAATCACATGCTGTCTGAATCTGGCAAACTTGGGTTAAACTTAACTATGGTTTGTTTGAAACAAGCACATTTCAAACCATGAGTTATTAAGTCGGCTGTCATTAAAGTGGCCTTGTGACCTTGTTTATTGAGGACATCCCTCTATTTTGAAAGGATGTCAGAAGGTGCCCTCTATTAGAAGGACAATATTATTAGAAGGACAATATTATTATTATTATTATTATTATTATTATTATTATTATTATTCTCTGCCCATCTGACTCGGTTTCCCCAGACACTCTGGGCAGCTTCCAGAAAAATCTAAAAACATAATAAAACGTCAAACTTTAAAAACTTCCCGATACAAGGCTGCCTTCAGGTGTCTTCTAAAAATTGTGTATTTCTTTATCTCATTGACATCTTATGGGAGGGTGTTCCACAGGGAGTGCGTCACTGTCGAGAAGGCCCTCTGCAATCTGGTCCAAGTCTCATTTAAAGACAAAGCACCACAAGGAGAGAGAACAGTGATTTTTCGGCTGCCTATCAAAAGCTCAGAATCGGAGAATGTGCAGGCAAAGAAGCCAGCTGCTTCCAGCTATGATGAGATGTGATGTATTTCTAAGGTGGCTCACCAGGCCTCCACAGTTGACCTGCAAGCTTGTGGGTGAGCCACGGCCACTTGCCCTATGTTTATTATGTCAGGTGTGCAGCAGGTAAAGATGCGGCTTGACTGAAAGGGGTTTTGCAGGTACAGCGATTTCCAGTTGGTTGGTTGGTTTTGGGGAAACACTGTGCAAAGAACTTTGCCAGCCTTACATTTGGCACTTGGGAAGCAATACACTGCCTGCCAGGCATCTGGGAAGTGCTGTCAATCACCTGGTGTCATTATGATATCACATGATTGACAAGTGAGTTGTCCTGTTCATCCAACACCCCCAAACATTCAGGACATGTTTATTTATATCTCCCACTTGGAGTTTGAAGTGGTGCAGTCTACAGTACCATGTTAAGAGTCTGTCGTCTTCTACTGTATGTGTCCTGCCAAGATCTTGGTGAATAAGACTTTTTCTGGCTTCAGCAGCAGTTGTTCCTAGTGTGGCTATTATAACAATTGGTATCTGTGAGAAAGTCCTCACTAATAGCATTTCCTCTTTTCTCATATTTACTTTAGCAACTGTTTTAAAATTGCAGTTACAATTCATCTCCATGACTAAGCAAAAAAGAAGGACAGATGATGCTCATTCTTTGCGCACTGAAGGCATGCAGTGACTGTAAGGAAACCCCTGTTACAGTAGGAATGTAGGAAGGGTAGTTGTACAAATGAGCTCAGTTATCTAACAGCAGCAGACATAGCTGGACATGATTCTTGCTGCCTTGTGATAACATGCTGCATAATGCAGATCAGAATGGGGAGGCACAAAAACTCAAAGATTGATCTGCAATACCTAATAGTCATAGCAAAATGAAAGAAAGAAATCCAATTTCAGCTATAGCAGCATGCAGAGCATATATATTTAACGGGTGATATGGATAACATGAATAGACCTCAAAGTGAAGACCTATTAATTACAAAGCTGTTTGGGGAGAATGCTCTCTAGTTTGTTCCTTACTCAACAATCAATTAGAAATTAATTTTGATACAATCAGAATAAATCACATTATATGCGCAGCCAGCAAAATGTTGGAAGCAGCTTTGTCGCATTGGTTGTTATTTTTTAAAGCTACTCATTACTTGGCTCTATGTTTACCCGTTTGTTATGTAACTTCATTGTTAGTACTGATGCCATTCTTTCCTCCAAGCAAAAGGAAGCTCTTCTGTTCTTTTCAAATGTACCTTTCCTTTCCATGCTCAGACCCACTGATCCATCCTCTGATGTGCTTGCTTTGCTGTTTCTTTCCTAGTTCACCATCATTTGTTCCTTCCAGTGAGCATTACGTGTTTGCCAGTCAGTTCCTTCCTTCGAACTTCTGAAATAAGTCACTTAACAGACAGACCACCAGACAAACCTGGCAATTGTTTTTTTTTTAAATGATGAAATCATTTTTTAAAGCTTGTTTTAAAAGTGTAGGGCATGGGTAGGCAAACTAAGGCCCAGGGGCTGGATCCGGCCCAATTGCCTTCTAAATCCGGCCCGCGGACAGTCTGGGAATCAGCATGTTTTTACAGGAGTAGAATGTGTCCTTTTATTTAAAATGCATCTCTGGATTATTTGTGGGGCATAGGAATTCGTTCTTTCTTTTTTCAAAATATAGTCCAGCCCCCTGCTGAAAAAGTTTTCTGACCCCTGGTGTAGGGGAAAGAATTACGATGAGGAAACATACTGCTATGAGTTTGTGGGCTGTGTGTCTGTGGGCAGGCTGTATGCCTCCTAATTCTTGGATCCATCATGGATTCAATTCCTGGAATAGCCAGGTGAGCGTCCTGGTGAGGTAAGTATTCACCACCTGAATTTTGCAAAGATTATCCCAACAAAATGTATTAAGAAATAAGTTCAGGTTCTTGGTAAACCAAAGCTGCAGTGTGGAGTCTGGGAGTTATGGGTTAAAAATGAAGCAGTGTGACAAGTTTTGCAGACATAAGCAAGATTGAAAGAGGGATCATGTGGAACGCCCTGATAGTATCATGAGCACAGATAATTATGAATATGCAATAAAAAGGATGTCTGGAAGGGCGCTGAGTTGAGGTCTGTCCATCTCTACTGCATTGCTCCTTCCTCAAAGAGCCGTAGAAATTAAGGCAGCCTGCACATGACAGCTCATGTTTGAGGCACTGTAGAGTAGATTAGAGGCTGTTGACACTCACAGACCCAGAAAAACAGGTCCAAAAAGGGTGGGGGGGGTGGAGGACAGGAATCTGCCTCTGTTGCTTCTCTGTTAAGCACTATTTGCCCACTCCCCAAACATCTCCTGTTCCCAGGACCTGGCTGCCCATAAGGTAGGCTGAGGCAGCTGCCTTTGGCAGCAGAAAGCCAAGAGGCAGCACCTCCATGGGCACAGAGACGCAGCACCAGCAGCAGTGGTGGCTTCTTGCGAGATGTTGCCGAGAACTTGAGAAATTTCACACAGTGCATGAGTTTTTATGAGAACTAGCTGGAATCCATTGCTGCTGCTTTGCAGGCACTCCCATGCAACCCAACTAAGGGAAGCTTCGGTAGGGTGGAAGGCACTTTCCCATTTTGCCTCAGGCGGGGAAATGAGGTGCACTGTCCCTGCCAGTTCCTGAAAAATTTCAGCCCCCCCCCCGCCTCAACAGCAGAGAAGAACGGGAAGAAAGAACTGCTTGTAATGAAACACTGAAGGATAACAAAGTGATTTAGCAACAGTGAGAGAATATGAGGCAAAATTAATAATCTGTATTGTATGTAGGCTTTGGATAGAATCAGTTCTCTTGTTCCCTTTCCTGACGTCCAGCGTTTTCTTGTCAGGCTAAGCTTTCAGTTACGAATTATACAAAATCGCATTACCTTTACATGATATATTGCACAATGCAAACTCTGCATGCTGAGGTCACCTTCTTTACAGTGTCATTTTCATGAGATGTTTTGGGGAAATGTCAGGCAGATTTTAAATCAAAGATGCCCCACTCATGAGCTGCTCTCAGAACATAATACACTATCACTTAATCATTGGGAAATGTTATTGTGTGGCTGCAATTCCTCCCTTTTCCCGTCTTAGCAGAATTGCTAAATCATTGTGATAAGAGTGTTTGGGAGGAAGGTTTCAGTCCCTGTAAAGAAGTGTGGCTTTCTTTCTAATTGGATTGCCTTCACTATGTGTTGGCCTTCAAGTGTCATTAATTTCTTATACAGTCGTACCTCGGAAGTCGAACGGAATCCATTCCGGAAGTCCGTTCGACTTCCAAAACGTTCGGAAACCAAGGCAAGGCTTCCGATTGGCTGCAGGAAGCTCCTGCAGCCAATCGGAAGCCATGTCAGACGTTCAGGTTCCAAAGAACGTTCGCAAACTGGAACACTCACTTTTGGATTTGCGGCGTTCAGGAGTCAAAACATTTGACTCACAATGTACTTGGGATCCAAGGTATGACTGTAGATGAAACACTTAAGAACACAAGTTGGAATCCTTAGGCAGTGTGAAGACTTCACAGCAGGTGTGGGGTAGTTTTTTCAACCTGAGTGCTGCATTCCCTCATGGCTAACTGCTTGGGAGCCATAGGCCAACAGTGTGCATAGCCAAGACAAAATGGAGTGTGGACACTTTCCTGCATCTCTCTCTCTCTCTCTCTCTCTCTCTCTCTCTCTCTCTCTCTCTCTCTCTCTCTCTCACACACACACACACACACACACACACACAGAGAGAGAGAGAGAGAGAGAGAGAGAGAATCCTGCCACACTCACAAATACTGCATACAAACATGCATACAATTCGGCTTGAAAAAAGCATTTCAACTTTTTTCTAACAGCCAGAATAGGAGTGATCTTATGGCAGATTGTCCCTGAGGGGTGGGGGGAAGGGTTCACCTGGCCATCCCCAAATGGACTCTTTGGGAAGATTGGCCCACCTCACTGCAACAATTATGCTTTAAACCCTCCCCTTCCCAGCTGTATACCCCCTTCTGCTAATGCCCTTCTGCTGTTTGAAACAGGACTTGGATTGAAGCGAATAAATGCTTTTTCGCAAGCCTGATTGTAGCAGGGGAGGGGTAAGCAGGAAAGCCCCGGGGAATGAATCTGACATGCAAGCTTGCAGTTCCCCACTCTTCCTTCACAGAGGGAAAACCAAATCCCCACAGTGTGCCATGTTATTTGAGGTGGATGAACAGTTTTATGCAAGAAGATTGCTTTAAATGAATGCACAGAAGGGCATTCAGTGAATGCAATCTTCTTGTACCCTAAACTTAAGGACCTGAAAGCTTGAAAAGACACAAAATGGGCACAATTTTGTATCTACAAGTGCTCTACTTGTTTGGATGCACACTTGGGGTCAGGAGAAATAGGGTCAGCATGTATGCTTTTGCTATCCCTCTGATGTATTCATTGAACATGTGATTATTATGTTTACATTCCTAAATGCACTTTGAAAAATGGACTACTCCCCCAATACTTGGAAAACAGAAGCCCTGGGAAATAGTAAAGGGGAAACTACATTTTCCAGCACCCCTTGTGGCTACCTTGCAGTCATAGCTACATGCTGGGTAGGTGAAGGAAAGAGAGATCCGGGAGCTGGGGGTGGGGGTAGAGCTTTTTCCCTCTCAAGAGAGTGGGAGGGTATTTGAAATAAGACAGGAAGGGAAGGAAGAAGAAGCTGACTTCTCACATTTGGGCTGAAATCCAAGCCTAAGAATGAAATGTGGCTATAATCCTCACCTTGTATTTTGAGGTAAACATTACCAGTTGCTGTTATTAGGTCTTCCAAACGACGAATTTGAAAATTCAGCAGCGCTCTTCATTATAAACAGCAGGACTGATATGAATGAGGAGCAGCAAATAGTACTATATATCAAGCTATTGTTTTCTTTTTGGAAATGCTTCAGTTACCTTTCATAATACATATTTGTATCTGTAATATGTTCGTGACACACGGACCCATGTGTTTTCAGCTGTATGTTGGAAAGTGACGCTACTGCATGTAAATGAGAGAAGCCAGCAAAAATACCTGAACGTTTTTTGCTTTCCCCTTTTGGGTTCCTTCCTTGTGTCATCAGGAGCTATTTACTCTGCAGGAGCCTTTCTGCAGTGCACCAGTTCTCTGCATTTGGTGCACTCGTGGTTAGCAATAGTGTGGGTTAATCCATGGGGAATTGGTGGGTAGATAGTCTTGCCTCTTGAGCAACGGTGACTGTAGATCCTGCGTTTTGTGATTCTTATGCAGAACAAACAAAACTTAAAATATTTCCTTGTGTTTATTTTTCTTCTCCTAGATCTTGTTTTGGAACCGAATGTGTCTTGGGAGTCTCGTGCTGCTGCTGCTCTCCAGCACACAATAGTTCCCTTGCACACGGAATCAGTTCAGTCACACATTGATTAACACAAGATGGATGGAGCTTACAAGATGGAAGATAATACTTCATTAGTGAGAGGGGCTCAGGACATTGCCAAGGTAGTCAAGAAACAGACAGGGAGGAAGGGGAATGCAACTGTAGAGAAAGCTGAAGACGAGTATACGGAAAGATCTTACAATAGATTCCAAGGCAGAGAAGATGATGAATACTATACCCAAGAAGGAAATTACGGCGGGGAGGCGAATGAAGATGAAGGATCAAGTGAAGCGACTGAAGGGCATGATGACGATGATGAGATTTATGAGGGGGAATATCAGGGAATCCCAAATGCGACTCAGAACAAGGATGGGATCGGCGCCTTAGGTCAGCCCGTACGAGATGACTACAAAGATCGTCTTGAACTGGAAACGGAGAGAAAAGCTGATGAAGAAGAATTGGCACAGCAGTATGAGCTCATCATTCAGGAATGTGGGCATGGACGTTTTCAGTGGGCCCTCTTCTTTGTTCTTGGGATGGCGCTAATGGCTGACGGGGTGGAAGTTTTTGTGGTTGGATTTGTATTGCCCAGTGCTGAGACAGACATGTGTATCCCTAATTCTGGATCAGGATGGCTAGGTGAGTATTATCTACATCCTCTCCTGGCTTGTGTCATAAATCAGACAGATATTGTCTAGTATGTATTTGACAGTGCTCCCTCTGATGAAAACAAATAACTATCTTTGCTTTGTTAGCTCTGCGTGTGAGGCTCACAAAATGTATTTTAAGATACCACCATGGCTCTCTTTTGTTTTGTTGTATGTGTAAAAAGAAAAGATTTTCCTCTGCCCTTCGTCATGACCAATAAAAATAAGTAGCTGTTCCTAAATCATAGGACAAAAAACCGCAGGCTTATGAATCCAGAATAAATATAATATGTTGATAACGTGCTGCATGGCTTAGTATCAAGAATACATGTCAATACTGTGTAACAAAGAGATGGAAGAAAGTGCCTCATCATTAGTAGTGTTTGAACAGAACTGTGTGCAAGTGGCCTCTCAAAATTATCTGTTGTAGTTGTAGGCAAAGTAATTGGTGGTGGTCCTGGGCTAGGAGAAATTATTGAACACTTTTTCTGGGAGTGGGGCTTTCCATTAGTAGTGGCAGTAGCTCGGCTTTATCCCTCTCCCCATCTGACATTACAAGTGGCAGCGGCAGCCAAGTGTGTTGGCAGCCTGGCTGCCATTTTGCAGCCTCCTGGCCCTAGTGTCATTCTGGAAGAATAATGGTGGCAATAACAAAAAATATTATTGGAGAATATCATTTGCCTTTTTCAAGGGGTGGGGTGTGTGAAAAAGAAAAAGGACACCCCAGAAATTTTCTCAGAAAAAATCTGTTTTGAGAAATCTCAGCTCGGTTTGTTTCAATGGGACTTGTGCAGGAATAGTTCAGAGATGTGTTACAAAAGTAATTGAAATGGTGTGCAATTACAAAATGACTGTTCATGGTGGGGGGATTCACTAGTGAGTGAGTATTTCTAATTTCTTCCAGAATAGCCAATCCCTAGAATTGTAGAGTTGGAAGGGACCACAAGGCTTATCTAGCCCAACCCCCTGCAATGCAGGAATCTTTTTGCCCAGTGTGGGACTCAAACCCACGACCCTGAGATTATACTCTACCAACTGAACTATCCCTTAGTTGACTCTTATTCAAGGTCAAACGGAGCATGGTTCTGTAAAATAATAATAGTCCAAAACATAATTGGCAAGCTGCTGTCTATAGCTGGTTATCACCCAATTTCATATAGTGGAAAAACACTCAATAGGCATAGTAGCAATTTTTAAAAATATATACTTTAACTGAGTGCAGTTTGCTCTTGTCTTAATTGTTGGCCACCTGGATTTTGTATGAAAAGCTGCTGATATTCCTGATGGTAGACAGTATATTTTCCCAAAAGAATGATTCTGCACAGTTTTCAAAACTTTAATGGAGTTTGAATCAGAGAGCATTTGAGTAAGCGCTTTGCTACCAAATATCTTTAGGGCAGGTTCAGCGTTGCATTGAGCCATTCTGTCCAGAAGTTGGGTTGGAGAAACGGAACACATGTTTGTGCTTCTCAGTGCATAAAGCAAAACCATAGCTACTAAGGCTGGAGATGGTTTTTCTTGAGGGATGCTTTGTTTCTCATAGTGAGTTTGGTCCCACTGCTAACATTTGTAAAACATGTCTTTAAGTCAAGAGCGGGAAACCTGTGGCCCTCAAAGTATTGTTGAACTCCAGCTCCCATCAGCCTTAGTCAGCATGGCCAGTGTTCAGGGATAATGGGAGCAGTAGTCCAGCAACATATGGGAAGACACAAGTTTCCCGTCAATGTTTTAAATCAAAACCAAACTCTGTGAAATAAAAGAAAGATGCATATACACATCATGAGCAGCCCCCCCTCAAAAAAAAACCTGTCTTAACTTTTCTGAAAAAAATGATTGTCTCTGTCTCACCAGCCTTGTATAACATTTTTATTGGATGTGGTTATATTCCCATTTAGCTGTTTTTATGGAATTATTCTCCTTTTCTCTGGTATTTGATTATACTGATTTTATATTGCAGTTTTTAGACAATGTTAATGCCTTTTTCTTGAGCAGCTTTCACATTTCCCTTGGGGAGACAAATGCAGTGCTTTTTTTTTCTTAAAAAAGTGTTTAGGGGTACTCTCATTTTCCTACTCATGTTGAAATACTGCCCCTGAATGAGGTCAAGCTTAGATTCACAAAATGTTTAGGGGTATGGACAAGTGGATTATAAACCTATAAGTACCGGTAAATACAAATCCGTATAGTACGGTGTTACCAGGGGAAACACCCCAACTCTGCAATCAAGTAAGAGCGAACTACTTGCTTTCCCACTCCAGTGATATGTAACTTGCTCAAAATTTCATTTGCTCTATGCCAGTATCAAACTCCCATCTTCTAGTACCACTTTAATTATAATACCATTAACCAATGGTCATGTTTCATAGAAATGCAAATATGTTGAAAAGAGAAAAAAGCCTTGTTGACTTTGCACACTTAATTAGGTCTCTGTCTTCATTTTTGTGTGTGTGGGCACCTCAGCAGTCTGGGTTTCTTTGACTGAAAATACATCACAGTTTAAATCATTAGGTGTCACATCTACTTTTGAAACAAAGCTGAAGATCTTTAACACATCATTGAGCTCTCCACAGGCATCATGTTTCGATAATCTTGCAAGATAGATAAATCATGGTTTACAAGACCTCGTCTATCAAGATGCTGAACTTGTTTATTTGATTTTCGCAGCTCCTGGGAATTCCAAATTCTGAGACTAAAAGCCCCTTTTGGAAGAAAAATGTGTCACATATATAAAAACATTTATTAATAAAATATGCTAGAGGGCAAATGTTCATACTATCTTAAGGGACACCTTGTTGCCTCCCATCAGAGAGATATTTCAGGTCCCTGCCCACTTTTAGTTACTTCTAGACTAGGGGTAGCCAATGCGGTTCCCTCCAGAAATTGTTGGACTCCAATTCCCATCACCCCTAAGCATGGGCCATGCTTGCTGTGGCTGATGGGAATTGGAGTCCAACAACATCTATAGCAATTGTTAAGGTGTATTCCATTCGTTTTGTCATATTAATTTACTCTCATGCTATGTGCACATTACTGTTTGCTCCCCTGTGCCCCCACAGCTTTCTTTTTGAAGCTGAGTTGCCCATGATCCACCTGTATCTTGTATTTTTTCAAGAAATACTCCTTTGATGTGTTTCTCCTCAAATGAGCTTCCATCTAATTTGAAAACGCAAGCTGTGAATAAACTGAGGTGTGTACATTTCCGACAGCCTTTGTGCATGTGCGGATAACAATTTTCAGTTCAGGGGTTGCAGGTGCAGGGAAACAAACCAGGTAAATGTGCATTAGGGCTGGAAGATATCTGATTTTCAACATCACGATATATCACCAGCTAAATATCACGATATCTTGATATATCACGATATATGCATATATCTATGTTGGCAGCAGAGGTCCCACCATACCTCCCCACAGCGGTGGAGGGTGCACTGGTCTTCCCCGCAGCAGCAGAGGGCCTTGTCATGCCTCCCTGCAGTGGCAGAGGGTCCTGCCATACCTCCCCACAATGGCGGAGGGTGCGCCGCACTTCCTTGCAGCAGCCGAGGGCCTTGACAAGGCTCCCTGCGGTGGAGGAGGGCCTTAAATGGCAAAGAAGTAGTAGATTTAATAAAAAAATTAAATAAACTTAAATATATGAGGCTTCAACTCTCTTTTTTATGGGGAATTGAAAGGCTCACTGAGAACTGGATGATGTTTTTAGCATTGGAAGTTGCCTTATACTAGGTCAGTCTGTTTATCCATCTAGCCCATCTGCTCTGACTGGCTGTGGTATTCTAGGATCTCAGGTCAGGGTCTTTCCCATGCCTGCTTCCTCATCATTTTTAATGAGAGTGGCAAGAACTTGAATACAGGACCTCTAGCATCTGCTCTTACCACTGAGCTATGGATCTTCCATTTCTCACTGCTCCATAGTATAAATAGGCAGTGCTTCAAAATGCCATGCTTGAAATCTTCAGGTAGCCACTTTTTGGTCTAGAACAGATATTTCAAGTGAAAGGAATTGATTAAAAAAAAAAGTTCTGTCAAGGGATGAGGTTTTTTTTCCAGAAAAGGATGAGATGTAAGACAACAATGTGGCATTATATTCATCTAGATGAACTACCTCAATATATACATCCTAACAAACATACTGGGATACAACTAACGTATCCCAGTAGCACAACGGGACTTTCCCCCCTCTCCTCTGCCTACACCTTCCCAAAACTGGGGTGGCGTCAGAGGAAATCCCAAAGCAGCAGGGGCAGGGAGGTGAATAATTCCATCTGGCAAGCTGAAAAGCTTGCACTGGCAGGATGATTGCCACAGTGCTACATTTAATTTCTCCTGCTTTATGTGCTCTGCCCTGAAATGTGAATAATCCCCAGTGCATTGTGCTTCTTTGGATTATACTGCTTGTCTTACTGAGGCCAAGGATTACGACCTCAGTTCCAGTGAATATACATATATATATTATTTTCCCTAGAGGAGCGCGTTTTGATAGCTAAGGAAGTCTCATGTTTGCTTGTGTTGGCATGATTTTTTTCTTTGATGAAAATGAATGTGTCAGCGTTTACTAGACCCAACTTCTGTTGGCATAAGAGAACACAAAGATCTCTCCCCCCCCCAAAAAAAAATCAGGCAACATTTTTAAAAGCTCGGGTTTTTTGCATCAAAGACAGCCAAGTTGGCTGCCTGTGCAAAGATGCTTCTTTATATTGTACCGCTAGTCACCTAATAAAAGTTTTCTATTGCTTTTGACACATTTAATACACTGAATATCATGCTGTTGCCAATTTTGGCAACACACACACCTACCTCCCCCCCCAAAGAATCTCGGGGACTGTAGTTTATGCCTCACAGAGTTACAACTCCCAGCACCCTTAACAAACTACATTTCACAGGATTTTTTTTTTGCAGTGGTGGTGGGGTTTTAATTTATGGTGTGTACGCTGCCTTTGTCGCATGGTGGGGGATTCAAGCCACTATTACTTTTCAGCAACTCACAGGTGGAAAAGCATTGTAAGCAAGAGACAATTGTCAGCAAAATGTTGTCCTCATGCCAACCCGTGAACATGCCAGTCCTCCATCCAGGATTTTCCCTGTTTGCCAAACAGGGGCTTCTGATATGATGTAGAAACATGACTGCAGAGTGATCCTATGGCCAATTACCGGCTTTAGGGTTTTTGTTTGTGAGAAGAATTAATCCCAGAACATTGCATGGGAAACAAATTGTGCTGTTCAGTCACATGCACCATTCATAATCACTCTGAGCTTGGAGTATTGCCATAAAAAGTGCATTTCAAATTGCAGAGTCACACCGATTTGTTACCATGACAGGGTCGATTGAGAAGTATGTGAATGCTGTTGCTGCATTTGGCATCAAAAGTCTGAGAGGGAGAAAACGTATCAGAGGCACCTCAGTTTCAGAGAAAAGTGAAACCAGGCATTAGAGGCATTACAAAGACTTAACAAAGTAGGCTTTATCTCAGGCTTGTCAGTTAGGATTTTCTCTCTAATGCCAGAGGGAACTATCGGATAAGAGAAGATACCTTCAAAATAATACGTTCAGAGCTAGTACTAAAGGGATCCATCAGTGGCTTCATATCATTACCTGGGATTAACTAGGTTTTCGATAACCCTGTTCTGTAGTTGCTGCATCATAGTACAGTGGTACCTCAGGTTACAAACGCTTCGGGTTACAAACGCTTCAGGTTACAGACTCTGCTAACCCGGAAGTAGTACTTCGGGTTAAGAACTTTGCTTCAGGATGAGAACAGAAATCGTGCGGCGGCAGCAGCGGGAGGCTCCATTAGCTAAAGTGGTATCTCAGGTTAAGAACAGTTTCAGGTTAAGAACCGACCCCCAGAACGAATTACGGTAAGTTGTTAACCAGAGGTACCACTGTATCTCATTTTTATAGTAGTAGGGGGTGGTTTTTCTTTTACGCTCAGGGTGAGAATAGAGACAGAAATACTATTTTTACTGTACTGCAGTTGTCTTAATTGTAAAAAGTTGGACATAAATCAATATTTGTGTCCATCCAATTAAATGTTATAGTCTCTTAACTACCTGTTAATTTGGCTACTTGAGCAGTAGGGAAGAGACTGAAGTGTGGCATTGTGTGTGTTTAAATCAATAAACTGTTCATTCAGATATGGCTTTATCTGTGCCAAACGTATTCACAGTGTGGGATTGGAATAGCTCTCACCCACCTCATTTTAAGACCACTTTGGATTCTTTGGATTTGTAAGTCACTTTGGAGTGGAACACAATGCATAGAATGGATCAGGGCAACCCCCTATTAATAATTAGATATATTGGTCTTGTATGCATTGTATTCTGTGTGCCACCGTTTCAGTTTCCAAATATCAGGCAATCTGGAGCTGGTGGATAACTTGCAAGGCAGGTAAAAATTACTTTAAAATGCTATAAAGAGTGTGTGCATGTATGAGCGTGCATATTTATCACATAAACACATATGCATATGTGTGTGTTTTTATATATATAGTTGTGTGTATACCTAGTGACCTCCTGACCTGAGCCTTTATATCCCAATTCGATCTCTGAGATTATGTGAATGAGCCCTGTTAGTTCCCATTCTTCTGTGTTTCAGAAGCCCAGCTAGCTTCAACTAGAAGCCAGCCATGTACTTTTACCAGTTCCATGCTGTGCAATAGTTTTGCTACTATATGTTTCAGATGCCTCTTGAAGATCTTTTTATGCCAGCAGCCTGTTCAGTCATGTACATTTTTCAAGATGATGTATTATTTTTGTGATATTTTATGTTTTATAGTACTCGTCAATTTTCTTGTATACTACCCTGATAATTTATATGAAGGGGCAATCTATAAATATTTTTATGAATCAACAAAATAGATTTATATATACACAAACATACTTTTATATGGTTGGTTTGGCTGCATCCTTGGACTTTTGGAAACCCCCCCCCTCTTCAAAGGCATGTTTATTGAAATTAAAATATTCTTGAAGCGCAAGCGATAAAGCTGCAGAGTCATTACTATAATGTGCACTGTTATCAGAGAAAACAGCTGTAAGCAAGCATGACCTGTCGTGAGTTTTGTACACTGACCTATCAAGTTTCCCAGCATACAGAAACCTGATCCTCTCTTGTTCATTTCCTCCCTTTTGTTATTAAAGCAATTTAAATAATCCTAGTTTCTGAAACCATTTATAAAGGGTCACATTCCGAGAGCTCACACATGATTTGGAAAATAATCCTGTTGATAACAAAGTTTTCCTGCAACATAGTTGCATTAGTTAATTGCATGGTATTGATTTATCCACATAACTAATTTTAGCCTGCTGTTTATGGAAAAATTCTGGGTAGGAGATGCTATGTAGCAGGGGTAAGGAACTTCAGGCTCTGGGATCAAATGTGGCCCTCCTGGTCACTCTGTCTGGCTCTTGGGACTTTCCTCAGCTCACATCCCTCAGTGCTCTGTTCCAGTTTACCCCCTCCCCCACCCCAGCTTAATGTGCCCCTGAACTCCAATAATGTCTCTACCTTGCCTAGATGTTGCAGTGGAAAGATGGAGAGGGCCAGCGTGGTGGCCAGTGTTGAACTAGGATCTGGGAGACCAGGGTTCACATCTCTGCTCAGCTATGAAGCTCACTGAGTGACAGTGAGCCAGGCACAGTCCCTCAGCCAACTTCACAGGGTTGTTTTGAGGGCAAAATGGGTAGGGGGAGGACCATGCACACCATATTGAGCTCCTTGCAAGAAAAGGTAGGATATAAACACCTCAACCCCCAAATTTGCTTGCCTTTTCTTTTACTTTCTTGCAGCTGTGTGCCTATAACTAAACAAGTATCAAACTTTCAGTAAGTCAGAAACAAAGGATGCATATGAGAGGAGTGTTTCTTCTTTTGCAAATATGTATTCAAATTACTCACCTACAATAAATGTACATAGTTGTTTTGCAAGTAAATTGTGCCATGTGTGGGAGCTGAGGAGGAACAGTGACTTAGGAGTTGATATTGAGAACAATGCAATCCTTCCTAATGTAACATATTGTCTTTTGTGTGTTGCAGGTAGCATAGTATACCTTGGGATGATGGTGGGGGCATTCTTCTGGGGAGGCTTGGCAGACAAGGTGGGAAGGAGACAGTCTCTTCTCATATGTATGTCTGTCAATGGATTCTTTGCCTTCCTTTCATCATTTGTCCAGGGCTATGGCTTATTTCTCTTCTGTCGTTTACTTTCTGGATTTGGGTAAGCTCTTCCTTTATTCCTTTCATTTTCTAATTTAACTTTACCTTTCCCTGTTTTGGGGAAAAGCTTGTTCACATCTGAGGGTACAGTCGTACCCTGGTTCTCTAACACCTTGGTACTCACATGTTTTGGCTCCCAAACGCTACAAGCCCGGAAGTAAGTGTTCCGGTTTGTGAATGTTTTTCAGAAACCCAATGTCCGACACTGCTTCTTTCTGCTTGACTGCAGGAAGCTCCCAGAACGGATTAAGTTCGAGAACCAAAGTACCACTGTATTGTGGTCGGGCTTTGTGTTCACTCAGACTTTCTCAATCTGACTTCTACATTTCCTCTTGTGCCACGCTGGCCAGACTCTAGCCTGTTGCGCTGTGAGGGTGCCCTCTATGGATAAAGTCCATGCAAAGAAGTGGTCAGTGGTTAAAAAAAAAGTGAATATTGTTTTCCTTTGATCCACATTGGGGTACTTAAAGTGGCATGGCATGGCTGAAAATTACACTTGCACATCTGTCACTGAAAGAAAAATGTCAAAACAATCCATTTAGAAATTCACACACTGCATAGCTTAGGATTTAACCACCTTGCATTATTATCAATGGTGATAGATGTAGAGAGCTGAGTATACTTTTAATATTTTACACTAAATTTAACATATTTTATGACACAATATAAATAAATAAAACAGAAAAGTAGTAAGTTACAGTCCCCAAATAATATATATAATAAGGGAGACAGGTGTACTTCACCAGGGAGGGCATTCCACAAATGAGGAACCGCCACTGAAAAGGCCCTGTCACAGATCATCATCAACTGCATGTCCCCAGTGGCAGCACCACCAATGAAATCTCACTTGCCGAGTGTAAGATCCAAGATGGTTGATGTTGGGGGAGGTGCTCTTTTAAGTACTTGAGTCCCAAAACATTTAGAAGTTACTGCTTTCTTTCCATCCACCTTGATGTGTTCAACTGCTTAAAGATTTGTGTGGAATACTGACATATCTGAAAATATTATAACATTGTAAAGTAATTTCTCAGGGGTGGTAACAGCGAGACTTAATTTCAAACATTATAGTTTGCCTCTAGTAATGTACAAATAGAATAGACAGCTGTGCCTTGGAGCAGGATTTTGAATTGGGAAAAATATAATTTATGTGAAGAAAATATTCCACTATTGTAAGTTTAGACTGCTTAGCAAATCAGTTTCAACTATTAATAAGATATACTTTTGTGTTAAATAGACAGGGGTGACTGGAATATGAAAAAGTATTGGAGAATGTCTTCTTAAATAACATAACAGACACACCATACATTTAAGGCACCCTTATACCACTTTAACTGTCATGGCTTCCCCCAAAAGGTCCTGGGAATTCTAGTTTGCTAAGGGCGCTGACCTCTCAGACCTACAATTCCCAAATTCTCAATGTCTGTTAAAATTGTATACAAGTGCTTTAAATGTTTGGTGTGGATGTGACTGAATAATGTTATCTCTAACTGCTGTTTTGGCTGCATATTGCTGATGCCTGCAGAAAATGGAAAGGGAATAAATGTTAAATCGTGTACATATGCATTGGGTTTTCTGAATAACAAACCAAAGCTGAGCCAGGAAGGAAGGAGGGAAACAGAAAAGATCATTTTGGCACTAGGTTGGAGGGAACTGCAAACTGTAGTTTGGAGGCTATCACATTTTGCAAAATGTGACCATCATTGTGTTCACTAATTCTTGGTAGAACTTCTGTGGCACACAAAATCATAGGGGTTCTAGCAGGGATTGTCAAACACACTGATGAACAAATTTTCATGAAATGTTATGAATGAGAAGAGCCTTATTGGATCAGATCAAAGCTTTAGTCCAGGGATGGAGAACCTGTAACCCCATCTGGGAAGATGTTATTGGACTTCAGTCCTGATTGTGGCCATACTAGCTGGGGCTGGTGGGAGCTAGAGTCCAACAGCCTCTTGGGACCCTAGTTCCCTTATCCAGTCCAACAATCTGTTACTACACTTGTCAGTCAAATGCCATCTGACAAGCTTACAAGTAAGGCAGGAGAGCAGCTTTTCTCTCCCATTTGATTCTCCCCAATATCTTGTATGCAAAGATACATTGTTTATGAACATCAGGGTTCTATCTAATTATCACAGCTGATATAAGTTGCTTCCAAAGTCTTTTCATTATACTAACCTTCACTACAGAAAGTGAGTAGCAGGGATATGGGTTACAACTTAAAGAAGGGTCTATGCCTATTTCATAGTAGTGATTGTTTAAGATGCCTACCCCACAAAGAGCATTGAGCAATGTCCCTTTTTGTCCCTTGTGGCAAATTCTGATCTATCTTCACAAGCATACACACACCAGGATCCTTTCTTTTTCTGACCATTTTCTTTTCAGGTATCATTCTGTTTCTCTGCAGAGTTTGGAAAGAATGGGGGGGGGAAAGGAAAGAATGGGGTGGTTTCTTTCTGGGAGGAACACACATCGTTTTGGTCTTTGATTATGCAATATTTTTGCTTAAAACCACAGAGTGATGTAGTATGTGTGTGTGTGTTTTGTGTTTATGAACTGCGGAAGAGTACAAAATCTTGCAAAAAGGGACTTCCATACATACTTTTCCAAGTGCATGAACCAATCTTGTATAAAATAATGCAGGAGTAGTTTCTCAAACGTTGGGTCAGCCAGGGTTTTGATAACAGTGCAAAGTGAGGGAATGTTTTGGAACGTGGATGGAGATTTATAATTTAATATATCTCATCCTAACTTGTGCTAACAAGTTCAACTAGCAGAGTAACATTCCCTTTTAAAATACACACAGCGGAAGTTGCTTTGATTCGCTAGAATCAACTTAATCTAGTTTCCTGGTTTGTCACTATATTTCCCTTTGTCCCTCTTCAAATAAGACACAACACACGTCTTCTATAAAAAGATATAAAATGTTTACTCACATGTATCCAGCTCAAGACAAATCCCAAAGAAGGCAGGCTTATTCTTAGTAAAGATATTTACAATTGGAATCTCTCCATGTGGGAGAGAAGTCCAGGCCCCAGTTGGCTGGAAGCCAACTGAGCATCCTCACAGTTCGAGTGAGAGAGTGGAAAGGAATGGAATGGCCGCTGACCTGTGAGGTTCTTTGTTCATACCTTCCCAGGTGAAGCCACTCCCACATCTAGTTGCAAGAGGAAATTGCCTCAATCCATGTGACCAGGAAGTTGTGGCTGGAGGACTGAGGCAATCTCCACTATCTGCTCTAGCATTGTTGTACTTGACTGCTCTAGTGTTTACATCCCACAAACCCCTTCTCAGGCAAATACAACATACAAAACATAAACAACTTTATTCAACCACCCAGAGTCCCAGCTTGACACGTAGATTCTGGAAACTCTCTTTTGGCAAGGGTTTTGTCAAGATGTCGGCAGTCATCTCTTTGGTGCAGCAATAAGACAGTTCCACAAGTCCATCTTGCACCATCTGGCGTATATAGTGGTACCTGACACCAATGTGTTTGGTTCTGGCTAGGAACTTTTCACTCTGCGTCAGCTTCAGGCAACTTTGATTGTCCTCTAGCAGGCTGACAGGTTCCCTTCTCACCAGTCCAAAGTCTTTGATGAGTTCATCAAGCCAGGCAATTTCTCTGCATGCTTCCGTTGCAGCAACATATTCGGACTCTGTTGAAGACAAAGCTACACAACTCTGTTTATAGCTGCCCCACACAACAGGTCCATCCCCAAACATAAAAACATGACCGCTTGTGGATTTATAGTCAGCATTATCCCCGGCCCAATCTGCATCAGTGTACCCAACCAACTTAGGGTCTCTGACAGCTGGCAACTTTAATTTACAATTTATTGTACCTTTCAGGTATCTAACCACCCTTTTCAGCCCCGCTAAATCATGCTCAGTGGGAGAATTCACTTTTCTACTCAGAATCCCCACAGCATTAGCTAAGTCAGGTCTACATGTGGTAACCATATACAAAAGTTTACCAATTACCGACCTATATTGACTGTTATCTGGCAACAGCTTCGAATCCTGCTGATTCTTCAAGAAGTCTGTAGCCATGGGCGTTGCAACCGGGTGTGCGTCTTGCATCTGCAAATACTCAATCAGTTCATGAATCTTTTGCTTCTGGCTGAGAAGAAATGAGCCGTCTTCTTCTCTTTCCACTTGAATTCCTAGGTAGTACTTGACATCTCCAAGTTCTTTTACTTGTACCTCCTTGCTGAGGTGTTTTACTATTTGTGTATAGTCTCTATTATTTGCAGTAGCAATAATCAAGTCATCGACAAAAGCCAATATATATGAATATTGTCCATTACTTGACTTGGTGTACAAGCACTTGTCTGCGTTTCCCTGCTTGTACCCAAGTTGCACAAGCATACTGTGCAATTTCTGATTCCAGGCTCTAGCCGCTTGTTTAAGCCCATAGATTCCTTTCTGGAGTCGACACACGAGGTGCGTCTCATTTGGTTTTGTGAAACCTTTAGGTTGTTTCATATATATTTCTTCTGAAATTCTCCCATGTAAAAACGCAGTACAAATGTCAATGTGCTTCACGTTCAATTGTTTAGAGGCTGCAATGCTCAAAAGCATTCGGACGGTACTATATCTCACGGTTGGTGCGAAAACTTCGTCGTAATCTTCACCAAAACGTTGTGAAAAACCTTGTGCTACTAGCCTTGCTTTGTAGCGTTCCACTTCCCCTTCTGACCCCTTCTTAACCTTGAACACCCACTTGCACCCAATGGCCTTCTTACCAGGAGGGAGCTCTGTCAGGGTCCACGTCTGGTTCTGATGCAGTGCATCCATCTCCTCCTGAGCGGCCTTCTTCCAGAGACTGGCTTGCGCAGATGGCATCTTCAGAATCTCTTCCCATGTGGAAGGTTCCTGTGGAGACACCGACCCTGCAAGGTAGGACAGTCTTGCTGGTGGGACACCTCTGTTGGTTCTGGATGAGCGTCTGACCTCTGGTTCTGGTTCCTGAACCGCATCAGCTTCCTCACTCCCTTCCAACGGTGGCATGTCCTCATCTGAGTCCTCCTCTTCGTCTCTGGAGCCGCCAGGGGTCTGGTCATCTGCGTCTTCTGGTGCGTCGCCTGTAGGGGGTGCTATGACACTAGAAGGCAGATTAGTATCACGTGGGGTTTCAGAAGGAAAGTTTATGAGTTCTTGAGTCCATTCTGACTCCTTTGAGCAGCCAATAACAGTGTTCTTTGTGTCTGCTTTTGCGTGTTCATCAAAATAAATTGCATGGTATGCACTCACTTTGCCTGTCTGTAAGTCCATTACTTTGTATCCTTTGCCTCCAGCAGCATATCCCACAAAGATACCTGCTTGTGCTCTGGAGTCAAGCTTGTGCCTCTGTTCCTTGGGCACGTGGTAGTAACACACACTGCCAAATACACGTATGTGCGACAGACTAGGCACCTTTCCATGCCAAAGTTCAAATGGTGTGCGCTGTGTTGCCTTTGTTGGCAACCTGTTCTGGAGATAGACAGCTGTGTAAGCAGCATCTCCCCACATCTTCCTAGGCAGGGATGCTTCCTTCAGCATACACCTTGTCATTTCCATAATGGATCTGAACTTCCTTTCAGCTATGGAGTTCTGTTGTGGCGTGTAAGGAACTGAGGTTACATGTGTAATTCCTTCCTTTGCCATAAGGGCCTTCATCTCATGTGAGCAGTATTCTCCTCCATTGTCAGACATTAAGACACCTGGAGCTCTTTGGAACTTGTTCCTAACCATGGCAATGTAATTCTTGAACATTTCTACTGTCTCACTTTTATCTTTGATGAAATATGCCACACAATATCTCGAAAAATCATCAAGAAAAATCAAAATATATTTGTTGTGTCCAAGTGATGGAACACTGAGTGGCCCACACAAATCTGAATGCACAATATCCAGAACTTTAGTACTCCTTTGTTCTGTGCAACGTGTAAAAGAAGGTTTTACTGCCTTTTCAGTAACACAAGTTATGCATTTTGTTGGAGTCTGGTTGCTGCTCCCTTTTACCTGCAAACCTGTGACAAGATCACTTCCCTGTAGACTCTTAATGATGGTGGTGTCTCTGTGTGCAAGTCTTCTATGCCACAGCGTCAAATCTGCGTCATCCTTCTGGCTGGAGCGTGCCACTTTTGCAGACTGGTTCTCTGAAAGATTAACCTCATAAACACCATTTATTAATTTTGCTTCAATGTACACTTCACCATCTTTAGTTACACAGCACTGTCCATTCTCAAATGTGATCTTGAAACCTTTCTTGTCCAAAGTAGAGACACTGAGTAAATTGCAGCTCAGTTCTGGTACATACACAACATTGGACATTCTGGTCCTAAAAGATTCATTGTTTACATTGAATTCCAAATGCATTGAACCTTCACCTTTGGACTTTAAAACATTTCCATCTGCAACCTCAATTTCAGTCTCTTTATCATTTAATTCATTAAAACAGTCTTTTTCAAAACAATAGTGGCTGCTGGCTCCAGAATCTAATAACCACTTATTGCGTGTGTTTTCTTGGCTCTGGACAGCTAAACTCCTTTCTTGCAACAGCAAGTTGCGCTCAAATTTCCCTTTTCTTTCTCCTTTACGCTGAAAGGCTTGGGAATCTTTCTCTTTAGCTTTAGGCGCTCTACAATTTCTGGCTATATGGCCGATTTTATTACAATTGTGACATGTGACCTTCTTGTGTCCATCTCTGGACTGTGCAGGCTGTTTAAAAACATAATTGCTGCCTTTATTTCTAGTGCTCCTTTCTGGGGAATCAGATCTCTTTCTGCATTCCTCTCTTAATTCACTAGTCAGTTCCTTAAAAGTTAGATTCTCCATACATGCGCTCAATATCTTTTAGGATCTGAGATGCATCATCTTTGCTATTTATTAACGATAGATGCTTATTGCGAAGTCCACTCAAAATTATGTGCTTGGCCTCGCTGTTCTGCCTTTTCCAGACTTTAACCTTGGCTTCATCATCTGCACCTTGAGGCTTTGGTTTCTGTATCGCATCCAAAACATCCCTTGCTTCTAAATATGCTATTAAGCGCATTTTCCAGTGCACAAAATTGTCCTCATCTAGCAGCATTAAGCTTGGCTTTTCTTCACTATAAAAACTGGCACTAGCCATCTTAAAATTCAAAATTTGGAAAAAATTTCAAAATTCAAAAATTTGTCAAAATTCAAAATCAAAATCTCAAAATTCTCAAAATGCAAAAAGCAAAAGCCTCAAAATAAATCTTCACTGCCTTTGGGTCTTTTGTGAGCTCTGAGGGAGGGGAGGGGTAGCTTAATCCCCTTTCTCTAGACAATAGGACAAAAGACCATGCGGTCTGACCAGGAAATGCTCTCAGAAAAATCCTACTCAACTCAAAAATGCAATCCAAAGCAATCCTTCAAAAATACACAAAATATGCAGAGCTGGGGCCATAAACCCTTTGAGGGAATGTTTTGGAACGTGGATGGAGATTTATAATTTAATATATCTCATCCTAACTTGTGCTAACAAGTTCAACTAGCAGAGTAACATTCCCTTTTAAAATACACACAGCGGAAGTTGCTTTGATTCGCTAGAATCAACTTAATCTAGTTTCCTGGTTTGTCACTATATTTCCCTTTGTCCCTCTTCAAATAAGACACAACACACGTCTTCTATAAAAAGATATAAAATGTTTACTCACATGTATCCAGCTCAAGACAAATCCCAAAGAAGGCAGGCTTATTCTTAGTAAAGATATTTACAATTGGAATCTCTCCATGTGGGAGAGAAGTCCAGGCCCCAGTTGGCTGGAAGCCAACTGAGCATCCTCACAGTTCGAGTGAGAGAGTGGAAAGGAATGGAATGGCCGCTGACCTGTGAGGTTCTTTGTTCATACCTTCCCAGGTGAAGCCACTCCCACATCTAGTTGCAAGAGGAAATTGCCTCAATCCATGTGACCAGGAAGTTGTGGCTGGAGGACTGAGGCAATCTCCACTATCTGCTCTAGCATTGTTGTACTTGACTGCTCTAGTGTTTACATCCCACACAAAGGAGCTTGTCCCGTTTGCACAATACAGGGACCTAACGTTAGTCCCAGAGAGCCAAGACACACTTTGAAGTATTCAGTAATCAGTACCAACTGTACCAAAAGGAATCATTGTGAAAAACAGAAATACTTAGGTGGGGGTGTAAAAATTTGTCCATTCTCAGGGCGCCATATTACCAAAGTCCGCCCCTGTCTACTGAAAGCTGCTTGCTTTAACTTGCTAATTGCTAAATGCCTGCTTGGAGAGTTGATTTTCAATAGGAAAACCATGGGAAAACTCCATTGCCTAATACAGTGATGGCTAACCTTGACACTCCAGATGTTTTGGGACTACAACTCCCATCATCCCTGACCACTGGTCCTGCTAGCTAGGGATGATGGGAGTTGTAGTTCCAAAACATCTGGAGTGTCAAGGTTAGCCATCACTGGCCTAATACTATGCTACTCTACAGATGTTACTGGACTCCCCCTAAACCCTAGCAAACATTGCCATTTTTATTATTTATTTATGAATTGCCTTCTATGTGTGTGTCAAGGCAATTTACAAATGTTAGCCACATCCACACCATACATTTAAAGCACGTAGCTTTCCCCCAAAGAATCCTGGGAACTGTAGTTTGTTAAGTGTGCTGAGATTTGTAGCTCAGTAAAGGGTAAAATGCAGTTCCCAGGATTCTTTGGGGGAAGACGTGTGCTCCGAATGTATGGTATGGATGTGACTAATTGAAAACCGCTAAAAACAGCAACGTCAGGGATGGCCAGACATAGTAACCCAACACATTACATCAGATACCCCCGCATTATCATTTTTAAAGTGGCTCTGGAGTAATAATTTGATCAGTACATGAAATATACTAAATATTAAAACAGAAAATAGCAAAAGCACCTCAGATATACAGCGGTAAATGTTTAATACAGTCCCAGTCCTGATTCTGTTGTCCCACATGTCTTTTTAAGCATTATGGTCACTGCTGACATCAGAAATCAGAAGCTTATGGTAATCAAAGGCTTAATTTTAGATGTGAAGAGCAGCTTATGTAGAGTGGGAGCTGCTTATCAGTTCTTGTATAGTGATGACAGAAACTCAGAAGTAACACAGTAGTAATGATAAAAGTGCTCAGGTGCCAACTGCACTGCACTTGTCCATTGAATTTAAAAAATAAACTGGAGGAAAATTCACCCAAACGATGTGAGAAACAGTACAATATGTTATAACCTTTCAACATTTCTACAGTTTTGAATGATAGAGTTCATTAAGAGATAACGATTTAACAGTTGAGATTGTATTGCCTTCTGCATTAAAATTCAATATATGAGGTCTAAGAACACCCTGATGCAACAGAGGACCATGCAATAACAACTAAACTGTATAGTTTCTTTCTTAACCAGAGTTTAGTCAAATAATTCTTAGCTGTTATTTGAATTTTTTTGACTATATCCTGAGTCATAACTGCACCAAAATATTTTGTGACTGCTTTCTCCCAAGCTGCAAAGACATGATTTGTTTTAAGCCTGTTTCTCTTGCTTCTCTTTTTTGCTAAGTTAATTTCAACAAGTCTCAAATCTTCAAACAGAGGAAAAAACAAACCATGTCTCATTTATCCAGCAAGCTGGGTCCCCCCCAATCCTCTTACCTCATGTCACTGTAGCTTGATGAGCATCTGGGGTGGGATTGTCAAACAAACCATGGTCAAGCAAGGTTATTGCATTCAGTCAAAACGCCAAACTGTAGACAAAACAAACCATGGTTTGTAAGCCAAAACAAACACTTCACCTTATGGTTGGTTGCTAGAAAATAAACAATGTGCTGGGCTGAGTTCGAACACTGAAGCAAACCACACTTTGACTAGACAAACCATAACTTTGTGTTACATACACACAAGGCTGGTGTAGTGAAATAGTTGTTTTGCACACCACCCATTAAAGACACAAATAATGACACAGTGCTTGTTCATAGTTTCTATTATGGTTGTATTCAATTTTTACTCTGTGTCTTCAAATTAGGATTGGAGGAGCTGTTCCAGTTGTATTCTCCTATTTTGCTGAAGTTCTCGCTCGAGAAAAACGTGGAGAACACTTAAGTTGGCTTTGTATGTTTTGGATGATTGGGGGCATCTATGCATCCGCCATGGCCTGGGCAATCATCCCTCACTATGGTAAGAAGCATATTTTTGTTGCGTAAAGCTACTGCTATCAATGTACATAAATGCTAAGCCATAATCAATTACAAGGCATTTCAGTGTTAGAATTGATTGTTTTAAAGAAGCAGAATGTGGGGCAAACACTTTACAGCAGGTAGTAGTACTGTTGTGATTCGGCTTGTCCACACATTTTATGTTCCTAACATATGATTAGCTTAATCGCTAAACAGACATTGGGGCGTGTTTATGAGGGATATTTTGAAGAGTTCCTTTGTTTTGGCCTCTTATATATTGATAATTGCTCAGTGAGTTCCAGCTGAAAAAAAGGCCTGGTCGTACCCAATTGCTTAGAGGTATATCTCACTTGCTGTAGAGGACCATGCAAATATATATTTTCAAATCTGGTTTCTACTAGTGTCATTTGAGAGAGAAAGGGGTTTATAAATGCATGAGGTAATATAAATATGCATACTCATAACAGTTTAATTTACTATACATTTTTTAGTGTCGGATATTTTATAATAGTCTAAGGTGTGATGGTTCAGGGACCCAGGTGGCGCTGTGGGTTAAACCACAGAGCCTAGGGCTTGCTGTTCAGAAGGTTGGCGGTTCGAATCCCTGTGACGGGGTGAGCTCCCGTTGCTCAGTCCCAGCTCCTGCCAACCTAGCAGTTCGAAAGCACGTCAAAGTGCAAGTAGATAAATAGGAACCGCTCTGGCGGGAAGGTAAACAGCGTTTCTGTGCGCTGCTCTGGTTCGCCAGAAGCGGCTTTGTCATGCTGGCCACATGACCTGGAAGCTGTACGCCGGCTCTCGGCCAATAAAGCGAGATGAGCGCCGCAACCCCAGAGTCGGACACAACTGGACCTAATGGTCAGGGGTCCTTTTACCTTTACCTAAGGTGTGATGACAAGTTTTATATATTTTATAATTGCAATAATACTTTCTTTAGCAAAACTAAGCATAAAAGTAAAATTAAAAGTCATTTTTAAATTATCAAGAGTGAACAACGGTTGCTAACTTTTACAAAATATGCATTTTTAAAACTTACCTTAAGGCAAGGTATTTATATACATGATTACAATAAATTGCTTTCAAAGGTTACTTTGCTTTATTTTAATGTAGATAACTTAGCATTTTTATTGCAATGTTGTCCTCTAACTTTTAAATGTCAGTACTTTATAGCCAGAAGTATTTAAAATACTTTTCTGCAATGCGTTGAACTAATTTTCTTGTTGGACGAATCTGAGGCTTATCCTACAGCTCTAAGTCAGCCCAATTTAACCTTTCATTGTTGATCTTCAGTATCATATCTAGGAGCCCATCTGTGGTTTTTTTGTTTGGTAGTTCTAAATGTTGTGGCAGATTCATTGGTCAAACTGGCTACCCCAGATCATGGATAACAAAGGTTGTAGCTTCCTTAACATAAAAAATGCAGGCTGAGATACAGAAAACTTGCCACAATAATGATTCCTTCAGTTGACTTGATTATCAGATGATCCCTATTCAGGAGTGAACATAACTGGTATAACATAGACATAGGCTGTTGGACCTGCAGACATAGCTTTAAAGACCTTGGTGATGCAGTAAATGATGGGCTGTGTTCAGATAGGAGATACAGGCAATACTGCTTTTGCAGTTTAGGGGAGAATCACATATATTGGGAAAGGACAACCCACCTATGAGGCAAGGAATGCATTGCCTGCTGCCGCCACTGCTGTATGTTCCTTGAAGGCTGGATCTGTTGCCTCTTCATCAGCTGCCTCCATGCTGTCTCCTCCCATCCCTAGGGATGAAATAGCAGGAGTTGCCATCTGGGGTCACCTGGGCCAGGGGTAGGCAACCTAAGGCCCGTGGGCCAGATGTGGCCCAATCGCCTTCTCAATCCAGCCCACGGACGGTCCGGGAATCAGTGTGTTTTTACATAAGTAGGATGTGTTATTTTATTTAAAATGCATCTCTGGGTTGTTTGTGGGGCATAGGAATTCGTTCATTCCCCCCCCCCAAAAAAAAATATAGTCCGGCCCACCACATGGCCTGAGGGACGGTGGACCGGCCCACGGCTGGAAAAGGTTGCTGACTGACCCCTGGACTCTTCACCTGCCTGGTGTGATTCAGAACAGGCCCCTTTATCATCCATGATGGCATTTGATTCCCACTTCAAGGAATTGAAGTTGATAGTGTTGATTTGATTTTCCCATTTCCCAATGTAGATCTTCACCCGCCCTCCTTGTTCCAGATGTAGATTGTTATTCCCCACTTCTTCCTGATGTAGATTTTCACTCATCGCTTCTTCCCTGATGGGAGGGGCACCACTTTAGGGTTCGCCCCAGGTGAGGCCGGTCCAAATGTTCCACACACAAAAAGTGTTGGGGGAGCAACACAGTTGCACAATATCACATGCCTCCGTCCCTTAGACTATGCCATTCATGCTAATGCCTGGTCTGCTGCACAGCCTAGCAGGAATCACCACTAGAATCTGCACAATTCTCATGTGGCTTTATGGCATCAGGTGTAGTGAATCCATGTGCTTGTCTCTTGAGGAATATTCCACCTGGAATTTCCCTTGGGGAAAATAAGGCACTCCATTGTTTTCAGCATTAACCATATCAGCTAATTATAAAGGTACTTGTTCTAGCTAAATTCCAATGAAAATACATCACTCAATACATAATAACACAAATGCTTATCTCTCACTTAGCATGAATTAAGGTACATATTGAGATGAAGCCTATTTATACTGGAGTTTGAATTTTTTAATGGAGGTATGTTATCATTCCCTGTATCTCTTTGAGCTAAAGAGATTCCAGTACCAATTCACATTGGATGCAATGTTGGGCTGGATGGGTGCTTTGTTGTTTAGTTGTGTCTGACTCTTCGTGACCCCATGGACCAGAGCACGCCAGGCACTCCTGTCTTCCACTGCCTCCCGCAGTTTGGTCAGACTCATGTTGGTAGCTTCGAGAACACTGTCCAAACATCTTGTCTTCTGTCGTCCCCTTCTCCTTGTGCCCTCCATCTTTCCCAACATCAGGGTCTTTTCCAGGGAGTCTTCTCTTTTCATGAGGTGGCCAAAGTATTGGAGCCTCAGTGTCAGGATCTGTCCTTCCAGTGAGCACTCCGGGCTGATTTCCTTCAGAATTGATAGGTTTGATCTTCTTGCAGTCCATGGGACTCTCAAGAGTCTCCTCCAGCACCATAATTCAAAATCCTGTGGCTTCCAAGTGTGGGAATTCAGCACTTTACCTGTTCAGAATGTGGTTGCACTATCTTTGAAGGAACATGTACACAGTCTTGGAGTGTTCCTGGGTTTGTCATTGTTGCTAGAGGCCCAAGTGACCACAGTGGTGAGGAGTGCCTTTTACCAGGATTTTTGTGGGGGGGCCCCAGGACATTGGGGGGTTTAGGCCTTTCTTAGGGCAGGCAGAACCAATGTGATTGGTCAGTTAGTTATTTCTATTGTTTTACTTGATCGGGGGGGGGGGGGAGAGCTGCTCCTCCCTGTCCCCGCTGGCTACGCCCATGGTAGTGCGGCTTCTGCCAAACCTTAGAGCCCCTCATCCATTGGATTTTCAGTGCAGGATTACACCATTAGAGTGTATACTTAAAATACTGAAAGCAACAAGAATGACAAAGTTCTATAGAATTTTGAACAGATGCTTGTGCAAATTAGGATAAGCAAACCAAATTAAATTCACTGGTTATCTGTTTGTGGTGTGTTCTCTGCCATGATGCAAAGGGTTTCTTTTTGTGTGTCCCCCCCACCCCAATCATTTAAATGTTTGCCTTCTCTGTGGTTAGTAGCTTTAGTAGCGTTTTAGCACATCTGCTTAATGAACGCTGAAAACATTTCATTTGTAAGCGCAGTAATTACCCTTTCCTGTGATTCTATAGGCTGGATAGGAAATAAAAGAGGGGAATTGCTTACCCAGAGATGGTAAACGAGGAGTGGAAATCCTCTAAAAATAAAAGCCAAAGTATATATGGCAGTGCCAAAGTCAAACTAGATGGGACAGTAGAATATCATTGATTACCCCTCTCTCTCACACACACACACCCGCACACACATTTGAAAGGAGAAATCAGCCACAAGGGCTGTTGATATAAACATCTCCCCCCCCCCCAAAAAAACAACAACAACAACCTGCTGCTTTCCCTTTTGGAGGAGGTTATCCTTATGGTATTTATGTGCTTGGCCTGTGGGCCAAACAACAACTTGTATGTGTTTCTGCTTTCATGTATGTGTTGTGACAACAGTGGAAGTCCGTTGTTGCAGCTCTGACCTGATTCTTCCTCTCAACTCCAGGTTGCACCAGGAAGTTTTGGGCCCTTTTGGAAAGCTGGTATTTGGCAGCTGCCTAACGATGCCTAGGCTTGTATGACAGGAGTGTTCCTAGCTAGTCATGCCATAAATTCTACATATGTATCCATTCCAAATACTATTCATCGAGTTTTAAATGTATATGTCAACTAAACAGGTGTTTCGTTCTTGAGTTGGAAGTAAGTGATTTATGGGCATCCAAACGCAGGATGTCTTGAAGGGCATAAATGTTGAGATCAAGAAAAGAGAAGTGATTAATCAAAGATGTTAACAATGTGTTAAAGGTATCCTGTGATAAGGAAAGAATCTGAGGTATGGCTGAGACACATTTCTTAGTATTGGGATGCTGTTGTTTTGCAAATTCAGTGATATTTAAGGTCTTTCCACAGCCTCTTTTCTTTTGTTTTGCAGATATGTTTGAAACTAGGTGCAAAGCAAAACCCTCCCTTTTGTGTCAGTTCTGCTGTCTCAGCTTCTTAAAGTTCTTCACTTCTCCAAAGCTGTTAAACATCACTACAATTTGCATAGTCTGCTGGAGGACAGTGCTGAAACTGTGTGGGTGAATGAGTAGCAGATGTCCCTCCACTATATTGATGTTCTCTGGTGTGAATTGTGCCTTCCACATGCTCACCTAGTTTCAGAGAAGACAGTTCATGTGATTCTTTTCTCACCCTTAGTTTCAGGCAGTGTTAGAAACTCAGATATCTAAGCTGGGCGCCAAATGGCTCCTTAAACCAGGGTTACAGTCAGAGCTGTCTTTCCTATTGGGCTTACTGGTGCATTGTGCCAGGGCGCTGGCCTCACAGGGGCGCCCCAGCGAGTGTGGGGGGGGGAGCTGCGCAGCTTTGCTGGCGGCCTACCCTTTCCCTGCACGCCCGTCAGATGTGCCCCGTCAACCATATGGCTGGCGGGCGTGCAGCTTCCTTCCCAAGCCTCCACAGGAGGAGAGCAACTCTGGGAAACGGGGGGCAGGGGGGCGGCGGCGGCAGAGGAATCTTTGAACCACGGCGCCAGATATGCTTAAGACGGCCCTGGTTACAGTCACCAAGACGGAATGCCTACATGCCATTATGGGGCCAGACAACTCGAAAATTGCATTGGTTTCCTTTTGATTGTACTTGCTTTGTCCTAACCATATGAATCTCTTTGTTGGAGCATGTGAAATCAAGGCAAAGTTACTACTGGAAAAAATGGTTACATTTTAAATGATCAAAGTATTTGCAAAGCAAGACAACAAACCAATCATGTCATGTAATTGTGCAGATGAGAAAGGTATGCTTAATGAGCATGTCTATAAAAATAAATTACATTAGCCCCACCCCCCACATCGCTCTAAAAGGATATCCAAACAAAGGAATTAGAAAGTAACCTTTTGAAAACAAAGTGCAGCTTTCCAATTGCAGTCGTTGTTTCCTTGTTACAGATTGTTGTTGGTTGTATACCATGCTACCCCAAAAGCCTGTGTTTTGTAGTGGAGAGAGAGGAGCAGGAGAGGGATGCTGTCAGAGAGTTTCGATTTGCTGCTGATTCCTACATCTCTATTTTTATGCATTTTAAAATGCTGTGACTGAAGAACAGCACTGAGCCAGACCCAATCAAGTACTCTCCATAGATGTTGTGGGTATATAAATCTCGGGGGCTGCTAACTCACTCAGCCATAGAGTCAGCTCAATTACGTGCTGCAATCCTTGTAATGAGATTTTCAATGGTATCAGCTTAGCATTAACCCACAGTGGCCTGTTCAGCCTTTTTGTTGTATAATTAGAGCATTACCTTTCCAAGTTCATGTTGTCTCTGATCTGTCTTGAACTGTTGTTATCGAAAGTTCAGTGTAAATATTTAATAATGACAGCCCAGTTGCTTTTTTTTTTTAGAACTAACCTATGTGGTGCAGCGTCTAGACCAGGGGTGTCAAACTCAAATTCATCGGGGGCCGCATCAGCAGTTTGGTCACCCTCAAAGGGCCGGTGACCCTCAAAGGGCCACCCTCCCCCTCTCCACTGTGTGGAAAAAATATTTTTTTTCTGGTTTTCCTCCTCTAAAAGGCTGGGAGGGAGGGAGGGAAGAGAGAGAGAGAAGGAAGGAAGGAAAGAAGGAAAGAAAGAAGGGGTGAGAAAGAGAGATGGATGGATGGAAGGAAGGAAGGAAGGAAAGAAAGAAAGAAAAATAAAGGGTGAGAGAGAGAGAGAGAGAGAGAGAGAGAAGGGAGGGAGGGAGGGAGGGAGGAGGAAGGAAAGGAAGGAAGGAAAGAAGGAAGGAAGGAAAGAAAGAAAGAAAGGAATGAGAGAGGGGGGAAGAAAGGAAAGGGTGAGAGAGGGGGGGAGGAAGGGGTAAGAGAGAGTGAAAGAAAGAGGGAGAGGGAAGGAAGGAGTGAAAGAGAGAGAGGGGAGGGAGGAAGGAGGGAGGGAGGGGTAAAAGGGAATGAGACAGAGAGAGAGAGAAGGAAGGAAGGAAGGAGTGAAAGAGAGAGAGGAGAGAGGGAAGATGCTGCTTGCTTCTCCACCCCCCCACCCGAAAAAGAAGGCTTTTGCGAGGGGGGGGGCGGCCGGGAGGAGAGAGAAACGTCTCCTCCGCTGTAGCAGAGGGCATGTTGCTTGCTTCTCCACCCCCCCCCACCCGCAAAAGAAGGCTTTTGCGAGGGGGGGGGCGGCCGGGAGGAGCAAGAAACGTCTCCTCCGCTGTAGCAGAGGGCATGTTGCTTGCTTCTCCACACCCCCCCACCCGCAAAAGAAGGCTTTTGCGAGGGGGGGGGCGGCCGGAGGAGCAAGAAACGTCTCCTCCGCTGTAGCAGAGGGCATGTTGCTTGCTTCTCCACCCCCCCAACCCGCAAAAGAAGGCTTTTGCGAGGGGGGGGGGCGGCCGGGAGGAGCAAGAAACGTCTCCTCCGCTGTAGCAGAGGGCATGTTGCTTGCTTCTCCACCCCCCCACCCGCAAAAGAAGGCTTTTGCGAGGGGGGGGGGCGGCCGGAGGAGCAAGAAACGTCTCCGCTGTAGCGGAGGAGATGCTGCTCATTCTCCCCCCCTCCACCGCTGCCTGCTGTTCGCAGGGATTGGCGCAGCGCGGGGTGGTGGTGGGATCGGCAGGCTGGTGCGGGGGGCTTCCCCGACGCGGCAGAAAGCCGCGCGGGGCACCCCCGAGGCGGCAAAAAGCCGCGCTGGGCCAAAACAGCCCGAAAATCAAAAGCCTTGCCGGGCTCACCCGGCAAGGAAAAAATGGTGCGGGGGGCTTCCCCGACGCGGCAGAAAGCCGCGCGGGGCACCCCCGAGGCGGCAAAAAGCCGCGCTGGGCCAAAACGGCCGGGGTAAAAAAACATTGCCGGGTTCCCCTGGCAAGGCAAAAATGGTGCGGGGGGCTTCCCTGAGGCGGCAGAAAGCCGCGCGGAGCACCCCCGACGCGGCAAAAAGCCGCCCTGGGCCAAAGCGGCCCGAAGAAAAAAAGCCAAAAAATGGTGCGGGGGGCTTCCCTGAGGCGGCAGAAAGCCGCGCGGAGCACCCCCGAGGCGGCAAAAAGCCGCGCTGGGCCAAAACGGCCGGGGAAAAAAAGCCTTGCCGGGAAAAATGGTGCGGGGGGCTTCCCCGACGCGGCAGAAAGCCGCGCGGGGCACCCCCGAGGCGGCAAAAAGCCGCGCTGGGCCAAAACGGCCCGGGAAAAAAAAACCTCTGCTCCCTTCCTCTCGCGCGCGCTGACCTTCGCCGCCCACCGCCAATCAGCGCACGCTCACGGGCCACATGACGAGGTCTCGCGGGCCGCATTTGGCCCGCGGGCCTTGTCCTTGACACCTGTGGTCTAGACTGATACCTAACACAGTGTGATTGGATTTTCACTCATACACCCAGACAAATCTTGTTCACCACTGGGGTTAGGGATCCTACCTTTGTTTGACAAGGTCGCTCCATATCTACCTATATAATCCTCACCAATGTGGAGCTTTTTCCCTTGCAAGATTTAGCGTTATGCCGTCTGCCATTCTGCAGGGAAGGTTCTTGAAGGTTCCATGTTCAGAGAGATATTGTCCTTGTGGTCTAGGACAGTTCAAGACCATTGAACATGCCTTGTTTACTGTCCATTTTATGCAGTAAATTAAGTAAAATTTTATTAGACTTGTGAGGACCATGCCTTTACACAAAAATCATCCAACATTATTAAAAGAATAACAATATAGTCGTTAAACTGGGTTAAAACATGCAGTAATTCACGACAAATGTTTGAGCCCCATGTTGAAGGAGTGGTTAAGGTGTTATGACTCCTACAGGGTTTCCTTTTTATTGAATAGCTGAAGGCATGATAGTATGGAGAAAGTAGCAAAATATCTGAGCAATGCCATGAAACTACATCGTCATAAGACCTGAGTGGTACTTTTTAACCTTATTAAAGCTGTATAGTTTGATCTCAAAGCATATGTTTTGAGTCATATGGCATGTTCCTGTCTTCTTTGTATGCCAATAGAGTTTGTTTGTTTGTTTGTTTGTTTGATTGATTGATTTTTAATGAGCAAGTATGCTGTACATATTTTTGCTTAAACTTCTGGTGCAATTTAAAAGCTTGCATGTGATCATCAACAGGTATGAACCCCTGTAAAAGTAATCATCATGCCTTCTTTGCAACTTGTTGTCTGACTAAGACCAGCAAATAAATAACAGAATAGTTAGTGCCTATTAACGTATGTCATAGCCATATTTCAGTTGACTTGAGTTGCTAAACTCTCTGTTGGACTGTGGCCAATAGTACAATGGGTCCCTGGGATGGGAGTGGGTGTAATTTAATCTCTCTCTCTCTCTCTCTCTCTCTCTCTCTCTCATTCTGCAGAGAATTTCCAAAAGCCAATGTTCTTGCTATAATGTAGGAAAGAGAGCAAGAATAATAAAATACAACATGCTTGAAGTTAGTCTTTGCATGTTCTTTATATTCTTAGCTTTCTTTCCTGGAATATAGCAGGCTACCCTTTCTCAGTTATTTATTTGAAAGAAAATAATAATATGATTACTTGCAAGGGAACAGAATTGCTCTACCCAGAGAACATCAATTTAGGATGCTGCTAGGGATACTGAACTGGAGATTCAGGCTGCATATATAACCATATATTATATGACGTACTCAAAAGAATGCTGGCAACTTTTCTTTGTTAAGGGTGCTGGGAATGGTAGCTCTATGGGAGTAAACTACAGTTCCCAGGATTCTCTGGGAAAAGTCACATGCTTTAAAAGTATGGTGTATATGCAGCCTCAGAGTCTTAGCATCATAAAAACAACATCTTACTACTTGGTAAACTAAAATGTGGGATATGGCCCTGCTGGAAAAACTAACAAATAAGCTGAGAGTCATCAGCGGCCAGAGAAAAAAGAATGATTTGGTACCTAACCTGTTTGCTCTTGAGACCATCATGGCTTTGAGTCCTGGAAGACCCCACTGCCTGTCTTGCAGGCCTTTTTCCACCTGGTGTGGGAGGGCAGGGCCCTGACTGACTGAAGCTACAAAAAGATGAGGTTACTGAACAGACTTGGGTTGCGTTATTGTTTGGGGGAGGTTGGGTAGGCAGTTGTTGCTGTTGCTGCTTTTTAAACTTTATTTTAGATTTTGTTGTGATTGATGTGGAAATTGTTCAGTTTGGTTGTGTATACTTTAATATTTTATTTATTATTTATGACTGCTTTTGTTATGTTGTAGATATTTTTCATGTTATAAAAGGTAAAGGACCTCTAGGTGGTTACCGGTAAGTCCAGTCAAAGGCGACTATGGGGTTGCTGTGCTCATCTTGCTTTCAGGCTGAGAGAACCAGCTTTTGTCCAGAGACAGCTTTCTGGGTCATATGGCCAGCGTGACGAAACTGCTTCTGGTGCAATGGAACACCGTGATGGAAACCAGAGCACACGGAAGCGCCGTTTACCTTCCTGCCACAGCAGTACCTATTTATCTATTTGCACTGGTATGCTTTCAAATTGCTAGGTTGGCAGAAGCTGGGACAGAGCAATGGGAGCTCATCCCATCACGCAGATTCAAACCGCTGACCTTCTGATCGGCAAACCCAAGAGGCTCGGTGGTTTAGACCACAGTGCCACATGCTCCCATGCTGTAAGCCACCTTGAGCAGGGTTTGAATTGTGGAAAGGTGGCATACAGATATAAATATGCATGTATGTAGGTTTGTGGTCTGGCTTTAATTAATTTGTAAGCTAGGAAAAACATGGCCAAGGACCCCCTTTGGCCTAAGAAAGAATATGGCTGATATAGTGACCCAGGGCAGTTGAATACTTTAATTACTTTCCCTTGGTATAATAGGGTTCATGTTTTGCAGCCTTGTCTTGTATAACCATTATGTCTATGCTATAAATAGTTCCAAGTGCTACCTTCCATGCATTCACATACTTCTGGTTTATTTATTTTGGTTTTATTTAGTGTATGTATTTGTTTGACAATGATCTATAGCATGTAGAAGAGCCTAAATTATTAAGTCTGCTACGTCTTTCTAAACCCCATCTCAAGAGTGGGACACCACACAGACTTTGTGACTTTAACACTGCCATTTCCCCTGCCCTCCCCCTTCCTGTCCCATTATTTTGGTTAACTGTCACACCTAGGTAACAGTTCCAAACCTTGCTCACTATTGTGTGACATTTTGGTTAGCCTCCTAAAAAGTATTGGCCAATTATGGATTTTTTTTTGTGTTGGTTACTCTTTTACCACATTCTCTGTACTGTTGAGGCTAAATGAAAACAGGCAGCCCCACAGGGAAGTGATATGAAATTATCTCTTAGTTCTTCCATACTAGTTTTCATGAGCAACTCTTATTTGCTTTGTCTTTGGAAAAATCTGCATATGAAAGAATTGCTTTGGTTAAAGACTTGCTATAGAGGTGGAAAATTAGAGTGGTGTCTGAATTGTAGCTCAACTCTCCAATTACATGCCCCCCCTGTGTTAATTTTCCTCTAGTAAGGGAAGCAGGACCTTGTGTTTTCTAGTCATTAATAGCCTCCTGATGAACCAACCATTTCACCTTTTACACCTGCCAGAGTGGCACAGATGGCAGCCTTTTTCTCCAGAGGATCTTGTAGTACACTTGACTTTCTCTAAGGGATCAGTTTCCCTCTAGTAAATGAACATGTTTACACCAAAACTAACTCCAGTGCTAAAATATAAAAAAGGAAAATGAATCAATCCATCAATTAGATTTCTAGCCAACTTTTAAAGGTAAAAACCTTCACAAAGCAGATTACAACTTACCTGTTGTGTGTTGTACATCTAACAATATGGATAATTAAAATAACAAACAAGAAAGTAGCAATGAAAACTTCAATCAAAAGCATGCTGCTCTAAATTTAACCAAATATAGAGTAGAATAAATAAGCCTTTAAAATCCTCCTAAAGGCCAGCAAAGTGGTGGTCGTGGGAAGGGGGCAAGCACACTTCACAGGAAATGACATTCCAAAGTAGGTTGGCAACCCAAATGAGGTTGTTTGGGCAATTATTTTTTTTTTTAGAAAACCCCACAAATATATTGTTATGAGTTTGTGGGTGCCAGACCCATACTAACCCATGGACCCAGCCAGTGTTAAAATGTAAGCCAGGCTGGCTTTCTGTGTTCAGGTAATTGCCTGGGTGAAAGGCCATTAAGAAAACAAAGGAAAAGTGATCTGCTATTAAGAGAGCAGAAGAGTCGGGGCTCTGTGCCAGATGGCAAATATATGGGGCACCTCTTCCAGCTCTTAGATAGTTAGAAGGACAAAGCCAGAATTTAGGAGTTGGCTGTGATGTGACTGAGCAGTAAAGCTGCAGGCTAGAAAACCAGAAAAGGCAGAACATGATGATTGATTTCTGCTTGAATCCAAGGCTGTGGCTGTGAGAGAAACCAGACCCCCTTGGGGTGCTGATGCTATGAACCCCAGGTTGTATATATGCGTAAATAAACCATAGATACCCAAAGACACCACAGTCTCTGCAGTACCTCATATCCCCAAAGGAAAAATGAACCCTGGGTAAGCACCTAGACACCCTGGAAACCTGCACCGCTTGGAGATTGGGGTGGCGTGCAACACCATTTTGGTTACTGGTGATGATTCCATTTAATGAGAATGAGTCTTTAAGCAGGGCTGGGGAACCTTTAGCCCTCCAGATGTTGTTTGAACACAATTCCCATGACTATTTGTTATGCTTGTTGGGGCTGATGGAAGTTGTGTTTGACAACATCTGTGGAGGGCACAGGTACCCTATCCCTGCGCTAAAGCAAGTTGGGGGGGGGAACTCATTGTGACATTGCTTTCTTGGCTGAAGTTGTAGGATAAAATACATTTTACATACGTGCAGCTACTGAGTGAGCAATTTCTTTTAAATTAAATTCTGTGAGGAGGAACAGATGCCATAATCAAGTGAAGCTACTGAAATGGACTGAAAGTATATCTGCATTGAGCCCTAATAGTGCAATGGACTCCACTTGCACTAATTTGTTTCTTCAATGCTCCTTTCACATTTTTGAGCACAAATGCAAAGACCAGTGGAAAAGCAGTGAGGGGTAATTCCGAACAAGTTACGTGTGCTTAGGTGTGTTAACTTGCACATTATTAGTTGTCTAGGTTATTTAGGGGAAGGGCTATAGCTTAGAGGTAAGGCAGGGATGGGGAATTGGATCCAGGCAGTGGATCCTTATATCCACCCCCTGTCAACATTGATGGATGGGCAAGAACACCTATCTGTCAATCACTTGATGTGATAATGATGACAGGTGACTAACACCTGTCAACATTCAAAGGAGGTTGCAGCAACTGCTGGTCAATGGTTACAGCCACCTTCTTTAAAGATGTGCTTTCTGTGCTCATTTGAGCTGGCAGCATGCCTTCAAAAGATGCTTTCTATATCTGCCAGTCAGCTGATTTGTCGTTATAAGGATATCTGCAGAGGAGAAAATGCTTCTAAAAGTGGAGCATCTTCCCGTCTGCAGATAAAGCAGTTTGGGTTCAATGCACTTTCTCAGTGACAACAGTAAGACTGCATGGTCATAACCCATTTTGTTATGGAGTGCAAATCTCAAATATAATGCATCCTCTTGTAGGCATCTTAATGAATGTGAGATGTTTACTAAGTTGAAGAAATTTGTACAGTAGTAGTCCGTCCGGCGATGACCCGCCTTAGGTCAGGCTGTGACCCACCAGTTGAAGACTAATGTACTACTATGAGTTGAATTGGAGTGGAATTTAACAACAAAAACAAACAAAAACAAAACAAACAAACAAAAACAAAAACCAACCAACCCCAAACTACAGCCCTGGGTAGTTGAACTGGGATATGCCTTTTTAAAATTAAGAGAGCAAAAGATACAATTTAAAGAAAAGGTGAGCACAGCAGGGAATAGATGGTGCAGAATTTTGCATGTTGAAGGTGATGAAAAAGAAGAATTGTAATGACTAAGTCAAGTAGCTTCACAAGCTGGTTAGTAAATTGCTGTTCTTTTGCCTCTGTTCCCATATAATCATTTTCTACTGTGGGAGTGCTTGCCTGCAGTGATTTCCTGGCATGGAAATCATGCAGTTGTGCTTTATATGCATGTCTGCTCAGCAAACCAGGAACTCAGTCATGGCTCATTATATCCACACCTGACTCAAGCAAAGATACATCAGATCAGCTGCAGTGTTGTAGATAGGGCACTAGAGTTGGATTGAGAGACATGGGTTCATGTTTTGTTCAAGTATTCCCGGCGACTGTATTCCTGTTGTTCTAGGCCCCAGTTCTCCATGTGTAGAATGTGGAACACTGAGGCATTGGACACCATCGCAGTGGGGATAAATAACATCAAACACACTTTTAAGGGTTATTCACATAGTTACCCTCGTTACCTTTGCGTTGAGAGCAGCATGGCCTCTATGGGAGTCCTCCTGGACTTCTCATAGCCCTGAATGCAGAGTGCTAAATGAGTACCTGATTTAAATCTAAGTGGCTCCAGCTTCTCTCCTGTATATCAACAATAGCTCTGGCACTCAATTTTTAATAATAGCTGAGGTATCCAATTTAGATTTCTGGGGACATGTTTCCAAAAGTGGTAATTGCTTTTAAATGTCAGCAAACTGATCCTGAAGTAGAAATCCAATGTGTTTTTATAAATAATCCCAGATGAGGGCAAACGTTTAAAAGCATTACTGCCTTCTTTTATTGCATTGCCATTGCCTGTTAACGTTAGAAACTAATAGTAACAAGAGAGCCAGACACAGCCCTAGTTTTCACAAACATCTGAGGAGGAGGTAAACCTGTTTCTTGACTGTGCCATTGCAGAGAGCAGGTGTGTGCTCAAATGAACGAATGGTCCACGATACAATAAAACCTGTACGTATATAGAAAGTTATGTCAGAGAAATAGATTCCAGCCTTGCCTTCTTCCTGCTATGCTAGTTTTCTGTTTACAGAAAATGTAGCCAAGGAACAAACCTCAATTATACTATAACTGATCTGTCAGAATATTAGTATTGTTCCAGTTGTTTATTCAGTTGACAACACTCTTGTTGTAATTCAGTATTATTTAAGATACAGAACGAAACCTCTAATTCCATCAGCAGTGTCTCTCAGCTTCTGTCTGTGCCAGAGTATTTCAGCCTTAACCAAAAAAAAGTTTAGTTATTTAGTATACTCAGGATGTAGGCTGACTTACTATAATAAACCAGTAGTTTTCCCAACAACGTATCTTAAGCTGTGTACATATTAATGGCTTAAAATGCAGCTTAGGTTATTCTTTTTCTCAATTCAGGTTGAGGCGGTTTGGCACCAAATGCTTTAAAACGTTGTATTTCATAAGAAATGACAGGATGGATACGGATTGTGACTGAGTTGTGTTTACACAGTTTCCCAAACCAGTGGTGGAAGCACACTGGATGCAGAGTGAACTGGATTGTGTACACAGCCCTTACTAAAGAGTCAGAATCAGTACTGATCTGAATGTTATAAGGGTGCCACCCAGTGGCTGCTCAGCAAACTTCCCTGACTATATATTTTTTTAAAAACAACACACACATTAATCCTGTAATTCTGCTCTTTCTAATAACTCTCTTCAATCTGTGCCCCTCATAGTGATAACAATATGAATAAAAATATTTCAGGTCAGATTTCCTAAATGAAGGGTGTATAGGTGAAGGAGTAATTAAAACATGCAGCTCTGTTAAGATTTATTGATTAATTTAAATGTTTTTTTTAATCTCCTCTTAGCTCCTCTCCTTAGCTTTCAACGCAACTTACAAATTCTACTTCATAAATCATAAATTATACTTCATAAATAAGAAATCACTCATAAACAAATTAAACCGAGCAAGTACATAGCAGTAAAAATAGCAGTACTAACAGCTTTGACCAGTTGATGTTGACCAGTTTTCCAAGCCTGGGCACACAGGGCGGATTTAGCCTTGTATCTGAAGTATAGTAAAATCTATGAAGCTAGTGCAAAAAGGTTCAGAAAAGCCTAACCTGTCCAAATCAAGAGAAGTATTGCTGTTATTGGTTTTCCCATGCCTTTGGTGTTCTTTCACGAAATGTTTGAGAGCCCACAAAGGTCCTTTCTCAACACTGAAAATGTTCACAGGAGAACCTCTGGCACAGTCCTAACAGATCATTCAATAGCTTTGTTTGCAGGTCATGTTAAACCATAATTAATGTTTTGTTTTGTTTTTACTGTGAAGGTAGCTCCTTCTTGCTAGCGTACTGGAGGAACAAGTCACAATTTAGCATTATATCTGAAATGGGTATCACTCCAAACAAACCACAATGTGCTGCCACATTTTGTTATTGGTTTCCAAATCTTGGTTTGTTTGCACAAACATTTAAGTTGGATCAGTTATGACATGACAATTTCACATATATTCATCTGCAGAAATCATTAACTGCCATTTCTTTGTTGCAAAATTTTCATTCTGCAAAAATTTCCCATATTCTGTTTTAACAAATAGGTTGAAAATGGGGAAAAAACCATATTTAAGAGAAAGCCACTTGCACAGCCTTGGGCTTAATGTTTTAAGTAAGTGATTCTATGTAAATTAGAATCTTTGTACATTTTTCCATTGCCATTGATCTGTCCTACGCTAATACCATTCTGTAATCTGTCACTGCAGGTTAGGTGATTCATTTGGTCATTTCTTGTAATCAGTAGAGTGAGAAGGTGATATTCAATGTGAAGCTGCTGCAGAGGATGAAAAATGCAGTTACTGTAGGTTTTATTTTACGCCACAGCCTGAGAAAACTGTTCCCAGGATGCACTTGGGCTATTGTTTTAACAACCCGTCGCCCCTTGGAACTTGCTGCTGTTTTCAAGATTAATGACTTTGGAATTCAGCATTTGCAGAGAGCAGGGGTGAAGTTTAAGTCTGCAGAGCTGCATTGCCTTCTGAATGAATCAGACAAAGAACACATATATCTTCCTGTTGTGTCATAACGAAAGGGTGGTGGATGCAAATTGGTCAGAAGCCAATAACATATCTACATTTCGCACCAGAATTTGTCTTCAGATAAATACATTTGGCATACATTTTTAGAATCAGTTCTAAAATGTCTGACTCAAGAAGGGCAGCCGTGTTAGTCTGTTGCAGCAAAAATTAACAAAAGAGTCTTATGGCACCTTAATGACTTACACATTTATTGTGACATAACTCATAGCTGTCAACTTTTTCCTTTTTTTGCGGGAAATTCCCTTATTCCAAATATGATTCCTCGCAAGAAAAGGGAAAGGTTGACAGCTATGACATAACTCTTCATGGACTGGAGTCACAACCCTGTAGTGTTTGGTTCCTGTAGTGTTTGGTTCTGTGTATTAAAAATACTTTTAAAAGAACACTGGATTTAGATCTTATCCTTTATTAAATAATTACAAAGAGTTGAGCACAGGAAAGAGATATTGCAGATTCAGAATTTACTTAACCTTTATGTTCATTTCTATGAAGTTTAATTTTATTGATAATCAGGGCTAGTGTGTAAACCAGTGTGATTTCCTTTATTTTTAATATGTTTAGCACGAGAAAGGCAGCTTCATCTTCTTGTGCACATCTGATTGAGCAATTAATATCTGTGCTAATTATCACTTTTAATGATAGCTTGTTAGATCAGACTTTCTGTGAGAATGTGTGCATGGCAAATGTGTAGAGAAATAATTGATTCACTTTTCAAAGACAACTAACCAGCAACTGTATGTCAATTCAATCTTTAGCCTGACTTTGAATTTCTTAAAGGATGATGGTAAAAAACCAGAACATGCAGAGATCCCAGACAGCTTTCAATCTCCATTTGCAGGAAGTAATTTTTTAGAAGACAAAAGAAAAAAAAAGTGAAATCAATCTTTTCTATGAGAAAAACCATATGCAGCATGAAACCTGCTGCTTTTAGTTGAGTGATGACACGCTGATGCCAAGGGGGGAAAAAAGAACGTGAAGTTGTGAATGAGCTAAACAGCATAAATATTACCAAATACAATCTTGTAAAAGACTACAAGCCTGGAATGTGGTCTAAGAGCACATGATACATCCAATTTGCTGAAGCTAAGAAGGTCCACGTTTGGTCAGTGCCTGGATGAGAGAGACCCATATGTGCAACCTTGGGTTCCATGATGGAACCCCAAAGTGATAATTAGCACAGATATTGCTCAATCAGATGCGCACAAGAAGATGAAGCTGCCTTTCTCATGCCAAACATCATATTAAGGCAAGCTTTACATGTGCTAGTGCTTGGAAGAGTGCTCTTCCTTCCTTTTACCTGCTGAAGCTATGAAGGGAACAACGAGAGATGCTTTTGTGGTGCAATGTTCTGCACTCCCTGCATCTAAATTCAGGTGTAAATATGTGTCAATAAACCATAAACCATATTTCTTAAAGACACTGCAGTCTCTGCCGTACCTCAAGCCCTAGTAAAGTGCCAAGACCCCTATAATCTTACTACCACTGCTGAGATTGGGGTGGCCTGTAACAATATGTTGAATATGTTAAATAATAACTATTGACCCTGTGGATGTTTAACATCCTAACAAAGTTGTTATAAATACAGAGGACTGGAATCAATGAAACGGTTCTGCTAGTGGGAGCCAGTGCAACAAGTCCTACTAGTGCAACAGAATGTTCCCTCCCCTCTCCTCCCCCTGCACCCCGCAAATCTGCCTGGGGTGTATCAGGAGAACCCCCAGAGCAGTGCATGGGGGGGGGGGAGAGAATATGAGAGATTATCTGGCAAGCAGAAATGCTTGCACTGACCGAACAATCATAATAGCATGACAATGTAGATTATAGCGTTTGCATTTTAAAAAGCCATTATTAGAAGCATTGGATGATGCTAAACAATATATTTTGTAAACAAATACTGCATGCCTTTTGCTATATTTGTAATAAGGATGTTTAAAAGCCCACTAGAATAGCATTTCATTTGTTTTAATTCTTTCCTTTTTCGCATTCACACACTTCAGATTTTTCATTCTCCTATTTTAAACTAATTCTTAGCTTCCCTTCCTTTTCTTTACACAGTTTGTCTTAGTCTCACACCCACACAAACACACACACACACACACACACACACACACACACACACCATCTTTTAAACAAAACCAACATCTAACAAATAATTGTCTGGGTGTGTTTTAATTTCTGATTATTTCTAGCATTGGTATTCAGTGCATTACTAGTATAACACCTACAGGGAAAGTATTTGATAGACTATTATTGTCTTATTTATCTGTTGCTCACTCTCCTTAATGATTCAATAGCTATTCTGGTGGAAAGTTGTAGGGAAAACATGGAACTTTCCCAGTTGAGGAACACTGCTTACTGTTCATTTCTGGTTCAGGATATTAAATGAGAAATCTCTTGAGAAAATACTGCAATCAATTCAAGAAAAATGAAACAAAATAGCCAAAAAAAGGCATCTGTTTTATTCTAGTGTGGCTATTATAAGTATATATCCCAACCATATTCTGTGCTTTTAGCTTGTTGTGCTTGCCTTCTTAGTACATGGAAGAAAAAGGGCAAGTGATGGCATATAACTAGAGATAACACTAGACAGTGGAAACAAACTGTAATGCAGATTGCAACTCAACATACTGCTTAATGGCAATTACGAACCACAGCTAAGCAGCAACTTTCATGGTTGTTTGATGCCTCTAGGGGGGCATGCTGATATTTTGGGATAAACCACTGTAGGTTTTAATTTTAAGTTTTGTTTTATTTTCTGATATAGTGTAATATTTGATTCAAAAAGTTTCCAAAATGAGAGCTCACTGGAAAAAGCAGGTGCTTTTCTCTTCTCTCAAAAGTGGCATCTCATAAGCCATATCAGAGTGCCAGTAAATTTCTCATGAGCAACAAAGTCAACCCTACAAAATATGCCATGTTTCTAAGGCATTGCCCTTTTATGTGTGTGTGTGCTTTCTCCCTTATCCAGGATGGAGTTTCAGCATGGGATCTGCTTACCAGTTTCACAGCTGGCGAGTGTTTGTTATTATGTGTGCTCTGCCCTGTGTTTCCGCTGTGGTGGCACTTACTTTCATGCCAGAAAGTCCAAGGTTCTTGCTTGAGGTAAAATGCCTGTACTATTAAACATCTTGAGTTTACCTGGGGCTCCAGGTCAGCCATGGAGACTCTGCTGTCTAGACGACCACTAAGATAAATCAGATTCATGGGGACTAGGGTAGGGTCTTTTCATCAGTGGTGGCCCCACACCTTTGAAACCCCCTCCCTGGAGAACGTTTGGTCCTCCTTGGTGGTTTTCAAAAGGACTCTAAAGGCCTGATTCCACAAAACTTTATGGATTTATTTTTTTTACTGTAATTTTCTTGGTTCTAAATCTCGTTTTGTAAACTGCCCTCTGAAGGTGTGGTTTTAAGATATGATATAAAAATAACTGAAAAGGTAAAATAACTTTATGTATAACAGAAAAGTTCTAACCCCTGGATCTGCTAGCTGGAGGGAGTTAGGTGCTTCTTTGCCTTTTAGGAAGTCCTGTCTACTGTGAAAGTCCCACCTATGCCCATAGAAAGCTCTGAAGACATAGATATTTTGCTAGCAGTGCTCTCACCTGCAGTAGCCTGTGTAAGGCCAGAAGAAGGTAGAGAGACCCCAGCATTGGGACCACCACCTGTGCCAGTTGTAACTAACCCCCACCTGCATTTGAACCAATGGGAGGAATTTTAAGAAAGATCCATCAGGGGACAAAAAATGGAAGTCTGCCCCCCGAAGTCAAACCAGTAGGACTTTGGAAGTGGTAGTTGATCTGCCATTTCACACATGGGACAAGCATTCAATATACCACACCACACAGTTGAAAATCAGCTGAAAAGGGGAGCAGCTGGTGAATTCTGGGACTATAGGAGGTATGGCTATCAGTTTTTCCAAGGGAAGAAAGATAGGGGTGAGTGAGGCAGGAAAGCTCAATTGCTTAGATATTAATGCATTATTCTAACTTCTCAGCAATCTCAGTTCCCACACACGTTACTCTTCAATTTCTATTTTACTATATATGTGTTCCTTTACCAAATGTGTTCATATCTGTAGGTTGGGAAACATGATGAAGCGTGGATGATTCTCAAACAAATTCATGATACAAACATGAGAGCTCGTGGTCAGCCTGAAAAAGTTTTCACAGTAAGTTGTTATTTGCACCATTATGCCTCATTAGCCCAACATCACTTAAAATTTAGATGGATATAGTTACTGGGAAGCATGGAAAGTGTCCCTTTTTTCTTAAGATAAACAAGACAATATCTATCACAGGTGGATAGATATTGAAAACATTTACTGGATTAAGGGTATGTTTTGAAAGTTAAGGTTACTAATGGCTATGTAAGGTAAAGGACCCCTGGATGGTTAAGTTCAGTCAAAGGCGACTATGGGGTGTGGCGCTCATCTCGCTTCAGGCCGAGGGAGCCGCCATTTGTTCACAGACAGCTTTCCGGGTCATGTGGCCAGCATGACTAAACCACTTCTGGCACAATGGAACACCGTGATGGAGGCCAGAGCGTATGGAAATGCTATTTACTTTCCCGCCATAGCAGTACCTATTTATCTACTTGCACTGGTGTGCTTTCGAACTGGTGTGCTTTCGAACTGCTAGGTTGGCAGAAGCTGGGACGGAGCAACGGGAGCTCACCCCATCATGTTGATTCGAACCCCTGACCTCCCGATTGGCAAGCCCAAGAGGCTCTGTGGTTTAGACCACAGTGCCACCTGCTCCCTATTAATGGCTCTGTAGTAGCACCTTCAATGTGTCTCTGAGTACCAGTTGCTGGGATGGACAAATAGGAAGAGTGCTTTTGTGCTTGTAAGTTCTTACTGGAATCTGGTAGGTCATTTTGGAAACTGGACGGGCATTTGGTTTGATCCAACAGGACTTTTCTTACGTTTAATGCTATCCACACATTTTTGTGTAATGTAAAAAAGGTCATCTCAGTAATTACAGAAACAGGTGTTTGGTACTTTCCAAAAGCGTTTTCACTTAGCATAACAAATTTTCGCTTAGAATAACAAAAGGGTATTGTTCAAACTGAGACTTACTACTATCGATCTATCGATCTATCATCTACCGGTATCTATCTATCTTAAATTAAATGTGGCAACTAGGTTCATAATAGCCAAACTTGTTTTTTTTAAAAATAGTAACATAGTGTTTGTGAATTAACAAGTAAAGGAGCACAGGAATATTTTAATACTGAACTGGCTGATTATATAAGAAAGAATGAATTTTTGTAAGAAAGTGTTTTTGTAAAAAAATACTACCTTTGTATTTATTTTGTCTTATATTGATTTAATATGAAGCTGTGATATTGCCTCTTTCATTATACTTTTTGTTGGGATGGGGATGCCTTCATTTTGTAAAAACATATTAAGAAATGCATAGGTGAGTTGGATGTTAATCAGCTATCTCAATAATGCTCAGCAAAATAACCCATTCCCTGTCTACTCCTATATATGCCTACAGTGGTACCTCCGTTTATGAACTTAATTCGTTCTGGAAGTCTGTTCTTACACCGAAAACATTCTTAAACCGAGGCGCACTTTCCCCAATGAGGCTTCCCGCCGCCGGTGCCCATCCACCGGTCGGCTTCCGTTCGTTTTCCGGGGCAAAGTTTGCTAGCCGGAACACCTACTTCCAGTTTTGCTGAGTGCGTTGCCCAAATCGTTCGTTAACAGAACTGTTCTTAGACCGAGGTACGACTGTACTCAGAAGTTGCTCCCGCCTTGATATTGCATACCATTCTGTGCAGTTGCCCTTCATGACACAAAAATCCAGCTTCCCTTTCTTTCTAGAAGCTTTAGGCAAGGTTCCTTCCCATCATGAAGTTGTTTGCCTATCCTCATTTGGATAATATCGAATAATGTTTGCTATGGGGAAAGAACATAAAAAACTTTTTTTTGTGCCTTACATAGGTTAACAGGATAAAAACTCCCAAGCAAATAGATGAATTTATAGAAATAGAAAGCGATACAGGAACCTGGTACAAGCGGTGCTATGTCAGAGTGCGTACAGAGCTGGATGGTGTAAGTAATTAATTTGAAAAATATTATTTGCAATGAATATGAAAGCAGAACTATAGAAATGTAACCATTGAAGATTGTTGTTAACCTCACAAAAAATTATTTGAAGACGATGTGCTTCAGTTTTTCTAAAAGAATGAATAAATGCTCTCTGTTGCCATGCTCACCAGGGATGTTCGAGATTATGGTGTCTACTTTGATTTAATACATTGCTTTTATCCAGTACTTCTTCCCAATAATTTTAATTTAGCATATATTATTATTATTATTATTATTATTATCCTTTTCATAGTACTCTAAATTGAAATTTAAAAATAAATGTTTATTTTCTTCATCTTTCACAGATTTGGTCAACTTTTATGAGGTGTTTCACCTATCCCGTCAAGGATAGTACGACCAAACTTGCAGTAGTATGGTTTACTCTTTCTTTTGGGTAAGAGCAACAAGACACACATGAAGTGGTTGTAATAGTGATTAAGCAAAACAGAAAAGAAAGAAATAGAGCAATTTTTGTCAAGTATTAAATTTTCATAGCTGTCAATAGAAGACCATGCCTTATTAGAATGATAAGTAATGGAAATAGAAATAATAGATGGCTTCACAGCTGCATACTATAAAAAGGTTTTTTCCCCAGTACTAGTGAAATCGCTGAGTAAAGTAATTAATCAAATTATAGAAATGAGGATCATACAGGAGACCTCAAAAGCTACAGTTATAATTGTTGTTCCCAAAGAGTGGAAGTACTTTGCACTAGTCACCGTGTATTCGGGAAAATATCATTTAAACCAGGCATGGCCAAACTCCAGATGTTTTGGGACTACAATTCCCATCATCCCTGACCACTGGTCCTATTAGCTAGGGATGATGGGAGTTGTAGTCCCAAAACATCTGGAGGGCCAAGTTTGGCCGCCTGAGTTAAACGCAGTCTATAAGATATTTACAGGCATTTTGGAAAAAATATTAAATAGTATAATCATTAAATCTGACCACTTAGGCTTTATTTGGCAAAGAAAGATGAAGAATAATATTTGGTAAATTTTACATATTACAGATTATACTTCAAACATGATGTAGGAAGTAATATTACAATTTCTCAATGCAAAAAAGGCATTTGATAATGTTGAAGAATTTTTTCTCCAGTTTTGGATACAGATTTAACACATGGATTCAAGGAATTTATACAGATTCTCAAGCCAAAGTCTGTAAATACGGTTGTGGCCAAATGCAACTCAGCAGTTCACAATATATTAAGAATTGACATAAACAATTCTGAATTTATTATAATTTAGCAATTCTTCCAGACAGAATCCAACATTGTGTAAGTGATTCTTAGCAGTAGCTTTTAGAAATGACAGTGACCAATGTTTTTACGTATGGAGTCTTTCTGCCTATTCCTCTCGCTGAAACACACTAAGTTTGGTGTTGTATAAAGTAACTCCAGAACATAGAAAAACTTATAGATAACAAAGAGAGCATTTCCTCCAATATAAAACTATGAGGTAAAAAACACATTAACACAAAATGGATTGTTTTGGATGTAGCATTAAACCATGGTTTAGTGTTACAAGAATGAAACCTAGGCTGCACTGGGCTCATATGCTTCTTCCCCTTTTTTTGGCACAGCCGTGAAACAGAATACAGAAGCATTTGCTTTTATTTTTGCTTAGCTGAATTTTGTTGTGTCATCCCTACCAGAAGAAACTGCAGCTAATCTTAACTCTGGTTAGTAGAAACAAGGCAACATCAAAACATATTTGATGAAGTTGGTTTGTTTTCACTAACCAGAGTTAAGATTAACCACAGTTTATGGTTTGGACAACCTGCTAAACAATGGTTAATGAATGAATGCATCTTTATTTGCATCAGCCACCAGCCATAGCAATAAAACGAAATGCAGGATACAGAGGATAAAGGTAAAAAGTTAACTATATAAAATACATTTTGGGAGTTTGGATCAATAGTCAAATAATGGATCTTATTCTAATTGGTTAATTTTAAAATAGAAATTGAGCTTCAGATTTCCTTGTGACCATGTTCGGGGCAATGTGCAAACTCAAGGAAGAGTTTGGCTTCTCAGCACTAAATGGCAGTTTGTTATTATTTCCAAATGCAACCAGTTTATTTAAAACATCGCTTGTTTATCAGTGTATATTCAACAAAACACTAGTGTATTGCGTGTTTCAGCAAAGTTTTAAGAAATCTAATCTTCCATACCGCTTTGACACTAGATTCGTTGAAATTGTATCTATTGCTTTTCACAGATACTATGGATTGTCAGTCTGGTTTCCAGATGTGATTAAGCATTTACAAGCAGATGAGTATGCTTCTAGAAGGAAGAGTTTTGGAAATGAGATAATAAAAGACTTTGACTTCAACTTTACTTTGGAAAACCAGATCCACTACAATGGAACATTCCTCAATGACAGGTTGAGAGAAATAAATTAAATCAGAATTTACTTTATGAAATAAATAAATTGTAGTGTGCATTGATATCCAGACTCTTCCCCATCCTCCTACAATCAGTCTTCATCCTTAATAGTTGTTGGTATGGGAGGCTTATTGTCATAATTATTGAATATGCAGAGATATATTTTCTTGGCATTGCATAGAGATTGACTAATAGCTCTGTATGTGAGAATTAGTTCATGTAAAAGAAGTGGAGTTCAAAACCTGTGAAACAGTGACATATCCATGGCTACATCAGGTCATTGCTGGGTTTGGATCTGAACACTACTATTCACTCTTATTTAGATGTATTTAGTTTATTATCTTTTATCTAAGAAACCTACGGCTACCTTTCCTCCTTTATCAAATGTTACACTCATTGCAACACTGCATAGGTAGGCTAAGCCAGATATCTGTTTCGCTGTCTCCTTTTATAGTCCAGCTTTTATTCTTTTCCTTTTAGAGGTTTGTGTTTTAAGAATTACACTTGCAGTTGTCATGTTACAATTCTCCAAACTATAGTTTGGAGGATGGGTGACCTGACGCAGCTTCTCTTCTATCTCATTTCTCATGAAGTCCTTCTTCCCCTTTTCTGGTTAATGATAACTGAAGGTTACTCTGATATCTAAATAAGGTGGACTATTTTTAGTGCTAACCAGGTATGCCTCCAGACTATGATTTTCAAACAACGCTTTCAAATCATGGATTGGAGGCAATTTCTGGTTAGTGCCAACCATAGTTTTACCAATTCAAATGGTCACAGCAAACTATGGTTATGCAAACCAGGGAAGGGAAGAGGGATGTTTTCATGTGAGATAAATTACATGTCTGGCACATTCACAGCCCTCCAAATATGGTTCCTTTGACCATGCTGACTTTGAAGATACTACTTCCATAGTTTGAATTATTAGCATGCAACATTTGAATAGAGTGATGAATTATTGGCATCCATCTATCTTGAGAAACAATGGAGTATGCCTCTGGGGTGAAGCCAAACTGCTGCATCAGCAGCACTGAAGTGAACCCTGGGGTGCGAGCCTGGGCAGTGTGTATGGAGGTCCTGGGCTGCCCAGACCACAAGACCTCCATCTCAGCCTCACTGATGTTGTCCAAAGGAAAGCAGAGCAATACATTTGGCACCAGCTTGGCTGCAGGAGTTGCTAGAAGGAGGCATACAAAGTGCCATCCCACTGTCTTAGGGACTCCACTCCATATTTGAGTAGGATTTATTCCTTAGGGGTGTATGAGGTGTTAGGGGAGGGGTAATACCTCTGATGAGGGACACATTGTGCTCCTTCTGGGGTAGTTTGTCCACCTTTGATCCCTACCCTGCACTAAGCTCTCACCTGTGGCTCCTAGAAGCTGTCAGCATCCAACAGTGGCTACATTCCAGGAAATGGCTTCGACTGGCTAGCTAAACCAGGTGAGGGTAGCCTCTTGTTGTTCATGATGACCGTAAAAATCTGACTGTAAAAATCACTTCTGTTGCTCAGGTTCACAATGATGAAATTCAAAGCGGTTACATTTGAAGATACTGTCTTTAACACCTGTTATTTTGAAGATGTTACTACGCTGAATACGTATTTCAGGAACTGCACTTTTGTGAGAAGCATTTTCTTCAACACAGGTATGCTTTGCAGGAAGGAAGCTCATTGTCTGCTGTCCAAATCCATAGGGGTTCCATTTTCTAAAACATTTCTTTCCAGGAGTATAGCGGTTATAGATGATTGAAATGAAATACAAGACAAGTTTAAAGAAAACACTTTCCCTGTGTTTCTACTAACTGTTTTATGTTGAATTGATATCTGGGCTTGTAAACTCTTCCATGTCATCCATGTTATGGCCAAGCTTGTCCATTTGAATGAGGAAGCTAGGGGAGGTTTAGCTGGTGTTTAAAATGAAGGAAAGAACCCAACCAACCAACCCTTAGTCCCTCCGTCATGAAGCAGTTTCTGTCAAGGATGAATGTTCGTGACGGAGGCTCTCTGCTTATTGAATCATGGGGAAAGGGTAAAACCTTTGCAGCTGAGGTCAGGTTGGGTCAGGTCAGGTCAAACTGCTATGCTTATGGTCAAAGCCATTTGCCAAAATTCAGACAGGCTCAGAGATATATTAGGCTACAAATCACTGAGGTATTTGAGTCAACAGTGGGAGGGAACATTCATGATTTCAAATGGGCAATGTGTAGCTATCTGTCTTCTATGTATGTGGTCATTTATTTGTGTAATGTGTAAACCACTCTGCACATTCTGACATCTGTGCCTTTGGATTATTGGGGAGCTCCTTCCTTTCAGAAGGTTCATTGCAAGTAATAGGAACTTGGGGCTCCTATGAGGTAGAACCCCCCACTTCTGGAATCCCCAGCCCAGTTTTCTCCTGGTGCACAAGAAGATTTGATTTGATTTAAAATGTCTATATATCACATTTCTTTTCCAAAGCAATTTACAGTAATGATTCCTAAAAAACAAAAATATAATTAAAAAACAGATTAACAGCAGCAAGAAAAGTATCTACAATCAGAAAGACAAGCCACCAGTTACTCATCCAAAGCCTTAGATGATAAAAAGGTATTAACCTGTCATCTAAATCATAACAGGATTGGTGCCTTCTCCAACCTGCCTGAGGATTACGTAAGCAGGGGCCCGTCCCTGAAAAAGCCTTCTCTGGGATCCCCATCCATTTGACCTCTTGAAGGCAGGGCACTTTGAGGCCCAAACTGGACATCAATGCAATTAGCACATACCTTTCTTCTAATGAAGGGGCGTGGGTGGTGCTGTGGGTTAAACCACAGAGCCCTAGGGCTTGCCAATCAGAAGGTCAGTGGTTCGAGTCCCCACGACGGGGTGAGCTGCCGTTGTTTGGTCCCTGCTCCTGCCAACCTAGCAGTTCGAAAGCACGTCAAAGTGCAAGTAGATAAATGGGTACCGCTCCAGCGGGAAGGTAAACAGTGTTTTCGTGCGCTGCTCTGGTTCGCCAGAAGCGGCTTAGTCATGCTGGCCACATGACCAGGATGCTGTATGCCGGCTTCCTCGGCCAGTAAAGTGAGATGAGTGCCACAACCCTAGAGTCGTCCGCGACTGGACCTAATGGTCAGGGGTCCCTTTACCTTTACCTTTCTACTAATGTAAATAGCAGCTGTGGGTGGTTGAGAAAGCATTGGGACCATGAAAATATTAAAACCTTGGTTTACCAGAACTTTTGCAGAGAACTAAAGAGTTAACATGATTCAGTACTGGTCAGTGAGGCAGTAAAGAATTTGTGGCATTGCATATCTGGCTTCTAGTTGGCCAAAAGCAGGATGGGGCGGGGCATGGCGGGGAAGCAGAAACAGCAGATTTATTTATTTTTAATTTTGGGAATGTGCTGTCCTACGTTGAATAAGGAGATCGTACATCCTCCCCAAAAAAGGCATCGGGTGTGACTTGTGAATAATGGGTGTGAATAATGTTACAGTGCAGTCCTATATCGATCTACTCATTAGTAAGTTCCATTGAGTTTATGGACTTACTCCCTCAGATGCAGATCACACCAATCTGCCACTAGGTTCTGCATATGACTGTCCTGGAAGCATATAGTATTGACAATTACATCTAATTCGTTATCTGAAAAAAGTCCATTATCCCACTTACAAAAGTTTGTTGTTGTTTTTCTATCGGTATTTGAAATGTTTTAAAACAGATGAATTCCTAATATGAACAGATCGTGAATTCCTGATATTGTTCATTTTCTTCATTTCCATAGATCTTGAACCATATAAATATCCTGGCAGTGAATTTATAAACTGCACATTCATTCACAACAAGACAGGATGTCAAATATCCTTTGACGATGATTACAGTGCCTATTGGATTTACTTTGTTAATTTCCTGGGGACTTTAGCTGTACTACCAGGGAATATCGTCTCCGCTCTTCTGATGGACAGAATTGGGCGTTTAACAATGTTAGGTATGAACTTTGCATGAAAATTGGATTTTAAAAATATTATCCTGCACAACCCTACTTTTAAGAGTTTCCCGTGAGGGGAGGGATAACTTTTTCCTCAAAAATCTTTAATTGGTATGTTTGAAATACCCTTCAAAAATATTTGAACATAATCTGAAGTTTCATGTGTGGTGGGAACTGGGGTGGTTGGTAAGGTTGTGGCTGTGCACTACCACCAATCTGGCGCTCTCACTGGGGCACACAGACTCAAAGACCTGTAGACTTGCAACATGCATGACTCTGTCCAATCAAGCAGCAATAGCGCAGGTGTTGGGAGTGACTCTTCCCTATCCTCTACTGATGAACTCTGCAGAGAAACAGAAAGAAGTCTAGCCAATTATCTTTACAAGTCCGGGGTAAAATTGGACGAGCCAATGGCTTTGTTTGTTTGTAATTGCAGAAGGTTGTGTGCTTGAGCCAGGGAATGTGCAAGCCTGAATATGTATATTCAGAAGTAAATCCCATTGAGTTCAGTGGGACTCATTTCCAGGGAGCTAGACATAGTCTTTCTCTTCTTTTTTTCCTATTCAATAGCAACCCACAGCCCACACTAGCCAATTCCAAAAGAGCTGCTTTTTCACTTACATGCTGAAAGATTTGGATATTTCTATTTCATTTTCCTGTGAGTGGGAAAGCAGCTCAGGGGTGATTGACTGGGAAAAATGGCAAGAGGAAATGATTCAGCAGCCTTCTTGCTTTTCCTTTGATCAAACTCACAGGCTCCTCCTCCTTTTCCTTTTTAAATAGCCAGGAGATTATTGCAGAGGTGTCTGGCATGTAATATATTATATTATATTATTTATTTATTATTATTTATTAAATTTGTATACTGCCCTATACACATAGATGAGCAACGTTTTGGGGGCTACAAGAACCTTGGTGACAAGAGTGCAGGACCCTTGGGAATCTGGCTCAGGGATTGCTATACAGGTATTTAGGGCTCTTTGCCTTTCAGAGGCTCCTACCTGTTGGGTTCAGACTTGATGTCATGGGCTATTGGCCTAGGTCCAGTAATTCTACAGGTTGTACTTCTGGCTCTCACAACCTGCCTCAACACTTTGCGTTGATATCCAGGATACTGTTTGTGATTTGGAGTCATGACAGCCATATGGCATTTCTTTGAAAGGCTCGTGACAAAATCAATAGTGATTCTTTCCTTTCCCCTTGAATGCAGGTGGTTCTATGATTCTTTCTGGAATTAGCTGCTTTTTCCTGTGGTTTGGTACAAGTGAATCCATGATGATAGGCATGCTGTGTCTGTACAACGGCCTCACCATCTCGGCGTGGAACTCCCTTGATGTCATCACTGTGGAGCTTTATCCTTCAGACAGGAGGTATATTCTTAAATACTTGGCTTTCTAAAGCATTCTAAATCATAATTCAGAAACAGGTTAGCCACAGATTAAAAGAGCAGAACCTCTTATTAATGGTTTGCTTGTCTTTAAAGGAGACAAATAGGTAGGAATAAACAGGCAGTTTTCATAATGGAGGCAAGTAAGTACTTGGGTCCCCTGGTGGTGTGCATTTGGGACCAGGGCTATTTGACGTATTCATAAATTATCTGGACTTAGAGTGAACAGTATATTTCCTAAGCCTTTCCTCTGACATTGACCACTGTCAGGCAATGTACTAAGCTGCACAGACAATTTGGATTAACCCCAGTACAGCTATTGTTACAGTCAGCAGCAGATAAACTTTGACCTTTTGCTTTTAGATTAGTAGTGCTGTGGTTATTTATAAATCAAAAGCACTTTGCTTTTATAGCACTTTGTTTTTATAAAACTTCCTCAAAGTGTCCCACTACCAAGCTTTAATGTAGTATTAAAATAAACCCTCTTTAGAAGGGAGCCTTTTCCCTTTTTAGAATTTATGAACATAATGGCCACAATCAAAGAGTTAGGATCACTTAAGCCCCTCTCCTCTCCCTATTGCCCTTGCAGTTCTCATTTAAGAAAAATGTTCACACAGTTCAACATCAAAATAGGAGAAGAAAACCTCAAGGTGCTGAAGACTGATTCATTTGAAAAACAAACAAACCCTTCGGTAAATGTGGCGCCTAATATGTTTTAAGCAGTTGCTCTTCATCAGAGACAATAATATATGCCAATTTTCAACATGAGAAGTCATTTTATTCTTAGCACTCATTCGTTGTTTTGCCACAATTGGTGCTGGCTGGTGCCCATTGGGACTAGCAAGGTAGAAGACAGGCCAACAGCATGTGGAGCCAGAACCAATGACAGTCAGAGTCAACTCATTCTAGGTTTCTCCCCATCTGAGCTCTACAAGGGCAGAGTTGAAGCTAAGGAGGAGGACGCTGGTAGCCATGGTTACCTTCTGCACTGGTTGTAAGAAGGTAGGCAGACTGAGGTTGGTGAGGCAGTGACCTGTTTGCCTGCAGACCAGTATCCACTGACCCCCAACTCACCACTGGCAAGGCATGGGGAAGGAAACGATTACTAGGCAGGTCTGGTAGGCTACTGTAGGAGCATGCCATGCGACTCTTAACTGGTATCTCATTCAACTCTTAACCTTTTTGAAAAACCTATTTCTTGGCCCATTGTCTTATACTGTATTTCCAAATGTGAGTTGTTTACAATCCATTCACATCAAATCAAATAAACTTTATTCGCATTAGCCACAGGCCATAGCAACAATAAAATGATACACTGTGTAGAGAGAAAAATTTGATAAAAGCACGGATTAGGATCCTGAATTATCCATCAGTTAGTGGCCCTTATTCTAATTGCCCCAGCTACGTAGCTAGCAACCTTAGCTGTTGTCTGGTTGTTTTGGTCTGATAGAAGGAAATGCATTGTGGCCATGGTTGAGCACACTGGGATGGTTAGTAGGAGTGGGGTGATGATCTTGTTCCTCAGGTCTTTGTAAAGGGAACAAGACAGAAGGATATGTGATCCATTCACATCTAAGGCTCACTTGCCATGCTCATGAAACAAACAGAAGAGGGACTTACCCATGTTTCTGCGTGTGCCATGCCTAGAAAGGACTAGCCTGAGATGTTTTCTACTTGTCCCATGCTTCCTAGGCATGGGTCCAAGCAGTTTTCTGCTGATCCTGCCACTTTCCCCAGGAAAACCTGCTCTTTAGCATTTCATCGGAACAAATGTCAATCTGCAGCAAACCCAATTGATGTTTGCTCTGATTAAGCGGTAACAGTCAGATTTTCATAGGGGAAAGCAGTGGGACAAGCGGAAGTTTGGATCAGCCCTTAAGTGAACTATTTTGAGCTATCTTGCAGATGCAAGTCATAGACCCTTGCAGATATAAACCATGATACATAAATGGTTTTTCACATGATAAACACAAACCGTCCAAGAATGGGAATTGAAGCAAGCAGATGCATTTATTTCATGTTTCTTCTGGCTAGTTCAAGCTCCATTTGGTGGGTGTATGGCATTTATTCTGTCTTGATAACGAATTGATGGACTTTTGGCACTTAAAAAAATACTGCATGTTCCTTGTGTTTTATTACAACCATTTAATAAGCTGAATAATTGAATATATTTGTCTACTTGCATTGGGTTTTTGCACTTCATTTTGTGTTAGGATACACCAGGGTTTCCCAAACTTGGGTCTCCAGCTGTTTTTGGACTATAATTTCCATCATCCATAACCATTGGTCCTGGTAGCTAGGGTCCCTAGGGATGATGGGAAAATTGTAGTCTAAAACCAGCTGGAAACCTTGGGATACACCTTCATTGTTGGTGTAGGCCCAACCACCACCCTTTTCCTATTTGATTTATGGAGGGAACAAATTTATTAGCTGTTCAGTAGAGTCTTCTCTTAGTACTGCGGCCCTCCAGATGTTGCTGGACTAGAATTCCCATCTTTTCAGACCATTGGCTTTGCTGGTTTGGGGCTGATGGGAGTCAGTAGATCAACATCTGGTTTCCCCACTCCCACCTTAATACCTTCTTTTAAAAAAAAAAAAAAAAAAAAAACAACCACAAAAATTCTCCTTTCTTTGTTGTAAATGTATTTATGGGCTATGATAAACCCTGTCTTTAAACTAACCTATAATGTCATAATTTTGAAGTGTGAGTTTTTACTGCCACCTTGTGGAAATGGAATACAAGAGTCTCCAATTCAGTTTCCAATCATATTATCCACTCATGGCATATAATGTTATCCAAAGGCAAAACTGATGACACTCCTGTATTCTTTAGCCTAAGGTTACCAGATTTTTTTCAATGAATCTGGGGACACTTTTCAACTTCAATGGATTTTGTAATGGGGACTGATTTGTAAATCCGGGGACTGTCCCCGGGAAACGGGGACATCTGGTAACCTTACTTTAGCCTCTTTTTATGGCTTAGGCAACGCTCAGGTCCTGTTTCTCTGTGAAGCAAACTGTAATAATGCGTTCCAGAAGCTCTGCCTGGCTGTAGTTTTTCACCAAACACATATAAAACGTCATCAGTCTTGCTAGTTATCTAATAAAAAAATATTTATTTCCTCCATTTACTCTACATCTCACCTCCTGTTGTCTTGGGAAGTCTTTTGAAATTCTAGGCTGACACATTGCCATATTTTCTTCTGTTCCACATCTGTGGTTTCAGACTAGAAGTACTAAAGAATCATATCACACCCTTACTGTGGGGTGTTTTGTTTTGTTTTGTTTTGCTTTGCTTTGCTTTCATATTTTATTATATTCTCTTTCTGGTCAGACAGAGTGTGGAATTTTGCCCTGCTTATCTGTCCACGGCTCTCCTAATCTTTCTTGGCTGTCTTTATTTGTAGGCTACTGCAGTGTATTTTGCTTCAGATATGATCTCAGGGAAGACTTATATGTAATATAATCCTGATTTCCCTCCCCCCCCCATCTGCTGCCTTGAACTTGCAGTAGCTGGTGTCAGATAATCTCAGCAGGTATAGCTTTTAAAGGCTTTAAAATACAAGGAAAACTCATTTTATTAACTTGTTCGGTTTTCTGAATGTGGAACAAGAAACTTCTCTCAAACCCCAACCTTGGGATCTAAATAAATGCTCACTAGGTGCCTTACAAGGTAGTTTGCCTTCCTTAGTGCTAAATTAACTGCATATTTGGATGGTGGGAATCTTAATAAATCCTCACAACAGTTCATATTAAGTAACTTGGCCAATCCCAAAAACATCAAGTGCTGCACACTATCAAATTTCTGCATCTTTCATTCAGTTGTAGAGATTAAAAAAGAGCCTCTCCTTGAGATCCTGGAGAGCCCCTGCCAGTCAGAGTAGACAAAACTGGGCTAGATAGGTAAATATCATTCATTCATTCATTCATACCTCGCCCATCTGGCTGGGTTTCCCCAGCCACTCTGGGCAGCTTCCAACAAAAGATTAAAAATACATTAAAACATCAGTCATTAAAACATTCCCTAAACAGGGCTGCCTTAGAGATGTCTTCTAAATGTCAGATAGTTGTTTATTTCCTTGACATCTGATGGGAGGGCGTGGGCACCACCACCGAGAAGGCCCTCTGCCTGGTTCCTTGTAACTTTGCTTCTTGCAGTGAGGGAACTGCCAGAAGGCCCTCGGAGCTGGACCTCAGTGTCTGGGCTGAACGCTGGGGGTGGAGACGCTCCTTCAGGTATACTGGACCGAGGCCGTATAGGGGTTTAAAGGTCAGCACCAACACTTTGAATTGTGTTCGGAAACGTACTGGAAACGTACCTTCATCTGGTATAGGGCAGATTCCTGTGGACACATTTGCACCTTGCTGGTGTCCCATGCTGGCATCCACTACTGGCCAATAGAGACCAAACTGAGTAGCAGTCGGAGGCAATGCCTCCTTGGAGAATAAAAATATGCAGCATAACTGTTGCATATTCAAGCAGGGAGAAGCTTTATTCAGAGGCATGCAAATGATTCAAGTAAACAAGTTCTACTGAAGTATATTTCCCTTTCCTGTTCTTAACTGCATGTATTTATGGATATAAGGTCAGCCTCATTCTCTCCCTCCCCCCTTTAAAGCAGTGTTTCGCAGACTTGGATCTCTTCCTTTTAAGTTTATACTACCTTTTTGGGTCTCCAGCCATCTGTTGAGCAGGTGAGCACATGGAGGTCCTTTAAAAAGCTATGCTTTTTAAAAAAAGGAAAGGAAATAAACTAGAAGAGAATATTCTGCTTTTACTGCCAAAGAGCACGTATTCCTTGCTATTTCCCAAGGGTACAGGATATTCCACCATCTTGGTACTGGTTTTTCAAGCCCCTAATATAAGTACATTTGAACTGATAAAGCTCGTGTCCTATCTGGCTGTCGTTTCATCAGGATTTCCACAGGTCCCTTAAGTAGGTGGACCCCTGAAGACATAAATAGTTTCTTGAAAGATTACCATCTCCTTGTTTTGTAAACTGGCTCTTTGGCTCTCTGATTTTGACCCAATTGCCAGAGGCTACTTTTATCTGGCAGTCTTGCAAAATAAAAATAAAAAATCAGATGTGAAAGAGACTTCAGCATGGAAGGGCATTGGTGTGTTCTGATTTAAGAGTGGTTTTTAAAACTATAATTTGAGTTGGAAATAAAGGAACAAGACATATTATTTCTATATATATAATGATTATTATGTATTGGAAGATGCTGAATTGCTTCCAAGGTAGAATAAAATGTGCTAACAAATCAGTGAAATAAAGGCTGAGGGAGAAATGGCAGCTTAAATACTTTGACGTAAACACAAACAAAGTAGGGTATCGTAGTGGTGCTGATAAGCAAAGGCAACAACAAGAACCACTACACACCGGCTGATATTCAAATAACAAAATCGTAGATATTGTAATGAAGAATGAATAATATAACCATAAAGCCAAATACACTCATATACATATATAACCAAAGTCCACACGATAGAACCATTCAGCTTAAGATATAGTGGACAAACCCAGTGCCAACACAAGATTCCAAAGAAAAGTTCCTACACGATAAGTAATAGATGGATTGCTGTAAAGGAACATCAAAAATGTCGACTGTAGGATGCAATGATAGATGAAGTCATCATAAGTCCATTCAAAAGGAGGCAACTGGGAAGAACGAAGACAGCATTGTACCTGCATTATTTGTATGTTTGGTTGATCCAATACACCATGAAGAACTGATGAAGCGCCTAATGCGAAACCTGTAAAAAATCTGGAAGACAGGTCTTCGTTCTTCCCAGTTGCCTCCTTTTGAATGGACTTATGATGACTTCATCTATCATTGCATCCTACAGTCGACATTTTTGATGTTCCTTTACAGTGATCCATCTATTACTTATCGTGTAGGAACTTTTCTTTGGAATCTTGTGTTGGCACTGGGTTTGTCCACTATATCTTAAGCTGAATGGTTCTATTGTGTGGACTTTGGTTATATATGTATATGAGTGTATTTGGCTTTATGGTTATATTATTCATTCTTCATTACAATATCTACGATTTTGTTATTTGAATATCAGCCGGTGTGTAGTGGTTCTTGTTGTAGCTTAAATACTTTGAACATTTTTTAAAAAGACTTTTCTGTGTTCTCTCCAACCTTCTGAGTGCTGCTTTATGGCAGGGGCTGATGGGAGTTGGAGTCTAGCAACATCTAGAGAGCCACAGGTTCCCCATCCTTGTGTTATGTGTTTTTATATAGAAAATGCATGAAAGCTGCATATAGATTATTGTATGTGGCAACTGCACATGCTCTAAACTCATTTCTTTTCTTTTCTTTTGATAGTTACAAGCTTGGAGGATCAGGGGAATGCTATTGGACATAGTATATCTTGATTCTTCCAGGCTTTTTAATGAATTGTTTTTTATTTTAATATGCTTGTCATCTTTTATTTATGTATTATTTTGCTTTTGTAAACAATCCTGGGAGCTCAGTTGGAGGGCAGTATAAACTTATTTTAAGATACAGTAAATTGCTGAGGAGGTGAATTTTCAGCATCTGCCCCAACTTATTTATAAGGCATGAAGTAAGAAGCCTCCAAGTTTGAGGTCTAGGGGCTTCTGGATTGGCCCTGTTCTCTTTACTTAGATCAGTCTCACGGCTGACACAGGGTGTGTTAAGGGTACATGAAGGTGAGTGAATACCATAGTCCTTTTGCAATCCTGGGATGTCACTGAATTGCAGTGGGAGGGTATGGTGCCTGTTTATCATAAGATCTGTAGTCATTATGGCCTGCTCAGTAATTTTCTAGTCGTTGCTGCATCTTCAGCTGACCTTTTTGAGAAAAACCGCCCTCCAGCTCCTATTGTTTTATAAAACTCAAAGCAAATATTCAGGTTCAAAGGATATTTCACCTGTCATTTTAGTGCAAAAAGTTGGACCTCTGAGTTCTGGCCATTTTCAGGAAGAGTATATAAACCAATGCACTATTTTTCTCTCATCTGCTTTCTGCCTCTATAAAACTTTTATTCTTTCCTGTGGTTTTAACTTCTTTTCTTTCTCTCTCTCTCCCTTTTAGGGCAACAGGCTTTGGCTTTTTAAATGCACTATGCAAAGCAGCAGCTGTCCTTGGAAACCTTATATTTGGTTCCTTCGTTATCATCACCAAATCAATTCCTATTCTCTTGGCTTCCTCGGTTCTAGTATGTGGAGGCTTGGTAGGACTTCGGCTCCCAGACACCAGAACCCAAGTGCTGATGTAACATGGGAAGGATTGTGGATTAAAAGCCATTTCCAGTTTGTTTTCCTCCCTTTCCAAGTGTCAGATCTCCTGGCTGGATGGGCAAAGGCTTCAGATTCTCAGTGCATGGAAGGTGATTGTATAGCAGAACTCCCACTAACATAATGAAAACACTGTAACAGATTTAAGCCCTTTTCCAAGGTGCTTCTTCATTCATTCAACACACGAAAGGGGGGGCAGTACCCTGCCTGCTTGCCCCACCCACTCCATCCTCTGACTCTCACACATTCAGCAAAAGTCTGGCGGAGGAAGCCTCCATCGGTAGTCTGCTCTGTATGATTGAATACCACCCTCTAGTTGTACAGGATTCCCAAGTACTTTTAGCTGTGTGCATAGTGGCTCACCCTTCATATATTTGCTAAATGTATGAAGGGTGGAGCTGGCATGCACATATTGACATTGGGGGCAGGTCAAGCAGGCACGCCCCCGCTTTCTCCTCTACTTTTGAAGAGGGCTATTGTTCAACATTTATAAATTCTACATGGCCCCTTGTATTTCAGGCTAAAAGGGCAGTTCAGTGAAGAATTAGTCGCCTTGACCTCAGCTGAACAGCACTAGGGTAAGAATTATGTGAATTGCCCCATTAAGAGTTGCTTGTTTCCAGTCGATCTATTTTAAGTGATTTAAGAGGACAGATTGCTGAAACAAATCAATAGTTCATATGTGACAGTTTTCCTACAACAAGGTCATCTCTGAATAGGAAAAAAGAAGTGTTTTGGAATGAATGTTTTGTTTGTTCATGAGTACAGGCGTGTAGGGAAAATGTCACATCTAAAATAGCTTTTAAAACTGCAACATGAAACTATCCCTGTAGTTTAACACTAATGCTTTCTGTGCCAAAAAGCCACACAAGTGAATATTACTATTTTTAATTAAGCTGATAATAAGTAGAAACTTCAAGGCCTTTCTTAGTAGTATACGTTAATCTAACTTGCATCAGGAGATACAACATAAAATGGAACAGGCTGCATGACTGTACTTCAACACATATTTCCTGCTTTCTTAGAATAAGGGGTTGGGGGGAAATGGCATTGCCACTTTCATAAGAAACCATTTTTATGCAAATTCAGGCTGGGCACAAACTGCCTGTTGCTATTCAATCTGTTAACTATCTAATAACTTACTACATTATCACAGCTGAGCTCCTCACAGGGAAGTAAGGCAAAAGTGTAATAACAGAAATGTTTTCTGGATGTGCCATGCTCCTCAAATGATGTTAAGAGTAAAATTGCACTAAATGGAAACATTGCCCCCTTTCCCATTTTGGAAGCAATCAAACAAATAATTGCAGTTTTGTGGAATATAAATTGGGTGACTGCATTTTTTTTCTTGGCCAGGTGGCTTTACAAATTTCTTGGGAAAGGAAAGGCCATCATTCTCAACTGTCCATCACCTTGTAGTTGATTCGCTGCAGTAATACTTCCACCCTGCTTGGACAGCACAGGAGGGATTGCAACCTGAGCTAGGCAGAAGCTACAAAATAAAAGACTCTGTCGCACCAATGTCCTGATGGTGACCTTGTTCATATGTCACTATAAGCCAGAGTACATCATACTGTGACTGTATTGGCTTCTGAAGAGGACCTTAGATCCCCTCTTCTCTTCCCTGGGCTTGTTAGCTCAGCCTGGTGACGCAGTGGTGAAGCCTGGGATTATAGTCAAAACAAAATAAAAATAAAAAATCCTTCCAGTAGCACCTTAGAGACCAACTAAGTTTGTTCTTGGTATGAGCTTTCGTGTGCATGCACACTTCTTCAGATACACTGAAACAGAAGTCACCAGACCCTGATATATAGTGAGAGGGTGGGGAGGGGTATTACTCAGAGGGGTGGTGGAAATGGGTGAAAGGTTGATAGCTGTGGTAAACCTGTTGACGACTGTTAACAGCTGCAATTAGTCTTACAGGAAAAAGCAAGGGGTGAGAAGGTTAAAAAAGCTTTGTCATGTATAATGAGATAAGAATCCAATGTCTTTGTTCAGACCAGGTCTCTCCATGGTTTTAAGCTTGGTAATGAGTTGCAATTCAGCAACTTCTCTTTCCAGTCTATTTCTGAAATTCCTTTGCAATAAGACAGCTACTTTGAGATCTTGTATAGATCACTATATATCAGGGTCTGGTGACTTCTGTTTCAGTGTATCTGAAGAAGTGTGCATGCACACGAAAGCTCATACCAAGAACAAACTTAGTTGGTCTCTAAGGTGCTACTGGAAGGATTTTTTTTTTATTATTTTTTTTTTACTATGACAGACCAACACGGCTATCTACCTTTAACTGGAACCTGGGATTATAGTTATGGTCCTTCTTCCTTAACCATGGTGAAGGTTAACCACAGTTAACCACAGTAAACATAGGATAAACCTTAGCTACAGAGAAGCTTTAAACCTTGGTTAAGCTGCTGCACCACACTGAACTAAAAAGTGCAAGAAGGAGCAAAGCAGCTGCAATCTCCTCCTTGCGAGCCAGCATGTTCACAGTAAGCCATGGTTTGAGTTAGTGTGATGTGCAAACACAGCCAAAGCCATAGTCTTCTTGTAAGATACGGATTAAACCAATGAAAAAGAGACAAAAGTGAGCAGGTCCCACACTGAAAAAATACTCTACTTTCCCCCTCCACTGCAGAATGCCCTTTGCCCAACTGCAACCCATCTCTAAACTCATAATCACATATTTCCAAAGAAACACATAAGGCATAATCCAGAAAAAAATGTATGCTTGCCTTAACTATGTGCTTCATTCCAAATGAGTTTGGTAGGATTTACAATAGTTTACTTTCTCTGGATTGGGCCCATCATGTTTACATTTTCACGATTTTCTTCTAAGTAGGTATTAATGTTCTAATATTAAATTAAGCACAGAATTATTGCTTTAGCTTTTCAAGTGCTTCAAAGTTCATGTTGAGTTCTGTGATTATTTCCATCTTATCACAGCTCTTCATGTTAATTTAGGTTTTGTTTTTGTTTTGTTTCCTAAAGCCTTTTATTTTTTACAGTTTTCTTTTCATTTGGAGGGGAGGAACTTTTTAACAATGCTCTCTTAGTCATTAGGGACCCTCGTTAAGACTTCTAAGATTGAAATCTGAAGCCTCTGTACAGATTGGGAGTGATGATCAACTGCCAGCTGTAAATCATGCTTTTGACATGCACTGTCCACTTAAATTGATGTGGTATTTTGTCTGCTGCCTTCATGAATGTAATCACCGAAAAAAATCTAGAGCCATAACTAAGCTTTAGAAGGGGGGGCGGGGGGAGAAGTAAGCACCAGCTCCAAAGCAGGGCCACCAGGATAAAATCTCATTACTGTTATCGTTGTGTTACTTTCTCAGAATCTAATAATATTTTGAAAACAGATGACATTCTTATTCAGGATGTAGCTTTGACAGAATGTAGACAGCAAGAGTAAAGACAGTTTTAAGATATAAAGAGGGAAGTTAACAGAAATGACCAAAGGCATATGTATTCATTTTGTATGAATTGTGTGATGCATGATACTGGCAGATCAGTTTCATCTCTGTATCCGTATTTTCCCACTTCCCTACATGAATGGGTAATACAGGACTCAGCCCTACCATTAGGCAAAGTGAGACAACCACCTCAGGCATCAGACGATTGGGAGAGGAGGGGTCAGGCAGATATAATGACATGTTGCAGCTGTGTGCGCCACTACACCTTCCAACCTGTTTTTCTACCCTACAGTGTAGGGGTGTCCTGTTCCCCGGGTTGAAGGAAGATTCAGCAACCAGTCTGGTCAGTTTGGGTACATACGTGTGCCATCTCATCCTTTGCCTCAGGCAGCAACATGTCTTGGGCCAACCCTGAGGGGCAAATATCTAAAGTGTAAAAGAGAATGCAAAGTGAGAGTCAAGGACATAATCTGAGTCGGCAGAGGAAGAGTTAGAAAACACTGGGAGGGAGATAGTGCACCGCTGCAGCGCATTACATTTGAAACACAAAATGGAGAAGAGAAAACAATCCAACCGGATGCAAGGCTGTGGCTTAGATGCAGATGTTTAGTTGCTAATATTAGCTCTTCAACAGTACAGATGCTATACATGGAATAAGTAAAACCAAATTTGCTTGAGCTGTGCTTCCCACTTTCACATGGTCCTTATCACTCAGTTCATAAAACCCCTGAACAATCAGAACGGTTTATATCTCAGTGCCACGTGCCAGTTCATAACTCGCATGCACTATGTTGGAGGCGCACACCTTCACACAAGTGTAAACAAGTGTGAAGCAAGAATGCACAAATGGCTGCCACGGCCTTCCACTTTTCCTGTGTAATATACAAAAAGCCTATGAGTCTTGAATCTTTCCTGTCGGGAGATGGGTGAGTTACAGATTATGTAGACGGTGCATCCGACTGCAAGGAAGATGTGTGATGTGCTATTTTTCACATTAAACCAGAAGTCAGAAAATAAGGACCACATGTCAGCTGTGCTTCAGCTCCTCTAGACTGTAGCATGCGAGAATACTTTTAGGGGGGGAAAGCGATTCTGTAAATAGAGCCTAAAAAGGTTTGCCTTTCTTTATATTGCAATTCTATTTCAGACAGATGTTCAAATTTTCATGAACAGCTTGTCAATCCTCCTTTGAAGTGCTGCCGCCTAATCGGTCATCCCTGTGTCTTGTGTTAGATACAGCTAAAACATCCCATTTTCACCATGTGTAATTATAGGTATATTTTCTGTTGGGGAAATATTGCTGTGTTTAATCCCAGGAAGAAGTGCCAGTAAATCTTAACCTAGTTTCCTCTCCACACTCAAAGGGAAGGCAGATTACAAAGAATCTCAATATTGTCCTCTTATTTGGTGCAGAACCGCATAAGAACATAGGAACCACTTTTCTAATGGCCTGCTTATTCTGAAACCAATTGGTATGAAATATGTGTTGCAACAGTATAAGGCATTTCTGTTTTAATTATCACTTGGAAATCCCCCCACACTAAGTGAGTGCACATTACCACTCTTCAGTAGTTATGCTTTCCAGCTACTGCAGTAGAAGACACTGTCCCTTTCTGCCTACTGTAGCTGTAGTAGCTACATGTGTTGTGGGGTGGAGTCACCCTCCTGACACTGCTACTTAGGGCCACTGTCAAGGCCACACCAGTAAGATTGGGTGCATGGTGGCACCAATGGAATGGCAGCAGTGGAGCACCTTGGTGGACCCAACCACACTGCCAAGTCATGTCCAGGCAAGCAACAGCTACATGGGGCTCCTGCCTGGATGCTGGCCCATACTGCTGTACAACTGGGCTCAGCAATCTTTCTCATAATTAGTACAGCCCAAAGCCATTTCCTTCTCTAGTGAGAAGGATGCTGCTGGAGATCCTTTCTGCCAATGCCTTATCATAAATTATTTGTTGTTTATATATTTTAAATAATGCAGGGAGGGACCAGTGGCCCTTTACAGGTTGTTAGACCCCCAATTCCCACCAGTCCCTCCCAATATGGCCAATGGTCAGGGTAATGGGAGTTGTTGTCCAAAACATCAGGTTGCAGAGGGCTGATTCATTATTTACATCTTGCATTGTGTCACTTGTGTGCAAGCAAACCCATGTGCTCTCTCCCAAATTAGTGCATACCTAAACCCTGCACATGCACACATGTCATCTTGCTTTGTAATGTTTTTTGAAAGAGGTCTCAGCATGAAGAAAGGGGTCACCAGAATAAGAATACAAAGAATGCAACTTTTCAAAGAAGCTGCTGTAAGTGAGATGCGTGTGTGTAGGTAGAGTGAAAGAGAATCATTTCAGTCTAGGAGCAAACAAATCACTCATATTCTTTTTCTCCTGAATTTCCTGTCTTCCCCCACTATGAAAGCACAGACCCTTGCTTCATATTAATAACGTCTGTTCCTATCAGACAGGAAACACAGCAGGAAACGCAGCTATATATTTACTAGCAGCTCTCCTTGAACGTTTCTCCCTGTTCTGTGATTTCTGTTTTCTTGCACACGGTATGAATACAACTAATTTAGTTAATGGGTGACACTATTACTAAACCTAGTACACCAATTTGGTCTTCAGTGATACCAATCTCTGTACTTATATTAGTCAGATGTCTCAACTTGTGAGACTAGGTTCTGCAACACGTAGGAGCTACAAAAATATTCACCAGGGCTGGGATCCAAGGAACCAATTGTGAGAGCTTTGCATGAAGTCTAAGGCATACTGAGTTTCAAAAGCATTCTGTGTTGTGCTGTGGAGGGGGATCTGTTATTCAAATGGGAAGAAAGTCAAAATTCATACAAGCTGACGTGTGGATTTTTGATGTGTCTTAAGATGCTCTTGGATCCCACAGCATTTATCAATCTAATTCATTTTTAAACGCATTAGTAGCCATCACAGCTCCCTTTGTGCTAAATTCATTAGGTTGGTTGTAAATTGTGCAATGAAATACTTCCTTCTTAAGGAAGTGGATCTCATCCACTCCTTGTTTTAGTTTTTCTTTGTATGTTTTTCAGCCCTCTTTAAAATTCTTCTGAACTGGGAGTGTCCAGAATTGCTTACAATAGTCTGATCTTGCATTTTCCTATCCCTTTCCTAATAATCCCTGGCACAGCATTTGTGGTTTATTGCTGAGCTAACTCTTTGCATTAGTATGGTTGCCCATTAATTGCATTTTAATCAAAATTTGGTGCTGAAGCAGAAGAAAACTTCCCCCTTCACCTTCACCCCATCCCAACAAGATCCATTGTGAGACTACCCTGGTATGGCTCCGTCTATATTAGACCAATTCTGAATGTCAATTCAGAGGCTACACCAGAATGAGAACCACAGCTCCCTCATGAATCACCTCTGGGGAGGGTTGCATGCCAGTGGTGGGCAGGGGCAGGTGGAAGTGGGCAGGATAATACCTGTGCCTCTTGCCTTTGTATGTGCAATAGGGTACGTTCAAGCCATACAAAGGTTTGATGTTTCAACACACCTCCACCCATCCACATCTCTTAATCCTCCAGCCAAGCAAAAGCACTCAAGGAGAGCACAGGGCTGCTGAGGGGTGGAACCTTGGAAAAGGAACTCTATTTGAGGGCCAAATAGAGGTTTGGAGGGCCACATTTGGCCCTGCGCCTGAGGTGTCCCAGCCTGAGCTCCTGCTTCTGTGTTCTGCCAAAATCAACACAGCTTTTCTAACCTTTACCTGTTGTGGTACCTACAACTAGGTTCAATCCCTGGCATCTCCAGGAGTAGGTGATTGGAGATATTCCTCTGCTGAGACCTTGGAGAGCTATGTCAGTCATATCAGGCAGTGCTAAGATAGGTGGACGAATGGATTGATCTGATAGGAAGGAGCTTCCTGTGTTCCTACGGTACCTTTTTAAAAGAGAGAAATAGTCTTCTTTGTCATTAACTTATTTTTCTCCCCTGTCCAGCCTCCTATTATTTAGTCACAGCCCCGATGTAATAAAACATTGTCTATTGTAAAGAACATGTGATGTATGTTGATTTTATATTTTTATATATATATGTACATACATGCATTCAAGTTTGTGTGCATATGTTTGACTTTGGCAAGCAACATAATTTTATAGACTAACACCTGCCTTGGCAGTGTATATATCAGGGGCATGAACTGGCCAAAGATAAACTCTTGTAAGTCCTATTGATTTCAGTTAGCCACATGTTTGAATCAATGAAACTTACAAGTGCTTTTACTTTGGCTGGTTGGTTCTTGGTATTGTTTGATCCATATTACCATTTAATTTTTGCAGTCTTGGAATGCAAATTTGCCCTTGAAACTCTGGTGGTGCAAAGACGTTAGTGGCATTGTGCCATTATTATTTTAGCTGCAAAAAAGAAAGCTCCTCATAGATAAGAAGTATCTTTTGACATGAACACATCATTCTCCATACATTTTGGTAAACAATGAAGAAACAGGCCATTAAAAAGTATCAGTTGTGTTCCAGCCAAGTAAGAAAAACCTATGACTTTAGAATGTTATATCCCCCCCTTATTTGATGCAACATGTGCATTCTAATTAATGTTTTGTATAGCTCAGAAAGTAGATTCTGTGTAGTATATGGGAAAATATCTGTCTCTTACGTTCTTTATTTAAGTTGTTTCTTCCCAGGTAGCTGACGCTGTTCTAGTAATGTTCTTACAGCTAGAAATTGCTTATTAGTGCTTTTCTCAGTGGTCTTTGACCAGACAGGAACAGAGCCATTGCCAAGTTGCCTTTCAGTTAACTGTTACCTTTCCTAAAACCCCATCCAGTATATCAGTGTTGCATGTTGGCAGTCCTACTGTTGCTTAATGGAAACCCACCCAGACAGAACAGGGGTTAAAGCGAGTTTATTATTTCAAGCTCTGACATTCATTGCACGCGTCCTTTCCCTTATGCAAGTGACTTTAGGCTGTCTGTGTACCGAGGACAAAGTGGGTGTGCTTAACTGCTGAAGTCAGGGAGTCAGCAGCAGTTTTTTCTTCTTCCTCCCACATGAATAAACAAGGCCCTATGGACTAAAGTTCAAATGAAGAATCTACCCTTTTGCATAATGCATGTAGGGGGTGATTCTGATTGGTGGGTGAGGGGAGTTTCTGCATTCCCTATGCAATATGAAAGGTAGAACATGATTTTCCAAGGACTTTGCACTTTGAACCAAGGCTGTGTGCTTGGTTACGCCCCAGAGCTGAGTTTTGTTGCATCTTGCTGTGTCCTGAACAACTTCAGGGCTGATGCCGTAGCAAATAGTTCAAAAAAACTGGTTCTTTGAAAGCAGAGGCTTTTATTGAGAGGTGTTTTCTGTGATACTGGCACCCAGAGCAGGCCTTCCCAAATTATGGACTGGAACCCTTCCGTCCAGACCAGTAAGTTCTGATACCCATGACCCTCGGTTGCCTGGCAGGCCTCCTGTTTATGCTTTTGCAACATGGTCATTAGCAGAAATTGTAGTTCAGAGAGCTGCTGTTCAAGCAGCTGACGGCTATGTGAATTGGCTCAGAAACAGAAAAGTCACCTGCTAACTGGAAAGCTGCTAACGTGGCACAAGAAGTTTAGAGGAAGTTCCCTGGCTCATTCATGCAGTGGGTATAGAATATGATTATCAATTGCAAACATGCTGCTTCCACACAAGAGGAAGGTTTTAACCGCAGCAACGGATATTTCACAACAGGTTCAGACCTCCAATTTCAGTGCTATGAAACGTTTTAAAAATGCTTTTAAAGTTTGCAATCCATTTTTCCCCCAAGCCCACAGCAGTTAACATTATGGCACAAATGTTCTGGTTTGTTTTTGTCCCACTTTTGTTGCCCTATAGTCCCTCTGGACAGCAGTCATGTGGTGGTGTTGGGAAAGCATTCAACTGCAGAACAAATCCACAACAAATCCACTATTACTGTGTCAAGGACAAGTTGCAGAATACACCTGCAATAAAGAACCAATCTGAGGGGGGCTTTGTTTTAAATTTGATACTAATGCCCATGTAAAACCTACATTGGCTTGGATGCATACTTCCCCCCTTCCAAATTTTCTCCCATATTAACACATTAAAGAAACAGCACTAGCAGGCTTTGTCTCACCCAGAAGTAGTGCCAAATAAAGAAGCAGCTAGTGACACACAGTACATTAATGACTTCCCTGGCAAATTTACTTCCCACAGACTTGTAGGCATCTAGGTCATATATCAGGTCTAGCCAAAGGTCTACCCAAGGAACCAATAAATGTTAAAAGTGTAGCTTTAAGGTGATGCCTGACACTTCTGGGTCTTGTGCGTGTATGGCTTTAGCATTGGACCACAAGCTAGAATTGAGCTGTGCCTGCAACTGGTGTTATCCTACTAGAGGAATGGGTTCCTGAAGGATGCCTCAAGTTTTAGTAGTGCCATAACCAGATCAGATCCTCACTGATTCATATTCTGCCAAGACTCCATGGCTGTAAGTGCCAATGCTCATGTCAGTACTGTGTTTACATGACTTGCAAGTACCAGTTCTAGCCATGATGGTATTAACCATGTGTCTTCATTACCTCTTTCCATGTCGGAAGATGTCAGTTGCTCTGTGGTGAACAGATAGGCCTCTCACATTTTCCACGGAGCCTGTATTATTTCCTTGGACGAAAGGCCAGTGATTTCGCTGCAAGTGCAGGAACTAACTAGGCATGAAAGCACAACATTGCCACTAGCTGTTGTGTGCATAAAGATTTGCACTCCCCAGAAGGAAAAGCCATGCCAATATGTACATATTCCTATATAGAACTTTACTAGCAGCTCAAGTCTTACTACATTAGCAAATGCTTGGAATTAGGGGAGGCAGTAGGTTGATTATTAAATTTGTGCACCCTGCATCATGTTAAGCTATTTCAAAGCCATGATTATAGATAAACACTGGAGTGTTAAATGGGTGCTTTGAAATACTTTTCTAGGGTTAATTACAAGGCTACTTTCCTGTACAGTACTGATAACTCTAAATTGTCTACAGGGATAGGTAGAGGCAAGTCTCTGAATGGCAGAACAGCACCACGCACATAGCAAAGGTTGTATACATGGTTCTCTCTCCCCCTGTTTTATCCTCACAACAACTCTGTGAAGTAGGCTAGTCTGAGGAGGCTGACTGACCCAAGGTCACCCAGGGAGCTTCATGGATGAGTGAGGATTTGAACCCTTGTCTCCCAGGTCCTAGTCCAACTGCTACAGCACACTACAGCACTCCACTAATTTGTGTGTGTACGTCTAAAAACAGGAATAAGCACTGGTCAAAGTACTGTGGAATTGGAGCTTGGCAATAGTTCCTTCCACCTTAGAATTCTGCTTTGCAAGATCGCTTCCCTGTATTTCTGGTTTTATGACTTGTGTATATATACGTGTGTGTGTGTGTGTGTGTGTGCTTACATGTCTGTACATTAATCAAACCTCACTTTCAGATTTCTGGATTTTTCATTCCAAATGCAGCTGGTACAATTGTGAACTCATCTTTCTGGTATGCTCCTCTGTGTCAGATTGCCTACTGCCAAAAAAATGTTAAGCCAAGTGTGTTTTTATAAAGCCCCCTGGGAAAAGCTGTTTGTATACTTGTGAAAGGGCATGTTCTGTGTAGGATGATGATGTACAGTGTAAATCTATAAAATGTGGAAGTGTGTATACATTTATTATCTGCCAGATATCTATTAGTCATGTAATAAAAGCAAAGATATTTAACGTACATCAGATCGAAAAAAGGAGCTCCATTATATTCAAATAAAGAAGCTTTCTCTGAAATGAGATTCTACTGGGTGTGTTACTAATTAAATGTTTGCTTTTTCATTGTTGCAAAAAAAGATAATAAATATCATTTTGTTTGGACATTTACAAAAGTATATTTTAAATGCCTGATTGAAGACACAAAGCTTCGTTGGAACACTTTACAGGAGTGCGGCCATTTTGAAAGTAATTAACCTCCCATACACAAATCACTTTAATGCTCTGAGATGATCTTCCCTGCCCCCCCTCTCTTCTGGAATCCTTCCCATGGAGCAGTTGATAGTAGATCACTCTGATTTTTTTTACAAGAAGCATGGAGGATTCCTAAATCTCACTCCCAGTGAAGAAAAATCTAACTTGGATGAAGATGGAGATGAGGTGGAAGAAGCTCAACCAAGTGAGTTCTGTGGGTGGCTCTTTTTAGGCATCAAGCTTGGACCATCTTCCCTACTAATATTTCTAACCCCAACCCTTGGTTCTGGTCTCCAGGAGGGTCTGACAATGTGAGCTGTGAATCCTGTGGTCCAAAATATACCTGGGTTCTGGCCCAGGCTGCTCAGCCATAGAAGGGTGTCGAAATGATGTTCTTTCCATCTTGAAATTATTCCCTCAACTGCATATCTCCCTACTATTTTGAAATGCATTTAACCCATATCTCTTTCATGTATCCATCTGCAAAATGCCCCACAAGAGACATAACTAGACAATGTGGGAAGTTTATGGTGTGCCTTTTATTTATACCATAGGGATTACATACTAAAATGTAAATTGCTTCAAGCTGCCCTTGGAATAAACAGAGCACACTTCAGATGTCACTGCTTTACATACGTATTTATTTATCAGCGCAATCACTTTCTATAATTTTTAGCATGCTAAACGACCCCTGTGAAAAGCCCCTCTTAGCAAACATTGTTTATTTTACTTGCAGCGGCCACATCATTCATCTACAAAAGGATCCAAAAGTTACTAATTCAAATGCAATTTTCAATTTTAATTAACTGTGTGGGCAAACAGTTGCTCAAGAAACTCCAGGCTTGTGAAGTGTCAGGCTCTAATAGCTATCTATTATGTAGGGCTGCGTAATCACTTTTCATTTTTCCTGTTAATAGGATAGCCAGCAATCTAGGAAGGGTATGCATTCTACTGTTGAAAAGCTACTGAACGAATGTATATATTTGAAGTTATTTATTAATTTATATTTATAAAGTTGTATTCTGCTGTGTCATTAAAAAAAACTATATGAAAGCTGTTTACAGCAGCAGAACATAAAACCTTACAATTAAAAAAAAACATTTCAAAGGTTTAAAACAGACATAAATTAACCATTGTGGAAGGATGCAGACAACTGCCTGGTTAGGCCTGGTGGAAAAGAAAAGTTTTCAGCGGGCATTTAAAAGTTGGCACAGAAGGCACCTGCAGAATCTATTGGCAGGGTGTTCCACAGGACTGGGCCAATGACACTAAAAGCTGTTTCTATCCTGAAACCCACCCTATTCCGATTGCAGGTGGTTTAACTGACTTTAATCTTGTATTTTTATACTGTTGGAATCCATATACTGGGACCTGAGAGCCCAGACCTGAGTTGGAATCCATATACTGGGACCTGAGAGCCAACCCTCCCATTAGGCGTGGTGAAGCAGCTTCCTCAGCTTCCCCCCCCCCCGCCCCCTTGCCTCTGCCACGGGCAGAGAAGCAGCAGCAGCAGCATTAACACCGAATCTCACCCAAATCTCACAGAGTGCATTAGATCGTGACACCAAATCTCACCCAAATTGACACCAAATCTCACCCAGTGCATGAGATCTCCTGCGATCTCTGATGCAGCGCAACCCAAGTCAGGGATGTTTCAACAAGGGTGGTGGAGCAGCAGTGGCAGTATGGGGTGGCACTTCCTGTTTCACCTCAAGCTAGGAAATGCAATGTGCCACCCCTGCAGGACTTTTATAGTGAAGGGCAGATAAGAAATCCAATTCATCATCATCATCATTATCACTGCAGCCATGAGGAACTTCAGCCTCAGAGGTTGTTTTCAGCAGCAACCACACTACCACGGCAATCCCTTCATTGCAAAATCAGGAGACTTAACTATGCATCTGATGTTGTTTCCCCAGGTGCATGGGTCACTGAAGTCCCATCATTCAAATGGGAAAATAGTGACATATATTTGCACAGGTACTTTGACATACTTATTGCACGTGCATAAATGTTTTCCCTCACTCTTTACTTTGGAAACCAGGGAGGGAAAGGTGTATATGTGGTTGTATACTTCTTTCTGTATCTTTTTTTCATGGACAAATGGTCTAAATTAAAACAAAAATAAATTATTCTAGCCACTTCCATTTTCTGTACACCTGCAGTGCAGGATTTAGTACATAGCAGAATAGTCTCCAGTGTTGTCTTATATAAACTAATTTAGTGTACCTGCTTAAAAAGGCAGTAGCATACAAATGGAGGTTCTGAGGCTGCTGCCTGAGATCTTGCGAAATCTCGAAACCAGGTTTACTGATTGGACAGCTCTCTGGTTTAAATTGCTTTAAGAGCACAGGTGCTGAGGAGTTCTTGATCCCTGATTCTCAGCAGCAGTAGATCCTGATAATGTTGCTTAACCACCACCCCTGGAAATGTTTCATCACTATTTCCCCATATCTTTTTAATCTGCATGTACAGGAAATAACTAGTTGCCTCTGGCAAAGTCCATTCTACATCCCTCTTGGTTTCTTTAATGATTTGGAAGCAATCTAGTTTGGCACTTGTGAAAGTAGGTCATTCCCCCATACACGCTAGCAGTAACTTCCTGAAAGGTAGTTGGGGGTGGTCTTCTGCAACAAGAGCAACAAACAGTCTTGTGGTTCTTCCATTTAACGACAGTGGTAACACCCTTGGGTGTATGCCTCCTCCATCAGACAGAGCTTGAGAATGTGGGGCCTGGGAGGGGGCGTGGCTGTGCAAAGTTATTTGGGAGATGAGGGGGAATGCTCCCACTTTGTGGAAGCACAAGCCACTGGTGATTTTATAACTGCAGTTTCTTTCGTATAATTCCTGATTTTGAAAGAAGCCGCTCCAGGGTGCAGTCTGCAGTCTGATCACCAGGTGGAGCTGGAAAGAAGGCATACCTGATTGTTTTGTAGGAAACAACCGCAAATGCTGAAGGGAAGGCAATCACTTAAAAGAGTAATGTTTGTGATGACCACTACCGGTAGTACACATTGCCACGCATTGTCTGCCAATTGTTGCATGAAGGCAGTATGTGTGATATCAAACTATTATTTCAATAAGCTACCATGCATGGCAATAGGAAAGAATTTCTGTAGATTAAATTTCCCAAACAAATTTCTACCACTAAGGATATTTTGTTGGTTTGTTTGTTTGTTATTAAATTTGTATACTGCCCTTCATCCGGAAATCACGGGCAGTTCACAACATAAGCAAACAAAATGATAACCTTCCAAAACAGATTTTTAGGTGGTGCAGATATCTGCCACTGGGGTGGGGAGCAAGAACTTTCCTTCCGTGAACTTCCTTAAGTGATCTTAGCTTCCAAAGCTAGATTTTAATTTTTTTCTTAAAGGAACAATTGCTATTTAGGAGAAACTAATGCAGTACATATTACAGTTATTAAAAAAGTAGAATATTACTCCCATGTTGCTGCTAGCTAGCAAATTCTTCCTCCAATCTATCTAAATTCTAGTACTTAAAAAGGGGGGGGGGACCCAAGAGAAGTATTAAGATAATCAAAATTCACTTATGTATCCAAAAGCACAGAGACTCTTAAGGTGCTTCACTGTCTGTGTCTTGTAATGACTAAGCAGCCTTGCATCCAGCCTTGCATCCTATGCTCATTTGCTTGCAGCTTAGGCTACTTGCACACCCACACTTTCCCTTGATCTTTCAGTCCTGTCCTATTCTGGTAAACGTACTTGGGGAGCAAGACTGAAGCTCAAGGTACTATGTGGAGGAAGTGGCCAGTCACTACTGGCATACAAGCCCTGGAAAGCTGTCTAGAAGGTGTCCCCCAGCCTGAAAATTACAAACACACACACCTGTTCTACAACATGTAGAGATTGGTTGTCATAATAAAAAAGCTAAGGGTGAGATTCAGCTAAGTTGTGACATGTATGGAACATAGCTGTCAACCCTCCCTTTTTTTGCGGGAAACTAGCTTATTCCAATGCCGTTTCCCGCTGCTATCCCGGATTGTTGATATCCCTTAAATTTCCTGGATTTCAAAGGAAGCAGCTCCTCTCCCTCCCTGCCGGCCAGGGAGGCTCCTCAGCTGCGTTGTTCGGCTGCCAATAAGGAGTCTGAGACTGACTGGGGGTGGAGCTTGCATGCCTTGTGCAGCCAGACCCTCGCGCCCAACCAGACAGCCAGCCTGCCTGCCATCTATGTGCTCGCTTTTTCGCTCCCCCGTTCGCGCGCAGCCTCTGGAGCGCAGGGTGGCGAGGCTACTTGATGCCATTGCACCGCCCTCGTGGCATCCCTTATTTTCAAATCCGAAAGTTGACAGCTATGGTATGGAATGAATTCTGCTCATGCAGCAGGACTCCCTCCTCCCCCCCTGCACCCCCAAACCCACTAAATCTGCTCTAGGGGCTAGGAGGATACCCAGAACAGGTTTGGGGGAGGATAGGGGGCATGGGGGAGGAGGGGGAAGTCCTGCTGCATGAGTGGCCCTCATTTCCCTACTAAGTGCTACATTGCATTCCACCCATAGAATTCAAAAGTATATATTTCAAAAGACTGACAAACCAGTGAGCCCAGTTTCAGTATTTTTCCCAAGATGCAGAGGTGAAGGATTGGGGTTGAAAGATCAAGGAAGAGTATACAGACAAGTTCAAGTTATGTAGGTTCAAGCGAGTAGCACATATGATATAGTGTAGAACATGTTTACTACTTACATTGAAATAATTCATATATATATATATATGCATGAGTGACTATATAAGCATCTTCTCTCAACCCAAATTGCTATTGCTCATCAATTTTTATAGTAGATGTCTCTGGAATTTCAAAGCATTATAACCATGTCCAGTTCATTTTTCTTTGCTAAATTATATACTGGTCAAACAAATCACCTATACTTTATAATGAGCAGAATTTTCAGACTGCATAATGTTATAAGGTTAGAAAAGCCAGACACCTTAACTATAGAGCTACTGTAATGTGGCTCTGTAATATTCTTTCTTTGATCTGTTTCTCAGGACAGTTGGATGCAATGGTATGGACTTCTGCTGCCCAAAAGGAATCATGTGGTACAATCCTGCAGCATGCATAGGACTGCAGCCTTTATTGATATGCTGATAGGCACAGAAGGTGTCAGGGAATCTTTTGTTGGTTTCCGAGAAGATGGGACAGCTTAATAATCAAAGAGGAATTCTACAAATGGATATATTGGCTAGAGATAGGCCTAATGTAATATGAGCAAGCAACTGAGTGAAGGCTATTATGGGCATACAAACCTGGAAAAAAAAGTTATATGAAATATATGTAATTTTATCCCTACTCTCTTTTCGTAAATTTATTTCCTTAAAAAAAGTTATGCAATGTTGGGTCGCACTAGGATTCCTTTGTTCATAGGTAGCATGGAAGACAAGGCACAATATACAGCAGCTTTTGAATCATACAATGCCTGGAAACCTGTCAATAATATATTGGTTTATAATTTTGTGAACAAGTCTAAGTGGGCTTGTATTTCACACACTCCTCCAGTGTGGCTGTGAAAAGATCAAAAGCTATCCATGATTTGTCCAGGTTTGGATGTAACACTAAACCACAGCTAACAAAAATCAGAAATCAAAGCTTATTTCGATAAACCATAACTTAGAATCAGCACAGTTTAGGGTTCAGACATAAGGGAATCCTATAATCAATATATTGTGTTGGCTATTGCAATGTAAATCAAGTACCGGTAGATCTTTGCGATACATGCAGATCTCTGCGATACATGCAGATTTCTTTCTTTCTTTCTTTCTTTCTTTCTTTCTTTCTTTCTTTCTTTTGTTAAAATACACTTTATTTATAATTCTTAAAAACAGAACACAATTATACATACAAAAAAACCCCAAAACCAACAAAAATATACAAAAACAAACTAACAATTTGCAGATTTCTATACCTCTGCAATAGCTACAGAGTATTGTGAATTATTTCTGAGCAAAATGTTAAGGTGAGTCATAGGAGGGGAAATGTGCCACTTTTTATGCTCTTGTCCACTTCATTGTACTTTTTTCAGCTGTTCTATTGAAGGTGCATAAAGGAAATAAATGGCAACGCTGAAGAGCAAATCATCAAAAATCTGCACCTTGATCTCCCCAACTGAAAGAAGCTACTAAAAATCATTTATAACACTGCTGGCTGTGCTTTTAAATGAGGGTTTAGGCTTATTCTTGAGGGCTCAGGGAATAAAATGAAATTATAATTTTGACTGTCAGGAATCAACTCCAAAGCCAACCTTAGACAGGAAAGAAAGGAAGAAAGAATCTGACCAATAATCTCTGCAGGGTTTTGATTCTGATGTTAAGGATCAGAGTGGCAACTAAACAGAATTACGATCCTCGGAACAGATGGTGGAAGGGAGGAAGGAAATAATAAATAAATAAAAATCTGACTAATGATCTCTGCAGGACTTTGATCACGGCCATCAGGTTAGTGATTCAGAGCTCATAAGAGGCAAACAACAACCAAACAGAATCATGATCGAGACAAGAACCTTAGAGCAGATGATATGCAATCAGACAAAATCAAAGCCAGACCCAAACCAGGCACCAAGATGGTAGAACTATAATCAGGAACTTAAGCACAGCACCCAGGCAGAGTAAGGATGGGCTAGGCTGCAGAGATTCAGATGTGCCCAGGGCCAGTCCTAGACATTTTGCTGCCTGGTGTGAATAAGAAGATAGTGCCCACCACTCATTCCATATGCAGAAGCTGACCAGGCTGGCGACTGAATCTTCACCTCTGGTGATGGAACCGTGTCTTCCACCATTCCTGAGGGCAGCTGGTGATCTTAGAGAGCACAGGGTAGATCATGTGGGACATGCAACTCTGCCTTCCAACACATTGCACATCTTTGTGCAAAATGTGCATGAGTTGATTTATATGTATAAATGCAAATTTCAAACTAGGTAGTAGTCAACTAAGTTATACTCAGAGAAAACCCATTGAAAAGAATGGAGATGACTAAGGCCCATTAAAAAGCTAATATTAGGGAAATTGTAATTAAATTAAATATTAACTGGTGCAGAGTACTCCTTCACTGGATGAAGTAACTATGATGCTGACCAGAGAAGCCATAACATAATTGCTTTTGCTTCCTGTGAGTAATACTTAGCTCTAATAAGGTTAGTAAGTCACTTTTTGAAGGATTGCTGGGTCAAAGCTACTACCACTGAAAATTTTACATTGCCTTGCTTTTTATTGTTGTTTTATTATAGGAACGCAACGTGATCGTAAGCACATGTGCTCAGGAGTACATTCTAGTCACTGCAGTGGTGTTTATAGTGTGTGCGCATAGGACTGCACTCTTAGTAATGGCCAAGTTTTTCTGTTAGAAAACACACAATAATTAGCCTACACAAATATTTGCGTAGCAAAAACAAGCCAGTCCCACCCTTCTGACTCTCAGATTTAATTATCTGTTTGCTGAAAACAAGCTGAAAGTTCTCTTCTGATTTCCGAAGGCCTTCATTAAACTAATCCCCTTTTCACAGCGACACAGTAAGAAAAGAGCCACACCCAAAAAGTAACTGCCTGGCCCTTTTGCAAATAAATGTCCTTTCAGTTATTGAATCAGTTTCTGTCTCCTTCCTGCAGAAATTAAAGCAAAGCATTCCAATTTGCATCAATTTGAGCACAACAATTTTAAAAAGACAAGTGGGATTTTCTTTTCCTTGGGTCAAAAAGCACCTAATTTTAGCACATGATTTACCAATGAAATAAGTATATTGTAAGAGCAAGAGTAACATTAACATGGTTGTTTTCAACAAGACCAGCCTTTCTAATCAGCTACATGCATTTGCGTCATCGCTGCTTAAGCTACTCAAGAATTTTAAACAGCAATGGCCATCTACATGCAAAATCTCTTTGTGTTTCAGGGAAGAAACAAGGTGGAGAGTGCTTGGATTTTAGAGTTATATCTAAGTGTGGTGTGGTTTGGCTTGTTTATATGTATATTCAGTTCCTCTTTCTGTGTTTCATAATGTTTCTGAAAATGAAAGGAAGTGTGATAATTCTACTTTTGAAACATCCCTTCAGTAATAGCACCCACAAACAGTTTGTAGGGTTTTCACTTCTTACAGATGGCAGGAGGGGCAGCCACTGTTCACATCTAGACTTTTACATAAATTAAAATGCATTTGAGTTTGGAATCCCTTGTACGTGCCTGAGCTTTGCAGTGGGAAGACAGCCTTCTGCAATTAAAATGATACCCAAAGCACAAGCTAATTGTAATATCTGTCTGTATTGAAACTCTCTCAATTCTATAAAATCCACAGACTATTTTTTCAGGTTTGCCAAATTGATATTGACTCGAGATTGGAATGACAAACAGACTTGGACCACATTTAAGGCACTATCATGCCACTTTAAACAGTTATGTATTTCCCCAGAGAATTGTGGGAGCTGTAGTTTGTTAAAGGTGCTGATAGTGGTTTGGTGACCCCTATTCCCCTAAGAACTACAATTCCTAGTGTTCACCATGAAGAGGGGTTTATTATTATGCCATTCTGAGAATTGTAGCTCTGTGAGGGGTCTCCTAACAACTTTGGGCAGCCATGACTCTTAAAAGTGGTATCATACTGCTTTAAGTGTATGGCATGAATGTTCCATGGACTGATGTGAACGTCTACTTAGGGGTATTTGTGAAAACTCAGCCAAAGGGGGAATAGAAACTCCCCCACCAATGTCAGATCATAGCAGACACATTCAACAGTCCTCCTCCTTTGCTGATTTCCACCATGGGCTGGAATGGTCCATTGCTGAGCTCATCAAAGATGGTCATCCACAATACAGGCGGAGAAGCCAAATACCGATTCCTGACTGCCGAAGGTATGTGTGAATTGGCCTTAGCAGGAATCGTATTGTGCTCTGTGCTCTTGTAGCAAAGTGTCTAATTTGATCTTTTGCTGAAATCTGTCAGCTGCAGGGTAGCAGCAAATGAATAGCAGCATATTATCCCCCAAAACGTGTGCTTCATTCATATGAAAGTGTTTCTGTGCTGAAAGATTTGGGAAGGATATACTAAGGGTGGAGTGCTGGCAGGACAGGAGGGACATCTCCTGCACAACATTGTGCAATCTGTTTTGTTTTGTAAACCACAAGATTTGTCTTGTTTTTCAGATTTATCTTTGCTGTCCTTCTATTCCATAGAATCATAGATCATAGAATCATAGAATCATAGAGTTGGAAGAGACCACAAGGGCCATCCAGTCCAACCCCCTGCCAAGCAGGAAACACCATCAAAGCATTCCTGACAGGTGGCTGTCAAGCCTCTGCTTAAAGACCTCCAAAGAAGGAGACTCCACCACACTCCTTGGCAGCAAATTCCACTGTCGAACAGCTCTTACTGTCAGGAAGTTCTTCCTAATGTTTAGGTGGAATCTTCTTTCTTGTAGTTTGAATCCATTGCTCCGTGTCCGCTTCTCTGGAGCAGCAGAAAACAACCTTTCTCCCTCCTCTATATGACATCCTTTTATATATTTGAACATGGCTATCATATCACCCCTTAACCTTCTCTTCTCCAGGCTAAACATACCCAGCTCCCTAAGCCGTTCCTCATAAGGCATCGTTTCCAGGCCTTTGACCATTTTGGTTGCCCTCCTCTGGACACGTTCCAGCTTGTCAATATCCTTCTTGAACTGTGGTGCCCAGAACTGGACACAGTATTCCAGGTGAGGTCTGACCAGAGCGGAATACAGTGGTACTATTACTTCCCTTGATCTAGATGCTATACTCCTATTGATGCAGCCCAGAATTGCATTGGCTTTTTTAGCTGCTGCATCACACTGTTGACTCATGTCAAGTTTGTGGTCTACCAAGACTCCTAGATCCTTTTCACTTGTACTGCTCTCAAGCCAGGTATCACCCATCCTGTATCTGTGCCTTTCATTTTTTTTGCCCAAGTGTAGTACTTTACATTTCTCCCTGTTAAAATTCATCCTGTTTGCCTTGGCCCAGTTCTCTAATCTGTTGGGTCATTTTGAAGTGTGATCCTGTCCTCTAGGGTATTAGCCACCCCTCCCAATTTGGTGTCATCTGCAAACTTGATCAGGATGCCCTCAAGCCCATCATCCAAGTCATTGATAAAGATGTTGAATAAGACTGGGCCCAAGACAGAACCCTGTGGCACCCCACTAGTCACTTCTCTCCAGGATGAAGAGGAGCCATTGATGAGCACCCTTTGGGTTCGGTCAGTCAGCCAGTTACAAATCCACTGAATGGTAGCATTGTCTAGCCCGCATTTTACCAGCTTCTTTACAAGAATATCATGGGGCACCTTGTCAAAGGCCTTGCTGAAATCAAGATAGGCTACATCCACAGTGTTCCCTTCGTCTACCAGGCTTGTAATTCTGTCAAAAAATGAGATCAGATTAGTCTGACATGACTTATTTTTCAGAAACCCATGCTGACTTTTAGTGATCACAGCGTTCCTTTCTAGGTGCTCACAGACCGTTTGCTTAATGATCTGCTCTAGAATCTTTCCTGGTATTGATGTCAGGCTGACTGGGCGGTAATTGTTTGGGTCCTCTCTTTTCCCCTTTTTGAAAATAGGGACAACATTTGCCCTCCTCCAGTCTGCTGGGACTTCACCTGTTTTCCAAGAATTCTCAAAGATTACTGCCAGTGGTTCTGAAATCACCTCTGCCAGTTCTTTTAATACTCTGGGATGTGGTTCATCTGGCCCTGGAGACTTGAATACATCTAAACTAGCCAAGTGTGCTTGTACTACCTCCTTACTTATTCTGGGCTGTGTTTCCCCTGCTGAATCATCTGCTCCATATTCTTCAGGTCGGGCATTGTTTTCTTTTTTGGAGAAGACTGAGGCAAAGAAGGTATTGAGGAGTTCTGCCCTTTCTGCGTCCCCTGTTCGCATTTCACCTTCTTCTCCTCTAAGTGACCCCACTGTTTCCTTGTTCTTCCTTTTGCTACGGACATACCCATAAAAACTCTTTTTATTGCTTTTAACCTCTCTAGCAAGCCTGAGTTCATTCTGTGCTTTAGCTTTTCTGACTTTGTCTCTACATGTGCTGGCTATTTGTTTGAATTCCTCTCTGGTGGTTTCCCCCTTTTTCCATTTCTTGTACATATCCCTTTTAAATCTTAACTCAGTTAAAAGTTCATTAGATAGCCACCCTGGCTTCTTTAGGCACCTTCCATGTTTTCGTCTCATTGGTACTGCTTGAAGTTGTGCTTTTAATATCTCCCTTTTAACAAACTCCCATCCATCATGAACTCCCTTCCCTTTTAGTATTACTGACCATGGGATCACACCCAGCATTTCCCTAAGTTTTCTGAAGTCGGCTTTCTTAAAGTCTAGAATTTGAGTCTTAGTATGCTTGGTTGCTCCTTTCTGATGTATAATAAACTCCAGAAGAGCATGATCACTCCCACCTAATGATCCTACCACTTCTACCCCACTAACCAGGTCATCACTATTGGTTAGAACCAGATCTAAAATGGCTGATCCTCTTGTTGCTTCTCCCACTTTCTGGACAATGAAATTGTCTGCAAGGCCCGTGAGGAATCTGTTCGACCTTATGCTCTTGGCTGAGTTTGACATCCAACAAATATCAGGATAGTTGAAATCCCCCATTACTACTATCTCATTTCCTTTTGAATGCTTGGTCATCTGTTCCAGGAAGGCATCATCTATGTCCTCAGTTTGGCTTGGGGATCTATAGTAAACTCCCTCCATGAGATCACTGTTATTTTTCTCTCCCTTAATTTTGACCCAGATACTCTCAATTTGGCTTTGGAGTTTTAAATCATGGATCTCTTCACAGGTATACACATCCCTGACATATAACGCCACTCCTCCTCCTTTCCTGTTTGGTCTATTTCTCTTAAATAGATTGTATCCCTCTATTACTACATTCCAATCATGAGACTCATCCCACCAGGTTTCAGTGATGCCTATTATGTCGTATTTAGTTTGCTGTACCAAGAGCTCAAGTTCATCTTGTTTATTTCCCATGCTCTGTGCATTTGTATACAGACATTGAAAACCATTGATCATTCCCCCTAGTCTCCTACTTAAGGATTTTTTCCTCCCACCACTAGGTCTGTGCGCTGTTTGCTCCATTTGGTCCTTGACTTTTGGATGATCATCTTCAGCCTTTGATAGACTCCTACCTTCAGGACCACTGTCTCCCTCCCCCACATAAGTCAGTTTAAAGCCCTCCTGATGAGGTTTTTGAGATTGTTGGCAAAAACATTCCTCCCAACCCTTGTGAGGTGCAGCCCATCACTTGCCAGAAGTCCATCTTCAAGAAACTGCAGACCATGATCTAAGAAACCAAACCGTTCCTGCCGGCACCATTTGCGAAGCCAGTTGTTCACTTCTCCTATTTTCCCCTCTCTTCCTGGGCCACGGCGTTCAACTGGGAGGACAGATGAGATGACAATTTGTGCATTTAATTGCTTCAGCTTCCTGCCCAGAGCCTCATAATCACTTTTGATCTTCTGGAGGCTATGGCTTGATATTCCTGGACTGATGATTCAGCTCTTCCCAACTGAGCTCTTCTTAAGCATTATTTTGCAGAAGTCATTAAACGACTCGCATTTAGGGAATGGCCTTAGTCCATATTTTATATATATATATAAATTCTGACAAAATATTCCATATGTTGGTTCTTCTTTTTTCACTTTTCAGTCCAATTTCTGAGTCAGCACAGGATCCTTTTACATATGTGATTGAAGCTCCTCAGATTAAGACTGTAGCTTGATAAAGTGGAAAGGAAGGCAATGGTGTAATGGTAGAATTATGTGTGCAGGAACTCATAACGACACATACATACCTTTGCTAAGATCAGCATGACTGCAATGCTATGCATAGTCACCTCATAATAGGTCCCACTTAACACAGTTTCGCTTAACTTCTGATTGCATAGGTTCAACATACAATGCATTGAGGTTTCACAAAAGATCTGCAGCCAGCTGAAATGCAACCTTTAGCTTATAACTGGAATTGCAAAGAAACTTGCGGAAAAGTGTCACTCGTTACACAGCCAGTATGAAGAAGGAACCCTGTTAAAGAAAAGAAAATAATTGTACAGCCTCTGTTTGATTGTCATCGCATTGTCTTCTCATTCCCTTGCCAGAGCAAGGAGAGTTCATTAATTCACCTGGTGCTTGGGACAGAGGACATCACTTCTGCTACGAAAAGAGTCTCAAAGCTGCATTTCTCCACATTCACCCCTTAACTGCATCACTGAACACAGGGCAGTGTATACTGGGGCTGCTGCTGTGATGGAAACACAACAACCTATATGTGCTGTATATACACACCATATATTGAAAGCACACTCTCCTGCAAAAAAGAAAGAATCTTGGGGATTGTGGTTTGTTAAGGATACTGGGAATTGTAGCTCTGTGAGGGGTAAATTACATTTCTCAGGATTTTGGGGGGAAGGGTGCTTTAAATTTATGGTGCGTACACAGCTGTGTACCGGTAGTCTTTGCTTGGGACATACCTAACAGTTTTGTTCCCTGCCTGGGATCCACTTTAGGTGTACACTTATCATGCTGGAAGTAGTTTTCATTTGCCTGTCCCTGCTAGGCAGGATGGTGCTGCAACTGTATTTTACCACACATTGAAATGCAGCAGACTAGCAATGAGATCGTGTGGACGATCTAGTCTATACACAGCGAATGATCATAAAGATGACAAAAAGATGTTCATTTATGTTGTATTTTATGCTGTTTTTAAGCTGGTTTCCTTTAAAGTCAAAGGTAGATAGCCGTGTTGGTCTGTCATAGTCAAAACAAAATAAAATAAAAAAATTCATTCCAGTAGCACCTTAGAGACCAACTAAGTTTGTTCTTGGTATGAGCTTTCATGTGCATGCACACTTCTTCACACGAAAGCTCATACCAAGAACAAACTTAGTTGGTCTCTAAGGTGCTACTGGAAGGAATTTTTTTATTTCCTTTAAAGTCGTTTTTAATCAATGTTTTATATTTATTGTTAGCCGCCCTGAGCCCGGTTTTTAAATCGGGAAGGGCGGGGTATAAATAAAAAATTATTATTATTATTTATTTATTATTAATTCTAGATGAAAATGCAAGTGTGGAAGGAGTCTTTCCTGTTCTGCATCCAAGATACATTGCCAGGAGCCCAGAGCCCCATCAACAAAGTTTATTTATATACAGTGGTACCTTGGGTTAAGTACGCTTCAGGTTAAGAACTCCGCCAAGAACAGAAATTGTGCTCTGGCGGCGCAGTGGCAGCAGGAGGTCCCATTAGCTAAAGTGGTGCTTCAGGTTAAGTACGCTTCAGGTTAAGAAAGGATCTCCGGAACGAATTAAGTACTTAACCCAAGGTACCACTGTACTGATGAATCTATCATTTGTGCTCCTATGGGGGGGGGCTAGCTTGAACTCCCCCCAGTAATTAAAAGGTGTGTTGATTACTTTAAGACCATCTTTTTTTTGCCTGCTTTTATGTTTTCTTTAACTAGGGTCTAATTCAGTAGTTACTTAAGCTGTAGTTCTCTGAAGTGAACAGTAGCTTGTTTATTTTCATTTTCAACTCTAACACAGTGAAGCTTTTTTGTGGTTGTTTGTTTAGAAGGGTCAAAGCCTGGAGATAAATACGAAAGCCTTTCTTTTTCCTATTACTTTTTGAAACATTGACTCAGTGAGTCATGGAACCCAACCGCAAGCAAGACAGAGATAATAGGGAGACACTTTTATATTCTTTGTACCGGTAGCTCTCCAGGTTCATGTTCACAGGTTATGTTGAAAAGGTGGATCTTTTAGAAGCTGTTAATACCGTGTTTCCCCTAAAATAAGATGTAGCCATAAAATAGGCCATAGCAGGATTTCTATGCATTTGCGCAATATAAGCCATACTCCAAAAATAAGCCATAGTGACGCACCGCCTCCCTGAAGATGGCCTGGATAGGCCTGGCTATGCAGCGTACCGACGCGGAGAGGTTAAAATAAGACATCCCCCGAAAATAAGCCATACTGTGTTTTTTTGAGGGGGGGGAATATAAGATGGTATCTTATTTTAGGGGAAACACGGTATGACCATTCTAAACAGTGAATGGCTACATGCACTGAGCAGCTGCTTCAGACACAGGACTGTGCGAATTCATATTATCTAAAAGGTTGAACCACGTGGTATTGTACCCAGGCCAGGGCTTCATTCCTACAAAGAGATTCACGGGGGTTATATGGAAATCATACTTCCAGATTTCTTGAATGGTCCACAATCTGACACAGCGTTAATATGTTAAGATTTTTTTTTTAAGTTATCTGGTTTCCTACTGGAGCCAGTCTTAGTTACAATAGAATCCTATGACATGCCTATTCATGAAGAAATCTTCCTTTAAATGTGTGCATTTGCAGCTGAACCGAGGAGTAGTAGTAGCAGTAGTAGTAGTAGTAGTAGTAGTAATAATAATAATAATAATAATAATAATAATAATAATAATAATAATTTATACCCCACCTATCTGGCTGGGTTTCCCCAGCCACTCTGGGTGGCTCCCAACAGGATATTAAAAACGTGATAAAACATTAAAAACTTCCCTAAGCAACGCTAATCTGGCAGGTAAGTACCCTGTGTAAGGTTGCAAGCCTAAGCATGTCTACTCAGAAGTAAGTCCCACTGAGTTCAGTGGGGCTTACTCCCAGATAAGTGGCTTTAAGATCACAGATTTAGCACAACTGCAATCCAACTATTCTTTGTAATGGGGCTTAGGTTCATTTTCTGCCCTTCCATTGTGTCATGTGGGGTGAATTTAGTTACATCTACCTTTGGGGCGATGTATTACATTGCATTCCATGGGTGGGCATTAGGATGCAGTATACGGTATCTTTGTTTATCTTTGGAAGGACAGATCCTGAAGCTGAGGCTCCAATACTTTGGCCACCTCATGAGAAGAGAAGACTCCCTGGAAAAGACCGATGTTGGGAAAGATGGAGGGCACAAGGAGAAGGGGACGACAGAGGACGAGATGGTTGGACAGTGTTCTCGAAGCTACCAACATGAGTTTGACCAAACTGCGGGAGGCAGTGGAAGACAGGAGTGCCTGGCTTGCTCTGGTCCATGGGGTCACGAAGAGTCAGACACGACTAAACGACTAAACAACAACATATCTTTGTTTATCCTTCTCTCTGCTGCCAACACACCCCATTCCCCGTGCATATCTTCTTTCAGCTTATCTTAAACCAGCAGGACTTCCCTTCAGCCACCATCGTTTAGTTAATCTGGTTTAACACCAGCTGCGGTGGGTTGAGAAACCACAACCTCTCACGGTTAAGATTGCACTGTCAGTCTCTGATGCATGAAGATTTACCCTAGTCCTTGAGTAAGGAAAGAAACGCTTTCCATGCATGTTAAGAACACTTTCATTTCACTACCTAGGGGAGCCAGAGTACTGTAGTGTAATGCTTAGAGAGTTGGGACTGTGACCTGGGAGATCAGGCTTTGATCTCCTCTCCATGAAGCTCCCTTGGTGTCCCTCAACCTAACCTCCCTCACAGGGTTGTTGCGAGGATAAAATGGAGACGGGAGAACCATGTACTGTTGAACCTGGGACTTCTTGGAGGATAAAAGTGGCATATAAATGTCATCAGTAAAGAATAACAATATATGTTCCAAATCTGAGCACTGAAAGGAGCGAAACTCCTGCCTGTAACGGTGACGCCTAAGCGCAGCGAACAAGGTGCTCCTCACAACGCAGGCAAGACTTTCTATTTCTGGAAGGAGGTGCTTATTGGTCAAGTATCTTTGGGGGGGAAAGAGCGTTTCTCTGTAACCCAGCAACTGCCTGGGACAGAAATAGGATGAAAACAGGCTAGTTCTTTTGTTTCCTGACGTGCGCGCGTTTTCAGTTTTTATTTTAAACTTCTGTGGTGCAAAGCGCACAAGCCTCACACGGGGCAAGACGGTTGAGGCCGGTGAAGTGGAAAGCCGAGGGCCCCCCGGTTGGAGGCATCTCTCGTGGCCTCCCCTAGGCGCTCCCATTGCGCAGGCTGCGGGCTGAGCTGAGCAGAGGAGGGGGCTCGGCCCACCCAGCTGCGTCGACGGCCGCTGGCAGGAGGCGAGAGGGGTCGCTGTGGAGCAGGCTCTGTTCCTCTCCCACCTCCCACCCCCTAAATAACGGGGCCGGGGAGAAGCGAGGAAGAGAGGAAGCGCGTTGGGGGTGGAGAAAGGAGTTCACTTTGGCGGCTTCCCTCAGGGAAGAGCTGAGCGCGCCAAACAACGAGCTAATCTCCCGCCGCCGCCGCCGCCTGGCCGGAGAGGGCGCCGAGCGCTCAAAGAGGCGAGCCAGGTAAAAGGGACGAGTCCTGGTCGCGAAGGAGCGAATCAGAGAGGGGGAGGGAAAGCAGGAGGCGAGAGCCGCCCTTCAGCCTGCGCCCAACTTCATTCGCGCGCGGCGGCGGCGGCTGCAGGAGAAGGAGGAGACGGAAGGCGCGCCTTCCCGCCCGCCTCAGGTTTGGTGTCCGCCGACTGCCAGAGACTGGGTCCCCGTCGTCGGCTTCTGAAGCTTCAGGCAGCGGCTGCGACGACGACCGAGACTGCCTGGAGGGCTGTTGCGGAAGAGGCGAGGAGTGCGCTGCAGGAACAGGCGGCTCCCCCTACTGTGCGTGTGTGTTTGTGGAGCAGCGGCGGCGGCTGCCGGACGGTGAAAGAGCGGATTATTCCTGGCTTCCAGAAGTTTGTTAGCCGGGAGGATGCATTATGAGGAGCCCTCTTCGCCGGCCTTGCAGAGACCGCGCTATGGCTGTAAGTACCCCGGCGCTGACTTGCCTCTCTTGCTGCCAACTCACTTTATTGATTACATTTGGGCTTGCGCCAAAATGGAGCACCTAGCCGGGACGGCGGCGTTGCACACGCACGCACGTACAGACGTGTATCTCCCCCCCCCCATTTCTGTTTCGCGGGGTTCTGGGGAGAGACTCCCGAAGCGCTCAGGTGTCGAGGCCGCCCTTGCCCCACAGAGGGACACGTGTGCGGGAAGGAGAGGTGTCCTTGGGGGGCGCTGTTTGTGGTGGAGGCGACGGGAAACACCTGTCGCTGGCTTGTTACCTGAGCGCTTTGCAGGATGGTTTCTCTCCCTCCCTGCGCGGCTCCAGCAGGAAGGATTTCATAGGTCAAGGTGTCACAAGCAGATGGCGAGGTGTCCGTGTGGCTTAGGTAATCTCTCAACAAGCAAGCAGGCTGAGAGAGAACTTGCTTGCTTGCTTTTTGAAGACTCTTCTGCTGGCGGAGTTCTGGAAAGGAATCTGATGTTAAATGCCCTTTTAAGTTGTGGGGGTTTTATTGGCGGAAAAATGGTTCTGCCATAGAGTGTACATGCAATGTGTTAAGGCAAGGATTCCAAACACAAGTGAATCACATATTTGCTTGGAAATAAGCTCCTTGAGATCTCTAGGACTTACTCCCAAGCAAGCGTCCATAGAGGTGCTTAATACTGTAATCCTATACATGTCCACTCAGAGCTAATAAGCTCCATTTAGATAAATGGGACTTACTCTTAGGGATGTGAATACTGTATATGGCTGTGATCTCAGACTACAGTCCCTATAGATATGCCATGCAGGGAGTAATGACCAATTGATTCCCCCAACAGAGGCTACTGTGCAACATCTCATTTTGCACATGCATTTACAAAATATGCAACCCCCCCTCCTTTAGCATTAAGAAAATAGATGTGTGGTTAAAAATTATGTACAAAGCGGTTCTAATCTGTGTGTGCCCGCTTCTCTAATTCCTCCTAGAAGTGAAGGAATTTCTGGATTTGTTTTATCTTTAGGAGCTGGATGTCTGCACCATTAATCAAAAGATCTTTGCTATTACATCTGAATGGGATGCAAAGTTAAATTAGAGTAGAATGTACTTGTATCGTGTTTTATGCCTGAATCGTTTATGTTGGGAGGGTGCTGAGAACACAGAGTGCCTTGACATTGTCTCCCAGCTATAATTTCCACTGCACCTTGGCAGGGAGGAGCCATGACAGTTAACTGCTGCTCTGGCTGGGCAGCAAAGGTATGCCTGTTGTTGCAACTGTTTACCACCCCCACCCCCAGCTGAATGTGCTATTAAACTTGCAATATTGCAAAAGGCAACTGCACTGTTCTCTGACTGCTCCCCCATTCCTTGAAATGTTCCACATTTGCCTGGCAGAGTTTGAAAGGGCTCTTAAAATTTTAAGAAGCCTGCATAAAATTTTTAGCTACAAGCCCTGCACGACCCCTGGGTGTCAGCCTCAAATGATAAGGCATATAGAATGCCTGTAACCTTGCCTGCAGGTGCCCCTACTCTGATGAAACCTCCAAGGTTTCAGAACAGCACTGTGCAGTTTCATAATAAAGACACCTTGTTTTAGAGGACCTTTGCTTGCCGGTGTTCTGTTGATGAGCTCACAGTTCTGAAAAGTCAGCCTTCCTTAAAGCTTTTGAACTGGCAGGCTATATACTTTGTTCCTTGGTTGGGGCAAGCTAGCTATCCTAATTCACAAGGCTTCTATGACCTTGATGACTGCTGACACTAACTTGCTTGGGTAACATGCAGGAAAAGCACATAATGATATATTGTTCCTCTTCCTCCTGCTGCCCTGTCCCAACCTGCATTAATGCCACCTGCTGCTGCTGCTGAGATCCTCAAGAGGCCATCATTTTGGCTGAAGTGCGTGCTCTTTTCTCTGGCAATAATTGCCTACAAAGCATACCACGAGGCTTCATGGCAGAAGTTCAGAGTTCTCCTTCAGACTGAGCCAGGAAGTGGTTTGAGAAAAGATGTACCTTTCTGAGAGTGATAGCAACGTAAAGCTGCAAACAGAGGAAACAGTTGTTCTTCTTTGGCAGAGCTGAGCTAAGGGAACAGTTTCCAAGAACAGTTTTTTAGCCTCTGCTAGTTTCAGGTGTATTGAATACTATGCATTGTATTACTCATGGTAGCAAAGTGACATGCAAAACCAGAATCTCCCAGTCATAGAGTAACTAATAAGTAGCTTACAAAAAAGGTGATCTTGAAAGAAGCTAAGCTCAAAGTCCCATCTTGCCATGGCCAAGTCTTCTGGACTTGCACCTCATTTTCCTGTAACCTGATTTCCCCTTCTCTAATGGTGGTGGGAAATATGTGCTGACATACAGGGCAGAGCAAATAAACTGGTCCTGACAGTTTGTAATGCTTGGGTGTTCCCATAATGGTTTTTTTGTTTTTGTTTTTTAAAGTTATTCATGCTTACTCAAATGTTATGTTGTGTTGCATGGCTGTTAACTCTTCCAGGCACCAAAAGAATCTTATTGTGATAAATAACCTGCTGAGCTTTTTTATTCACAGTCAAGTAGGGTACACCTGAAAAGTTATACCACAACTCTTCTGAAGCAAGCTAGTTGTACTTTATGAATGTAAACAATTTTGCTTTTCATTGACAAGGTACCTTGATGGTAACAGCCAGTGTGGTGCAGTGGTTAGAGTGTTGGACTAGGACCTGGGACATATAGGTTCGAATCCCCACTCAGCTGTGAAGCTCACTAGGTGACCTTGGAGGAACAGATGAGATATAAATGTAAGAAATAAATAAGAAATAATATATTCATTCTCACAAAAAGTAGAGGATACTCATCAGATAGGGAACTGAGGCAGGAGGCAACTTCTGGTTTTAACATGGAGGCAAGCACAGTGAGCAGCTGTGGCCAATGCCAAATCACTGACAAGTGTATCTGCCTTATGTTGCATGCACATCTTCTTATGTGTACATGTTAAAAACAAAGCAGGAGCCAGGAAGTAGCCTTCTGACCTGCCCATAGTTACTCACTGAAATGATCTGAGATTTAAGCCCAAGTCTGCTGAGCTCTTAAACCCTACACTTTGTCACTGGAACAATACCAATACAGTTATTTCTGACATTCAGTTCTGTTTCTGACACATGCTTTACATTATTTGCTATTAAGTTTTTGCTGTCAGCTGCCAATCAAACTTGAGTCAGTCTAGCTACCGGTAACTTGTTCTATATTTGGAGATCAGTGTTTTGCAAAGAAAATAAGAAAGGCTGTAGGGCTTTTAGGTTCTCCTCCACCCACTCCCGAGTATTCTTTAATTCATGTGATATTTTATTTTAAAAAACGCTGCTGTGATTATAATGTAGATAAATTAAAATTCCACATGGACTTGTGCGTTGTAGTTTACTATGTTTTTAATATGATCATAACTGATATTTTAAGAGTTGTTGTGGCAACTGAGAGCTTTTGTAACTCCAGAGGGGTAGCCATGTTAGTTTGTTGTATCAAAAACAGCAAGGAATCTTGTAAGTACCTTGAAGGTTAAAACATTTTATTATAAACTTTTGTGGACTGGGGAAAACTTCATCAGATGCATGAAGCGTCTTCCTCAGTTGCAGGTTTACAGGCGTGTTTTATTTCCCTCTGATCTTTTTGCTTAATTTGGTGTTCATCTTTAAGTTGGCTGGGGTAGAATGTGTCCTTTTTGCGTTACTGCACTTTAGTTAATAATTGTCTGATATATTGTCTGATCTTTCATAAGTGCCTGTTTTATCACATGCTCTTTACTTTTGAAGTGCATTTTTTCTATTTGAGTGTATGCCATAAATTAGTTTCTCAAGAGTTACAATATGTTAAGTAGCCATTGTAATGTACTTGATTGCTTGAGATCAGTTGAGTGACTAATGATTCGAGGCACAACAGCTAGTATGGAAGCAACTCAGTGACCAATAATTTCTGGAAGCCTCTTTTCAAGGGCCTGTCAAGACTCCTATCACTGCTTGCTGGGGTTGGGCTGAGATTAGTGTTCTGAAGAGGAAGTGTGTGTGGCAGAGAGAACAGTTCCGCAGATGAACTGTAGCCAGCAAGTTAAGTCAGGGAGGAAGACGTCCCTGTGTTTTGTATGTCTGTTGTGACTAGCTAGAAAAATGAACTGGAAAAGGTTGCTTTTTCAGGCTTATGTTGTTGCAGTGTTGTCTGGTTTTCCATTCTTAACATGTTTGCAAATTCACTGATTATGCTAAGGAGAGAACACTTGCTATAGCAAGTGAATGTGCAAATATTGTAAGCATAGGGAACTCGACAACACTGCATTGATGCTAGTGTGCAACAGTGCTAGCAAATTCATTTGCTAATGCTATGGTAAGTGCCCTCATCCCCTCACGAGTGGTTGGTGAGGCCCAGATTCATCCTTCTTCCTGATCTTGCAAGAAGCTGTCCCAATGTCAGTGGTAGTAGGCTGGGGAAGGTATAGTTGGAGTGTAATAGCTGATCACCATCGGGGGCAGGGAGCCCTAGATGTTTGGTCCCTGTCTGCTGCCCAAGTCCTCCCACTCCTACACAACCTCTGGTAGCTTATCCATTGAGCCTTCTGGTTTGTTGGTGTTGCTAGTGAATGCCAGGTCAATTCATGAAACCATGCTCATCTATGACTTGATTTTAGATGAAAGGAATGACCTGGTGTGTACTACCAGTACTACCTAACTCAGCTTTGTGCATCTGGGTACTTGATACAGCTCCAGACCAGACTCAGGGTGTGTGTGGGGTGTGTGTGTGTGTGGGGGGGTTGCTGTTAATAGAAGCACCATCTCCTTTACCAGAAAACCTACTGATCATAGTCTGCACCTGGTGTTGGGCCAGAAAAACGGCCAGGGGATGCTGCTGGCCTATTGAAAACCCAGTGACATCCTGACTAAGTGAGCTGAGGTAGTCTCAGGTGTGGTGTTGTGGGACTTAGTCCTAGGTGATTTCATATCCACATGGAGGCTCAAGACTTCATGACAACTATGGGGCTGCCTCAAAATAGTCATTGTGCAGGGCACACCCTTGACTTGGTCTTTACTATGAGTGATATGAGGGATGGACCAAAGATGGTGGTGAAATGCACTCCTTGTAATGGTTGCACTCCCTGTTCAGATGGCCCACCTTTGGAGACTGATGGAACCTGAAGGGTTCTTGAATGCTCTGGGGGATCTTTCAGAGGAGAAAGACAACAATCCTTATGCAATAGCAAGATGAAATGGGCAGCCTCCTCAGTGTTGTAGAGACTGAGCAGTTCCTTGGTATTCTGGGGAGTTCTGAGGTATGAAGCAAGCCAGACGAAGATTCCACACAAGTGGTGCAAATCTCACTCCAAAGCTGACTGACCTCTGGCTAATGCACATAATTGTGCCTACCATGTGGCAGCGTGGGCTGCAAAGAAAACTCACTTCACAGCTTGCATTGCATCCTTTGGTAGCCAGCCGATAGAGTTAATTTGTACAGTCCATTTGTTACTGACTCCCACTGTGGGGGAGGAATCGCTGGAGGATTTGAGGATTCAGTGTGACCAACAGGCTTCACAAGTTGCTTGACTTCATGTAGGACAATGTTGTCAATTGCTATTGGCCACAATGGCTATGTTACACTGTCAGAGCCAGTATGCCTCTGAAGACCAGGTGCTGAGAATCGCAGGCAGGCAGAATGCTGTTGCGCTCATGTCCTGCTTGCAGGCTTCCCACAGGCATCTTGTTGGCCACTGTGAGAGCAAGATGTTGGACTTGATGGGCCTGATCCAGCAGGGCTCTTCTTATATACTTACTGCAGTACTTCAGAGTGACCCTGACCCTGCAGTTGCTGCAGTTTCAGATGCAGTATCTAATGCTATAAGGGAACCCAGGTGGCGCTGTGGGTTAAACCACAGAGCCTAGGGCTTGCTGATCAGAAGGTCGGCGGTTCGAATCTCTGCGACGGGGTGAGCTCCCGTTGCTCAGTCCCAGCTCCTGCCAACCTAGCAGTTCGAAAGCACGTCAAAGTGCAAGTAGATAAATAGGAACCGCTCTGGCGGGAAGGTAAACGGCGTTTCCATGCGCTGCTCTGGTTCGCCAGAAGTGGCTTTGTAATGCTGGCCACATGACCTGGAAGCTGTACGCCGGCTCTCGGCCAATAAAGAGAGATGAGCGCCGCAACCCCAGAGTCGGACACGACTGGACCTAATGGTCAGGGGTCCCTTTACCGTTACCTTTATCTAATGCCATAGTCTAAAATACTCTGGTATTTTCTCATTTCTTTTCCCTCCGCAATCCATAGGTCTGCCGAATGGATAGCAACATTCTTGTTTTGTTCTTCTAAAGCACTTCACACACTTTTATGTGTAGAGGTGTATTAGGGAACCCCCTAATATGTAGAAAGCACAACCTTGTTTTGAGGCAGCCCGGTTTCACCTCCAAACTCATAGGTGCCTGACCACCTGAGATCAGTGTTAGGAGGTGAATGAAATGAAATGCAGGATGAATGCCACAATTTCAGTAGCAATGCAACTGCATAATCTGTGACCACCTTTCTTTTAAAATAGTACTCATGCTTGACTTCATGCTAAGAACTGGATAGGCTGAAGTTCTTGATCCACACTGCTAAAACTCTTTTAAAAAATCAGCGGCCGCGCATTTTGGAGTAGATTTGAATTCTCAACAATGCAAAGATGTATTGTAGCCATTAACCATAACACTTTATTTCAAGCATTGTTCAGCCAAGTGAAGCACTTAATGAAATTTCTTTTGATTTCACATTGGGATAATTTAAGCACATGCTTGGCTTTCCCTTTGAGAGCCATGGAACTTGTCTTTAACTTGTGTTTCAGTTGTGTCCACTGCTTGAAAAGATATCACTATTTAAATACATGGTTCCCAAAGTGGATAAGCGGGTAACTTTCATATAGTAATGGATTTATCAGGTGAGGAGAAACCTGAATGGAATAGCTTTTCTTCTTTAAAATAAAAGAGTCAGCCGTATGTGTACTTTCTAGGTGTACCCAGTGTTTTCCAGTTATTGCGGGTTTCTTCAAACAGTTCTCAGCTAGGTACAAGTATTGATGACTGTAATTTGGCAGCCAGACATGTTTATCTTCACCTTTTTTTATTCATAGTTAATGAGTAACTGCTAAATGAGGATGGCCACATAATGTCTGAATTTTCTTGAAGGAAAATACCTTAAAAGCATTCACAACTAGTATCATGCCCCAGTTTTAGGATCTCTGTCCTGAATGGCTAAATTTGGTGGTCTCAAAATCACACAAAAAGTAAGGTAAAGTAAAGGAAGTTGTGCTGGTTCATCAGAAAAATCCACAGTTAGTAATTCATGCCTTTTTTAGGCCAACCTTAACATTACAAAATCACGAGGAAGCTCCAGAGCTCTTCAATAGCCTGGTTCAGGCATAGGCAAACTCGGCCCTCCAGATGTTTTGAGATGGCAACTCTCACCACCCGTAGCTAACAGGACCAGTGGTCAGAGATGATGGGAGTTGTAGTCCCAAAACATCTGGAGGGCCGAGTTTGCCTATGCCTGGCCTGGATGGTACATTTCATCATCCTAATGCAAGTTCTGGAGTATTCAAAGGCTTACTTAAGATTTTGGGATTTTCTTGCAGGCCAAAATGACCTTTACTATTTTTGTGTTGTGGTGAATATTAAATATATCTGCTAAGCAATAGAATCCTAAAACTGGAAGAAACTGACTACCTACGCAGTGAAGATGGAAGTTTACTTTTTGAGAGCTACATGCCCTTCAGCCACTAGGCAATGCTATTACTGTTTGGCTTCTGTTGTCTCTTTTGCATAGTGTACCACCTAAAATTAATCTCCATCTTCACTAATATAAGAACTGCAAGCTTTAGTCTGATGGTGGTCTGTGGCACATCTTTGAAGAGCAGTGGGAGCAGTGTTTGTGACTGGCAGGTGCAATGACTGCCCTGCCAGTCTTAGAACCTAGTGGTCCAGTCTGCCCATAAGGTAAACAAGACAGACTTGAAGTGATGTTCTTTCTTTTTTGGAGGGGAAGGGGGGAAGGAAGCACTTGGAATACAATAAAATCAATTATAAGAAATAAAAAAGGCATAAAAATACAATTAAAAATCATACCTCATCCAGCATAGCACAATTGCTACAATAGGCAGAAAAGGCATGAAGTGGTCTTCCAAGGCCCTCAGCAATTTTCAAGAGGTTGGTTGGTGGTAGTTCGAAACCACTGGAGTAGAACAGGCTATGAAGGGAGTATTGTTGTCGCTTCCTGATAGGAACTGTGATTGCTTCATGATTAGCACTTGCACATGTGGGAACCAGAAGATAAGAACAAAGACCTGATAACATTGCATAGTTCTGATATCCATATGTGATAATACGTCAACTCTGCTTTTAATGCTTCTGTCCTATATTGACTAGGCACTTGCATTATTTTGTGACGTTCTTCCCTGGGTGATAACTTTTACCATGTCATTTTCATGAGGTGAGATGTGCTTGTGAAGGAGTCACCATAGGGCTGCCACCTTTTTGATTCCAATATATCATATGGCTATGATCCAGGTCTGCCACCTTCTTCCTCACAGAGAGGAGTTGTTTAAATGTGAGCCACAAATGTGGTGCTTGTCAGGAGGTCCTACACACGAGTAGGAGTCCGGCAGAGACACATGCCCAACTGGCATGTTATCTCCCTCCTGGTCGTTCGTTCGGAAGATTCAAAAGCTTTCTCCAGCCTGAACACCACAGCGACTGATACCAAGAGACATCAGCACACTTCAGGATCAGCAGAGTATAGGCAGTCAGTGTTCAGACTCAGTAGCACAGCTCTAAACGGCCTGGGCCCAGTATACCTGAAGGAGCGTCTCCACCTCCATCGTTCTGTCTGGACACTGAGGTCCAGCACCAAGGACCTTCTGGCAGTTCCCTTACTGAGAGAAGTGAGGTTACAGGGAACCAGGCAGAGGGCCTTCTCGGTAGTGGCGCCCACACTGTGGAACACCCTCCCATCAGATGTAAAAAATAAATAAACAACTATCTGACTTTTAGAAGACATCTCTAAGGCAGCCCTGTTTAGGGAAGTTTTTAATATTTGATGAATTATTGTATTTTAATCTTCAGTTGGAAGCTGCCCAGAGTGACTGGGGAAACCCAGCCAGATGGGCGGGGTATAAATAAATAATAATAATAATAATTTATTATAGCTGAATTTTGGGATGGGATTCAGGTTGGAAATAAGGGGTGTTCTTGCTATCTTAGCTTAAAATCCATTTGAACTTTGGTTTTAGGCTTGCTTTGCAAATAAATTTGGGGTACGTATTCCAAGCTGCTCCTATGCACATTCCCCAAAGCTTAGCTTTCTAGCAGCAACATTCAAGAAGTGGGCATGAACGGGGGAGGGCTGTTCCTTTAACCTTTGTTAGGTCTGAAAGCCTTTTTGCAGGAATTGGTAGCTTGCAAAGGATTACACAGTGTTAAAGACTTTAGTGTCTTTATACCTGGGTTCACGTTAATATACTTTAAATTAGAAACAAAAAGTGTCAGGGAAGCATGGAAATATAAGAGAGTAGCAGTTTATGTTGTGAACCACCCTTTGATTTTTGGATGAAAGACAGTATACAAATGTAATTAAATGATAGATAGATAAATAAATAAATAAATAAATTGGAGCAAACCAGTGCGGAATGTTGAAATGGCCTGTATCTGCTGCCAAGACAGAGTATGGAATAACTGGTATTGGGCTGTTGTGAGAGACTTGTGTGCTGGGGATAGATGGCAAGAAATTGCTGTCAATTTCTTGGTGGAAAACTTTGGGAGTTTCCTTGGGAGTTGGTCCTTCCTAACCTATTTTGATGCCCTTTGACTGGCCGCCTTGTTACCTTGTATTTGGAGAATTTTCCCAGTTACTATTTGAGAACTTTGAGCCAGAATATTAAGAGTCTTGGAATTAGGTGTTGTAAGTAAAGCCAGAATGTTGCATCTGATTATTTGTTGGACCAATTTAAAAAAGTGATTGATATGTTGTTGTTCAGTGTGGTTTGTTGTTCCATGTGGTCTTATAGAAAAATGCATGTAATCGGGTTTGGGGAATGACAGGTGAGTCATTCAGAAAATTTCTGGATCAGTGCTGAAGAAGTTTATTCTATGTGGTTCCCCACTTCAAGTGTTAATGGTGAGAGATGTGAGACAGAACCATTCATAAGTGGCAGCTGCAGCGCTTGGGTAATACCTAAATTGGCCTTCAGTCAACTGTACGAATTCATTGGGAGCCTTAGAATCTCAGAATGATTTAAGTTTCTAATTCTGATATTCCTGTTTGTGGGGGAAATGAGTTTTTATATCAATGGATACTTTGTTGGATATTATTGTAACAATTTATTTGTATAGAAAATGAAATGCAATTTAAACTGGTTTCACTTTTAATATAAGTAGTTCAAAAGTGCAGGCTTTGGAAGCCAAAGTATTCCCTCTAAACTTAAAATCAGATCAAAAGTAATCATGGAGAAAGCTGTTAGGAATTTCCAAGGTGAATTAAATGCTTATATTGAATTGGGAAGACTAAAAACCAATATTCTAGATGGGCAGCAAGTGACCTCTTGTGCTTTAAAAGGATTTGTTCCAGCTGTGTGAGTTGGAAAATCTAAAGCTTTCCCACCAATTAACCTAACTCTGAAACTCAGCAATTTGAAGTAATTCAGATGTATTGCGTCTGTAGAATGGTACAGAGAACCACACTACTGAACTTTCCCTGGCATGTTTTAGGAATGAGGGTCTTCTCAATGATGAAGGGCTGTGACTCTGTGGTAGAGCACATGCTTTGCAGTGCAAGAGATCCCAGGTACAGTTCCCAGTTTTCCCAGGTAGGGCTGGGAAAGACCTCTGTCTGAAACCCTGAAGAGCCACTGTCAGTCAGTTTAGACAATGCTAAGCAAGATGGAAAGGGACGCGGGTGGTGGTGTTGTCTAAACCACAGAGCCTAGGGCTTGCCAATCAGAAGGTCAGTGGTTTGAATCCCCGTGACAGGGCGAGCTCCCGTTGCTCGGTCCCTGCTCCTGCCAACCTAGCAGTTCGAAAGCACGTCAAAGTGCAAGTAGATAAATAGGTACCGCTCCGGCGGGAAGGTAAATGGTGTTTCCGTGCGCTGCTCTGGTTCACCAGAAGCGGCTTAGTCATGCTGGCCACATGACCCAGAAGCTGTACGCTGGCTCCCTCGGCCAGTAAAGCGAGATGAGGGCCACAACCCCAGAGTCGTCCGTGACTGGACCTAATGGTCAGGGTTCCCTTTACCTTTACCTTTAAGCAAGATGGACCAATAGTCTGACTCCGTTTAATGCAGCTGCCTAGGTTCTTATTTATATACCAGTATTCCCAGGATAAAGTGTAAGAAAACAATCCAAACATGTCACTTCAAAAGGTCTATGTGCAGTAATCCAAGCAGAAGAAACCTGGAATAGCTTTCATGACAAAGAAAGGAAAAGTATATTTGTTTCAAACCCATATATAAGAACAGGGGTTGGCAACCCACGGCCCATGCGCCAGTAGTGGCCCACGAGGCTTGTCTAACCACCCCATGGCGCCCCCTGCCGCCCCCCTGCCCGCTCTTACCAGTGCTGGGGACCGACTTCCGGGTTGATGGCGCCTGTGCATATGTGCACAGGTGCTCCTCCGACCTGGATGTGTGCCGGAAATAGCATGTGCACACGCACACTGGCGCTCCTCCGACCCAGAAGAGCGCATGTGCGCACACACTCTGGCCCATCCTCTGACGGACGGAGCGTCGACTCACCCATCCTCCGATTAAGGTTGCCGACCTCTGTATAAGAACATAGGCAGCTGTGTTTGCAGAGTGAATTCGGAGCTGATTTTGTTTTGCATATTTTTATATATGGTTTACAATAGTATAGATCCTGGATACAGTAATGATGTTCATTTAATGATTGCACAGAAATATAATAGCCAAACAAATACTGAGTTCTATTCAAATGAGATGAGTTTTACCCATGTCACAAGACTAGAATAATGTTTAAACTTTTGGGGAAATACTTGTTTAAAAAAAACAAGTTGAAGTTGTTCTGGGCACAGATTGCATGTTGCTGTGTTGATAATTTAACTCGGGTGGGAACCCAAAGTAATAGTAGTATTTTCCCCCCCTTGTTGATCTTCTTTCCACCACCACCCCTTATTAAGATAAACTGAAGTTCCAAACAAGAGAGCAGGTTTTTATGTTCTATCAAAACACTTCATTAGGCTGGATGCTAAGCAAAAAACAAAAGAAAACAAAAAAGCAGGTTGGAGGGAATTGGAGAAGGAAATGTTGTTGGGCAAGATGGGAAAAAGCCTGAATATGCATTTTGTAATATTCTTAAAATGGAATGGGGGAGGTTGCACTACTTGATTAGGCTAGAGCATGCTTGGTAGGAGGCGGGAGGAAATAATTTTAAAAATCTGAGTTTGCAGTAAAGACTAGGAACAGAGAAGCATGATTTGTTTCCTCATTCAAAATATAAATACCAGCAGTTTTTCAGCTCTGTCTTTAGCACTAATCTGGTGTGATACTGTCTGAGGCAAAGTAAAGAAAATGTGAGAGTACTTATTGGCAAAGATGGAAATCATTTTAATAATCACTTTATTATTTATAACCCACACATTTGACTGGGTTGCCCCAGCCACTCTGGGCGGCTTCCAACATTTCAGATAGTGCACTGCAAATTTAGTCAATGGAAGACATTGTTTTGCAAAGCTACCCTAATATGAGTGACCTGTAAGTATTCTATATTTATACAGCCTTTATTTTTCTTAGTATATTGTAGCTCCCTGCACTGCATTGTAAATCACTTACGAAATTTTTGAGTTTCACATGCAACTTGTCAAAAAGTTCACTCACCAAACTGTGGTGGTACAAATATCTTCTGGTTTCCAAACTATAGTCTGTTTTCCCCTGTTATAATAAATGTATGCAAGACACGTGCATGTGTATATGATGGCACTTTTTGCACCACTTTTGCACCACTGAAATGTATAATTATAATGGCTAATGGAAATAGATAATAGAATATTCATTGATTCATTTTTGCATTAACTGAGATTCTCCTATCCATTGTTCTAAACTTTAATCTAGGTCAATACTTCTAATTCTGTAATAGATATATAACAATGGGGGATATTTTGGGTATGGGGGCGTAATACTGGGGTCTACCATAGCTTCCCTGTTGTCGCACCAGGCCTATGTTCCTCTGCTTGCCTCTTGTCTCACGTAACCAGATTGCCTTTCAAAAGTTCTTGATTCATAAACAGGAGAAATAACTTTCTTTAAAATTGTTCCAACAATGCCATTCTGTTCTGTGAATCAGGTTTAGGATATGGTAATTTTTATCATGTTGCTTTTCTGCTAGTGGTGACAACAATCTTGAGCTGCAAAGTTTTGTAAACTATCCCTATAAAATTGAGATGCAATTTAACCTGTCTACTTAGCCTTGGCTCTCGACATTTCAGCATCAGCCAACTGTTTTATAAAACTACTATTTGGTTTTTAATAGCTGACTGGCCTCCATCCAGTAGTGAATTACCTTGGAACTGCATAGGCTCTTAATTCATGTGATCACCAGCTAAATACAAATTGGCTCAAGACAAGAGGTGAAAGTTCATTGGGTTATTTTACCAGTAACATGCTGGTATGGCTTTTGTGTGCAGAACTACATTGAACAACAGCTACTTTAACTCTGCTAGGATAGCTCAATCAGTAGATCATGTGACTCTTTTCGAGCCCTGCATTGGACAAAAGATTCCTGCATTGTAGGGGATTGGTCTAGATGACCGTTGTGATCCCTTCCAACTCTACAATTCTATGATTCTAACACAGGAGAAAGCAATAGAACACAGCAAACAGGTTTCAGAGTGTGTATGTATCATCAGCTACAAACTGGAAAGTAGTTTTGTTCAAATAAATGTGGGAAGCCACCTACACCCACACTTCCTACTTCCTCTTAAATCTACCAAACACATTTGCAATACCTGGTGAATTTACATTTTCCCAGTGCTAAGAGAGAGCATATGGTATTGCTTACTGAGGTAGTATGGAATCATAGAATTGTAGAGTTGGAAGCAGGGTGGATAAAAATCAATGATTTTTTTTTAAAAAATTGGATTTTTTTGATTTAAATCGGATTTTTTTGATTTAAATTGGATTTTTAAAATAAAATGCTTTTGGAGGAAAAATCTTTCTAAATATAGTCTTCTATTTAAGTTACATTGTAGTCCAAAGGCTATTCATCAGGAAATAAGGATTTGTTTTAAGTTTATCAAGTGTGCTAAAACTCAGTCTAAGTTTTTTTTTAAAAAATGTTTAACCACATCAGTTAACAAACATGGATACATATGCTATCATGTTATTGTTTTAGTTAAATAAATTGTTTAAATGGTTATTAAGGAAATGATTATTTTTCTCCTTCCAATAAAGTACAGCAGAAAAGTTGTCCAAATATAAACAGTTAACTTATTAAACCTCACCATAATTTCATAATTATCTGTCTATGTATTTCTAGTAGTATAACCAAATCAGTAATTTTTGATATAACTGTAAAAACTACTCTGAAAATTTATTATTCCAAAAATGAAACCTTCATATGGTTGTAAATATTAAGATTATACCAGCAAGAATGAGTCTTTCTGTAAAAAAAATATTTAAATCAAGTCTTACTGACTAGTGATTTAAATGAAGCCTTACTGACTAGTGATTTAAATCGTGATTTAAATCGTGATTTAAATCAATTTGATTTAAATCAAATCCACCCTGGTTGGAAGGGACCTCTAGGGTCATCTAGTCCAGCCTCCTGCAATGCAGGAATCTCAACTAAAGCATCCATGACAGATGGTCATCCAACCACCGCTTTAAAACCTTCAAGGAAGAAGAGACTACCACCTCCCAAGAGAGTCTGTTCCACTGTCTAACAGCTCTTAGTGTCAGAAAGTTTTAGAATAGAAATACTTTATTGTCACTGTACCACATGTTTACAGTGAGATTTTTCCTGATGTTTAGTCAGAATCTCCTTTCTTGTAACTTGAACCCATAGGTATGGGTCCTACCCTCCAGAGCAGGAGAAAACAAGCTTGTTCCCTCCCGTATGACAGCCCTTTAGATATTTGAAGATGGCTGTCGTATCTCTTCTCAGTCTCCTCTTTACCGGGCTAAATATGCCAACTCCCTCAACCGTTCCTCATAAGGCTTGGTTCCCAGATCCTTGATGATCAAAGTAAAGCAACCTGTGTCTTATTCTATTTCAGATAGCAGGTGGGGGTCCAGGTGAAAATGCTTCTTTGTACGAAGAGATTCCCTAGATATAGAAAATTAATATGGCAATGTCATGGGTTATAGCTCTGCCCAGCCAAGTTGCCACTACTCCTTTCAACAACATGCTAGTTTTTTATGTTCACTGAATTTCTTTGCTGTCAGAAGTGGTACAGCACAGATACAGATTTATGGCTTAGATGTACCAGTTGCACTAAGATCTCTGTGCTGAAAATTGGGAATAGTGTGTAAGGCATTTGTTTATTTGTTTGTTTGCTTTATTGCCCACCCTTCACCATAAGGTCCCAGGGTGGGTCATAACAATTTAAAAGGCAACATTAAATGCAGTTTAAAACTGCTACAGTATGACAATTTGCCAGCACTATTGCAACAATATGGTTTCGGTATTGCACTTGTGGCTTACCAGGAATGTGTGGGTGACTTTTAATTCACTTCTCCCTGGTGTGAGTGGAAGCAACAAACCACTGACTTAGTGTTGCATCCAGAATAAGGGGTCATGGTTTGTTTTACTCCCTGGCTTCTTCACCATGGTTTGTTTAAGCAAAGCCAATCACATACATTGGTTTGGCATAACTAGTCAGGCATCATAAGGAGCAAAGCAAATGTGATCTATGCATGCATGGTGAGCTGCTAACTGAGGTTTACTGTGCCATGTGCTTGTTTGCTTGGATAAGAAACTGGAGGGTGGCACAGTGTGGCTTAATAGGATATGTGTTAGTCTGTACCACATCTTCAGATGATGTGCTGAATGGTGCCTAGACTAACATGCATCTAGTTAAATGCAGAGATGTGTTTGTAGGCTTATCTTTTGCTGCAGATGGTTATGTAGAGATTCTTCCAAACAAAGCTATCAGCACTGTATGCTTCTTCCTCGCTTCCCCACCCCAATAATCTCATTGCATATCAACATTTATCATGTCTAACATCCATCAATAATTCATTAATGCCTTCAGTCTTATGTAATATAAATATATATCTATTTTGCATAGGTTAAATTTAGCAGAGTAGAATGTATCACATTTTTGGCAAGCTGCCTGTTTCATGAAACTGATCTTTTGCTTCCTTCCTCTCTTCCATTCTTCCCTTATCCCTCCCTCACAAGATGCCTAGATACTGGGGGTGGGCAAATTATGACTTTGCCACATTGATATTTTGAGTATTTTGTTGCTATTTTTTTTTTTTAAATCCATTGCTCAAAAAGCTCAACTTTATGTTCAGTCTACATGCCTGCCGTGCACCCTGGTTGCCATAGCAATGTGGAAAAGCTCTAGTTTTCAATGTACCGGTAATCTGCTTCCTCAAAGAGGCCGAGCTTTCCTTAAATTCTAAAGTAGCTTTTTAAAAATGGCATTGATAAGAGTTGGTGAAATAGTAATACAAAACATTTCTCCTCCAGTGAAACATACTGAAATGTTTTGTTCGTGTGTGTGTGTGTGTGTGTGTGTGTGTAAATCCTGCAATTGCTGCGGGCCTGTTTCAGTCAACGATTTAGGATTGCTGCTTAATAGTTCTATCATTGCACTTAAATAGGAAATATCTTCAACTGGACAGTAGACTAATGCTATCTTTTCAAAATATCTGGCACATGAGTTATATAGAGAGTAGTTAACGAAGACTGAATGTCAACGGCAACCTTATGGCATGGTGGCAAAGTTGTAATCTTGAAGTAGTATATCTCACAGAGGCCTAGCATGTGCTGGGCTGGGGGCCCCTCTCCCCAAGTGCATTTTTTTGAGAGGGCATAACCAGGTGCCCCCATGACAGGCTCCCTCATTGAGGCTGGAACCATGGGGAGGGAAGCCGCACCTGGGCTGGGCCTGATGCCACTCATCTGACTTCGGTTGCTCTAGCCAGTCTGGGAGACTTCCAACAAATCAAACAAATTGATTTGTATGCAGGTAAAGGTAAAGGGACCCCTGACCATTAGGTCCAGTTGCGGATGACTCTGGGGTTGTGGTGCCCATCTCGCTTTACTGGCCGAGGGAGCCGGCGTACAGCTTCCGGGTCATGTGGCCAGCATGACTAAGCCGCTTCTGGCGAACCAGAGCAGTGCACGGAAACGCCGGCTACCTTCCTGCCAGAGTGGTACCTATTTATCTACTTGCACTGCGTGCTTTTGAACTGCTAGGTTGGCAGGAGCAGGGACCGAGCAACGGGAGCTCACCCCATTGCGGGGATTCGAACCGCCGATCTTCTGATTAGCAATCCCTAGGCTCTGTGGTTTAACCCACAGTGCCATGGAGAAGATGGCAATTCAGTCCTTGGCATCTCCATTTAAAAGCTCTTGAGGCAGGAAAGACATTTGCCTACGACTTTAGAAAACTGTTACCATTTAACAGTAGACAAGATTGGACTGGATGGACTAGTAGCCTGACTATAAAGCAGTTTTATATGTGCAGGGAAGCGCTGTAGCTCAGGGCAGAGAATGCAGAAGGTCCCAGGTTCAGTCTCCAGCATCTCCAGATAAGGCTTTGGGACTTTGTTTCAAACCCCAGAGAGCTGCTGCTAGTTCGTTTAGAGGCAGTACTGAACTAGGTGGGCCAATGGCCTGACTTTGGTATAAGGCAGCTTCCTACATTCCAGCTGGGTTAACAGTGACTTAGAGATTTATTAACATGGACCAGAGCCCAAAGGGCCACTTTAGGTGTGCTCAGATGGCTTGGATATATGCCCAGTGTGGTTCTTCTGAATGGCAAACCCAAATGCTATTTTGCAGAGACAAAGTAGTATACAGGATAGAGTGACTTGGAGGAGCACCAAGATTGCAATTTCAAAAGTAATTTGGCATAATGCAAGAGTGGCTTTTGCTAGGAATATTGAATCCTTAGACCTCCCTGAATATGCAGAGCTAGTTGCACTGTTCTTTGGATCCAGATCATCATATATTTGGATCCTGGGAGGAACTGTACTATTTGGGTAAATTGTTTTTGTGGATTATATTTAAGCGTTGTTGTTTCTCTCTCTTTCCAATGCCTGCTGCTTGCCCTCATTCCTGTTACTTGTAGATTTCTAGATGCAGAGCCCTTTGTCTAAACATCACAATGGAGAGTATTATATGACTATCATCTCTAGTCTTGTTTATCTTATCTTGCCTGACAAACAGGATTTGTCCTTCCCTCGTTCTTGACTCCTTATGCTGCATACAGCTTTCATGATTATATAATTGAAAAGCTAGTTAAGAAATGAAACTTACCTTGTCTAACCCACTGCTAATCAGTACAGAGAAAGAATCTTGCATACAGTATAAGTTAGCACAAACTAATCTATTTTGAAAGTTGTTTTGGTTGTGCATCACTAACAAAGAGATGAGGAATGAAGCCCAGATAAAACAAGCAAATGCTCTAGCAACTAATAATTTACTACAGTGGAATAAACTCTACTTTTATTAACTTGAGTTGTTCCCTGTTGACTTAAATTATAAGCTGATTGCAGCCAAAGTGTTTTGCTTTTACCAGAGGTTAAGTCTGATGCCAAAACATCACAAACTGTGTGAACAGAGAACCCAAATTCTCCATGTGGAACTAATAAGCTTTTAATTGCTTATTTTTATCTTTTGTTTTGATTTTGCATTGTTTTTGTTTATAATTTTTGCTAAGTACTTATTGTACTTATTGGCTGAAGGGCACTATTCCAATAAATAAATTGGCAAATAAATCGACAGCAGTTCTGTGAATTTTGCCGTTATTTTTGTGTGTGCACATTTCTATTTGCACTTGATGCCAGAATTGCCAGCTTTGTTTTTTAATTGACTTTCTTAAATTTGAGGGTTTGTGTAGTTCTACCTATACACACAAACTTGATGCAGTGAGCTGGTTCAGCCAATTATATGTTGTTCTTATCTTGGCTTATTAAATCAAGTCTTTCACACAGTTTTGAGTAAACTGCAATTTTAACCTGGAAGTCTCTAATTAACCATAATCTTCCCTTTCCATTCAAATTTGGGGATTATTTTATACTTTGAAATATTGTTTTTGTATTTTGACTTGTTAGCCACCTTGAGTCCTCAAAAAGTAGACTGGTTATATGATTTTAAAATAAATATGTAAATAAGTATGGTTACCAGCTTCAGAAAAAGCCAGGATATTGAAACCACAATTTGAACTTGGTTTAATTTCCTGGCTTGTTGTGAACCTGGTAACCAAATTTCCTGGTTCAGACAAAACAGGAAACTGGTTAATTGAATACTTCCTGGTTACGCTATGAAGAGATAAGGGTTTGCATGCATGGACAAAATACTCATTGATATCTTAGCTTCTTAAGGCAACATTTCATTGTCCTTATAGGAGGGGCAAGGTAGTAAGAAAAATATAAGATCATGGAAGCACCCCACCTATTGGGTTAAGAAGCAGCTTGGTGATTATAGTCACAAGAAACCAGTGGAAGGAAAAGCTTTCGTTGGAGGAACTGGAGGAAGGGATTAATTTCTTTCCTGAGCGCAAATCATCCCATGTGTGAGATAAGCCAACAGGTGCAACGTCAGCCAAACCAATTGCTATGGCAACAGCCCAGTGCCATCTATATAAATGATTAAGGCATGTCAATCAGTGAGTCTGGCCATGAGTCAGAGTCTGTGTTACATCTTGGAACTGCTAGAGCAACAGAAATGCTTTCTACTTGTATATATCAGTATCTGTATCTGCAAAGCCTACAAGCTGTATGTATATATCAACATCTGGAACTGCCAGTCTGAACACATTCCTACCTTCCACAGTGCTTCTCAGTGGCTTATGGTTATCTCATAAGATAGAGGGTTTCATCATACCTAAACAGTGAGCTTCATGGCATAACAGGTGGCCTTGGTGGTGCAGAGTGCCTTCTATCCACTTTGGCAGGTGGCCCAACTGCACCCCTATCTGGACAGGGATAACCTAACTTCTGTTATCTTTGCTCTGGTAAGCTCTAGGTTAGATTACTGCAACGCGTTATATGTGAAAATTGCTTAGGATCTTGGCGGACCCCATTAATAATTTTTCTGCCTGTTGTAGCAATCGTAACGTTGCATTATTTTTGCATTAAAATGTGAATTCCAATAATTCAGATTGTTATACAATAGAATTCTGTGTTTTTCTGGCTCCTAATCCTCTCTCTAGGGATGCGGGTGGCGCTGTGGGTTAAACCACAGAGCCTAGGGCTTGCCAATCAGAAGGTCGGCGGTTCGAATCCCCGCGACGGGCTGAGCTCCCGTTGCTTGGTCCCTGCTCCTGCCAACCTAGCAGTTCGAAAGCACGTCAAAGTGCAAGTAGATAAATAGGTACCGCTCCGGCGGGAAGGTAAACGGAGTTTCCATGCGCTGCTCTGGTTCACCAGAAGCGGATTAGTCATGCTGGCCACATGACCTGGAAGCTGTATGCCAGCTCCCTCGGCCAATAAAGTGAGATGAGTGCCGCAACCCCAGAGTCGGTCACGACTGGACCTAATGGTCGGGGGTCCCTTTACCTTTTACCCCTTTCTAGTCACTTCCTCCCTCCCATCACTTCTGGTCCATCTGTGAGCAGCCGCTGCTGCCGTTCACGGTTGCTCTGTGCCTATTCTTCACCGACAGGCCGTGGAACACCAGAAAGAAATTTGCTGTCCAATTTCAGAGAAACTGGGGCAAGGTTGAGGAGGTGCACGACTTGCTGGTGGCTACTGATAGCTGCAGAAGTCGGCAAGTGGGTGGTTCCTTCTTCCTCTCATTCTCCTCTTCAAAACCAGGAGCCCACTTTGTGAGGAGGGATGTAGACATTGCACAGTGTTGCTGTTTTGATCACCCTATACCAAACACTGCTCCTGGGTTGGGGGGTAGTGTTCTTTACCTGGAGGTCATATTGTAATGTCTGATGGTTTTTTGTGTTTTGAGGAGGAGGGGGAGATGGTTTGGGAATATGGTATTGCAAGTTATTGATTATGATGATGCTTTTGTTTTAATTGTAAACTGGTCTGATTGTGATTTTATTTTATAACATTTCAAAGGTGTTTCACCCTAGAATATGCCTGTGGAATTTGGGGTTGGGAACTGCTAACACCGAAAGTGGGACCCAGGCTCCTATGACATGCTGCCTTAACCTTGGCCTTGATTGTGGATGGGAGGAAGGAATAGCAGGAAAGTAGGGTTGGGGCTGAAACTTTCATTCCCTACCCTGCCCATCAAACTTAATGGACATTTTGTTTGTATGTTATAAATAGAAGAACCATTGTTTACACTCCTCTAATTCAATCTAACTTTCATACTGAGGCAACCCTACAGTAGTATTAAAAGAGCTTTTAAATTATAGAGGCAAAGCTCATGAAGCCTCTTTGTCTATGTATAATCTATAATCTGAAAGTGTGGAGTCACAAAGATGTTATTTCAGGCAGAGACGAATGGATAGCTGCTCAAAACATTCATGTAGCTTCCTCTCCTCTGCAATCATAAATTAGAAAGCCATATTGTTGTGTGTATTTGTGAAAGATTTTATCAAATCCCACAAAAGTGAGTATATAATTTTACTTCCCAATTGCTGAATAGAAAAAAAAGGATTAAAATAGTTTGAAACCTGTTTTAGAGACATTCAGTGTGTATAGCTATATTGATAGCCATCATGACTAAAGATAGTTGGATGATAGATAGATGATTGGGCTATCTATGATTCCCAGTATGCCTCTGAATACCATTTCCTGGGGAACGCAAGCAAGAGAGTTAAGTTGCACTCATGTCCTGCTTTGAGATTTCCAGAAGCATCTGGTTAGCCACTGTGGGAAAAGGATTCTGGATTAGGTGGCCTTTGGTCTGATCCAGCAGGGCTTTAAAAAAAAATTCTTAGGGCAGAAGTGATTGCTTCTGGATGTGGATGTTCCATTTAGCAATGTGGCCCAAAACTAAATTCATTGGTTAAAAATGCTTCCAAAGTTAGTAGCTTCAGATGGCTCCAGGAAATGAACAGATCCGCATTATGCAGAGGAAAGTGAGAAGGCCACAGGGAATGGCAATGCTTTATACTCCTGTTATGTGGATGATCATTAGGTTCTGATGAGATCCTTCTATTTTTCTCCTAAAAGAAACAAATTGGAATATGACCGAAAGATGCATTATTTTACTACATTTGCTTTGAATCTCCAAATCTATCATTTCATGCTGCCTTTAAATACCATTGCCCTTAAATATTTTATATTCTACTGTTTTGTAGCTGAAGTTCATAATGTCCTCTTAATTGTTAGCCTTTGTTTACCAATGTACTTTTGAAATGCTTGCGGGGAAATATATCTCACAGTTGTTCTGACTCAAGATTACTGCCTTTAAAAAAGTGAATAAACTGTATCTTTTAATGGGATGAGCATTCTTGAAATGATTAAGTATGTATCAACTATCTATAGAATGTTGAAAGTAAACTTTGCAAGTTCATAAGCTTGTTTTGAAGCAACTGTTAATCTTGGGTGCAAAGTATTCACATTTTCAGGATCCTCTCTTCCTTCTTTTCATATTATATTTCATATGTGTGTGTGTGTGTGTGTGTGTGTGTGTGTGTGTGTGCTAAAATATACATTTGTTTAACAAATGGTAATTAAATGTATGCATTAAGCTAAAACTAATAATGTCCAATTTATAAAAAGCAATTGCACATATTTAACAAATCATTCCCTCCCTCCCCCCAAGATATAATTGTTACTCTTCATTATGTGTAATTAGACATCATTTTGTATCTACAGCTATTGTGGATGATGCACGGCTTTCAGCGGAGGAAATGGATGAAAGGCGACGTCAGAATATCGCTTATGAGTACTTATGCCACCTAGAGGAAGCAAAAAGGTAATAATGACATTCCTTAAGTATATTAAAATCAGCCTGTTGAGGCTTCTGTCTCAAAAATACATCATGAATAGCATGTGTGGTTTACTTATAGTACTAAACCAGCATTTTACTGTCCTGGTCCCAACCCCCAGATGTGGTTTTGGGCAGCAAGCCCCTTCAGTCCCCGCCAGCACTGCCATGCATAGCATTAGGCTCACATGCTCCACGTTCCCGCTCCTCTGCCCACATGATACAACCTGAGTTTTATAAATCTCTGTATAATGGGTGGGATTCATCTAAGGAATCCACCCTGCCAGTGGAAGTCCTGTGCAAAGGCTTCCACAACAAGGTTTTCCACTTCTCCTCTCTCTGTGCCCCTGAAATTGGCTCTGTGGGGGTTGAGAGAACACACAGAACAGCATGCAGTGGGTGGGTGGGGGATCATTCCATCTGGCAAGCGTATCTGCTTGCACAGATAGAAAGTTCAATGTAGTGCCTTGTTGAATTCACCCAGAGTCTCCAAATGAGTCCCTAAGACAGTCCTCATTTCATATTTCCTTCTTGTATGGGGCTGATCCATTCCCATTGCATTATTAGTAGCTGAAACTTCTGCAACTGTGTGATAACACTAGTTAGGATGGTTGGAACTTAATATGGCTGTATCATTTTTTATTATTGGCATTATAACTGTGCCATACTTACAGCGCATTTTCCCATGCTAATCTTTTATTGGGGTTTTCATGGTAGCCATATGCAGAAACCGACGTTTCTTTCCATTACAATTGCAAGATGTTTGTGGTAATGGCCCATTTAGACATCAACATGTATGTAAAGTTAGTATTATGTTTGCTTCAGTGTGCATACCAGTAGTTCCTGGCTCAGAATTTAATTTACCGGTATTTACCGGTACTTTCCATTCTGTTTTTAAGTTGAAGAGAACCTCTTTCTCTACCCACTTTAAGTAGGGTTGCCATATTTCAAAGAGTGAAATTCCGGACAGCGTTTTTTTGGCAGAGTTGTTGAGCTTTTTTGGGGGGGGGCAAGTTATTGAGCTACTTTTATGGGAAAACAGCACTCCCGGCATGGGCTGCCATATGTATGGATTCCCCCCGAACATTTTACCCATTTCTGCCTGGGTACTGCTGCCAACTGCAGTGCTTTCTGTTGAATATGAATAAAGGAACTTTGTATATATTTGTATAAGTTCCTCTAGCTCTTAGACCACTTCTGTTCAATAATACTTATGAATGTGTTAAGTGTATTGTTCAGGGAAAATTGCCTTCTAAAAGCGTAAACATTGAGGTTCCTTTGCTTCTGAAATGTCATAAACTGCTATTTGCATGCTTGGGAAGAATTGTTAAACAGGATTGACAGTTACTGTCCTCAGTAACACTATAGCTGCCAGTTATATTGCCTTAATAAAGACTTACATTATATTTGAAGCTCCTCTTACTTTTTTGGTCTGCTTCCTATTCCTAGTATGGACTCAATAAGCTGCGTTTCTTCAAAAATTCAGTTCTAGTATTAGGACCACAGCATGGAGTAATCAGGAGAGTGTTATTGTGGACACTATCCAGTGAATGTCCATGAAACTCTTGCAGCAGCATCTCAATAGGCTAAAGCAGGGCTTCCCAAATTTGGGTCTCCAGCTGTTTTTGGACTACAGTTATTATCATCCCTGACTACTGATCCTGTTAGCTAGAGATTGTTGGGTGATAACGCCGAGGCCTGGTGCCTCCCCCCAAAGCAGCGTCTTCCAGGATTCATCACTCTGGTCTCCCGTCATGCTGATGTGGCCCATATCCAGGGACATGAGCACATGATTAGCAGAGTTCAAAACAGAAGCTCAGCCTTGAGGAGTAACATCTAAGCCTAATTTATTGCAAAATAAATCAAACGTAACAGAACAAAGAAAACATGGCTTCTCTCTCTGTCTTTCTTCCTCGGAGAGAGAATTGCAAAAGCAAAAGCTATACAGAGCGGAAACAGCGTATCTCAATTTCCTCTCACAAGACTCCAATAATCAGTGCTGGAATGTAAACAGACATGTGACATGTAACAATTCCACACACATCTGCAGCTCGGGAGGAATGGAATTCTCAACAGGGATGATGGGAGTTGAGTGGGACTTTGAATCCAGGACTGTTCTCTTATAAACAAGGTAAAAGGTAAAGGACCCCTGGATGGTTAAGTCCAGTCAAAGGCGACTATGGGGTGCGGAGCTCATTTCGCTTTTCAGGCTGCATTTCAGTCAGCATTTGTCCACAGACAGCTTTCTGGGTCATGTGACCAGCAAGACTAAACTGCTACTGGAGCACGGAAGACTGTGACGAGTGCCAGTGCGCACGGAAATGTCGTTTACTTTCCCGCTGCAGTGGTATGCTTTTGGACTGTTAGGTTGGCAGAAGCTGGGACAGAGCAACAGGAGCTCACCCCATAATAGAATCTTAATTGGTAATGGTTGTCCAGACCTTTGTCCTAAGACAAGATATTCTGTACCTAAAAGATTGCTTCATAAAAGCGTCTCCAACTTTCTTCTTAAACTAGTAAGAATACAGTCATACCTCGGGTTGCGTTCGCTGTGGATTGCGTTCATCACGGGATATGAACGCACCGAACTCGGAAGTACCGGAATGGGTTACTTCTGTGTTTGGCACTCCGCGCATGCGCAGAAGCACCGAATCGTGCGGCGCACATGCGCAGATTCGGCACGTCAGGTTGCGCTATTTTCATGTTGCGAACGGGCCTCTGGAACGGATCCCATTCGCAACCAGAGGTACCACTGTATTACAAAACATCAGTAGATGGTTCATTCTAGCACTGAGCTGTTCTTAAATTGGGGGAAGTTCTTCCTATTTTCACCTTCTGTGACAGACAATTCTTCTAGGTCTCCTATCAATTCTTTCCAGTGTTTTGACATCCTCCTTGAATTGTGGGTGCTAAACTGAATGCAGTATTCTGCCTTTTCAGTAGGGAAGTACTGCTATTGATCGCCATGCTTGCATCTAGAAATTTGACTGTGCATTTCAAAAGTGCCTCAGTTAATTAATAAGCCAACGTGGGTGTGTGTTTGTACTTTCAGCTGCTTTGTAAATTCCTGTTAACATTCTTCTTGTATCGTGGGTTTAATGAGAGAATTTTTCTGGGCTGAATTTGAAAGGGGAACTGTGGTGTTAATGATGGTGCTCCTGTAAACAGTGCTGTCTGTTACATTTTTACATTTACTAAAGAATAGGAAAGCAGTCTTTAAACATAGCAAGCTGACTGTAACCTTGTGGGGATAAAATTTGATCTTAAAACACAATTTATTCCATTTCATAGAGGCTGGAGCGAAACATCTGCTGAAGGTGTAATTCAAATCAGAAATGGCTTGGTGCTATACTGTTTCCTCATAATTTACTGGTTTTAAAGTCAGTTCTCAAAAAGGTCACTTGAATAATGTAAAGAAACCTTTAAAATTGTAGGGCAGAAAGTAATATTCTCAGGTGTTTTATAAAATGTCGGAAAAACCAACCACAAAACTGCAAAAGCGCTATTGGCAGGCAAAAAAATAATAATGAAATAAAGTAAAAGTCCAGGTGCTTGAAATGTGATTTATTCTATGCCCAAAGTGTTTCAGAACAAATCCTTCCTCAGGGGCATATTTTTAGCAACCGTCCTATCCATGTGCATGTGCCACTATTGAGACATGGGGCAGTAGTCTTATCTTATTTCAAGACAAGAGTTTCCTTGTCTTGTTTATCAAGTGGCTTTTTAGCAAGCAGTTTTTAAAGTTGCCAGGGTAGTTTTGCTTCTTTCCTCTAACTCTTTTTATTAATAGAAGTATGGAATAGAAGGGTATAGCTTTGAGATAAAGTGTTTTAAGTTTTAAATGTGCATATTCTAAGGATCAATGCTACAGCATATCCCCCCCCCAAAACACGCCTTCCCCCAATGCTGTTTATTATGGGTTGGCATAACCTCACTGTATTTAAATCAACAACCATCTGCTCCCGTATTAAAATCTTTCTGCCTGAAGGTCTTCCTATCTGTACCATTTGCCTTGTTTGCACGTCGCAGGTTTAAACCATAGGAAAGTTGAACACACAGCAGGCTGATGTATGCTGCTGAAATTGAGGGCACTTTGCTGCTCCTTCTCTTCTGTTCCTGCCTTGCTGCTGGGAGCTAAATCAGGGCCTAGTTTAGTGTTATGTCTTATTTCCTCCAAACAAACTTTGAGCAATAGGCGAAGAACAATTCTTAGTTGCAGTTCAAGGTTTGATGGAGAGAAATAAAATGTGAGGCCGGATTTGGACATAATGCTAAACAAAACTGTTTAGCAGTGCTTTTATTGTGGGGGGACGCATACCCCTAAACATTTTGTGAATCTGAATTTGGCCTCATTGAGGGGCAGTATTTCAATATGAGCAGGAAAATGAGAGTACCCCTAAACATTTTTTTTAATAAAAAAAATAGCACTGGCTTTAACTATGGTTTAAAGTGATGTGTGAACTAGCTAAGCCAATGTCTTGTGGTCACTTGTCTGATAATCAAAGAGTTGAGTGGTCTTGGTTGTAGTGCCAGTGAAATCTCATGGACTTGGTGCCCCCTTTGTTGTCAGACCTGAATTTTTTTATTATTATTATTTCAACAGCTTTTAATACTTTAGTTTTTCTGTTTGTTGCTTTTAATGAACTGCTTTACATTTATTAATGGCTTGTTTCATAGCTTTTTATTACATTGTGTGTGCTTTCTGTAAGTTGCTATGACTGCTCTGTGAGCAGAAGAATAGGGTACAGATATTAAGCAACATCCTATGCAGATCTTAGCAGAAATAATATTTTTGGAATAAGTGTGGCCTTTGTCTTTTTGTTTGGGTGTTTGTGCAGAGTTGAGTTCCATCTGCATGAAACATTAGATTTTGTTCCTCCTGGGGCTGTAGCTCAGTGGTACAGCTTCTACTTTGCATGCTGAACGTCTCAGATTCAATCCCCTACATCTCTAGCAAGGACTGGGAGAGACTCCTTCCTGAAATTCTGTAGTGCCACTCCCAGGCAGTGTACAGAATACTGAACTAGATGAACTAAGGGTCTGACTCAGTATAAAGCATCTTCCTGTGTTCCTACTAAGGATTTGAAAGACAGTTCTTCTAAACAAAATGCATGCTGTTAGCTGCATTTGGATGATGAGAGCATTTGCAATGTAAATAAATGTGTGATGTTTGTCTTTCTACAATGCCCTTCACTGTGTGTGGGGTTTTTTTTGGGGGGGGGGGTTAAAAAAACCCTTCAGAACTCATTGTTGAGTGGTTATTATTGAACAACTTGCAACAGCAAGTGTTACATCTGATTTCTCTCTCTCCTCACCAATCATTAAAACATGTGAAACATTCTTAAGTACAATCTTATCAGGAGTAAGGTTTGACTGTGCCCACTTAAAACTAGTTGAAACTAGGAATGCTGATAAGGTAATTGTAATGTAGCCGTGCAGTTCAACATCTCAAGTTTTATTGCAGTCCTAGCATTGCAAATGCAAACAATTGAAAACATAAGAGGAACTCTGTTGAATCAGACCAAAGGTTCATCTACTCTAGCATCCTGTTTCTCACAGTGCCCAACCAGATGCTTCCAGGAAGCCCACAAGCAGGGCTTAAAAGCAACTACAATGGTACCTCAGGTTACAAACACCTCGGGTTACAAACACTTCGGGATACAAACTCCGCTAACCTGGAAGTAGTACCTTGGGTTAAGAACTTTGCCCCAGGATGAGAACAGAAATCGCGCGGCAGCAGGAGGCTCCATTAGCTAAAGTGGTACCTCAGGTTAAGAACAGACCTCCGGAACGAATTAAGTTCGTAACCCGAGGTACCACTGTACCCTCTTTCACTGCTGCTCCCCCCCTAGCAGTTGGGTTTCTGTAGTATTTCTGATTTCTAAACATGGGAGTCTCCCCAGAACCATCACGAAAAATAACCATTGATTGATCTATTCATCATACAGAGCCAAGTGTGGCATATAAAGTACATTTATATCCCAGCTTTTCTCCAAAGGGCTCAAGGTGGAGTGCAAACTTCTCCCTCTCTTCATTTTATCCTTGTGACAACAGTGTGAAATAATGGGACTGCAAATTGTATGGATAGGGAAGATTGCTTTAGTTGCTGTAGAGTGAGGCTATTTTGAATGCTTCTTAGGCCTACTAGTTCGCAGAAACAGCAGACGTGGTTGCATAACGGTTCCTTGGTCTTAATACTTTCAGACTGCAGGTGGTGAAATTGCATGGTTGCATACTTCCCCAGGAGGAAAATTTGCTGCCCAGACAAAAATTATAGAGCAGTGAGGAGAAGACTAGGCAAGCTTAGGGATGTGCAGAGGTGATTTACAGTACAGCAGCAAGAATTCTGACTACCAATTGCTTAACAATAATGTCAGAAAGGGGCCTTCCAAATTACGTAAGACATAACTGTGAGCTCCATTCTGAAACTGAAAACAAAATTTTGAGCTAGCCATAGAATTCCGTAATCCCAGCCCTGCCATTATTTTGCACCTGGCTCTTGATTACCGGTACTAAGGTTCTAGTAAAAATAGCAGCAGCAAAGTAGATCCTGCAAGCCTGAAATACAGGCAACTCCTGGTCATTGCGCGCTTGCGTGAAATCACATATAATCGGAACACCCATTGAAAAAGCCTGTGAACACCCTGTTCTGACCCTTTTTGTGATGTTGTTGGGTCTGCGTTCCTCGCAATGCATGGCTACGCACATACCGGACACACCTCAAATGGTCGCTGCCTGTATGCCCATGCCTGGGCTAATCACAGTGCCAATTTTGCATGCATGAGAGGCAGCAGTCAACCTTTTCTTTAAAGCACACTCTGTTACATGACTGTATATTTGGAGACGCGAGTGGCGCTGTGGTCTAAACCACTGAGCCTCTTGGGCTTGCTGATTGGAAGGTTGGTGATTCGAATCCCCACGATGGAGTGAGCTCCCGTTGCTCTGTCCCAGCTCCTGCCAACCTAGCAGTTCGAAAGCACGCAAGTGCAAGTAGATAAATAGGTACCACTGCGGCAGGAAGGTAAACGGTGTTTCTGTGCGCTCTGGCTTCCATCACGGTGTTCCGTTGTGCCAGAACAACCTGGAATGCTGTTTGTGGACAAATGCCGGCTCACTCGTCCTGAAAAGCAAGATGAAAGCCGCAACCCCATAGTCGCCTTTGACTGGACTTAACTGTCCAGGGGTCCTTTATCTTTACCTTTTTTATATTTGAAACAACATGAGGGGGAAATCACAGCTTTGACTAGATGGACCCAGGGGTTGGACTAGATGGCTCTTGGGATCCCTTCCAATTCTACAATTCTATGATTCTATGAGTAGTTTTTGAAATGAAAAGTAGCACCTGGAGGCTGTGCAGAGGAGCAATAGGGTACTTGGGGATATGGGAGTAGGAAGAGCAGGTGTATTTTCCACTTGAAATCACTACTCCCAATCTCTCCCTGGAACAGGGTTCTAGATGCATGTTTGCAAGAGTTCTAAAGTATCTAGATTTCTACAAGCAGATAAAACAACCTTGGAGAAGTGACTTTGAGCCTTCACATGGTGCTGCTGATAGTCCTCGTAGCTTTGTAAAGGGAGAATTTCTAAAATTCAAGATGTGTTGTGCTCTTTGGTGGTTCTTATGGTCAAGACCAATCTAGAGCTATTACTGGAGAATGAAAAGGTGAACCTGAGCACAGCTGCTCTTCCTTCCACTGTGCGAGAAACGTGTTGTGTTGCTGCTGGCTCCACATTGAACTATGGTATATGTTGCACTGTGGGGAAGGGGAAACACTTTTTATTTTATGTGTCTGTAAAGAGTCTTGGCTGTACAGAATAAGCTGCTTCATTTTTAGCACTTCTTCCCTCTACCCCATTCTGCTCTGTGTCCTTAGGCAGCAGACTTTGATCTGTTGCCGCTAAATAAATACATTTCTGTGTGTGATCTTTCGGTGACAGAGTCCTAATTTCAACATTTACTCCTGGTTCCTCAAGTTCAAAGTGGCATCACATGATTTATTAGTTACCAAAGGAATTCAGTGGGTAAGAGGTACAAATCGAGGGAAGAAACCACAGGAAGCTTACTGTGTAAAGTTGAATACTCGTTTTACTTTGAATACAAATAAACAGATGAACATCACTTAATTTAAAAATGCTTTCAAAATTGTACATTGGAAATATTGCCATGTAGCTTTTCGGATTTGGATTCAGAGTGTGGATTAACTTCTAGTGGTCAGCAGGGAGCAATTTAATCTATTGTATGAACATCTTTCAATTCATTGAGTAGCTCATTTGTGAGCCTTTTGAATATTTTAATCTCCTTGCAAATTGTCCTGCCATGTTTTCCACAGTTCTTGGCTTGTTGTTGGATGTGCTGTGAATGAACAAATATTTGTATTTTAAACAAGAATCCTGGGTCTGTGCATTTGCTGAAATATTTGCGAAATTTGTAAGCTTCTGGGGGAGAAAATTGCTTCTGCCTTGTGAGTTGATTGATATGACCCAGAATTCACATCCAGGCAGAACTTAAAGCACTAGGTGTGGGGAGTTGCTGGTACTCCAGAGATGTTCTTGAACAGGCATCCCCAAACTTCGGCCCTCCAGATGTTTTGGACTACAATTCCCACCATCCCTGACCACTGGTCCTGTTAGCTAGGGATCATGGGAGTTGTAGGCCAAAACATCTGGAGGGCCGCAGTTTGGGGATGCCTGTTCTTGAACAAGATTGGAAGCCCACAAGTTCCCCATCCCTGACTTTGTTAGAAACATACTGTCCTAGTCAGAGTGGCATCAGTTTTGAAGTTCTCACCTACTACTACAGTGCCCTGTTCTTTCTTCTAAGAGGCATTTCCTTTTCTCTCTCAACCCAAACACCTTTATTTTCTCTCTACCTCTTCACTGCCACCCCCACACCACATGAGCAATGCACAGATGTGTAGTCTAAGAATTCAGAGAATCCCAGAATTCAGAGAATCCCAGCATTGTTAACATAGGACCGTGGCCCTCTGGGAGAACTGAAAATTAATGGCAAAAATGCTAAAAGACTGGAAATGGGAGGCTAGTGCAAATGATCCAGAAATTCATTGTTCTTGAACTGTTGTCTCAAAGTCGACGCAAGACTTAACAAGGGCTGATTCAAGGTTTTGACTTGTTTTTTTCATCTAAGGTTAACAATTTAGGAATAAGTATATTGTGAAGTAATTACAGCATGTCCGCCAACTTGAGCCTGGCATCCGTAGTGTTCTTGAAATGATATGGGAAGCCTGTTGATTTATGCAGTTTATAATTGTCCAAAGTATGTTAATTGCCGGCAGCTAAAAGAAGCAAACTAGGTCATGAAATTACCAGTGTGGGCATCAGTACTCGCCAAGCTGCCTGCCCTTGTTCTGCCACTTTCAGACCATGCGAGAAAATTAAACTCATTGCTAATATAATAAAACTTGCACAGTTTTTGGACAGTTTCTCTGTGTGTTGGTTACCAGAGGAACGCTTTTTCTTTCTTGATCTCTACTAGAGATTATAAAGAAACTATGATAGAGTAGGCAGAGTTCAAAGTACATGCCTCTAATGAAGCAAAGCATATTCCTGTGAATATCATGACAATTGAAGAACTTGGCAAGCTTTCCCCAGTTATAAAGCTATATGATTCCCGGAGTTAGCCCGTTGTTTTTTTTAAAAAATGGTCCAGTCCTGGATATGACTATGGTGCACTTCCAGTTCCATGTATTGAATTTTCCCTAACATGTTTTTCAGTTGTTGTGTCCAAGAAATGGACAGGACACTTGGAGCAGTGAGGCCAACCACATGTCTGCTCAATCTGTCCATCAGTGTTCGGGAAATCGAGTAGGAGAGGATTGACTGGGTGGGTCCCTGACATGGTTCAGACATTTTTGAGAGGATTGTGCTCACTGCCTTGAAAGGGGTGGTGGAGAGCCCCCTCAGGAAGTGGACCTCCCTGAATCTAGAGCTTTTTAGAAAACTGCCACCCACTCTCAATATTTCATTCCTGGGCAAGATGTTTGAGTGGGCGGTGAGCAGCCAACTGCATGTGTTCCTGGAGGATGTAGATTACTTTTACCCATTTCAGTCTGGCTTCAAGCCTGCTGTAAGCACTAAAACAGCTTTGGTTGCCCTGACTGATGAGCTTTATCCATAGAGAGGCTGTTGTGCAACCCTGTTGGTTCCTCTTGATCTCTCAGCACTTTTCGACACCGTTGACCATGATGTCATAGAGAGAGTCAAGGTTGGGAGTTGGAGGCACTGCATTACAGTAGATTTGCTCCTACCGTACTTGCAAGGTTGCTACCAAAAATTAGCATTAAGAGACTATTGCTACAACCCCATGGTTTTTGGCCTGTGGGATTCTGCAGATGTCTCTTCTGTCTCCTATGCTATTCTGTATCCACATGAAACTATTTGGAGCTGTCATCTGGGGATTTGGAGCATAGTTTTATCACCATTCTGATGACAGGAGGCCTATCACTCCATTCCATCTGAATTGGGATACACAGTAAAGGGGTTGCTCTGATGCCTAGTGGCAGAGATGGGCTGGATGGGTGGCCAAAACTGAGGTGAATCCTGGTGAGGTAGAAGTGGCCTCTGTGGTCATAGTTGCCTATATGCAGATTAGGCTGGCCTCAGTCGGTAATTCTCTAGTTCCCTTCCATCTGGACTACTACAGTGTACTATTTGTGGGGCTACACTTGAAGCTGGTTTCTGGAAGCTGCAGTTAGTGCAGAACACAGCTGTTGGGTTGGTAAATGAGCATTCCAATGGGGACCATGTTTCACCAGTACTGAATGTGCTGCACTGGCTCTCAGTGAGCTACCTGGCGAAGCCCAGAATAACTTGGATCCAAGTACTTAGAGGATTGCCTACCCCAAATAAACTATTTCAGACCTTGTAATTGGCAGGGGAAGTCCTGTTGGTAGTGTCACTGATGTGTTACTTGACTGCTAGAACAAGAAAAGCGTAGTCTAGTGCAGCCCTGATGTAGTTATCTGCCTAAACCATATTTTGTGTGTCTTGCCAGACTATTGACAAAGGTTTAGCCCCTTGGTTCTCAGTGGCAGTGAATGTGGAATAAATCTTCATAGGTCTCATGCAGCAGAAGCAGCACATGGCTTGAGTTTGAACCCAATGATTTTTGCTTTTAGGTTGTCTTCAAAGGTTCAAAGCTCAGCATACTTGAAATGATTATGGGATGGTATCATATGTCAACACCAATACAGAATGCTCATTTACTCTATGCATCAAGGGCCGCTCCCTGTTGGGAAAGCTAATCTTGCAGAATTCCTTATTTGCGCAAGTATTTGTCTGCAATAGTTCTTGGTCAATACCTATATCCAGTCAGATGACAGACACAGAAGCCTTTCTCACTTTCTCATTATACTAGAACTTGGATGCTGGAATATGCAGGTTAGATGAAAGGAGGAATGTCTGGAATTTGCTTCCACAAGATGTTGTAATGACCACCATCTTGGGTGGTTTTAAAAAGATGTTAGACAAATTTGTGGAAGGTTGGAAGATAAAATTACAAAACGCTACTAGCCATGATTGCTGTGTGCTACGTGTAGCATTGATACTGTTGGTAAGGAATCAGATGGCTAAATGCTCCTCTGTACAAATAATAATAATCTTCATCTAGAAACCAGTGTGTTGGTCAGAAGGGAGTCTAGTTTTCTTCCTGATAAGTTTATTTTCTGTGGAAATGTTTTTATGCATGGAGGAGCAATCAACCTATGGCTTTACTACCTCAGTGAGAAGTAGGCCTAATTAAGCTTGTTTAGCGCAGTGACATTTTATGAGATAGGGAAGTTCCTGGAGCAAATTTCACATTGGCCATGAACTTACTTGGCTGCTTTATGCCAGTCAAAGTTGCCATGCTTCTTCATAAGCAATATGGAAATAATTGCACCAGCTATTGGGCAGAGATATTTGTGAAGACCTATTGTTGAACACTCAGAATGCATTACATAAATGCTAAGAAGTATTACATATTAATCTAAACTCATGATGTTTCTGTAGATCAAGGGTGGGGAATCACTTTTGACCCAGGGCTGCATTCTTTTCTAGGCCAGTGGCGGGTGAGGCCAGAAGGAAAAGTGGAGAAAGAAACAAATTAAATTTTACCTCTTGGAAGGTATGTTTATTTCAATACACACTCACATATCCATTGCCATTCAAGCAAGCAAGAATCATTAGTTGTTGTTAATCTCCTTCCATGGTTATATCTCAAGGCGATGTACAAAATATAATACAGTCATACCTCATGTTACAGACGCTTCAGGTTACGTGTTTTTTGGTTGCGGAACGCGGGAAACCTGGAAGTACCGGAACGGGTTACTTCCGGGTTTTGCCACTCGCGCAGGCGCAGAAGCGCTAAATCACGCTTTGCGCATGCACAGAAGTGCCAAATAGTGCTGCCGCCTGCGCAGATGCGGTGCTTCAGGATGCGAATGCTGCGGGTTGCGGACGTGCCTCTGTCACAGATTACATCTGCAACCCGAGGTTCTACTGTAAAAGCAAATAAAACAGTTAAAACACAACACAAAGTTTTTTTAAAAAAAAACCAAACAAAATAGACACAAATGGCAGAGACCTATTCATACAACAGGAACAAAAATGTCTTCATTTGGTTCTGGAAAGTTCAGATAGTGGGCACCTGCTGAATCTCAAGGGGAATGTTGTTCCACAGAACTGGGGCAACTGAAAGCCCTGCTCCGAACGACTGTGGCAGTGACCTACTGGGTACATAAGGAATAAGGTGGGTCAAGGAGACATTCTAGCCAAGCCAAACCCACTCACGGAGGGTGCAAAACGGAGCTGGTGAGGGTTGTGGCTGGGCAGGAAGGAATGTCCCAAGGGCCAAATAGAAAGGCCCTCTTGACTGGAGGACTGCATTTGGTTCTGTATATGCAAATATCATGTGTTGATTACTTTGTATGTTAACTATACGTATATAGATGACTAGAGTGTCTCCTGAAGAAAAGTAGAATTGGAGGAAGCACGAAAGGTTCATTCTGTCCTCTTCTCCTTGACTCTGAGTCGTGTACAGAGATGGGAGGTGGATGTGCTTCAGTTTTGAGAAAAGAATGTTTATATCTTCACAGCGGATGTCCTTCCTCCCACCGCACCCTCAAGTATGACTAGAAAGAGTGAGAACACACCTGGTACTTTTGCTTCTTCATTTGCTTCTTCTTCTAAATGTCCAGGCAGGAATTTAATGGGTTTGTGAATGTGGTGGTGAGCAAAATGGTCATAAATCGTCTGCCAGTGTATTTGGTGATTAGGTAACAGAAAATTTAATGTAGAAGAACCAGGCAAGGTATAAATTTTGCCAGAATACCTAAATACAGTTTTTAGAAGATGTCAATGGATTTGCTGGAGGACAGTGTTGCCTGTCTCTTCCTGTTCCCACTTTGATTGTAAACTCCATCTCTCCTTCATTCAATGGTACTGTCTTTGCTTGGAGTAGAAGCTTATTAGGTATAGTTAACTGAGAAGTTATGTAACAAAAGCAAATATAAAGACCTTGCTTGTGGAGTGCATGAAATAATATTGTTGAATAATCTAACTTGGTATAGTTTTGTTTTGTTAACTGAACCCAAGACAATTTAGCGTGGTTCAAATGATACTTCAGAGGAGTTCATTATCACTTCTGGAATCAGAATTACATGTACAACTTACATGTTTACAGTGGAGCCACCATTAGAAATTTGTTATTTATTTTCTTCCTGCAAAATGTATCATAGTAATATGTGCCTATAAAACACATATAGAAGTATGTCTAGTCTGTCATTCTCTCTCCAGAGTCTATTTTAATCTACAAAACCTCCCATTAGTCTTTGAAATATTGAAAAAGAAAACATCTATTTTGGCTTCCTGAACACAGGTTGAATTTTTGCCTGGCAACTGGAAGAGAAATACCTAATTATAAGCTTGCAGAATTGATGGGGAAATCAAGTGTTCAAATATAGGGTTCATAATACCCTGTTTGCTTTAATTTCATAGTAAGACAGCAATTGAAGCATTTATCACTTGCTACAGTTCCTGAAGAATGTGTGTCCTAACACCTACTAATGTAAACATTCAGGCCTGTAAATTGCTCCTACGCTTACAGAAAAATGTAGGAGTTGGAAGTTGGAAACTGAGATTTATTAAGTGGCTAGTATAGAAAGCTGATCAGAAGAGGTTTCAGTGTGTCAGCAAAGTGCATTGTATAAAGGTTCAGTTAATTTGATTTTACATGCTATATAGACTTGTGATTGTGAAATGGACACAGCTTTCTTTGATTTTCTCCTCAGGGAACATCTTTTGATTTCACCCACCCCCAGCCATTTTATCCTTTGTATTTGAATGTACAAACTTATTTTAACAGGCAGTAGCTTAAGAATTCATTGCTGATTACCACCATCTTGAGATGCTGGTTTCCCTTTTCATTAGCCTTGTTCAAGTTAGAGGGGAAATTACACTGGATGTTCAACTACAGCTTTTCGCTTTCAGAAGATCAGGTCAGAACTGTTGGGGCAATGGTAGAAGGTGAGGGAGAAATCTTGAATTGTCCACATTGGGTTTTGAACTTCGGTCCATGACATAGAATCATAGAATCATAGAGTTGGAAGAGACCACAAGGGCCATCCAGTCCAACCCCCTGCCAAGCAGGAAACACATGTGTGCCTGTCGTAAGCAATAGGAAAAGTCCCTAGGGTGCCTCTCCCAGTTCCACAGAAAGAAAATGGATTAAAAGAGGGAAATTGAAAAAGTGGTTTCTGTGGCCCAGAGTTCCCCCTAAAAGCACAGGCACGTCCTGACACACACCATGAGAAGAAGAAAAAGTCTGAGCAATCTACCTGCAGTTGCCGCCACCACTCGGTCTTTTCAGAGTGTTGTCCATTTCTCTCTCCTGTCCTCATCCTGTCTAGAATGGAAGGGGTACAAATAATAAATTATTATTATTATTATTATTACATTTATCCCAATATTGGGATCTGGTTTTTCTAGTTGTCCAGTGCAGAAACCCTTGAGGAAAAGGTGTTTTCTTGTTTCTAAACATGTATGGTGAGAAAAGAAAGAAGCGTGTCTGAGTTCAGTGTGTTTAGTGACATCACTTGGGCACAAGAATGCTATATTTTAAAAAGTGGTTAAACAGTAGAAAGGGACTCAAGAACTTATGCTCCCTATGGAAAGTAACCCTCCACCCGCCGGCTTTATTCTCTTTTGCCTCATTGTGTACCCTTGAAAAAACAATTGTAGGAAACCCGTGTTTCTGGATTTGTTATGAGACACAGCACACCATTAGGCAGGCACAATATTTAGATGGATACAATTGCTATTGTCAGTAAATGCAAATGTTTACTATTTTCTAAACCAACATTTATCCCATTTCCCCAAGCTTCCATCACAGTGTCTTTGAAACACCATGCATCTCTGAGCTTAGATAGTGTGCATTGTACTTTGTGATGTTTTTTGCTAAGTAAAGTAAGCAATGGATACTTACTTCAGAGTATAAAGGGATTACTTGTTCTGATCACTTCAAAAGACCATTCCATAGATGCTTATATGTCTTCTTTTTTCCTTATTGGAAAGCAATAGGGGGTGTAGATCACTCCATGTTTTCATTTTTTAAGAGGAGCCTTTGTAAATGACGCAAATCCTTCTGCTAATCAGCCCACCTGGGGACTGAAATTTGCAAAAGCAACAACTTGCAAATATGGAATGCAAGACACATAAGTGAGTTCCTTTAGTTAGGAACCCACATTTCTGCCCTGTTATACCTCAAATCTTTGTTGAACCCTATAACTTAACACCATCAGTTTGGGACTAAATAAGAGACTACGATGATTATTATTATTGATTAAATTTCTATTCTGCTCTTCATCTAGAGATCTCGGGGCGGTTCGCAACATAAAATTACAATATAAAAAACACAAAGTACATAAAAAATAAGAACAAAAATAACCGATAATCCCACCCCCTCCTACAACACATTGAAAAGGGCATCAGTCAAAGGCCTGGTTGAAGAGGAATGTTTTTGTCTGGTGCCTAAAGGTGTATAATGAAGGCGCTAGCTGGAGCCGCCCAGAGTGTCTGGGGAAACCCAGCCAGGTGGGTGGGGTATAAGAAGAAGAAGAAGAGTTTGGATTTGATATCCCACTTTATCACTACCCGAAGGAGTCTCAAAGCGGCTAACATTCTCCTTTCCCTTCCTCCCCCACAACAAACACTCTGTGAGGTGAATGGGGCTAAGAGACTTCAAAGAAGTGTGACTAGCCCAAGGTCATCCAGCAGCTGCATGTGGAGGAGTGGAGATGCGAACTCGGTTCACCGGATTATGAGTCTACCGCTCTTAACCACTACACCACACAATATTATTATTATGGAGGAGGCCAATGAAGAAGGCCTCAGATGATGATCTCAGGGTTATGGGTAGGTTCATATGGAGAGGGGTGGTGCTTGAGGAATTGCAGTCCTGATTGGCTGCCACACTTAGAATGTAGGGTTATCATGTTTGAAACCTGCTTTTCCATGTTCTGAGAAGAAAACCCTTTGTGGCATTATGACTAGTTTTGGGAGACTCTTTCCAACTGTCCCGCCCATGTGGTGGGATGAAGCAGCCACCTAGGGCAGTGGAAACTGAAGTGGCAGTGCCCCATCTGCCCTGCTGCCTCCGCTGATGATGGAAAAGCGATGCTGGCAGTAGTGCTGGCTTCTGGTGTGATATTACTGGAAACCTTTATTGTTGCTGTTGCTTTGCAGCTGTTGCCCCCCAGCACAGATCAGGGAGGCTTTGGCAGCAGCACGTTTCTGTTCCTGTTGTTAGGCAAGCTTCTGGCAGTGTGGTAGAACATGCCTGTTAGCAAGCCAGTACATCCTATGATATTCAGTAGCACACCATGGGCAACTTTGATCTAGGTAGCAGAGCGAGTTACAGATTACATAAAGCAACATAAAGGTCAAGGTGAATAATTGAAGACTGCCACAGAGGGGAGGAGGAAGGAGATATGAGAGAGAGGTGATTGGGTTTTTCTTTTTCTTTTACCTGTCTTTGTCTTCTTAGAAGCACATCAGGAGGAGGCAGCACACCAGGAAGAGGCAAACATCTGTATGGCAGAGTAAATCCAGGTCACATCATGTATTTTACTGGGCTGTGTCACAGTTGTGAGAGTACAAAAGCAGTGGGTTTTTTCTATACCTGTGTTTCCTACTAAATAGCAGCACTTGCTAGCAAAGCTGTGGCTCCTTCCTGACCAGAACAGTCTCTAACCAAATACCTCTGCATTGTTTTAGTCATACATTTTGATTACATGTGATGAGACTAATAATCCTTGAAGGCAGTTTTATTTCCATAATGACACCAGAGAACGATTGCTTGTGCACTCCAGAGGTGAAAGTCAAAATGGACTAGTTTTGTTCAGCCAAATTTGAGGTCTATATGCAATTTCATATGCAATTGGATATACTGTGTGACTACTTCGCCAAAGCGGTGATATTTCCAATACTGGGCAGAAGGACCTAAAATCCATCATTTGTATCTCGCTTGATTTCTAACTTGCCTGATCCCTAATAGTTAACCTCCACCTCTTGAACACATCCACAAATGATTGAGTTTCATTAAAATAGTGAATGAACATTAATGTTGCCGCTTTTAATCAAAATCTCAATGTGTGCTGCAATTTGGTGTTTCACGTATGGAAATTACTGTAAACATTTCCCCCTTTTTCAGATGTATGGTCTGTTATGCTCACAAGAAGGAGAACCATCTCACCCCAACCCAAAACTTTTGAATTACCATATCTTGCAAAATTAATTGGTCTGCATGGTCAGCACTACATCACAACTACAGTCAAATCAGATTAAGATTGTTAGCTCTTGAAATGAAGGGGATAATTTTGCTTTTTTACAGCTGTTGCTAGAATTGTGTGGAGCATGTTGCTATGGCACTGAGTTGCTATAAGCAAGGAAATATCGAAATAAACAGCTACAATGCCTGCATATTTTATTTGCAGTAGACAGATATGTTCTTACTATATGGCACACCAGCCCTAAATGTGTGTTGTTGGCACATCTTACTTTAGCTCAGGGACAGGGAACCTTCAGCCTGCCCACCAAATTTGGCACTGTGTGGGTCCCAGTTTAGCCCATGAGGTTGTTTTCTCCAGACTACAGCCACCTGCCCCACACCTAATGTCATATGTGCAGCCAGGTAGAGATGTGGCTGAATCTAGCACAAGATCTCTGAAATGGCTGGGGGGAGGGGTGTTGGCTACATTTATTTTTGTTGGTCAACAAGCTTTTCAATAAAAAAAGTGAAGTGTGTGCGTGCGTAATATAACAGCAGCTTTTGATAGGAAGGGAATATTTTCACTTGTTCATGACACACAACAGGATGCAAATATAAATCTACCTTGTGCGAACAGAGTTCTGCTTATAGCACAGAACTTCCCCTCCCCCTCCTGTCCCCATGTGCTCCAAAACTTTGTTCCAACCCTCTGGAGCAGATTTTGAGGGTGTGCAGGGGAATGAAAAGGGAGGTTTTGTTGCACAAGCAGAAATCGGTTGAAGGAATGCAATGGCAGTGCTGGATATAAATGCTTGTATTCCTCCCTTCTCATGTTTTCAATCTCTTAATAGGATGAGAGTTTAACAACCTGGCAGTTCCTAATCCCAAAATGTGTCAAAATTAGAGCACTTTATAAGGGGTTCCCCTGAGTGCGTTGGAACAAAATAGTCACTGACCCACATGGCTGGCACTTTAGGGATAGTGGAGTGAATAGTCACTTGCCCCCCTCCTTTTGTCTAAAAGTCCCACCTATACCAGAACTGCTTGCAGTAAAATTTGATTCCACACCCCACCCTAATACAGTGTATTTCACATCTTGGTTTTCTGGAATGTGTGAAAGAGCTGACCTAAAATGGCTGATCCTTCTCCAAGAAATGACCTTGGAATGTCTGAGCCATAGGCATTTCCCCCCACTTTCTCTTTACCAGATTCTTCTCAATAGTTAAAGGTTTAAAGCCAACATTATTCATAATGCGCTAGTATTTCAAGATCAACATCAGTGATTGTTGCCTTTATGAAATATGAATTGCTGAGAGTGGACTTCAGATTACTGGAGAAATGAGGCATACTGAGATCACTGCTTATTTTAATGCTTAGCTGTGATTTCTTACATGGTAACTTGGTAGCAGCCAAATGTGGGATGATCATTAATGATGAACAACATTTTCCAAGACTTGAAACAATGAGTGTCTTTTTTTATTCACAAATTTGGATGCTGTTGCAATCTACTTGGCATTTCTGCTTTGCAGTTGAAGCAAGAGCAGTGACTAATGCAGCCAAATTTTCTGTATTAAAATAAGTGTGTTTTTAGGTTTTAATGTTTCAGACATTTTAAAGTGCATCCTGAAACCTTAAAATATTGTGTCATTAGTCATGCCACCATGTGATAGTGTTTCCTTGACTAAAGTTGCTATTATATTGCCGGAGATAAGGGAATTGCATTTCACCTCACATATTAATTGGTGGTAAGAAAATAGCAGCACTGGCTATATAGTATCTCCAATATTAATGAATATGTGTCCATGATTATACCCTCTCCAGGAACTGTGATTATAATTCTCTCACTGTGAAACACTTGTTGATAATAATAATAATAATAATAATAATAATAATAATAATAATAGCCCTTCTGTTAATTTATTGCAGATGTGGGGAACCTTTTGACCCTGCAGCTGTTTCTGAGCTACAACTTCTATAATCCCTGGCACTAGCAAATGGGAGTTGTAGTTCAGCAACAAGACCTAGGGGAATGCGCTAAAATTCAATCAGGATTGCCAATCCACATGTGGATTTTAGAGTGAGTGAAGTGGGTGCCAGACCTTCTGGCCACTTCTCTCATCCAATCCTTGGATCACCCATGGCACAGAAAAATCACATGCACACATAGAGTAGAATGATCTGAGCCTTGAAAAACACATAGAGCTGAAAGACAACGTGGGAAATGGTGTCCCTCTTCTAACTTTCTCCTTCAGCTTGATGGTCCTTTCCAAGGGAGGAAAAAGGTAACCACCCTCAGCACCTCATAACCAAGAGGGCAGTAAGGGGGTGCTCAGAGTCTTCATGGGCACCAAGGGAAAACCTCAGGATCACCCATGGGTGTCACACTGACAACCTCTGTAGTTAAATGTACAGTATAGGTTTTTTGCCACTGTTACTGCCTTGATACTCTTAGAAACTGATGTCTTTATTCCTGTAACCATCTTTACCACAGGGTGTTTAACACAGTTACCACAGATCTCGTGCTGGCAGTAAATCAAATAATCGTTCAGTTTGGAAGTGTGTGTGAATTAAGAAGAATTTCTAAACTAATGTTTAATACAAGCACTGCACTCCTTCCCAGCACTACCTCACTTTTAAACAGGGGAAATGGAACTGTAGCAACATGTAAGTAGTAAGAGCACAGATTCATGCAGCTAAAGAGCCAGAGTTAAAGTTGTAAGGACAGCTGGTGTTGGAACAGTAAATAGTGGTAAACGCCTTCAGTGGAAGATGTGAAATGCCTTTATAATGTGTTCATGAGATTCATGTACAAACTCATAGGAGAAAACTTTCCAGGACTTGTACAATGGTTTGATCTTTCTGCTATGCCAAACTGTTTTCCTTGCTCAGGCCTCAGAATTTGTTCAGCGCATAGCCTTAGTCTTGGAAAAGTACAGAGAAGTACCTTGGAGTAGTAACATGGAAATAAAACCCCAATTATAAGAGCCATCTTGTGGAGGAACTTACTTTGTGACTAATTGTCAACATGTTAGTCATAAATATTTCTCTGGGCCACAAGGGGATCTTCACCCTCTGCTTGTTCTTGCTAAATTGCTAGACTCCACGTCCTGTCGAAATGAGCCTGCTGTCGTTCTGCCCTTTAGTGTGTAGTCCATTGTCAAGTGTCCTGCATTTGTGTGTCCTTATTGAATTGGGAGGTCGGTGGTGGCCATATGCTGTTGTGGGCTCTTGCATGAAATACATTTTGGGAGCCCCTCTCGGCTAGTTTTTATTATACATCAGCTTTTAATTATAGAGATGAAAAAATATTACAAGAAGCAGTTTCATTAAATATGAAGTACATATATTCAGAGTTTATGTAAATTATTAACATGACAAATTAGAATATATTAGCAGAAAGTTGGATGGCATAAGTTGTGCACACTGACATCACTATGTCAGTGCATAGCTCAGCTAATAACAACAATATATTAATTTATTATTTATATGCCGCCCCTCTGACTGGGTTGACCCAGCCACTCTGGGCGGCTTCCAACAAATTATAAAACCACAGTAGAACATTAAACATTGAAAACTTCCTTATATGGGGCTGCCTTCAGATGCCTTCTAAAAAGTCAGGTCTTTGTTTATTTCCTCAACATCTAATGGGAGGGTGTTCTACAGGGTGGTCACAACTACCGAGAAGGCCTTCTGCCTGGTTCCCTGCAATCTCACTACTCTCAATGAGGGAATCACTAGAAGGCCCGCGTAGCTGGATCTCAGTGTCTGGGATTAATGATGGGGGGTGTAGATGCTCCTGCAGGTAGACAGGGCCGAGGCTGTTTAGGGCTTTGAAGATTAAACTTTGAATTGTGCTTGGAAATGTACTGGGAACCAAAGCAGATCTTTTAGGACCAGTGTTATATGGTCCTGGAGGCTTCTCCCAGTCACCAGTCTGGCAGCCACATTCTGGATTAGTTGTAGTTTCTGAGTCTTCTTCAAAGGTATCCCCATGTAGAGCATATTACTATGGTCCAAGTGGGAGATAACCAGAGCATGCACCACTTAGGCAAGACAGGGCACAGGCAGGTAGGGTCTTGGTAAATTCCCACAACAGGCCACTGGGCAAGCAGTGGGCAAGCTTCAGACCTCATGCATTGCTGCCAAGAGAAAAAATAAAAAATGAACAAAAATTATTATACTGTATGATGAAATGATATGCAGTTTCAGAGTTTGACTGACCCCGTGAAGCATGTAGGGACTCATGCACCAGAGTGCTGACTTGGCCGCCACTGTGTAGGAGGTATACTTCTTTTCAGGTTTTAATTATTGTGGTAGATGCATTGGGGGGGGGTGAGGAGACATGCCGTGGTTACATTCCTTTTGTGCTTTCCTTCTGTACCTTTATTACTTCAGAGTTGTTCATTAATGGCTTTGAAAGCAAGTGTTGGTTCAGCGTGGTTCATCTGTACATCTGATCTCCCAGCCTAGAAAGTGTCACACATCTGTGCAACACATCTCTTCTCTTCCCCCCCCCAAACTGTTGGTAATCTGGCCTTTCTCCAAGGAGTTCAGGACAGCATACCTGTGAGGTAAGGTAGGTGGAAAAAGTGACTTGCCTAAAGTAATGGTTAACTTCATTGCTGAGAAGGGATTTGAGTTCAGGTTTTTCTGGTCCAGGTCCAACCGCCTGTCCATTACACTACTTGAGCACTTCCTTACAGTTTCCCTTACCCAGCAGTAATTTTAGATTTAAGGATGGTAGATCATTTAATGGTCATTGAAAGGCAGAGTTTCAGGAGTGACTGCTATAGTAGTGAAGACAATATATGACATGTGTAGCAGCAGTTAAGAATGTTCCTCCTAGCAGTAATTCCATGTAGGTAAATAGTTCTTTAATTTTTACATATGCTTACTGCTTGAAGAAGGTGAAGTACTAAAACAGATCACTCACCTTTGAACTATTCTGCTTTGATCACTGTACCGTAACTTACTCTCAGCCCACAATAAGCCTTTTATTGGGCTTGTGAAATGTGTTATAAAATTGAATCTAATATGTGAACCTTTCTTGTTCTGAGGCTATGCTCTTTTGGATGAGCAAATCTTGTATTAATTTGTGGCGTCCCCAGAGTAGGATATAGCAATTGCCCCACATGCACAAATCAGAGGACAATTGTTAGCTATGCTTTAGGTCAAGGAATGGTCTGAAGACATGTGGTACTGTTCTGTTGCTGAAGCTAAGCAAATCTGGCACTGAACTCTGCTTTGATGAAAGACTGTCTGGGAACCACATGCAAGTCTCACTGAAGCTAAAAGGAAATAGTGTAAATAACAATCTGCTGCTGCTACTAGTGTAAATCCAATATTCACATCCCTAATATATCTAAAAAGAAAAGCTTGGTTTTTCCTCATGCTTCATAGCACATGCAAATCTCACATCTTTGATGTGCATGACATTTTTTTTTACACAAGGCAGACTGGTATGAAAATTGTTTTCTTTACCCTGAGAGGTGTTCAGTCTTAAGTAGTTTTTTTTTTTTTTTAATGCTGTCTTTAGCGAAAGTCTTCCACTGTCCTGTCAGAAGGAATAGTCAGTCTATAAGCACATTGGAGAAGAGCAGTGTAGTTAATGTAAGTTAATTCCCTTGCATGAGAGCTGCCAATAGTACAATGAATCTGGACATAGAAGAATTTCCCTTCTTGTAAAATGCATACCTGAGAGATGTAAATCTCCAAACCCAGGAGCAATTGCTGCTGCTGTTGTTGTTGTTGTTGTTGTTGTTGTTGTGCCCTGGTGTGATTATTTCCCAGCAGTGGTTATTCCTCCAGATTGCAAGTGCCCTTTTGGCTGTTCTGAATTAAGTCTGAGGTGGACTGGACAGTTGTCAAGTTGGAAAGGAGCTTTAAAGCCTGCTTTGTTCCTTTCCAGTCCTGCTTTCAGTGAAATTCAATTGGTTTGGGGAATCTGGCCCCTGCATTTTAGGACAGATTAATTCTAACCTGATACCATGTGTGCTTGGGAGACTTTCTCTTTGGAAGGAGTCCAGATGTTGTGTGGCAGGAGGCCAAAACACTTCAACATGCTGTGCAGTGTCCTGAAATTGAAAGGCCAGAGGAGAGCACTTTTGCCTTGTTTCTGCTAAATGACAGAAAGATATAGTGGCATGTAAGCAACATAACATATGAAATCATCAAAAATCCTTAATATGCAACATCTCTTAAATAAACTAGTTGTGTTCAGAACTTGGCTTTATTTGTGATGAAATTGCCAAAGCTTAATTTGGAAAGAATTACACAGTATTTGGGCAGGCATGGGGAATATTGAAGAACTGGTTCTACTGCCTTGATAACACATTGGAGCATTGGTGGTGATGACATGCCTTCAGTGCGAAGCTGGGTAGTACTTATGCTAACAGAACAGAAGCTGGCTTGGTTTTATCAAGAAGTGGGTAGTGCTCTTCTTTCTGCAGTGATTTGCTTTTCACCTAATGGTCAGGGGTTCCTTTACCTTTACCTTAGGGCATAAGAGAGGGAAACTCAACAGTAGATGGATCCAGAGTGAATGACAGGCAGAATGGTTGTAAGAATGCAGGCAGGTAGAGGGCTGGCTGAGGGCAGACTGAGTTTGGTGGGGCAGTCCCCCATTTGCTCCAGAAGACCAGCCTCCACTGCCACCAGCCATACCTCTATGGCGATGAGGCATGAAGCCAATATTTTCCTGACAATTTAAGTGAATGGGTAGATTCATATGGGAAGATACTGCCCAGAAAGTATCATACTCCCTCACAACTCCCATATCTGAAGTATATAGTGTTATGAGTTTGTGGGGGAAACAGGGATCCTCCAGATCCCTGGGTGGCAGGTTTCCCCCTCTGGATTATCGGTTGCTGTGATTTAATCAGAGCTGACAGGCTGAGCTTGTTTTTCTGCCAAACAGAAGGACAGAGGGAGATGATGGCCCTGCTATTAAGCCATCTACAAGGCAAAATACCCTACAGGAGGTTTCCAGGGCAATGTGGGTATGGTGTCACACAGGAATGTTTCACCTTTTAAAGGGGTTGAGGGGAGGAGTTGCTTGGCAGGGGGTTTTCTGGGAAGAAGTAGCAAGCAATTGGGGTGGTGTACAACCTTTGTAACAATTGGAAGCTGCCTTATATACAGAGTCAGACCATTGGTTTATCTAGCTCAGCATTGTCTGCACTGACAAGCAGTGGCAGTCTGGATTTCAGGGCATGTGTCTTTCCCAGCTCTACTTGGGAGATGCTGTGAATTGAATTTGGGACCTTCTGCATACAGAGCTTGTGCTAAACCATTTAGGACTTCAAAGGTAATACCGTAATCAGCACTTTGAGTTGAGCCTGGAAACAGACCTGAAGACAGTGAAGCTGGTGATGTTTTTTAAATGTTGCTATTAAAAAAAGGTTGAAACTTACAACTTACGTTTGGATCCCTTCCAATCGGGATTTAGGCCTCATCATGGGACTGAAACTGCCTTGGTCGCACTGGTTGATGATCTCCGGCGGGCTAGGGACAAAGGTGAGAGCTGTTTCCTAGTTCTGCTGGATCTCTCAGCGGCTTTTGACACCATCGACCATAACATCCTTCTGGACCGTCTAGAGGGGTTGGGAGCTGGGGGCACTGTTATACAGTGGTTCCGCTCCTTCCTCCTGGGCCGTGTTCAGAAAGTGGTGGTGGGGGATGAGTGTTCAGACCCCTGGGCTCTCACTTGTGGGGTACCTCAGGGTTCCGTCCTCTCCCCCATGCTTTTTAACATCTATATGCAGCCGCTGGGAGAGATCATCAGGGGGTTTGGGCTGGGTGTTCATCAGTATGCGGATGATACCCAGCTCTACCTCTCTTTCAAATCAGAACCAGTGAAGGCGGTGAAGGTCCTGTGTGAGTGCCTGGAGGCGGTTGGAGGATGGATGGCGGCTAACAGATTGGGGTTGAATCCTGACAAGACAGAAGTACTGTTTTTGGGGGACAGGGTGCGAGCGGGTGTGGGGGACTCCCTGGTCCTGAATGGGGTAACTGTGCCCCTGAAGGACCAGGTGCGCAGCCTGGGAGTCATTTTGGACTCACAGCTGTCCATGGAGGCGCATGTTAATTCTGTGTCCAGGGCGGCTGTCTACCAGCTCCATCTGGTACGCAGGCTGAGACCCTACCTGCCCGCAGACTGTCTTGCCAGAGTGGTGCATGCTCTAGTTATCTCCCGCTTGGACTACTGCAATGCGCTCTACGTGGGGCTACCTTTGAAGGTGACCCAGAAACTGCAATTAATCCAGAACGCGGCAGCTAGACTGGTGACTGGGAGTGGCCGCTGGGACCACATAACACCGGTCCTGAGAGATCTACACTGGCTCCCAGTACGTTTCCGAGCACAATTCAAAGTGTTGGTGCTGACCTTTAAAGCCCTAAACGGCCTCGGTCCTGTATACCTGAAGGAGTGTCTCCACCCCCACCGTTCAGCCCGGACACTGAGATCCAGCGCCGAGGGCCTTCTGGCGGTTCCCTCACTCTGAGAAGCGAAGCTACAGGGAACCAGGCAGAGGGCCTTCTCGGTGGTGGCGCCCGCCCTTTGGAACGCCCTCCCATCAGAGGTCAAAGCAATAAACAACCACATGACCTTTAGAAAACACCTGAAGGCAGCCCTGTTCAGGGAAGCTTTTAATCTGTGATATTTTAATGTTTTGTTTTTTAATATTTGCTGGAAGCCGCCCAGGGTGGCTGGGGAGACCCAGCCAGATGGGCGGGGTACAAATAAATTATTATTATTATTATTATTATTATTATTATTATTATTATTAACTGAAATTTCCAAACATTTTTCAAGGCAGCCCCAGGAAATCATTCTACAGTATAATAGGCCAACCATGATGTAACCAAGGCAGGTGTGACCTCAGCCAGGTCCATCTTCTCCAGGAACTAACTGTTGTTGCTGGCTTGCCACCTTAAACTGTGTGAAATCACTGCTGTGCCGCAGTTGCATTTTTTTGGGGGGTGGGGGGTGGGGACAGACCTAGAAATAGATAATTTCAGCCCTATTGTTCCCTTGAGAAGAGCATACCTGTGTAAAGTTGTCATTTGTGCAAATAAGCCATGGTTTCTCTCCTTTTTGATAGTGCTGAAGCTTGTTGAAGATATGTGAATGGAGAATAAAAGCTTAGCAGACTAAAATGTCATTAAACGCCAACATCTGCCTTGCTCGAGATAGACAAGTTCATGCATATCAAACTACAGCAAAAACTTAGAAACATGGATGAAAACAAAACAAAAGCACTTCTGGCTATGAAATGGGAGCCTCAGACACGCATTTATTGGGTCACAGAGGAACTAAAGTGAAAGCTGGCTCTGACTATCCCATTGGAGGGTGTGCATTTTTTCCTTGAGAAATAGACATTGGAGAATAGGTGTGGTCAGCATTTGTCTCTTACATCTTGGATTCATTGTAGCTTGGATAAACTGGCAATTCACATTCCCCATCAAATTTAGGGCAAACATCCAGTTAAGTTTAGACTAAACTAAAATAAGTAAATGGCTTTAGAATTAAAATACCAAGGAGCTGCAGGCTTATTTTGCTGTTGTGTCATGAGTTTGGATTCCTTTGATTACCATGAATGGGTCTATCATTAGTTTTCCTAAAGTTTTGCCTGATTAGGGGTCAGGGTTAGGTTATAGTTTTGTGATATCCTGGAGTGTGACTCCAGCTTTCAGAAGGCAACACTCTTAAACTTACAAGGAAGGGCAGAGAAATTGCTTGGGAAGCCAAAAGGAAGTCTTTTTGCTCAGTGACAGAGCACATGTTTTGCTCATAAAAGGTTGCAGGCTCTTATTTATTTATTTCGTAAGATTTATATACCTCTTGATTGTAGAACCAAACCTCAAAGCAGACTATTCTTTTGTCCCAACAGATGTCAAGATTGCAGAGTGAGAGGTTATTGATTTGTTTCTGATTTCTGATTATGTATTTTGTGTTCTCGTTTTGTATTTTATGTTGTGAACCACACTGTGATCTTCAGATAAGGGGTGGTGTAAAAATTTAATGAATAAAATAAAATTAAAAAATATGTCAGTTCCTCTAGCTCCAATAAATAGGAATCAAAGTTGGGTACCTTGTAGCCTGGCTGATCATAAGATGGAACGTGGCGGCAGTATACCACAGTCAGAGGCAGTACTGTATAGCAGTTGCTGGAGGGGAAGGGGGCAGTGCTGTTATGCTTGGGTCCTGCTTATAGATTTCCCACAGGCATTTGGGTGGGCCTCTGTGAGAACAGGGTCCTGAACTAGATAGGCTTGATCCAGAAGGCGCTTCTTATGTTTAAGGGGAAGAATCCTGTCTGGAACTCTGGGCAGCTGCAGCCAGTCAGTATAAACAACATGGGCAGGATATACTGGCCTGTTTCACAGAACTATGGCTTGCTGAGACTAAGCAAGCATACAAGGCCCTGGAGAGGATCTTGCACAGGCTTTGCTCCTCTGTGATTATTTCACCCCAGCACCTATGCCAAGGACTGGCCTATGATGTTGTCTGGACTGAGGTTCGCGGTTAAGGTCTCTCCTCCTTAACTATGATCTGGAGCCAAATGATCTGGAGACTATGATTCAGGAGGAGAGACCTGCTAAAAGGACTGAGGAGGGGCAAAGCAACTGTGAGCTTCTCTTGGGAAGCCAGAAAGTTTGTACAGTCCTTAGTTGGCTTACCGTGGCATGCAAACCAGACCACTTGTCTAAAGCAGCTCCTGATGTTCCAACTTTCAATTTGGACTTACTAAGGCAGAAAGTAAACAGTTGAAACAGGAGTTAGCTGAAACTTGGAGCAAACAAGCAGCAGCTGCCACTGTGACTGTCAGGGATTTCGATTTGCAATCAGAGGTTGTGGTAACTGCTATAAGAAAGTCTTTTGTTTCCACCGGACTATGCTTCTGTATTTGTAAATAGGTCACATAGTGCAAACACGAGTCTTCAGTGTGCACTACCATCCAAAGAAAACTCAGTCCTGCAGCACTACCTTTTTAGAACAGCCTTTGCCAAGATACTGGATGGGGCTGATGGGAGTTGTAGCCCAAAACATCTGGACACAAGCTTGGGGAAGGCTGCCCTGGAAGTGAGAAGCATATAACAATAGGCTTTCAAAAAAATAAATGCTACTTTGTCCAATGGGACATGTGCTTGTACGTGGTCCTAGTTCGTACCTAATACAGTACTAAGCCAAACACACTGGTTCCCAGAGAGAAGACTACAACTGTAGCACTGCTCTCCCAGTTCTTCTGTTTCCACATTATGCAGACCAAGTCATGGCTTGGCTTAGTATTCCAGGAGAGGAGTACTGTATCCACGAACCTCACTCTGGGAACCCACATGCTGGGCTATGGTCTAGCTTAGTGTTATGTGCAAACCAGGCCATTGTCTGAGAGCCCCTGAAATAAGTAGATAGGTATCTCTTTCTATGTGTGAAATAATTGGTCATCATAGGTCTCTCCTTGACACTTAAAGGAGAGTCTGCATTTCAGAACGTGCCCTCTCTGCAGAATATGGCCTTCTGGCTCACTCCAAGAAGTGAGGTTACAGGGAACCAGGTAGAGGGCCTTCTCGGTGGTGGTGCCTACCCTGTGGAACACCCTCTCATCAGATGTCAAGGAAATAAACAACTATCTGACTTTTAGAAGACATCTGGAGGCAGCCCTGTTTAGGGAAGTATTTAATGTTTGATGTTTTATTGTATTTTTAATATTTTGTTGGAAGCCACCCAGAGTGGCTGGGGAAACCCAGCCAGATGGGCGGAGTATATTATTATTATTATTATTATTATTATTATTATTATTATTAACTTCATTATTTCAAAAAACTTGATATTTCAGCCAGGGTTCAAAATTAGCAGGGTGCCAGACACATTTTGTGCCTAAAGATTCTCCATTTGCAAGCACCTCAAAAAGTCTGGGTACCATTTTTTTGCGCCTGGATGACACTCAAGGATTACTGAAATGTATGTGCTTTGAAGCCTCAAAGTATATGTTAAGGATAGACAATATGTTAAGGAGTTTAACAATAAAGAGTAGAGTGTTTTAAAACTGCAGTATGGTATCAATGTTTTTTATTGTAAACACCAAATTAAACATGCATTAACAATTTCAGCTAAATATGTGATGTTAACAATATATCACTTATGTGAATTGCGTATTAGTTCATGCTTATCAAAATAATAAATAGAATGTGTTGGTGACCCCTCTTCCCCAAATGGCGACTAGACATTCTGTTTTGCCGTCCACAACCCAGGTCCCAGAAGTCATCCGGCTTCTAGTTTTTCTATCCTAGTTTCTAACACTGATTTCAGCGAAGTTCGTTATTGTGTTACATGGAAAGGAGAAAAAAATTGTGAAGTTGTGCATTAAATGTTGTTTGTAATCTGCAGTGTGATGAAAAATTGATTGCTCTTTAAAATTATTTTAACTTGTGAGGCTTCGTTGCTATGGGAATAGGGAGAGCATCCCAGAGGCTATAAGCATATTTGGGTCTCCCTCTTCAAGAAGATTTTACCCCTTGAAGCCCCTGCCTGCGGCCGCAAAAATCTCCATAGCTCTTGCCTTACTCATGTCAAAGTGGCGCTCTAGTGCCAGCAGAGGTAAAGAGCAGCATGCTCTCAGGGATAGATCAGGGGGAGCAGCCTGGAAAGGATGGGGGGGGGGAATAGGAAGATGTTCGGAAAATGCCTGGCAGAACAGAAAAGGCATCTCACCTTTTCTCACCACCCTTCTGTTCTCCTGTCCCCAACATGGTATAAGATAGCTTTGCGAAAAGACTAAAAATAATAATAATTGGGAGGAGAGCCCCCTACTAGAGTATTATAGGTCAAAATAAGGGTGTATAATGTTGATTTTTTTTTTAAAGTGATTCTTCAGACTAGTAGTTTTGGACTTTGGGATTGGAGCAGTAGTAAAGTGGCCATGGTTAACTTACTAAGCACAGCCTACAACTGCAAATGTTAATATTTCTTCATTGCTTCTCTATTTAAACTTGATTTAAAGTAAATGTAAAATATTTTGGTGATTCTTGAGTTCTTAGTCTTTAATCTGAGAATAAAGTACTTTATTACTTCTCAGTGAGAATGTAAAAAGCATGATCTAAACAGAGCTGTTACAGAATAAGGAAGCAACCCATTTTGATTGTCTGTTACATCCTGCTCATGAAGGTCTCTTAGTAAGAGATGGTGGATTTGGCTGCATGACAAAGAAGAAATAGGCAATTGTGCTGCTTCAAAAGTGTACAGTCATTTTTAACCTTTTGGAGTAAGGTAAATATTTGAACAACGCATGTGATTTGCTAAAAATCTGTATAACATTTCTGGCTTAAAATAATTGTGTTGATAGCTCACAGAACACGTTTTTAAAAGGCAGAGGGGTTAAATATGCTAGGTGAAGGCTCATTTGATTAGGTTTGGCAAATATCCTGTGTCTGCGGAATATTGGATATGCACATGAATATCTGGTTTTGGCTGCTCCATAGGCTATTGAGAACAGTTGTAAATGGGGATTCAGATGCAGGGCTCTCCTTTCAATATCACACTTTAGGGTACAGGTGGGGCACTTTCTGCATGAATTCTTCTCTGTATGAAAATTCCCTAGTGAACTAATGTTGAGAGCACCAACAGTCCACTCTGTGTGAACAGTTATCAGTTATGCTGCATTCCACTCTCCTTATGGAAGATTTGTTTCTCCACTTTGCAACCCCCCCCCCATTCTTTGTAGCTGGGGTTCTGAACCTTCCCTCTCTAAAGCTACAACTGTCTGCTTATATAGTTTCAGTAAACCTTCTAACTGTCTAGGAGAATCATGGTGGCAGCAGTTTCTCCAACATGCCTCCATATGCTTCCTTACGGAGTTCAGCATCCTGTTTTGGAAGAGCTGGTCTGAACTTTACCTTGCAGTTTGGCAGCAGTCCAGTTCCTCTCTTGGTGAAAGTTCTCTTAATGTATCTAGATGTTTAATTGCTAGTTGTTAATAAATAATTCCAAATATTGTATATAAAGGTGTTGTTTTTTTAATAAACATATTCCAGGGGTGATGATTTAATCATTTATATTTTGTTTTCTAAAACTAAACACATTCTGTGGATATTTTTGCTTGGATATATTTCCCCCCACAATGAATGTTCCTAAACAAAGCATCTGCTAAAACAGACAATTGGACTTGCCTGAAATGGTGTCCCAGACAGAACTCTTATTTGCAAAGTACAATTGAAGAAAGCAGTATTTAAGTTAAAAATATCCATACCCTGCCTTTCTTTCATATGAGAGACCTGCCCTCCACCACAACAGCTAATATTTAGTTAATTAAGAATGTCAATAAATTAAAGAACAAATGCAGAACAGCAGATGAAACAGCAGGTGGCAGAGCCTAGCAAGGAAAGAGTATTCCAGGCAGAAATGTCAATGTTTTCCAGTTTGCATTTGAATACCAGTTAAAAGGGGATTTAACAACCTAAGTGGCACCACCACAGATAAGACCCTATCTCGTATATGCCCACCTGCCACACCACTTATGGTGCTGTCTGCTGGAACATAGAACATGACCTCCATTGAGGACCTGAGTGACCAGGTTCAATCATGTGAGAGGTGACAAATTTTTAGATAATCTGGCTCCAATTTTAGTTAGTTTGGTTACTAAACTAAAGTCTAAGGCTGCAATCTTAACCCCACTTATCTGAGAGTTGGCCCCATTGAATTCAATAGTACATACTTGTGAGCAGACGTGGTAATAGTACATACTTGTGAGCAGACGTAAATTGGATTGTGTGAACTATATGACAGTGGATCATAATATTCACATTATGAGAACAATGTGAAGAAGAAGAAGAAGAGTTTGGATTTGATATCCCACTTTATCACTACCCGAAGGAGTCTCAAAGCAGCTAACATTCTCCTTTCCCTTCCTCCCCCACAATAAACACTCTGTGAGGTGAGTGGGGCTGAGAGACTTCAAAGAAGTGTGACTAGCCCAAGGTTACCCAGCAGCTGCATGTGGAGGAGCGAAGACGCGAACCCGGTTCACCAGATTACGAGTCTACCGCTCTTAACCACTACACCACACTGGCTCTCCATATGTGGAATTTGCATATGTGGAATAGCATTAAAGTGTGTGCCAATTCAAAATACATTGCCCTCACTCTGATTAGGCTTCATTTGCCCTAAGTATAGCCCAGGCATAGGCAAACTCGGCCTCCAGATGTTTTGGGACTACAACTCCCACCATCCCTGACCACTGGTCCTGTTAGCTAGGGATGATGAGAGTTGTAGTCCCAAAACATCTGGAGGGCCGAGTTTGCCTATGCCTGGTATAGCGAAATCCAGCTAAATTGCTTTCTGGAAAATCCCGTATCTGGCTTGAAATCACTCTACAAAAAATGGCAGCAGACAGGTTTTTTTTTGGGGGGGGAGGTGTGGAATAATGTTTCCCCCGCAACCACTTCTTACTAACAGAAAATTGAAATGGGCAAATATTTCCTACTTTTTATCTCACTTCCCCTCCCTCCTGTCTGCTCCCTGCAGTAAATTAGGCTGTAATTGACAGCTTATACTGCAATTTATGCAGATTGTAATTGCTCTTGGGGATTAATATTGGCTTCCTGGTTCCAGAGTGCCACCTTCTACTTTGAGGCTTTAGACAGCTCTAGAGATAATTGGTTCATCTTGGATTCTCATGTGGCTAACTGCTAAATCTCTTCCAAAGCCGATTTCTTGTTTTGGGGTTTAGCTAGATATCGGTGGTTTCAGATTTCCTGCTTCATGACTGTTGCATTTCCTTTGGCACTCAGACTAACTTTCTTGTTTTGCATTGGTGTGGTCACTGGAGAATTTGAATGAGCCAGAGAATTTGGGGCTGACATTTTTAATAGGACTTCTCTTACTTCCCCTTTAGGATCTGAAAGCACAAACAGAACTGCTCAAGTATTGTGGGTGAAGTGACCCTGAGTAACTTGCAAGCTTCAGTTAAACACTTAATCACATTAGCTTTCCTTTTGAAAAGGTGTGTACAGCCTTGGTGGATGCAGAGTTTAGTTTGGGACAAGGGTGTGAAATATGGTCTTATACCTCCCATTTCATGATCAAGTTAATTATAACAAAGAGTCATGCAGTACTTTAAAGACTTAACAAATTTATTATGGCATAAGGCCCCATGTAGTAAAGTATTCCATGAAAGGTTACGCCATAATCAATTTATTAATCTTTAGGTTACCACAGGATTTTTAGTCGGTTGCAGCAAAACCAACAAATGTGTTTGCCACTCTGGAAAAATAAATTTATGTTCTAACATGTTGAAAATAATGTCTCAAGAATATTAAAATCTCATATATCAGTTATCATGGCTACAAATATGTCTCATGTTCTCTAAAGTAAAGGTGTCTGTGCAAACATTTTGCTGGGAATAATGGCTTACTTGCTTGTTTTCAAGTAGGAACTGGGGCTCCCAACTTCATCTAAATGAATTTATTTATTATACATATTTAAGGTAGATTGTGGTCTCTGTGTACATGAAGATAATGCTTTTTAGGAATTTGAGGACTCCAAAGTTGACCAAGCAGCCACTTGGAAACAGGTCATGTGAAATACAGGAAAACAACACTTGTCATCTGAACCTACTTTTGTAATGGGATTAGCTGCAAAGCTATTACAGACAACTAGAGATAAGGGATCTGTTTAGCATTCTGCAGATATTATGCATATGCTCATGTTGCAGATGCAGTAGTTGTAGAAATGCTGGCATTTGTGACTTGACTTAAAGGCAAAATATAGAACCAGGCATCTGACAAGAGTGCATTTCTATCACTTGGTAATAAATGTGCAATGGATCCATTTTAAACAAATGAGCCATCGTGCCAGCTGAAAAAAAATCTGACAATGCTGACTATTAGAGCAATAAAATCTATTCACATGATGGTAGATGCTTCTGAATACAACTGATGCACATCTTCACTTTAATAACTGCATTTAGCTCTTGTCAAGAATGCTGCAACCAAATGAACTTAATAAAAACTAGTGAATAAATGTGCACAACCCCTTAACAAGGTTGTGTGAGAAGCTCCCATCTTTGACATGGGAAGGGTTCAAGCATTGGGGACAAACTTTCAGGGAACCACAATTTTACAGTGGTTTGCTAGACTTGTCATTTGTAAATTTTGCATCTGTTTATCATTACTTCTTTACTATTACTGAAGAGGGCTAAGTAGCTTGATGCCAGCTAAGGTATTAGTCTGGAATGCGGTGGTGGAGTGACAGGCACTAGTTTCCCCTACTAAAATTGAAAAAGTAGTGTTCAGTTTCTGCTTGTCCTTGTTTGCGTGTGTGCACATAAAGAATTGCATCCCATCTTATTTGGCCTGAATGTGTGTTGGCTTTTGATAGGGACTAGAAGCATTTAATATACTTGAGCCATGCAGTAGATATGAAACAGAAGTGCTGGACAGTTTTGCGTCACTTGTAGTCCACCCTACAGCAGTGTGAACCTTATAGGTAAAATTGATGTTTCTAAAGCAACCATTTGTTATGAAAAAGGAACCCATCTCTTTTTTTGCAGGCAAGCAGTGAATCAGGGTGGATAAAAATCAATGATTTTTTTTAAAAAAAATTAAAAAAAATCGGATTTTTTTGATTTAAATCGGATTTTTTTTATTTAAATTGGATTTTTAAAATAAAATGCTTTTGGAGGGAAAATCTTTCTAAATATAGTCTTCTATTTAAGTTACATTGTAGTCCAAAGGCTATTCATCAGGAAATAAGGATTTGTTTTAAGTTTATCAAGTGTGCTAAAACTCAGTCTAAGTTTTTAAAAAAAATGTTTAACCACATCAGTTAACAAACATGGATACATATGCTATCATGTTATTGTTTTAGTTAAATAAATTGTTTAAATGGTTATTAAGGAAATGATTATTTTTCTCCTTCCAATAAAGTACAGCAGAAAAGTTGTCCAAATATAAACAGTTAACTTATTAAACCTCACCATAATTTCATAATTATCTGTCTATGTATTTCTAGTAGTATAACCAAATCAGTAATTTTTGATATAACTGTAAAAACTACTCTGAAAATTTATTATTGCAAAAATGAAACCTTCATATGGTTGTAAATATTAAGATTATACCAGCAAGAATGAGTCTTTCTGTAAAAAAAAATTTAAATCAAGTCTTACTGACTAGTGATTTAAATCAAGCCTTACTGACTAGTGATTTAAATCAAGCCTTACTGACTAGTGATTTAAATCGTGATTTAAATCGTGATTCAGGATAAGAACAGAAATTGTGCTCTGGCGGCGCAGCGGCAGCGGGAGGCCCCATTAGCTAAAGTGGTGCTTCAGGTTAAGAACAGTTTCAGGTTAAGAACGGACCTCCGGAACGAATTAAGTACTTAACCAGAGGTACCACTGTACTCTAGTGTGTGGCACAAGGCTAAATTAAGAGATGCTGAAGTGTCAGAATAATTTAAAGATACAGTATTTAGAGTGTTTATTGGAAGGGTGGACAACCAGCACCCTCCATTATAAGTTCTGCCAAATTATGGGTATGATGTCATAAATGAAGAGCTGTGTTGCTGATATTTATAGTAGATATAATTCTAAGAGCTGGTGACAGTCATGTTTGAATGGCTATGATTAAGTTTGGAGCACACAAAGTCCTGCTCCATCTGCCTTCTTTACAGCTGTGTATTAAAAAAAGTAAAACTGTTCTGCAGAAAGAAAATTTCATTTTCACAGGTGTCGGGACATATTTAATCCCTCTCTGTTCCTCTTCTGCAAGATAGATTGTCATGTCTATTGTGTGTGTATTTTTCCATATTAATGAAATGTTATGACTTAAACACTCTGGAATATATCCATTCATTAAGCATAAACATTGTGGGCTGAACTGGCAAAGAGTAACCATTGCAATAGCTTTTGTGCTAGCATAATAGACTTTTATATTTGTAGGTGTTGATATATCCTAACATCTCATCCAGCGCTGTTTCTGGCGGAAATTGTCTAAGATGATTAATTGTTTTGTAGCTTCCTGAGTAGTTTTCTGGGGAGTTATGTGCCTCCATGAAGTAATTTTCATGTACTATGCAGTGTCCAGGAGTAAGTTTAAATGTTTCCCTGTTCCACCATACCCTGCTTTGCATAAAACTTTACTGGAGGAGTTCAGAAAAACTTGAAAGTTTGCCAAATGTTGCAGCTTTTTGGATGGTCCTTATTGACAAGCTGTGGAATTTGGAGTTTTTTCTTACAGACATACATGGCTAGGCTAGTGGGTTGGTTTTTTTAATAGAATAAGTTTACTTGGTATTCATGAGATGCTGATATGATAAACATTTATTTCCCCCTTGTAAGGAACGAACTGTAACTAAAAAGATGCTGCTTACAAAGGATTAAAATAAAATAAATAAAATTCACCCTCAGTTAGTTGCATCTTGGCTAAATATTGGGGTTACGATACTTGTGGTTTAGTGTTGTGTTGAGTTGCATCGTGAATTTAACATATTTACCATATTAAAGCTACTGGTTAAAACTGGAATGTTTTATATTGCACATTTGCAGGTGGATGGAAGTCTGTCTTAATGAAGAGCTACCACCAACTACTGAACTGGAAGAAGGATTGAGGAATGGTGTTTACCTTGCCAAATTGGCAAAGTTTTTTGCACCTAAGCTAGTTTCTGACAAGAAGATCTATGATGTGGAACAAGCACGTTATAAGGTAAAGGGCATACTTACGATATGCTTACTTCTTGTAGTAGTTCAGCAGTTGCTTTGTCTGCCACTGTTTCCTCAGAATTGGAGTATAACAGCATGACCCCTCAGAACAGCACCAGATCTGAGGGGGCCCTAAGGAAGGTGCCCTCCACCAACACTCTGGTTCCCCCCACACACCCCCAATGTAGAGAGGGTGAGCTTACCATGTGGAGGGGGTGAGCAGCTGCCATCTTCATTTCCCCAGAATGCCTGTGGGCCCTGATTTCCCCCAGGCTTTCTGCAGAAATAGTGGCAGAAGTACTAGGCAAGGCTGCAGCAACTTCTCTTCACAACATTGACCTGAGCACCACTGACCCTAAATTGATCTAGGCAAATCTATGTGTTAAAAAAACAACCCAACATTCTGAACTATTAAATATATTTGTAGAATGTTAGGCTTTTACCTTGTGTACACATATTGAAAAAGAGAAATTTAGGGGCATGCCAGCCAGAAATAAGCTTTCCATTCTATACTGCTCTTTCAACAAATAATATAGAGTCAGAAATTCTATTTTGATTAACGCTACAACCCTCAAACAATTTTGAACAATGCTCTTGACTTTGTGTTCAACAGCATTACTCTAGAGTAAGTAGATTAAATATTTGTAGCTCACGCTGTCCTATAACAACTTTCTATAGATTGTCTTTTCACTGATTTTGACAGTGTTTCAAATGTGCAGGGAAGACTTGGACTAGATGTCATTTGTAGAGTAATAGAAATAACAGATTAATCCTTTCTCTTCTCTTTCTCTTCTCATTAGAAATCAGGTCTTCATTTCCGACACACAGATAATACTGTGCAATGGTTAAGGGCAATGGAGTCCATCGGCCTGCCTAAAGTAAGCATTTGAACCTTCACTGTGTGTTATGCCCAATTTTTAAAGTGTTTGCCAAAATGAAGACATATGCCTGGAGCAGATCAATTAATGTAGAGTGAAACTAAAGTTGGCACTTTGGGAATTATTAACTTGTAGAAAAACTGGGGCAGGGGGGCAGAACATCTAAGTGAAGGAGGTGAAATTCTTGTGCCCCCCCTCTTTTGCCAAGGCAGCTGGTATCATGCAGAACATGAACAGGCTCGCTTACATTCCAGCTGGCTTCAGTAGGTGCTGTTGGGTCAAACAGCTCATTTGAGCTTAGGAGACCTGGCATTAGGGATGGGAACAATGGATAAAGCCAAAGTCTCTAAAGAGAGAATTAACAGCACTTCCCAATTCAAGTTTATCAACACAAGCTTAGCAGGCAAGCTCTGAGGACTTGTGATTTCATAATTTGTGTTTATAGCACATCTACAAAGCTTGATTCTCCACTTCCTTTCAAACCCATTGTCTGTCGTCGTCCCCCTTTTTTGGAGTATTTTTTCAGACCTCAGAGCCTCCTGACTTAGGCAACTGAATGTACAGTACTATCAACAGCTCGCATTATTGCTTCATATATCTGCCCCACCCCTTGTGGCCCACGCAGGATACTTTGTTTGATGCATTAAGAAACATACTGATGTAAGGTATGCTTTTTCTTCTGATGTTTCTGCAAGGTTTTGGAGTGGCAGTAGTACTCATTTAGCCTTGCATCTGGGGGCAAATTTAGAGCCTGTGATGAAATGAATGTTACACAAGTCTTACACAAGTTACACAAGTCTTAGAATATCAGGACTGGTAGGTCATATAGCAAAGCACCCAGTGTGATACATGAATAGCTAACAGGTGCTTTTCAGGCTGCTTTTTCATCATTTCAAAGAAGAAATCCTTAAGGAGCCTGACCCATTTCTGCATTACTTATTTCTGAATTTTTATTATTGATGCTGAACTGGACCTTAGTAGATTCAGGCTTGTCAGGGCTAGAGTTAGATGCAAGAACCAGAGTCAATGAAGTTAACTCTTTATTCAAGGCATACAAGTCAGAAACACTTCCCAGTAGGTCTTGCCCCTATAGAGCAGTTGCGAGGACTGAAGATCCCTGCCATCCACGCCTTCTAATGCTCCTTTTCCGGATGTTTCCCAAGCAGTCTCAAACTGTGTCTGCCCATCTCTGTTCTGCTGTCCTCGTTTACCCTGTGCGTTCTTAGAGACTTGGGGAAGGGGAGCTTGTCACAGCAGGAGAGGGAGAAGCTGCTGAAGAATCCAGGGAATCTCCCTCTCCTGCTGTGACAAGCTCCCCTTCCTCAAGTCTCTAAGAATGCACAAGGTAAACGAGGACAGCAGAACAGAGATGGGCAGACACAGTTTGAGACTGCTTGGGAAATATCCGGAAAAGGAGCCTTCAACTTCTGGGATTTCCTATGGGGGTTCCCCCACTAGTGCTTCCCACTACTCCTCATCATTCATCTGTGTCAGGGACTGGCTGAATGTAAAATATGTTGTTATTGAAATAACTCTTAATGTTTTGGGGTGGGTGGGTCTTTTTTCTCTTTAGATCTTCTATCCAGAAACCACAGATGTCTATGATAGGAAGAACATACCTCGAATGATATATTGCATTCATGCACTAAGGTAAGCTAGATTTATGCTAACAATTTGTCTTAAGTTCTACATTTTTAAAATGCTTGCTATCTTTTTAGAAGTTTGCAGTGAAACCTTACTGGGTTTACAATGTTGAGAGTTTTACATGTTTTGAAGGCAACATAGACATGGAAAAGTGATGGCATATTCCATAAGAGAAGTAAAACTTGTAAGAATCTCTGAAATGTATGTACACAACCTTCTGTGAATACACTTTCATTAAAGAATGTGTGAAAAACAATTTACCCCTCTTGAATTAGAAAAATAGAAATAGCATTTGAAAAGATAAAAGGATTACCACTCTGAGCTATGTCTAACCTTTTTCTATTAAAAAAAAAAAGAGAGAAACTATTCACCTTGGACACTGTTTGCAGTCTTTTCTACTTATTCTTCATTATCCTGTTTTAATGTTAATGCCACTGTGCATTTACTGTCATTTGAATAAGGCTCTAAAGTCCACATACAACTAGTTACCTTAGACATTCAGGATACAGAAGCAGAAAAATGCCTCATTCCTGTTTCTATAGATATACTTTCGCTTAGAAGAGAGCTTTGCAAGTACCATGTACAGTAGTTCTATTTAGGTTGGGGGACATGTTCACTGCAGCATTAATGTTTGAGTAACAAGCTCAGGGTGACAAACCTATTGAACTGTTCTTACATCACCTTGTGTTTTCTGGATGTGGAAATAGATTGGTAGATCTGTTCTGCTAATGCATGCATCATTCCTTTTCTTACCTGCACACAACAGCATTCTGTGCAGATTTCCTTGTATGCATAGCAGAGCAATGGATCCTGTAAGGCAGCCGTGGGGAAACTCCAGCCCACAGGCCTGATTAGCTGCCCTCCCCCCCAGGTCTCCCCATTTGGCCTGCAAGGCTGTCTTGGCCAAGTCACTCCCACCTATCTCATAGGATGTCAAGTGTAGGACAGGTAAAGACACAGCAGAGCTAAAAAGATTTATGCCTCTGCAAGCTCATCTGATTATCTGTGCTGCCAAAGCACTATGTCTTTGCCCATGTGGTTTGATTTCAAAGACAAATTGGTCACCTGACATCATTGTCATGTCGGGTGGCAGGTGAGGAGCCCCACCCCCCTGCCTGCCTATAAGGGGGCAGAGGAGTTAAGATTCTGGCCTGCTAACCGGATCCACTTCTCCATCCCTGATCTGAGAGGCTGTATTGTCTTTAGGCATAATACCTAATCTGTGCGGTTAACATTCCGCAGAATAGGGTTGTTCAGTCAGGGTGTCTCAACAGAAAATCACTTTGCTGCTTTTATAAGGCTATTAATGGCTGCGAGCCATGACGGCTATGTTCTGTCTCCATGGTCAGAGGCAGTAATGCTTCTGAATACCAGTTGCTGGAAACTGCAAGAGGGACGAGTGCACTCTTGTCTTGCTTTCAGCTTTCCCACAGGCCTCTGGGAGGGCACTGTGAGAACAGAATGCTTGACTAGATGGGCCATTGGCCTGATCCTTCAATGCTCTTCTTATGTTCTTGTGTTAGGAAGTATCTCTGTGTGATAATTATTTACAGGCCACAAATATTGGAAAGCAAGTGGTGCCCAGCCTTTAGAAACTCAAAAACCTAATTGTAACTTTTTCTAATTTTCTCCGGTAATGCCTCTAGCGTCCGCTTCTCAAGCAGAATGTTAATCTTCATATTTTCACTCTTGGCTCGCTATTATGGAAGCCTCCCCATTTTTTTACAATTTCAGAATTATAAAGGTGGCTTGGGGGTACATTATTTTAATGACCTGATTTAAAAGAGAAAAGTAAATAGTGAACCTGTTTTTTTTTTAAAAGCACTGGAAATTCAATTTTGGATGAACTCTAAATGTTTTCTAGTTTTTGTTCATTGCCTTGCTTACTCATGTAAGCCATTGTGCTCCACACAATAAACAAATAAGAAATATTTTAACATGTTTCTTAAATGAATGACCTTTTTATAATGCCAAACGAGTATTATATATATATACAAGCTGTGAGGGTGATACTATCCTAAAGTGATGTTGTTAGTGTGTTTAGATTCAAGTTTGAAACACTTTCCTGAAGTGGTCACACATGGGACTCTTAAGTAGCTTATGAAGGAATGGTTTGCTGAGTTCCATTCCAATGATGTCACAATTGTTCAGATGTTCTGCTGAATACTGAACAGAGCAAAGCTTTCAGATGTTTATATCTGCTGGAGTACTGAAGATGGCTTAATCAATGGTTTGACTGCTATAATAAACATGTGCACAGAGCCTTTTGCATTCAGCAGTGCATATCCCATATATTATATATATATTAACTCTGTTGTGCAGTATTATGGCCTTTTGGGTTTTAACCTCGCCTAATTAGATGTGCCTTGTTTAGGATGCAATCTGAGCCATCAAGGGCAGCAGAAAATGTGGTTTAGCTTTATAATGCTATCCTAATACTTGGAAGAAAGACGTTTAAATATCAAAGGCACCCAGTCCCAGGTACACGTGCTTAGGTTCAGTTTGTTTAATGTGCAGTTTATGCAGTTGTGTAGGTAGCTGAATGTCAGTTGAATGAATGGACTTTCTCCTCAGGAAGATGATTGTCTTTTGAAATCATGTGAAAACTCTTCAGTGTTGTCTGTTGTTGCACATGTGAGGCGTCACTTGCTGTTACACTTACAAAGAGATGAATACGCAAATGTGAACAGGGCCCCAGTTTCTTCCAGATCTGGTTTCCTTGCCAACAGCAGAAATACTGGGCAATATTCAAACAGACCTCCACTTGTACAACAGGACTTCTCACTGCAGTTGTCTGCATTTCCCCCCCCCCCCAACCTCTGGAGCAGATAAGGAGGGCATATGGTGAACTGCAGGCCCATTCCACTTGTGAGAAGTCCATCCCACTCACAGACACACAGCACTGGATATTCCCCATTGTATTGTTGCATGTGTGAGTTCCTGTAGCATTATGCTACTGTCCCACAGTGAATAAAAGAAGGACTTGCATTCAGATTTGAACATCTGATGCCACTATTTAATCCTAATGTCATATGAAGTGAAACTCAACAGGAAGCTCCTATCTTGACTGCCACCCACTGCTCTGGTCTCAGTGTCTGATTTGGGGCTTTAAAATTTCAGCGGCGTTTTGTGCAATGTCAAAATGTGCCCCTCCGCATCTTGCCTTCCGTTGTTTGGTGTTGTTGCAGTGGCCCCTGTGGCTCCTCTCAGCTCAGTAACTAGTCCAAGTGAACTGGTTGCACTTCTCTAAATCTGCCTCTTGCTGGTCAATGAAAATCTTTATTTAACTTTTCTGGCTTCTGTTGATAGCTTGTTTGTCTGTGGATTTTAAGTACTATAATTACTTTGTCATATATAATGTTGAACACCTTTCATAATTAGTATTGAGTTGTTTGCTGAAAGCATACCGTATTTACTGGAGTCTAATATGCACCTTTTTTGCCAAATTATGCTGCAAAAAAAATGGATGCGCATTACATTCGATGGCACATTAGACTTGAGTAACTACGATATTTCAGTCTTCCTTTCACCTATATACCCTGTGTAATATATTTTCCCTTAAAATCTAAATGCCTTCTAATAGTTCTTTGTTCCATGCTCTAGACTTGTAATTAGATTTAATGTGAATTCTTCTTTATATGGCTTCACCGTTAATATTTGTTTTTTAAGCAGTTTGATTTTGCCCATATCAATTTTGGGTGTGTGCTTAAAATTCTCAGCTCAGGTACAGGTGTTTAAAAATGCTTGTTAGCACAACATCAAATACAGCAATCCATGTTAATAACTCCTCATATTAAACACTGAGGGAAAGGAGCATGTTAAATACAGTTTCTTGGTGTAGTCATTATAACCTCAAAGGTTTTGTAGTAATATTAAGATGAACACGTTACTTGCAAACTTAAAAACAAAATTCTGTTGCCATCTAGTGGTAAACAGTATTCTCACAAATAATCTCTGGGCAGTGGGGAATATGCCACTCCACAGAAATTGTAGTTGTCATGTCAAGGTATCATAATTGGTGTATCAGTGACTAGTTATGTCAATGAAACATTGCATTGGTGCCAACTTGAAAACAGTTTGTAGGCTTCATAATCCTAGGAAGTTTAAATGGAGTTTTTCACAGAAATCTTGAACAGCATCTAATAAAGAGAAATAGTTATTGAAGGCCTAATGCTGCTTTGGAAAAAATCTAAAACAAGTAGGGTAAGACGGGGATTTGGTGTCAGAAGCAGGCAGTGAAGCTTAGTAAACTTGCCTATACCACTAGCTACTAATTCTTTAGGTCTGAGATCAGTTCTTCTTGGTTGCGATCTAAGCTGGGAACTCTCACCCTTGGGGAAAAAACTTTATTATTATAACATATTTTCAAGCCATTTGTTAAAATGTCAACTTTTACAAACTTCTAGCATTTTCCCCTGTCGCCTCTCTGACATATAGCACCTAAAATCTAAACCAAGTTCAGTGTGTGAGACTTTATTAGCTCACAGTCTTTTAATTCTTGCCTTCTCTTTGCTGAATCATGCTAGCCCAAGTTTTGAAATGTTAAGCTTCCCCAAGTGGGATCTCACCATTCTTTTTAGATCTAAAAAGTGCCCAGACCACTGATTATGCTGTCTAAATAGGTTTGAGCTGCTTTGACTATGACTTCTAATAACAACTTTGATTAGTCCCTTGTGTAATCTTAATAAATTCCCCAAATCCTTAACAGTTGTTAATTTCACATGGCAGGAAGACATGAATAAAGATGTGAATTTGTTCAGCTGTTGTCCAGATGGTTTCACTATACACATTTTGGAATGGTATTAATACAGACATTTCAAACAACGCTGAAACAAAAACAGGGGTTCTAGGATTGTCTTTGTGTATTTTTTTTTTAACTTCCTTTCAGATACTTAAGAACATTTGAGTATTTAATGATAAGTAAGTTGATTTTAAAGGTGGAAATATGTAAGGACCCTTTCTTATTTAAAAGCAAAACATATATTTAAGTTCTTGGGGAAAACCAAAATGTGTTTCTTTGATTACTAACCTAGTGTTTTATTCAGTATTTGTTTGAGGATGGGAATCCCAAAGTTGGCAAAAGTGTTACTTAAAATACTGTTTTCAGAGGAAAACAGGTTACATTTATTACAAAGGAGAATAGTCATGCCTGTCGTAACAGAAGCAACAGAGAGTCCTGTGGCATGTTATCGACCAACAAATACATCGTGGAATGAACTTTTGTAGGCTGAATGTACTTCATCAGATCCTATTAGTAATAATAACGCTCATAATAATATTTCTAAAATTGAACCTATTTGAGTTCTTTTCTTACAACCAATCAGTATATAAATTTTATGAAATAAATTAGGGTTGCCATATTTCAAGAAGTAAAAATCCAGAGCTTTGTTGTTGAGTTTTTGGGGGGGAAATCAACCTCAAAGTTGTGATACTCAAACACACACTTTCTGGTTCTGTTGTCAAAAACCCTGACATTTTGCCGGTTTTTCAAAATTCCATCCCGGATGCTAATTTAGCCATTTGAATCCTGGACATGTCCAGGAAATTCCAGACATGTGTCAACCCTAAATAAATAAATGTCTTGTGATATAACACATAATTTCCCTTTTTCTTTTGCAGCCTTTACCTGTTTAAACTAGGAGTTGCTCCACAAATCCAAGATTTGCTGGGGAAAGTAGACTTTACAGGTACTTTAATCTTTGAAAATATTTTATTGTATTCAAACCCCATGCTCTACTCCCCCAGCATTCTCCATGTTTTTATGCTGAAGTGGGTGTAGAGTAGCTATGTGAAAAATGTGCTTCTACTTTATTAAAAGATGCTGGTTAACAAATCCTTGTATTTATTTTCTCCCAGCCTGTGATTTTTCTCAGGCAGGAGGAAAAGGCCAAGCAGAATTGGAAGCATAATAATGTTAAAAGCCACAGCCCCCACCCTACCCCAAGCATTATTATTGTGCATGTTTTATCATCTAAGAAAGCCTAATTAGGTTTCTTGATGCCTTCTACCATTTTTCTCCCTTCATAATTAGAGGAAGAAATCAATAACATGCGGAAGGAATTGGAGAAATATGGTATACAGATGCCATCATTTAGTAAAATTGGAGGCATCCTGGCCAGTGAGCTTTCTGTGGATGAAGCTGCGTGTAAGTGAGCTCTAATCAAAGTGTTATGTAAGAACATGCTGACATATAATCTCAGATATGATAACATGTTTTAAAGTTGCTTTAACTTCAGATATCATTTGGAAAGTAATTAGATGAAGTAAAGAAATCTCTTTTTTTTTTAAAGAATTCTATGGTGTAAGGTATTTTAAAATCAATTCCCCTGCCTTAAACTTTAAAGAAAAAGATACAGTATTGAGTACACAGATATCTTTCATGTAGTGAATGCATTGTCTAGTTTGTTCCTGTTGTTAGCAGGTGATAGAAAGGTTTTTAACCTTGACCTCCTCTGTCCTGATCTGAATCAAGGTGGGGTGGTGAATGCCCCCCCCCAACAAATTAAGCCTCTCTGATTTGGATCAAGAGAATTGCAAGAGGTAAGGGGTTAAAATACACACACACAGAGAGAGAGAGAGAGAGAGAGAGAGAGAGAGAGGTTAGGAGCATAATCCAGTTCACTAGGCCCACACTGTCAGTTTGTGATTAAAAACAAACAAACTATCCATGTAAGAGTTTGGATACATAGCAAATACATATGGCCTCTTCTGCAAGTCCAAGGGCCAGCTAAAAATCCTTCTAGGAATCAAGATTGGGAGCCAAGATGGCGACGAGGTAAGACGTGTTCGCCGGAGCCTCTTTTTAACTCCTTTTAAATTCTTAAATTGCGGCTCTTATCCCTCCAAGTTTTCTCTGAGAACTGTATGAGATTCCTGCTGACAACGCCAGGAGTTCACACTACTGTAACTCTGTGAAGCCGGCGCTGTAAATCTTTTAACGAGCTGATTAGCTGCACTCTCTGGCAGCCGCCATTAGCGTCTCCTGACTCCCCCGGCTTTTAGCCAGCTCACCTCCAGCTGCCAAGAGCTTAGCACGGCTATTTTAAATGATTTAAACCTTTTTTAAAAAAAAAAATGGGCCACGGCAAACGACTAAGGGACTTTGAAGAGACTTTGTCCTCCCCGAGATCCAAGCAACTAAAAACTGAATTCCCCCTGACTGGAAATGGGAGGGGCCCTATGGAATATTGTTATACGGTGGAAACTCAGAATCGTTTCTACCCACTTGTGCCCTCAGAAACAAATCAAACAGAAGAGGAACTGATTACACCTCAGATTAAAACCGCAATGGGAAGCCCTGAAGGTGAGGGTACCCCATGGAAGGCTGATCAGGACCCTGGAACTGAGGAGTGTGCAAGACAAGAACAACTACATCTTGTGATTAGAACCCTCAACTGTATATTCAAGAAGTTTGATGTATTATCCTCTCAGCTATGCAATCTCCAGCAGAAAATTGATAACCTTCGGCCCAAGCCAAATCCAACTGCAGATATAGCTGAAGTGAAATCTCAGCAATCCACACCTCTAATAAAAAAAGGATGTGTCAAGTTCAAATATACACCAAATTCCGCACTGAAACATCAAGCACTGATCTTACAACCCAAGAAAATCTGTTTAACCATCTGGACTGGGTCTGCAAGATGGTGCACACTGAGTGGGGTCAAAGAGTATTTAAGCAAACTGCTCAATATCAAGATCCCACAAATTGATCTCATTGCAGTACTCCCCTTAAATCAGCACTTCAGACAGCAGAAAGTGATGCTCGCTTTTCATTCTCCAAGGATCCCCTCAACTATCATCAGGCGAAAACCGTTATTGGCCAGGCATGATATAACGCCAACGAGAGTTTTCATCGATGGTATGATCCACCCTCTTCTACTCACTGATCCCACCAATGGGCAAACATTGCCTGAGAAGCCGGAAACATCTCGGAACGCCGAGTCCCCTCACTCGGTGTTAGCCCCCTCTCATCAAAGCCAGATCTACTCTACGCCTTCACGAGTACAAACGGAACCCCTCAGGACAAGTCAACTTCTGACCCCGCCAGAGGAAAGAGAGCTTTTAGCCTCATTTGGCGATCTCCCAGCGAGGGAACAACAAGAAATAATAAACAGACTAGACGATCTTAAAAAACAGCTCATATACGTCCGGCAAAAGGGGAAAGACCCGCCCACTGTCCAAGCCAAGCCCGCCAGCCCAGAGCTGAGTTCTATGGATGTAGAAAATCCTCCTTATCCGGAAAGTAGATCAGCCGACAAGGGAATTCTAATCCCTAGATGTGATGTGGGAGAAGTGGATCTTCTACAATTCAGCCCAAACCCTGATCCTGTCCACCTTATATCCGCTAAAATGGATGAGACTCAGGAAGAGCACAACATCTCTACCAATTTGTCAACACATCCATCAATGCCAGACCTGGAGTCCTCGTCCCTGGAAGGAGATTTCCAAACCAACATAACAAGACAATCGCAAGGTCTCCCGTTTGTGGGGGAAATCCAACTTCACGGCTCAGGACCCGACCTACTAGTGAACGATCGACGTGGAGTACAAGCCGATACAGAAATGGGTTGGATAGAAGACCCAATGGGCCGCATAAACAAATTGATAAGCCCAAGGAAAGAGAACTTGCCTAAGACTATGACCAATTCTGACAAAATCTCTATTCCTTTAAGTAAAGACCCTGCCTGTGAATCTTGCTACCACATGGAGACGACTGGGGTAAGCCAAATACCCATCTCTAGTGTAACTTGCAGACAGATTATTACTACCGAATGTTCAACAAACCTAACCTCGATAAACCGCGGATTGCTACCGTCCTACTCCCAAAGGAAGATCACAGAATTTTTTGGGTCTGGGAAGCCCCTAAATCAAGCTCCCCTCCCTCCCTCTTCCTGACCATCAAATTCCCAGTCAAACTTGCCCCTGCTTTCGTTCCTATGTTGGAATATTGCAGGGTGGAAGGGAAAGAAATCAGACCCCGAATTTTCAAAATTCATAAATTCATTTCAAATAATCCTATTGCAGGAAACATGGGAAGCTGAGGAAATGGAAATTAACGGGTATAAAACCATCTCACTTCCTGCCTGCCCATCTCTCAAAGGAGGAAGGGCTAAAGGAGGTCTGGTCATAGCAATTTCGCTGAAATTACAAGCTAAACTTACCTTGATAAAATCCTCCCCTCCCTACGCGATTACAGCTTTGATATCAGGCGGTAAATTCGAGCTAGTGGTCACGAATGTGTATCTCCCGCCTGGAAGTCAGGTTGCGGACATGCATATTAGATGGGAAACTTTGGAGGATCATCTTACTCTTTGCTGTATCAACTATCCAAACACCCCCACAGTTATGGGAGGTGACTTTAATGCGCGAATTGCCACAAACTGGGATGCACTTATCAAAGCTAAATGGTGGATAAAAACAGAACACCCAGTCCCTGATTTTTCCCCACACGCTCAAAGAATTTCAAAAGATAACAAGGTGAATGAGGCGGGCACTCTCTTTTATAAATTGATCTTGCGCTTGAATCTAGTAACTCTGAACGGGATTTGTCCCCCTGATGTTCCGGGAGAGTTTACTCACTTAAGTTTACAAACAAACAGTGTCCTTGATTACTTTTCGGTATCTAAGGATATTTTTCCAAAGTTTTCTTATTTTAAAGTTGAAAATGTCCACATGAGCGACCATCTTCCCCTGGTTGCTAAAATGGCCATCGACTGGTATCCAACCAAAGGAGAGCATCCAACATATATGGGTATTAACGCGGCATTACAAGTAAAGGGCACAAAGTGGTCTGTAACACAGGCCCAAAAATACTCCAAATTTTTCCAACAGGAGATAAGACAAACATACTCAGTGTCTGGTATATCCATATATGGAAATATCCAACTTATCAGCCTATTTGCTAAACTGCAAGAGAAACTTACCTCTTTTTTTACGGTTCCAGTCCACCTTATAAATCGACCTCACCTTAAAACAGGAGCACCGTGGTTTAACCTTAATTGTAAACAAGCTAGACAATCGCTCCGTACCATCTACAAAGATTATAGGGCCTCCGGGGCACTTGCACTCCCCAAAGAGTATTACCAGGAAAAATCTGCGTACAAACAAGTGCAAAAAATGGCTAAACAGGAATGGCAGCAGGGTCGCTGGAAAGCACTTATAGCTGCCTCCAGCTCACGTAACTCCCGCCAATTCTGGACATTGGTTAACCAAAAAACCAAAAGTTACCCCCTAACAGTTATTCCTGCCCCAGTCTGGGAATCCTTTTTAAAGAAGTATTTTACTCTACCAGACTGCAATACCCATATACCAGACGGTCTACATGACCATCTTCCCCGCTGGCCACCCACCGACCCGGAAGAAATTCAACACCTTATTGCCAAACTTAAACCTGGCAAAGCCCCCGGTCCCGACCTAATCCCGGCAGAAGCTATAAAATATCATGCGGACTGGTGGGCAAAAGTCCTTGCTGCCATTTTCGATGAGATAAACAACAGCGGGATGGTACCAAAAATATGGAAGGACGCAATCATTATCCCAATTTATAAAAAGGGCTCGCCAGATGACCCTGGAAACTACAGGAATATCAGTTTATTGTCAATAATTGGGAAACTATACGCACGTTTTTTACTAACCAAGCTCACCAAATGGGCCGACGAAAACAATCTGATCGGTCCTGAACAGGCAGGATTTAGACCAAACCAGTCAACTGCTGAACATGTTTTAGTCTTACACCAGCTTGCCCGGAAATACTCCGCCCCAAAAAGAGGTCAACTTTGTGCGGCATTTATCGATCTCAAGGCCGCCTTTGATAGCATACCCAGGGGATTACTCTGGGAAAAACTAGCCCGATGGGGAGTAGACAGAAGGCTCTTGTGGTTGATAACTCAACTGCATGATGGGGCTGCCGCCAGGGTGAGGATCACTCCTGCCGGCGACCTTACAAATCCAATACCCATTAACAGAGGTGTCCGCCAGGGGTGCATTCTTGCCCCCTTTCTCTTTAATTTATTTATAAGCGATATGAGGGCTCCTTTGATCGAAGCCCAAGGAAAAATACACGCTCCCTGCCTGGCCCACTACCGTTGCCCCCTCTTACTCTATGCAGACGATGCAGCGATACTTTCCTTTTCGAGAGTCGGCCTTAGGCGTGCATTAAAAATCTTTAATTGCTATTGCAAAACAAACTTTCTTACAATTAATCATGCCAAGTCTAAAGTTCTAATTTTCTCCAAGAGTCGGAAAATGTACAACTGGAGAATAGATGGGAAAGCAATCGACCAAGTTTTCAAATTTAAGTACTTGGGAGTTTTTCTACAGCATAACATGGGTTGGAAGGCCCAACTTGAGTATGTCTCAAACAGAGCCAAGGCACTTTCTCTCGCGACACTGCGATTTTTCTTCTCAGATGGGGCTTTCCATATCCCATCTGTGCTAAAAGTCTTTAACGCCAAGGTGATCGCGACCATTGCATATGCGATCCCAATATGGGGGACCTTTGTAAATTTAAACCAACTGGAGGTAATCCAAAACCAGTTCCTGAGGATGTTGTTAAAACTACCCAGATGTGTGAGTAATTCGGCTATTCGCCTGGAATTAAACCTCACATCCTTAGGAAATGCATTATGGAAACGAATCCTCTGTTATTGGCTGACATTATGGCACAAACTCCCAAATCTCCACCTAATACAATGTATCTGGAGAGACAACTTCTGTAGCCCCTGGGCAAAAATAATACATTTGAAACTTGTGTCCCTCGGCCTTTCCCCCTTGGAATTACTGAATTTGGATATAACTTCAGCCAAGAGAATTATAACCCTCAAACTAGAAGAGATAGATCTACAATATAATATTGCAACAGGGGGTGGTTCCTGCTCCCCGCTAAACCTTGGCTTAGTACCACAAACGAAATTTCCATCTTATTTAACTTCTCTATCTGTGGCGTCACACAGGTATGCTTTTATAAAGGCTAGATTCAATGCTTTCCCATCAAACGTTATGGGCAATAGACTCTCAAATGGTCAGATCTCACTTCTCTGCGACTGCAAAAACGGAGCTACAGAATCGTTACATCATATAATCCTCAGTTGCCCATTGCACTCGGCTGCACGGGCCAAATTTCTAACCCCCTATCTTGTGAATATTACTGATGAAATCCCGGAAGCAAAAGTAATATTCCTTCTGAACGATGAAGATGCTAGTAGATCCCTTGCAGTTGCAAGATTTCTGATAAATGTACTATCTCAAAAGAAGAGAAATGGATCACTGCAAGATGTCTGTTAGTTTATTTAAGCCCAAAAAATTTCAAAAACCAGCGTAGCTAAACCTAAAGGGTTACAAATAAAACTGTTTCAATCTGTTTCCGCTGGATCTAAATTCAGATTTTGATTTTGGTTTTATACGAATGGTTTCTACTGTTTTTACCGTGTACATAGTTTTACATAGTTTTTATTTAAATATTTAAATTTTATTTCTATTGTATAATTTTTTCTTGTTGTTTGTTTTATTTTGAATTTTTTATCTGCATTTGCTTTGTCTTGTTTCTCTGGATGTAATACAATGTATATCTATGGGCCAATGGCCGTAATAAACATTACCTACCTACCTTCTAGGAATCAATATTTGTAAACACAAGGCATTTATGGACAGCTCATCTGAATTGGTGATTGGCCTGCTACAGCTTCAAATAGCCAACTTGACTTCATAATGCTTTTATAATGATGAAAATAGCTTTTATGCCCTCTAAAATAAGTTAGCACTACAATTTTATTTTACAAGTTTGTTGTCCTTATATTTTATTTTTAAAATCTATGTTAGTCTCTAAGTGTGGGGTGGGGAACCAGTAGCCCACTAGATGTTGGACCTACCTTCCATCAGCCCAAACCAGCATGGCCCAGTGACCAAAGGTAATGGCAGTTGTAGCTCAACTTCATCTGAAGGGCTACAAGTTTCCATCCCTGCACTAGACAGACATGTATGAATCTGTTCTGGTGTTGGATTGGTGTGTATTTCCACTTTAGATCTTCTTTAGATCTTCAGCTGCAATTAGGTGGCTAACTGTGGCTACAGGTGTTGCTGGGATACAAATCTCATCATCCCTGACCAGTTGCCTATGCTGCCTAGACCTTATGGAAGCTGAAAAACAGCATCTGGAGAACTGTACCTTTGCTTTGACTATTTAGTAGATACTTGTACACTGAGACGGCAGTCCTATATATAATTAGATATACTCCTAAGTAGATATGTGTAGGATTGTAGTTTGGCCAGATTCCAAAGTAGACTTAAGCTGTGTGTACATGTTATCATTCAGTGCAGTGTTTGAAGCTGTGTGCAGATGACGTTAGCCATAACCCATATCTGTCCTGCAGTATCTTGAGAAATTCTGCTGTTTTATTTGTTTTCCCTCAAACCAGCTTCCAGCTGTTTTGAAAACTTCACATTTAAAGTGAGGTGTGTACATTGCGACAGCCTTTGTGTGTGCATTTGCAGATGACAACTTCATGAATAGGAGTTGGGGAGGCGGTTTCAGGTATAGGGAAACCAAACAGGTAATGTGCAGGGGTGAAAAGATCCCCCTGCGCTCTTTCTGGTGTGAGCAGCAACATGCAAATGCAAGTTGAAACATAATGGGGACGGGGGGGGGGGCAGGGAACAACTTGGCTGTATTTTAAGCCGCTAATGTGTACCTAGCCTTAGATGAAGGTATGCTAAATTGAAATTAAGGATGTTGCCAATAAAAGGGCACTGGGTTTCACCGTGCTTTACTTTCTGCTCACTGGCTGTCTTGTAGAAAGCTGTACCATGTATATTTGTAGTTGTACGTAGGTGTGTAAAAAAAAGTTATAATGACAATGCTTTTAAAAAAAACATTTAATGATGATTCATTCTAATTGCCTGGGGTCACCGATGTGAATCCCTTGGTGCTCTATGGCTCCATGCCCCATATAATCTTTATTTATTTATTTTTAAGTGAGGTTATTTGGGGTTATTTGGCAGAAGCTATCTGGTTTGCTAGCTCTTTTGGAGGGTGGCTGGGTGGGTGTTGTACCTATAGGTGTTTTGCCTACAAGGGATCTTCTCAGTATCACCAGTTTTCCTCTGATGAAATGGATATTTTGTGATGCCCCGTCAATTTCTTAGATTTCCAGATGTGCCCTTGGTTTAAAAGCATTGGAGATGCCTGAAGATTAGGCAAACTCTAATTTTAATTCTGGCAATCATTTCCTATTTTTAAATGCTGGACTCTTACTCTTTTCAGTGCATGCTGCAGTAATTGCAATTAATGAAGCTATTGAGAAAGGAGTAGCAGATCAAACTATCAAAACACTGAAAAATCCCAATGCTATGTTAGTTAACGTGGACGATAATCTTGCCCATGCGTATCAGAAGGAACTATCAGAAGCTAAAAAGAGAAAAGAAGAGAATGCAAGACTGAAGGTACTCTAATGGAATATTCTAATACTCTTTTAAAACTGGATATGAATTCAATTTCAGTTAATTTTATTTACATAAAATAGCGTGGTGCATTATTAAGCACCAATACTCCATAAATCAAACCAAATAGCACACAATGGCAGATACCTTTAAGTTACTCATGGCCATGTAATAATGAGTTGTGTATGTTCCATCTGCTCATGGCAATCTAGGAAATACAACATTTACCGTATTTGGACCCTCCATGATTGACAGAACAGCATTTTAGAATATGTGTCAAAATGTTCTAGTTCCAAAAACCAATATATAAGCCTCTTAGAATGCAGAGTTTTATTATACTTGTTTCAATGGAATGTGAGTTACTACAGAACAGTTAAAATACCCTTATGCATTTATATGACAGTACTAAAACTCCAGGCTTGTAAAACCTTGCAGTGACAAATTGGCTTGTTACTAGCAAAGCATTTGTTCATGCAGTGCTCCCCTTAAATTCATGTCATCTTGTGACAATAATGCCATCGAAATTCCTAACAAATGAAGGTTAATAAACATTGAGAATGCAAGAGGGGGGAATGGTTGAGCGACCTTTTGAGGTCATATCCAGGTCATTAGGAAGTAATTACCGTGTTTCTCCTAAAATAAGACACCGTCTTATAATCTTTTTATCCTCCAAAAAACACAGTATGGCTTATTTTCGGGGGATGTCTTATTTTTATTAAGTGTGGTACACTTAACCCCCCCCCCCAAAAAAAACCAACCAACCAAACAAACAAACAAAAAAGCAGAGGATTATCTACCAGTAAATGGTTCTGCCAGCTCGGTACCTTGGACTGCTGCTGGCTCCCGGTGGATCGGGGATCACTGGAAACTAGATATACTGTCCTCTAATCATCAGTGCACAAAAAAGTTAGAATGAATGAATGTTGCTTGGAGGAGCCCTAAGCCTGTTTAGGATTGCAGGCCAACAGCGGCAATCCTAGCCATCCTTACTCAGAAGTAAGCCCTGTCAAATTCAGTGGGTTTACTCCTAGATTGGGCTGCATTGCAACCCAAGTTATTTGGAGTGACAGTGACACTTAAGCATGATGCCAAGCGTGCAGCGGCCCCCCTGGACTGGAAGATTAACGCCAGGGGAACTTGACGGCTGACTCACTGTGATAATAGCTGGAAGGGAATCAAAGGGGAGATGAGAGAGAGAGAGAGAGAGAGAGAGAGTGAGAGAGTGAGAGAGAGAGGGGGGGGGATACGCGCAGAAAAGAGCCGCTGCTTTCCATTCAGTGCCGTCCAAGGCAACTGCACTTTCCCAACAAAAAGCTCCGTCCAGCTGACTTACTCCAAAGTAGGGCATTTGGTCGCGCGTCAAAGCGGCGAGCTCCTCTTCAGCCAAGCTGGAGCGAACTATCAGCAGGGAGCAAGCCCAGAGGAGCTGCAGCAAGGATTTGGCACGGGACATTTCCTCCGTGTTTTAAGAGAGGGGAAAACCTTCCCGCGGAGTTGGCAGGAGGACAGCCCCCGTCCGGGAGAGCATGAATGGGGAGCGAGGGGAGGGAGAGCAGTTGCTTCTGTGGGGCTGAGCTAAGCAGGGCGGGAGGCGCTTCCCGCCCTTTCCGCCCGAGGCAGAAAAAAAAACCCTCCGCAATTTCTTCTCTCTTGTTGCTGCAAATTCTTCCCTCCCCTCCTGATCCTCGTAGCGCGCGCTTCGGCTGGGTCCTGGCCACTCAGGGCTTCGCGCGGCGCGCTGCTGCTGGCTCCCGGTGGATCAGCGATCCACGCGGCGCGCGCGCTGCGGCTACAGCTTCAGCTGGGTCCCAGCCACTCTGGGCTTTACGCAGCAGCGCTGCTGCTGCTGCCTGTGTCCCGCTGGATCGGGTCCAAGCGGCGCGCGCTGCTGCTGGCTGTGTCCCGCTGGATCGGGGCCCGATATCACTACCGGAACCCGGTACGTCTTATTTTCGGGGTATGCCTTATATTTTGCGACCCCTTGAAAATCCTGCTATGCCTTATATTTTAGGTATGTCTTATAATATGAGAAACACGGTAGACATGGATGACTTTGGAATAGAATTCCTGGTTCTGGCAAGGGAGCTGGGCTGTGACTCATGTTTCCCCTTCAGTTTATTTGTGCATCTAGAGCCTGGAATTTAAAAAATAAACAGTTGTGCCAGGTTTGGGTTGATGCATTCTTCCTCCTTAGGTCTTTGTTCAACCCACATACAATTCCTACTCGCATTCTGAGTGACTACTGTTTATAAACAATTGGTCTAAAACTTGTAAATTGTTGGAAAGTAAAGGCATACTCATTTTTCTCATGTTGGTGATATTGCTATATTTTAAAGAGGGATTTCTAATTTAGCTGCTTTTGCACAGTTTTGTTTTGTATGAATAATGGCCCTTACAAGTCCCCCCACCCGCACTGAAATTCTGTGTGTTTACACAAACACCACCCACCTTGAAATCAGGAGTGGACATTGTTCTTTGTTCAGTAACGGTATTGTTGCTTTCAGAATGGCTCAATTTTGGAGGAGGAAAGAGATGTGTATGAAGAGTTGCTAACACAAGCTGAGATACAGGGAAACATCAATAAGGTCAACAGTGAGTAATCTTCCCAGAGTCCCAAAACTTTAAGAGTTGTGTATTTGGCTTTAATTCCAGTGGGAAATATCAGAATATTTAATTTTATTTCACAGTTCCTTTAATTTTTAAACCTTACATATATTAGTGTATCTGCAGTAATATGCAATTCTCTGGAACGCGGCTTGCTATTGTATTACAAACTTGAGTGAGGATTCTCTTCCTTGGCCTTTGCATTCTTAATAACAGCAGACTTTATAATTGATGCATAACTACTTTTATCTGCTTTTCTCTCTCTTCTGCTAGCTGCAAAATACTGTAAATTTTGACCCCCTCTTCCTTAGAATTAAGAAAGTTTTAGTTCTGATGTGCCCGGCACACTTTGATGTGTGTTTCATTGGAAAATGGTGTGAGAGAGGGCTTTGAGAATGAAACTCGTTCAAAGTATTCTGCTGTCTGTAAGCATTGTTTTCCTTTCAGTTCACGTGGCTTTAACCCAAGTGAACAAGGCTATTGACAGGCAAGATGAAGGGGCACTGATGGCAGGCTTGACGAACTCTGCACTGAGCCTGCTTGAAGTTCTGCCGCAAAATTCCTCATGGTATCTAGCACAGTTAATTGACACTAAAGAGCAGAGGATGCAGGTAACTGAATGTAACACCTAAGTGTGACACCTAAGTTTGCCTTAACCTCTTTAATTTTAAAATACGATTTCAACATTACCTGTGGCTCTCTTATGAATAGCAGAGAGAAGCTTGCAAATACACACACACTCACACAAACACACAATGGCAACGCACCATGTACTTTTTCAGCTATAACAGAAAAAAAATATTCAATCCTCATTTGAATAAACAACAACAAATCTTTGGAAGCCCACAAGACATACTTGTGAACTGTTGCTTATTGAAAGCACTTGGAGGAGATAAAACTTCCCATTCCATAGAAAACTACACACAGCAGTTCAAAATGAGTCATAGTACAAATTACTCATTTTTCTTTTGATTTAGAAATATATAATGAAAATCTTTTTCCCCCTAATACGTTAGATAGCTGGGGTTCCAATTATGTTCGACAAAAGTGAAATACAGAACGAAGTTAGTGTTGCCAATGAGGAAGCAGACTTCCGTAAATTTAGTGAGTAAATTGTTCTTAATTTTCTCTTGTATCTTCATCACATGGTTAACCTTAAGGCTGGACAACTACGGCAATTATTAGAATCATGGTTTCTTCAAGGTTTATTTTGTCACTTTTTTGGAGGTGTCAGCATTACTGAGTCATTAATACTCTCTTCTAAGATGGCATTCTTACTCTTGTCACAGTTATTCAGTCAATGTATTAAGTACACTGTCTGGTCTTCCGAATGGAATTTGCTTATGCCTGGCTCACATATTTTGTATGCACGAACAAGAATTTTAAAACCTCACACACTCACAATTTGTTCTTAAGTTAAGGGGGTTCTAAATTTGCAGGTGCATTTCTATCTGTTGCTTTTCTCGTATTCTTGAAGTTTTAGAATTCTCCTTCATCTTTGGCAGTATTAAGCTTGAAATTCACTTTCATCTCATGCTTTCTGTGGCTTAAGTCTTTTTGCTCTGTATCATTTCATTTTAATTCAACAGACTAATCGTCCTTTGCTTGCTATGCATTCACAGAAAATGGGACAGTGCATTTTTTTATTTCAGTTGGGATATGTATAGGGATCTCTGTTTGGGGTTTCTTCCAACTTGGGCAATTTTTAAAAGTGTATTGCTTCACTATGTGGGGTACTTGCATTCTTTATAAAGTGTTTATTCAAAAGGTAATTATTCTATTAATTGAATACAGGGGATAATTCTATATAATCTAGCTGGGCACATGATGTCTTCTAGTGTCTTGTTGTCCATTTTGATAAGGGAGTGAACTCATAAAGCCTTGACCTCTATCATCCTCCAATGTTAACTATGGGACCTGGTTTGAGCAGAGTCTTTATACCATTTTAGGTTAGTTATCACTATACCCCCTTCTTTCTTGAGGTAACCAATGCCTCTTGTTTGCATGAATACAATTTAGTAGATTATTAACATGAAAGAGATGGGTTTGCTTTGAATAAGTAAAACTCTGAATAAGTAAAGAAGGTGCAGTAATATCACCATACATGTTATAGAAACTCTGCCCAACTATAAGAATGTTAGTTTTGACCAATTCTTGAGCTTAGTTGTTAAATCTTTTATCAAGGTAGTAAAGTTCAATTATTCTAGTTTAGATAGATTCTTGGGTATATTCACTTCCAGGTATTTACAATAGGCATTACAGAGTTCCAAGCCAATCATTTTCTGCCAGTGCAGCTGCAGGTTTGGCAAGGCATACATACACAACAGCTCAGATTTGGCGAAGTTAACAGTGAACCCAGATATCTTGCCAATAGCATGAATGTATTGATAAGATGGGTTCCCCCCCCAAAAAAATAATTCAAAACCTTTTACACAACCCTCTAAAAATGCCTGAGAAAATAAAAAATGCTGTCTGGTGCTGAAAAGCATGTCCTGTTGGCATCAATTGTACCTTCTTGGGAAGATATTCAAGAATTGGGAACGCACCACTGAAAAGGCCCTGAAAAGTTATGCATATGTCATGTACTTCCTTGCAGTATTAGACTTACTGCTGTCCATTAGACTTAAGGGCAGGAGCCCTGTTCCAGCCCATGGAAAAGCCTGTACACAAGTAGAACCTCAGCCTCTAGATGAGAAAATGCTTTCCATTTTCTTTCAACAACAGGCACGTGTACATAGGTGCATCTGAACAGTTTTGTAGTATCAGGGATTTCTAGTCTGGACTTAATACCTGGCAAAATCATAATAAGATTTTCTTTTCTTTCATTTGAAAGAAAGGTGGAAAGAAATACAGGTATGTCTTGGTTCAGTGTGGGCACTTCTCCCCTTGCTTTGTAATCATAGCTGCCCATTCACTCAAACTGCTGTGCTTTTACCAGTCACTGTAATTTAAAAAAAAATAACCCCCCCCAAAAAACCCCCAAAAGTAATTCAAACAAGGCATGTAAATTAAATATCAAGCATAAATTAAACATTTGCACTATTCTGAGCACACTTTCTTTGCAGGTTTTTTTCTCCTCAGTAACTTGACATTTCTACTCGTGGTCTGGAGTTAAGTTCTCCTTGAGTTGCAAAACTGGTCTGAGCAGGCTTTCTTGGACAGTGGTATCACTAGGAATATAAGGTACACTGTAAGCTACACAAAGCAAATGTGTGGGGACTTCTGATGTCGTTTTCCCTCTTGCCCCTAGAACTTATAGCAGTTGACAGTATCAACGCTGCAATTCGTAACTGTGACCCCAGTAAGACAATTGCTGCTCTAATGAAACCTGAGGCTCAGTTGTGTGATGTTTACCCATCTGCTGCTAATGTCTATCAGACTGAACTCTTCAACCTTCAGCAACAAAATGCTGCGGTAAGACGGAATCAGTTGATTGCGTACTTTAATATCTGAATAGGAAAAGGGAAGTAGAAAAGGGGGAAGAACGGATGGAGAGAATGGCAAAAGCAAAGAAAAAGAAAGCAATAGTGCATGGAATATGGCTGACAAAACATTGGTTTTCCTTAGTGTCTCATTGATGTAGATCAATAAAATTCTCACATGACTTAATGTGACTGAGTTATAATGAGGTTATGTGCTAGTTAATAAACCTCCCTTCAACAGTTACTTAAGATTAGACTTTTCTAACCTTTTGAAAATCTTAAAAAACTGAGTTTAAGCTATAGGTCCTTTTTAACTTGTTGCTAGCTGCTTTATTTCTCTGCTGATCAGAATATATTCTTTTCAGAAATACTTGGCTCATGATGAACTATCTATTGCTGTTGAAATGCTATCAGCAGTGGTGCTGCTAAACCAGGCTTTGGAAAGCAAGGACGTAGCGGCAGCAAAGATTCATCTCAGCAACCCATGTGTTGGCTTTAATAACCTGGAAGAAGAGAACTTGCCACGGTAAAAGCTTCCATTCTAGACAGGGCTGCTTTCATATTACTGAATGCTTACTGGGTAGGAAATTACAGGAATGCTAGCTGATTGCAAACTGCTGCATGTATGTGTGAGGGGAGGTGCATGTTCTGCATGCTTCCACCTGTTGATAGGTATGTAAAACTATGTATTCAGCTACAGTAGTCTCCTTTTAACTACAGTGGTACCTCGAGTTAAGTACTTAATTCGTTCCAGAGGTCCCTTCTTAACCTGAAGCGTACTTAACCTGAAGCACCGCTTTAACTAATGGGACCTCCTGCTACCGCTGCGCCGCCAGAGCACGATTTCTGTTCTTAGCGGAGTTCTTAACCTGAAGCGTACTTAACCCGAGGTACCACTGTATAGTATAGTATACAGTATGTAGCATTAGGCCCAGAACAACTCCTACAATGCATAACATTTTAATTGCATGTTGTGATAAGATTTTAATTATCTTCCTACAGTTATGCTGATACCTTGATGTCTATTAAATTAGAAGCGTCATCTCAAGGACAAGAATATTTAAGCTGGAATGATATTCAGAATGCTATTGATATGGTTAATTCACAAATTCAAGAGGAAAATGACAGTAAGTGTTTTGTTGTTCCCTCTAGGTTTGGTCTACAAATTTAATCCTGTTTAGTAGTGGTTATCTATAAATCATCTCTTTCTTGAATGACATTTATTCATTCATTCATTCATTCATTCCACCATTTCAAAACAATTCTGGGTTGCTGAGAGATGCCTAACTTTCAGCACAGTTGATCAACAAAGAGTTGCACGTTAGAGATTTTACAGTTTAAGGCTTTCAAAGTAACCCACATTAACTACTGAAATCAGAAACATCTATCTCCACCCCTCCTCCCAAGCCTCTTGGATAGCTGCAGTCTGCAAGGAGCAGACGGTTTGCATGAGATTAGAGAGAAGCATGACTTTCATATACCCAAAAAGAAATTGTACCAGACTAGGAGCACTTCCAGTGGGATTTAATAGGTCTCTTTCTCTTAATCAACAACAGCCTATACTTTGCCTTTACAAAGGCCTTGAACATCTATGCTGACCGGTGGCAATATGAACTACAGTGGTATCCAATGCCTCTATGCAGCCTCAGTGTGCCTGTCTGTTACCAAGTTGCAGAAGTCAGATGGTTAATAGAATGCTCTGTGAACGTATGGAGAAGCAGGGGGATCTAACTGGCCTTCCTCAATGTAGGCTACCCACTTCTACTCCTATACTGCTACCCAGTAGCATAGGAAAAGCTGCTTCAGCATGCTCAGCTAATTGCCAGTTGCTTTTTTCAACAGGTTGTTCTGAAACGTAAGGGTTTTCAGAAAATCATGTTAAAAGCCAAATCCTGTTGTATGATCTTAGTTGTTGCAATTTTTTTGTGCACACTTTGTACACTTTTCATTTGTTCTTGTGTAGGGATTGTAGCAATTGGACACATTAATGAAGCAATTGATCAGGGAGATCCTACAAAAACAGTAGAAGCACTGCTACTCCCTACAGCAAAACTTCATGGTGTGAAAGAAGCAAATGCGCAGCATTACCAGGATGTTCTGAAGAATGCAAAAACACTCAAATGCCAGGTAGTTTTTACCCCAAAGTCTTTCATATTTTGCAAATGTCAACGCTTCCTGTAATTCCTATTGTACACATGCCCAGTGGCAGAGAGAGCTCAAGGAGCTCCCAAACTGTAAATTTGTTCATTCAGAGAGTGTGGAACCCTGTTCAAAATAAGGCACCAACTAATGACACCTCCATTTTCGATGGATTGAGCCTCAGTTTGTTGGTCTTCATCCACTTATTTTGCATTACCTGAATAAGCTGAAAAGAGAAATTAAGTTTTGAGCCTCAGTAACTGAAACTCATCCATCAATGCTGAATCAGTTGGGTCTGTGGGCCACCTTCATAGACTGCCCTCCAATTGTTGCAACCACAACAGTGAATTTTAGATGCTTTTTTGTGCTTTCAGATCTCCTTTCACATCCCCAGGCGGGCTAGCTTGTGACAGGCAGGCCCTAAACAACTTGCCAGGCACTACTGCGAGATGCAATGAAGGTGGAAAATAGTTCATTCTCCATGGTCTTCACTTGAAGAGATTAGGCTTAATAACATGGTCTTATTCATGTTCTGTCTGTCTGACAGTGAGTTTCCTGCTACTTGCATGCTGGCCACCGCCCTTCTTGCTTCATTGTCCACAGCTCACCAGTCAGTCATAGGGAGAGGGCCTTTGGAAGTGATTGTGTCACAAGCACAAGTTATCTCCATATTTCACAGCAAACTAGACTAATCTAACACAATTCACCCTTCATTGTAAGACTGAAGTACAGGATAACTGCATATTGATTCTTCAGAATTGTATAACACTCTTACACACACACACACACACACACTGTCTTTGGTTGCCATGTAGCAGAATACCTAGAACGATATTAAGGATGTGTAGACTTAATTTAAACAGAGTTTTGTTCTGTTTACGTAGGTTATTATTTAGCCAGAAGTTGAATTTCCCAAAGAAACTGTCTCTGCAGTGTTGAGCAAGAAACAGTGTTGCTAGTTGCATAATGTTCTGAAGCAACTTTTCAATGTAGGAAAAAGAGGGCAGCTCTGTTATCTGTTGTCATGTTTACAAGCTTTTTAAAGTTGCTTTAAAATAAATAAATAAATATTGGTATTACAAAAAAAAGATGCATTTGTGAGTTGTTAGCCTTAAAAAGCTAATGGAAACAATGTCAAATGCCAATGAATAAATACTAAACATTTATTCAAAATTTAAGTCGTACCAAGTGCAGTGGGACTTGCTTTATATTAACATACTATTCTAGGCAATAAATTTAATGTTCAGGTTTAGCAATACAGTGCGGGAAATTACCTCAGGGGAGTAGCAACAACGCAACTAAAATGTAGCATGTAAATTAAGACATATTTTGAGATTAAGGAAAAGTAATGTGTTTGTGTTCTGTTGATATCCTTTTTAGTTTTAGAAAGAGAAACATTGGGGTGATCAGCAAATTGAATAATTTTGTTGGATTAATCTGCGCACCAGCAGATTAATGTTTAATTAGCTAAACTGGAATAAGATGACATAATACCAGAACCTCCATATAGGTGTCTCTTTGAGATGGTGAATGAACTATAAAGTGATTTACATTTAAATTAGTGCTCATTGCTAGAGGAAAAGCCCATAGATATCTTTTTCATTCCCAATTGTGGTGATGTAATAGAACCAAAATAGGTTTAAAAAGTAAACAGGTGTGTGTCTTTAATGTATATCCCCATCAGTTAAATTTTGTCCTCAGCGATATCAGTTAAACCTTGCAACCCTAAAATACATGTGTAAGTAGTTCGAATTTATTCAGTTTTGCCATTATAAAAATAGATATCTTAAATAGTAAATTTATGAACAAATGATGTATATACAACTTCATCAAGTATCACAGCAGAAGTGTGTCACGTCTTTTCATTCCGGGGTATTTTAACCATGGTGAGAGAAACACTGGTGTTATCTTTGGTTTTGGACATCATGAAGTAAAGGAATGGATCGAGGCAACTGTTCAGACTGCTTAGACATAGAGCAATAAGGTAAAAGAAATACAAATTGTCTGCAGAATTATGATGGTAATTCACATGATGAACGATCAGTATGATGTTGCTGGGTGTGTAGCAGACAGCGAAAATGCTGAGGATGAGAAGACTGATTTTGATGTACCACAGCCACTTCTGATCATAAGATTTGAGTGTCCGGATAATTGAAACATAACAAAAAATAACAATACAGAACGGAATCACAAATCCAAATACTGCCAGCGAGATGAAGTAATAGTATTGGAAGGATGATGGAGTTTCGCAGGTATTGCTGACATCGTGGCAGGTAAAGATATTTAGCTGATCCAGATTATAGCTTTGCTTTGCTATGATCAGAGGCAGCATGTATAAGAAAACGACTGCCCATACTGCCCCACATGCTATTGTTGCTAAGGGCTGCTTGGGCAGAGTCCTGTAAGTAAATGGATAAACGATGGCCACATAACGGCTGATACTGATGCAGGTAAGGAGGAGCGTAGAACAATACATATTGCCATAGAAGATGGCAGTCATGATTCGACACATTGGTTCTCCAAATATCCAGTTGTTGCCTCTGAGGTGATACGAAATTTTGAACGGCAGCATGATGCAGAAGAGAAAATCCGAAATGGCTAAGTTTGTGTAGAATATAGCAATCCGGGCTGACCTAATTCTGAAAAACAGTGTCCATAGTACAAAGGCATTTGCTGGCACTCCTATTAAAACAACAGTTATGTATAGAGCTGGAATCAGCTTTACACTCAAAGGGCTGGTAAGGTACTCCAACGTGGTGTTGCGTACTTTCAGTACTGAAACGTGGGACCTCTTCATAGAACAGTTGTTTTCTTGGTTGTGATTGGTCCTTGTTGCGCCTTCTATGGCAGAATGAGGTATTTTTTCATAAGCATCTTGTGGAGCGCCGTGGAAAGTCCTGATGGGATGCAGTTTGTTACCTTGACATTCCAGGCTACCGTTGTTACATTTTCTGTCTAAAAGTTAAAAAGAAAAATGGATAGTTGCAGTAATTCATACTCAAAGACTGGGGGGTGGGGGAGGAAATGAACAGTGTTTCCCTGAATATGATATATACAATGGGTGTCATACTAGGAGCTGGGAGTCCAGGGCTCAAATTGCCAGTCAGCCAACAAGCATGTCCTTGGGCCAGTCATTGCCTCTCAGCCCTAACCTACCTCACAGGGTTGTTGTGGGGATTAAATGAAGAGGGGGTGGGAACCATTTGCATCATCTTAAGCTCCCTGGAGAAAAAGGTGGTATATAAATGCAATACATGATACAAGTATGTTGCTAATTTTAGGGAAAGAAAAGGGCTCTCAGAAATCAGATTGGGAAGCAAAAAAACTTTTTCTTTGCCATCTAAGGATTGGTATCACACACAAAAAAAACACTTCACCTACAAAATTAGCTTTCATGGTCTGCTTGTTACTTTAACTTCTGTGCTTGGGGGTGAGCTCTGTATCCCACAGTTAAATTACTATCCCAGAGGTAAGTTGTTCCCCCTTGTAAATAATATTTGGGATTGCAACCTTAAACTGCTTGAGTGCCAATTAATGAGAGGCCAGGCAAGTTTCACTATCTTTCCTGCATTAACTGTGAAACCACGTCACATCTTTCTTTGTATTTGGTGAGTAGGAAACATGTAAGGGCAGTACAACCAGGAAATGAAGGGCAAGCAGTGCAGAAAGTTGGGTCATCACCCATACCCTCACAGACAGCTGCTCCCACCAGGTGCCTCAGAAGAACTTTGCCTGTCAAGGCTGGAAAAGCCCAACACTGCAGTGTATGTTTAAAGTTGGGAAAATTACAATAAAGCAGGTCTTTAAAGACTTGGACAACACAGGAAATACTGCAGGGCTGTTTTCTGGATTCTCATAACTGAGTAAACAAATGATTCTAGTTCCCAATAAAACATTTACTGTGCAAGCAGCCATCATTTATCATCCTGTCAATAGAGAAATTATTCAGATATGAAAGCAGGACTAAGAAGAGACTTGAAACAGACAACATAAAGTAGTAATCAAATGTTTTGTTTGTTCTTAATCCACTTTATGTTGTGCTAAACTTGTTTTTCATTGTATATATATATATACAGAACTTCATTGTCTATAGAAGTTATGTTAATACTCAGACAACTTTGGGAAGATGTTATTTTTATTAGCAATGTGTTTTAGGAATGCTATTAGATTAGTATTCTGTAAAGTCCTCAAAAGGGGTAGGGGTTTGTTTGTTTGTTTGTTTGTTTGTGTATTTGAAAATGCATTAATATATTTTCAAATAACCAAAGCACATATAATGAAAAGTTAAGTTTCCACAATGGATTGCTATTGCCTATGTATAATAGAGAACATTACCAAAGGCAGTGACACATTACAGCCAAGTACTGCTAATGAAAATTAAGCAGTAAATATATTGTTTTCTCCCATCAAGATACTTGAGCATTAAATACTTCTTTTTACCCATGAAGATACTGTCACTGAAATAGAAATCTGCCTCATTTGAGATTTTAGTACTCCATTTAAAGATAGATACAGATATGACTTTGACTTGGTCAATTTCTGTCGAAAGAACTAAGACACAACACAAATGCGAACTTCTTACCTTTCTGGGATAAGCAGGAGGATATGAAGAGCAGTCCACTTATTAATAAGAGTATAGTTGTCATTGTAGCAGTAATCAAAACTCAGTTTTTTAAAATATGCATTTTAGCTTGTCCGTTGCTGCTTAATCCTCCTTAGAGTGAAGAAATGCTTAGAGCGTCAGATCTGTGAACTCATCCTGTATGTACTAGCGATTTTGAGGAAACTTGCTGTTTTGTTCTTTGGAGAAGGGTGTGACACACCAGAATGTGGAAACAGGCTGAAGCTGCTTAAGCTTTGAGCTGACACAGAGATTAGTTTTATTTAACAAGAGTGAAGTTAACTCTTGAACTACCATAAGTAGAGAGAAGAATGGGGTGTTTGGTCTCTAGGACTTCCAAAACAATTATTTAAGAGGAGGAGAACTTGGCGTTAACTGGCTGGCCTAATAGGGGCTTGAATTTGCATTTTAGCAACCCAGTAGGCCTGGGAATAAAGCATAACCAGTGATAAAAGACCACAGACTCAAGACTTTAGATGAAACAAATAATTTGGTTTATTGATAAACTATGGCCTGGTTTACATATCAGATTAAGCCATAATAATAATAATTAAAATCACCATGAGTATTACCAGTTCAGTTGTGCATAAGCCTCTGAAGACCCAACGTGACTTGATGGTGACAGACCTGTATGTCAGTTGTGAGTTTTTACCAAATTCCTGAAGCCGAATTTTGGTGAAATGAGCTTTGTTTTATGTAAATGCAGACAGTTATCTAGCTTTAAAAATGTGTTAACCTCATTTTCCAAATGCAATAGGAATTTAGTTGTATTTTAAACCCTAAGCTGAAATTTTGTGTGTGTGTGTGTGTGTTATTAAGTTCATAGTAGTATAGTTGGATGATGTGGCTTTTTACTTGTCTGCACGCACACATCCTTCATATTGCAAAAATCTTGAGATTGCAAGCCAGCTTTCTTTCATGGGCACTGAGTCATCTTCCTGTGCAAGTCTAATACATTCAATGTTTTTCTCTGGGAATAGACTTTAAACCCACATCTCTGTTAATGAACATTATTAACATACCAAACAACCCAGAGTTTGTGAAGTTTCCAGTCTAGCAATAGAATTAGAAAATGTGAAGCTGATCTTCCATTCCCAGTTTCAAGAACCAAGTATTTAACACTGCAAACTCTCCTATACCACCTGATATTATCCTGACTACAGTGCATCACAAGCAAAGAGCACACATACTGTGCTGCTGTCTCTGCAGAGTAAATGGGATAATGATGTTCAAAATAAGATATATTAAGTGTGTGTATGCCCAGGAAAACAAAACAAAACTTTGGTTATCCTTGCATTTCATCCCATCTGGCATCATAGCTTTCAGAACTCGCAAACTCATACCTTGTTGCAATATTTCAGAAAAGTTTAGTAAACATGGTTTTTCATTGGACAAATTAAGATCCAAGAAACTGTAATTTTAGTGCCCTTTTCTCCCTTCTCCAGGAATCTCATGATGATTCTTCAGTCCTTTGGCTGGATGAGATACAGAAAGGAATTGATGATGCCAACACGAACTTAGAAGATGCATCAAAATGTAAGCACCCACCTGAATCCATTCTATGAACTGTTAATTGTTAATTTTGCAATAGCAGTAAAAGGCTCACTCTCTATTTCAACAAGGCCATTTAAATTCCATTTCACACAACCAGTTTACCTTGGGAATTCATACTTGCATGAATGTGTGCAATGGCTTTCAAGGATAGAACTTCGTTAGTACTGTATAGGAATGCAACTGATAGCGGGAGATGCAAGCTTACCAAAATATTTCACAACTTCCCTTGAATAATCTTGTGAATTTCAACTAAGTAACCAAGATATTGACTCATTTCCTACCTTGGTAATACAGAATTATAAATCTCACAGAATCATATATCTCATCTATGGATAGGCCTTTGTTCAGTGGTAGAGTATCTGCTTTGCATGCAGAAGCTCCCAGGTTCAATCCTTGGCATTGCCAAGTAGTCTACCCTGTTTCCCCTTTTTTAATACGTAGTCATAAAGTAAGCCATGGCAGGGTTTTTTTTACCTTTGTGAGAAGTAAGACGTACCCCAAAAGTAAGCCATGGTGCCGCCATTGTTCCCGTCGCCTCCTCAGCCCCTTCTGCGTGCGCAGGGAGCCAGCGAACCAGTGAGAGGCACAGGGGGGAAACACACCTCTTGCGGAGTTCTGCCCCACCTGCTTAGTGCGCAGGGAGAGGCGCAGGGGGGGAGAGACGCCTCTTCCTGCCCCACCTGTTCCCCGTGCGCAGGGAGCCAGCGAACCAGCGAAAGGCGCGGGGGGAAACGCGCCTCTTGCGGAGTTCTGCCCCGCCTGCTCAGCGCGCAGGGGGAGGCTGTACCGTACCATACTGACGTAATAAAAATAAGACATCCCCCGAAAATAAGCCACCCTGTGTTTTTTTGAGGAAAAAAATTTATAAGACGGTGTCTTAAAAAGGGGGAAAGACGGTAGAAGAGACCCCTGTCTGAAATCCTAAAGAGCTGCTGTCAGTCATTGTAAACAACAATGGGACAGATGGACCAATGGTCTGATTCATTATAAGGCAATTTTCTATTATTTTCTACCTCTGTCATAACTTTACTCTTAGACCCACAATTTCCCATCTGTTAAATCACATGTGATTGCTGTGAAGGTGAATGCAGCGAAGCTTATAAAGTACTTGACAAGTTAAAAGTGCCATTATTGATTTTGGCACTTAAAAAAAAAAAAGATAATGGAGCCAAGCTGCTGTTGGTACGGAATAACCAACTGGAATAAAACCGTGCTGCCTTGTGGATGGTAGAGGTTGTTAAAGTTTAGTACTTCAGTATGTTGAACACTACTTTTGTTGTCAAAAGTACTTGCTGTTCCTTTCCTGAAAAGGTAGACATGAACTTTGAAACCAAGTATTGACACCAGTTTTCCTGGAACTTTGTCCCCCTCCCCAAGGCAAATACACACCTAGCAAGTCACATTCTGAAATATTCAATCTATATGGACCCAAGTCTATTTACTTTGACTCTCAACTATTTTATGTAAAGAAAATGACATCATTTAACTTAAGTTTGCTTTTGCTTGAATCGTTTGTTGATTGTCCAAGGATGAAACTCCCCCTCCCTCAAAAAAGACCAAAGATTTAGTAAACACTAAAAATGACAAGCTGTTGAATTTTGGATATTGTTGCTGATTTACCAGATTCATTGGTTTGCCTTCTCTGATTTGAAGTGTGTGATATAATCCTTCTAACGGCTGTACCATTTCTTTTTTTTTTTAAAATAATTTTTATTAGGTTTTCCAAATTTTTGTCCAGCCCCGATTCGGGCCAGATCACATACAATTTTTACATTCTCTGATGACTTCCCCACGCCCCCCCTCATTGTTTTCATTTATCATGATGTACATTTCTTACCAGGTTTCTATTTTCACATCATTAACATTTCCATAATTTCCTTAATTTCAAATCGATTATCACCCACTCACATCTTTTACATTTCTTATCTTTTACTTTAGTCAGATCCCTATCCCCCCCCCAGTCCCCGGTGCAGACTATTTCAATATCAAAATTACTTATCATTTATAATAGCTATTCATCTTATATCATTATGTTCCAAAAACCATACTATAATCATTTCCTGCCATGTCCAAGTTCAAAAACCAATAAGCCACAAATCAGTTACTTCGTATACGTGCTCATCCTATTCCTGCAGGAGGCATCTTTGGAACCCATTGTCTTTGCTGCAGAGTAACATCCAAAACGATATCCATTAGTGTCTTCGGCCTTTCCTTCCATGGTTGATCCAGATTGTTCCGACTTCCCCTCTGCTGCTTGTCGTTGGGCTGTGATTTGTTGACTGTTCTCTTTGTATTTCTCTTTTTCCTGATGATGACAGCTCTTGACTTGTAGTAGATGATTCTTTTGCAGCTGATTCTCTTCTGGATAGGCTTTTTCTGTTTATGTTCAACAAGTACACTGTTCACAGGGTTTAATTGTGAATCCTGTCCAATCTGGTCATTGTTTGTGCTTTGCTTTATCTCTGGCGCAAAACTGTTCCCAGCTGCAGCCAGTTCAGTTCTCAGTTCTTTCACTCCAGCATTATAATCCCTTCTAAGTTCTTTCAGTTTCTCCAACAATGTTGACAAATCCACATCCTGTTTCACCGCCATTTTTAGTAATCAGTTCTTTTCTAACTTTTCCAAACTTTTTCAAACTTTAAAAAGTTCCAAAGTTCCAAAGTTGCTCCTACAAATTAAATGATCTTCATCTGCCCCCTAGGACCGGGGGAGACGCAGGGGTTAAGTCTCCAAAACAAAGTATCAAATTCCAAACAGTACTTCTCAAGCTGTGCAACAATGCCCTGTCGTTGTTACACAATGGCAAGGGGCAGACCTCCGTTTTTTTTACCCTCAAGCCAGTTCAAATTAATTAGAATTAAAGATTTTTCTTGTACATTACTCACAGTTCCAAATTGGAAATTTTGGAGGAATCGGCGCGCTCAGCTGTGGCGGTCTGGCAGCTTCGCCAGACGGGGCTGGATACGGACCCTGGAGCTCCGCCGCCCGATCGCCCGGGAGCTCCGCTAAGAGCTCCCTGGGACCGGGACCGGCGTCCGAGCTCTTGCGGGTCCTCCGGACCCCGGGACGCCCTTCCCGGGGGTTTTGGGGGTCGCGGCGCTGGCGCGATCGCCCCTTTGCCCGGCCTGACGGGGGAATGTCACGAGCGACATATCCCCCCGACCGCCATCTCCGGCAGCGCCAACCGGAAGCCCCTAACGGCTGTACCATTTCAGCCTGAAAGTGGGTATTATATGTTTGCTCCCCAAATTAGGAATAAACCTGCATTCCTTTGCTTAGAAAACCAGCACATATTGGAGGAGGTTAGCTTCTCCCTGGCTAGCTAGACTTACATATTAGAACCCTCTCCCCCCCCCCCCATTTTAATGCCAGAGGAGAAAGAGTAATTACCGGTATGCCATTTTCCACCTGAGTGCTAAAGTTCTTTGTAAAGCAGACAAGTATAGGAGAGAAGATGAGACCCAAAATGAGCTGCAAACTTGTTTGTGTTTTTCTTCTTTTTAAACATTGGTACATCACTTCATCCCACACTCAAAGTGGCTAATACAATCTAAAACCCACATAAAATTCATTAAAAACGACTCATTTCCTTGTTTACAATATGAATGTTTTCATGCCGTTTATGTGCTCTGAACCTTATAAGCAAGTTTTATAGGGTTAATATCTTTACTAAAATTTGCTAAACCTATTTGCAGGGCCGGCGCGTCCATTTAGGCGAACTAGGCAATTGCCTAGGGTGCCAAAATGGAGGGGGCACTGGCCAGCCTGCCCCCCGCCGCCGCCCGGTGCCACCCCAACCAGCGGCGGAGCCAACAGGTTGGGGCAAAAAACCGCGGCGGCAAGGGCGCCAAAATGGAGGGGGCGCTGGCCAGCCTGCCCCCCGCCGTCGCCCGCCACTGCCCCAACCAGCGGCGGAGCAAGCAAACCGCGGCGGCGGGGGGCACCCGGCCGGCCGGGGAGCAGGGCACCGCTCCGCAACGTGCGTCATACGCAATGACATCACGTGGCCCGCCCCTTCGCCTAGGGCGCCAAAATTGCCAGCACCGGTCCTGCCTATTTGACCAGAGGGGAAGAATGGAACAAAAGAAAAGTGAGACCATTGTGGGAAGCAATGTTCAGTTCGTTCCTTCCTTCCTTCCTTCCTTCCTTCCTTCCTTCCTTCCTTTCATTATTGTTGTTTTATTTAAAAATTTATATCCCACCCTTCCTCCCAACTGAACCCAGGGCAGCAAATGCACAAAAAATAGAACACTTAAAACATCCGAAAATAATACCAATGCAGATGCAGACTTGGAAAGATCACTACTTAAAAGGGCTTTCCTTCTCTGAGCTCAAGATGGCATATGTGGGTCTTTATTTCTCCAGCTGAGTGAAGATTTGATCCCATGTCTTCCCAGTCCTAGTCTGGCACTCTAGCTGCTATGCCACTCTTGCTTAAAACTTGCCGTGCCCAGCCTTGAGCAGTTCTGCATCTGCACTGGAACTAAGTTCTTCTGTGAATTAAGAGATTGTGAAGTTCAAGCTTAACTGTTAAAGGCAGTATGGAAGAGGAGGGGCAGTTGGGGGGATTAAAAGGATAAAAAACATACATATGATACTTTCAGAAGTGTTCTTCATTTATAAGAACATTAAATATATCTCTTAAGGCTTGTATGATGTTGTGTCCCATTCCAGGCTGGTTATGGGAAAAAGCACTCTGGATGTGTTCAGATACTTAGTTATTTGTAACATATTCCGAGGCTTAGACCTGACACCAAGCACAGCTTCTGGGGGATAAGTCTCCAAACTCAGTGAAGCCTTTGAACCCAAAGCAAGTTTACCACTGATATCCATATCTGTTTCTATATCTATACGCTGATAGAGTTCAAATAAGCCACTTCTCGGAACATGATAGCTTAACTCTGCTTAGTTTCTTGAAGGCTTTCCTCCCCCGGTGGCAGTGTAACACACAAGCCCATCTCCCACTTAACAAAAAATCATTCCTAATTACTCTCTCAAAAATTAAGCAATACATGACTAGTATAACCATTTGCAAAACTACATGGATTCTTCAGATTTCCCAGCCACTCTGAAATATGTCAAAATCTAATATCTCTTTTAAGGACATTTCATTGTTGCATGCAACTTCCTCTCTAAGCATTTGTACTGCATTAAATTTCAGCAATCTTTAATTAACCCTTGAGTGGCTGTGCAAATGTTTAATAAAGTCAGAGTCATCAATGTCTCCCATATTCAGATTATTTTTGGATTATTCGGATGATTTTCCCCACAATAATCTGATGTAAAGCAAATGTCCTGTGCATGAGATGAATCCCCAATCCATGAGTTCCCTTTGTCAGTTACCATGAACTGGACTAGAAAACAGTGGTTTCACCCTGTGCCACAAACCTGCTTAAGGGCCCATAATGTGTGGATTGCTGGAAATGCATAATTGATAACCTTTAACTTTATTCTACCCCTTAGTGGCCATTGGGACAACAATGATAAACCAGTGTTTAGAAAAAGGTGATTCTGCACAGATAGTCACCATCCTGCAGCCTCCTAACTTCAATTTAAGAGCTGTCCCAGAGTGTGCTGAAACCTACTACAACAGTCTGTTGGAAGCCAAGAATCTAAAAACCAAAGGTAATACCCTAACCTGTCACATCCAGCACAACAAATTGGACCTAGTTAAATATGACGTTTTTATAAATGTTTTGCATGTTTCACAAGCTGCTTGTCTGCGCCTATTGCTAAAAGCATTGCTAGTCTTAACATATGCCGGTAAGAACCATTTTAGATATGTCTTGTTCTTGCTTTCCCTTGAAAGAAATGATTTTAGTTTGATAAGCAGTACTTGAAATACTCTGACAAAGGTCTTCTTGGATGTTTTAGTTGGGGGAATGTCAATTGCTAATTAAACACAGAAGGAGCTGAGCTTGAAGCAGTTGTGCTTTCACAATTCTGATCTCTGTTGCAAACTAGAGCAGTCCTCCACAGAACTTCCTGCTGCCTCAGAAGTTGCTGCTGAGTTTCTTCTGACAAGCTGCCTCTGGAGAAGGCTTGGCATTCCAGAATTCCTGCATTTTGTAGTTCTGTAACTGTGTTCCTGCCCAGATTCAACCGAATAGCATTGCTTATGACTGTGGCTTTGTGCATGTGCACCATATGAAGACTATAAAAACATGATGACCCTCCACAACAGAGGCATAGATCTGATTGTTTAAAAGCATAGGAACTATATTATTGGATCAAACCAATGACTCACTCACTGCAGCATCCTGTTTCTCTCAATGACTAACTAGTTTGCTTCCTATGACGAACATCTGGTACAAGGCTCCTGCCACTAATTAACTTCTGTTTTCTACCAGCCTTTACTTTCAATCTCTTTCTCTCAAAGTGTGTGTGACATCCAATAAAGATGTAAGCAGCAGCTGTGAGACAAAAGTTTCATTTTGTTTTGCACTGGGGTAGAGAGACCTCCCTCTTCTTTCCTCATTATTCAAATCACATAGTGTTGGCTACTTCATGCCTATTCCCTTCTGGTACTGAATGATTAAAGCTAATAAAAAAAGAATCCTACATATTGCAGTGTTATTATCCCTCCCCCCCAACCAACCACAAAGAAAATATTTTGTAGGTAAATATGGTTCTGCTAGCTACCTCTTGTAATGATGCACTTGGCAAGATTCTGGACAGTTCTCTGTTTAAAGCAGACTTAGGTTGTGAATCAAAACTTCAGAACTCTTGAAGTGCCTCTGTTGCCTCTGTTAAGTCTACTACTTCCCTAGTGAATGGATAGTCTCAAACACTCGTCGTTGCAGCATTGCTGAAGCTGAGCTGGTATTGGTCTGTTCAGTAATCTGGGTGGGAGGCTACTGAGAGTCCTATGAATCAACATGATATATTGTTGTTGTTTTTAGTAGTAGTAGTAATAGTTGTAATCTTAATTTGTTACCTGCCTTTCACTCTAAAGTCCCAGGCAGGTTACAACACTTTAAAATGCAGTTTAAACCAGTTCAAAAACTTACAATTAAAAAAATGTAATAACAAAAAGTAGGGTTGGTCCTGAAGAAATACATCTCCATTACCAAAGGCCAGGCTAAAGAGGTGAATCTTTGGCATTCACCAAAAACTGTATAATGAAGTTGTCAGATGTATCTCTGTGTCGAGGGAGTTTCACAACTTAGGGTGGCTGCCATAAAGAATGACCTTTCCCTGGCCACCAACACCCAGGCCGGATCTTAGCACCTGAGAGGGTCTGTAGGGAAGGAGGTGGTCTTTCAGGTATTTGGGGCATGAGTCATGTTGGGTTGCAGAGGCAGAAGTCTCTTCTACTAGGCCAATCAATGTGGTTGCAGAGCTTACATTGTGGAGGCTGCAGTAGGGATGGTTTTAAGCAGCCTTCATGTTGTGTTTATTCGTGTGCACTTTAACCCTAAACTGTTGTAGAGTAAGCTGACCTAATTAAGGTCTAGGGAGGAGGTGCCAGGGAAGGAACTAGTAATCTAGTCGAACCCCCTGCAATGCACCAATCTCAACTAAAGCATCCATGACAGATGACCATCCAAACTCTGCTTAAAAACCTCAAATGAAGGAGAGTCCACTACCTTCTGAGGAAGTCAGTTTCTGTAGACCAGTGATTCCCAATTTGCTAAGTCCTGCAGGCTCCTGTTTTTCAAAAGCAAAACCATGGACCCCCTACTTTTGAAAATTTTGGTATGTAGTTTTGGTTATGTGAATGGTGCAGTGGACCCCCTGGGGTCTGCGGACTAGGAACCACTGCTCTAGATCATTCAAATATTTATAATTGAAGTGAGGTTGTGGTGTTCTAAAAGCCCCAAGAGTAGATAGAGTGAAGGTTACATGAAGGTTGAATCCTTGTCACAGCACCATGTCCTTTTTCTCCTTGCAACCACAAGTCTGCATTTGTATTGGTGCTGAAGGATTAGAAATGGGAGGGTGGAAGCACATTTATATTATTTTGGCAGTGTCGAAACAATAAAATTATTGTCTTTAAATTCTTTCAGATCCTGATGAAGGCCCATGGATCAAATTCTTAATGCAAGGCAGCTATGATTATTACTATAATGTGGAAACTGGAAAGGGAACTTGTGTACCACCTGAAGGAATTGTACCCAAAACATCTTGGCTGACTGGTGAAGAGATTCAGGTAGAACAAAATAATTGCTGTGATTCGTTTCTGTGTTAGTTTGGGGGTTTTTTTGAGGAGAGTGTAAAATGAAGCTGGTTTGAGCATGGCTTTAACTATCAATAGGCAGAGTGCACATAAAATGATAAAGAATGATGAGGAAGATGCTGCTGGGCATCAAGAATATAGTTAAGATGGCAATGGAGCAAGGCGTGAAACTCAGTGTCAAAGAAGATAGCCGTTCATTTTAAATGGAAAGGTTGCAGTGCTATTTCTCAGACCTGAACCACTCTGGAATATCTGTTTCTTTATATTTAGCCTTAATTATGCATGTTAAGAGTTGCAAATATTTTTCAACATTGTAATGTCTTCTGCATATTTAGCATTCCACATTTAATTTTCTTAAACATTTATTTTAAAACCTATTACAGATGGGGAGTTCAAAGATGCACTATAAATTCATTTTGTCATGGTTCAGATCACAAAACCAATGCATCAAATATTTCCAAGGCTCATCTTTTAGGGCTTATCTCTTCTCCCCCTGCCCCCAGTGACAGGTGGGCAGGACCACCCACCTGTAAATTGCATGATGTCATAATGATGTCAGGTGGTTGACACCTGTCAAAGTCATTTGATAACAGCTGATTGGTTACAGAAAGCTTCTTTGAAGTCTCTGCAGAGGGAAAGATGCATCTAAAAATGAAGCATTCTTTTTTCTGCAGAGGAAGCAGTTTGTATTCTTAGTGCTTCCTCTGGTGCTTCAAATGAAAACTGCTTCCTTTTGAAAGAAAAGATATAAAAGATGCTGTGTTTGAAAATGAGCACTTTTCTCTTTCCTTAGAAAGCTGTTTGTTCTTAAAGTGCTCAAATATGAGCCACTTCTTGCAGCAGCCCTTAGCTGCATTAGGAAGTTCCGGAAGCATAGTTGATTTCAGTTGAATGCTGATGCTAGCGGATTGTCTGGGCTTCAGCTATGCAAGACTCTCTTTCAGCACCAACAAACAGCTGATCCCTGCTGCTTGCAGAAAATTCTGCATTGCACTTTACAGCCCCAACAATCAGCTGTTAGACAGGGCTTCAAAGCACCTTGCAAAAGCTTTTTAAAGGCGCCATCAATCAACTGACCCCCTTTTTGCCCTAGCCATGACTTTATCTACCACACACCTGATGGGCTTTTTTCTGCAAAATGTATTATTATGGTATGTTTCATTATGCCCTGAAAGGATTAATATCTTCTGAACTAAGCAAAGATTGCCCCAAGAACCATAGACTGTAAGTCTGGTCTCTGCTAGGCATTTTTTTAAATGTTATCCCGGCCAAATGTTCTGAACTACAAAGAAGAAAATTATGAAAGAGACATTTTGCACACTGGAGATGCAGGGAGTTGCACAGTGAATTGCTAATCAATTTGGCAGCATTTTAAAAATAAGAACATTCTAGTATAAAAACGCTTGTTGGAATTCACTTGACGGGTACAGTTTTTATGGAGCCCTTGTACCAGTTCACAGTGTAGCAACATGAATTATAGAACAAATATTAAAACTAGATGGGAGGAAAACAATGTAAGGGTGGTCATTGGGCTCAAATGGAAAATGGAATGCAATTAGCTGCACAAACTGTTTGGCTTTTGCTTGGCTACTTAAGTTATGCCTGATAATCTAGCACCATCTTTTTCTTTACTTAGAATATTGTTGCCCAAATTACATCTGATTACAACAGAGAACAGCTGTGGTTTGCAAATGAGGACCTGATCATTCAGCTACAAGCAAAAGCAAGGGGATTCCTTGTCAGGAAAAAATATAAGGAAAGAAAAGCGTATCTCCAAGACCAGGAGCCATCAGTGATAAAGTTACAGGTATGATCATCCAGTGAAGCTTCATGGCTGCTTCTGGCTGTTGACTGAACAACCCAATTGTGAGATTAGATGAATGTTGCACTAGTATAGCCTAGGATGACTATATAGTTCTCTGTTTATGCCTGGCTAGCTGCAGGGGCGGAGGAAGGGGTGCGGTGGGGCGGGCTGCCCCGGGCGTCTTCGCTGAGGGAGGTGACATTTGGCGCCCCGCCCGCAACTCCTAAGCCTACCCTGAGCCGTCGGGGGAAGGGGGGAGCTGTGCCGCTTTGCTGGAGGCATCCCCCCTTCCCCCTTTGTTTTGACAGCTGGGGGAGGCTTGGGATTCACGGGCGGGTGGCGGGCCGAATGTCCACCATTGGCGGCTCGCTCTGCCCCCCCCCCGAGCGTGCCCCGCACTCCTCCGGAGCTCGCCTGCCCTGGGCAGCACGGGCAAATGCTCCACCGCTGGCTAGCTGCTGGTTTTAGTGCCCCCATCCCAGTCAGCCTAACAGGCATTTGCCTGGACCCAGATACACCTCTGTGTTCCAACCTGACATTTTTTATCCTATGTCTTGTACAATAGATTAAGAATGGTTATTACTGTACAGAGGATATATAGTGCTGACTTTTACAAACATTAATGTTTGTTAATGTATTTTAAGTGTTAATGTATTTTAATGTTTGCTGGAAGCCGCCCAGAGTGGCTGGGGAGACCCAGCCAGATGGGCGGGGTACAAATAATAAATTATTATTATTATTATTTTATTTTCAGCATCAGACCACTTTCAAATGATGGGATTGAGAACCACAAGTAAAATTTGTTCTGTCATAGCTGCAGTTTGTATAAACAGTTGAAAAAGGCAATTTCCACTCATCTCCTCTATGTTTTTGTTTCAAAACCTTGAAGTTACAGTAGAATAGTTTCTGTCTTTCCTGAATTTGAGCATGAGCCACAGAATAGGAAGCCTTAAATGAGGACTGAGATGTCTATTGAGAAGTTAGTTGACTAATCAAAGAGGTATGGGCTTTAAAAATGGTGGTGTTTCTTTAAAAATGCCATCGTTCTTTTCTTTTAGAAAATGCTCCAAGGGGGTTGCAAGATAAAATAATATCTAGAATTGTTCTTAGTCCTAATAACTTGTTCCTTTTTAAAAAAAATCCAAACAAACAGGCATCCTGGAAAGGTTATAAGCAAAGGAAAACCTACTCTGAAAGACTTCAAATGTTGCAAAGAAATGTTGCTTCTGTTATCAAGGTAAGTATTCCCGTATTAATTGATATTGTTATAATTGGGCTATTATTGGGTAAAATTGGAAAACTAATAAAAAATTATTATTTTTTAAAAAAGTATTCCTCTATTTGGAGACCACCAATGCTAACTTCATATAGTGTGCATCTTGGTTGTTATCCTCTTCCTGGTTTAGGCACAAAGATTATTCTCTGAAAGGGGCTGCTGTTGTGGACCAGTAGCTATTTTATGGTGTTTGGTCATTGACCTGATTCCCACATAACAATAAGCTAAACCATGGCTTAGCATGAACAAATAAATGTGGTGGATTCCTAGAGCAAATATTGAGACTGAAGCACTCCTTCCCCAGTTCTGGTACACAGCACAAAACTATAGTTAGACTTTACATTACATCCAGAATAAGGTTTGTGGTTTTTCTTGCTCCGGGTAAACAATCAGGAGTTGCCAAGGTTTGCTCTTCGTTGATCACTTATGATTTGTCTGGGGGAGACAAACCACAAACCTGGGTTTTGACAGAATGCTAAGTCAAACCACATCTTAGCCCCAGACAGAATCAGGGGAGCTGCATTATCAGTATAATGTTTGTATTGTACACATTTGCTCATTCACACTAAGCCATAGTTTAGCTTAGTGTTATATGCAAACTATGTCTGTTTCTGAAAGCTGGTGCTCAGCATGTGCACCTTAATCATGCACCTTAGTCAAGCACGTGAACCTTGAGTAGCTTGGTGAAATGGCAAAGGTTAGGTATAACGGGGGGAAACATGATTTATGGTGTCTGCAGACCTAGTTCTTGAGAGCTAGGTAATAGCAGTTATCTGATTGCTTCTTGTTGTAGAGATATTTAGGAATGTGCATAATTGTGTGCATAATTGTATAGTCAAGAAGAACCCTGAAATTATCACTTGAAAGAGCCAGTGTCTGTCCATGTCACTCTGGGATTGTAGGCTGATAAACTGAAGCAGAGGAATTTGCCCCGTCTTAATATAGAGAGCTTTCAGTGGATAAGTGTTATGTTTAGTTTTTAACTTCAGGTGTGATATGTATATGTGCTCCAATCTGTATGCATTATACAAAAGACCAGACATGCCATCGTGTAGTTTGTGAATAAATTGTTAGAAGAATAAATTGTTGTTGTTTGAAAACTTAGAAGTTTTCAAAAACAGAATTTTTAAAAAGTTGTTCATTGTTTTATTGTAACTGCAATTGATTTAAAAAAAATGTTTTTAATGGTTACTGCTTTTTTAATGTTTTTCTTAAAATCAGTTTTATTATTGCTGTGTTTGCTGCCCTGTGCTCCTTCAGGAGAAAGGGTGGAATATGAATTGAATAAATAAAAACTAAATAAATATTTTACCTATTGGTTCATTCTTCTTTGACTTTCAGATTCAATCGTGGGTCAAAATGTGGTTAGCAAGAAGAATATACAAGAAACGGATGCAATATTTCAAAGATCATGTAAGGTTCCCCCACCTCCCCTCCTATTCTGTACTGGGTAGATCCTCTGGGTCCTGCTGCCTTCAGTTTGGACAAAAACAAATTTATAATAGATCAGACATTTGCCCCCTACCATGGGATAGCATGGCTTCGGTGCCAGAGGAAAAGAGATAAAAAGCATGCTTGAGTTTGCATTATATACAGGTAGATAATTATTACAGCCTGACTGTTTCCTGTGTGATGATGTCCATAAATACATAATCTGTGTCTCTTTCAGAATGAAGAAATTGTGAAAATCCAAGCCTTCCTTAAAGCAAACAAAGCTAGGGAAGACTACAGGACACTGAGTAAGTGCTGGATAATAGACTACAGGACACTGAGTAAGTGCTGGATAATATTTTTTGACCATAAATTAAGTGGGCAGATAAATGCCTAACAAACACCAGCACAGATATTGCAACTGGTTTGAGGAATTTTGTTTGGAATGAAATGTCTAAAGTTCCTGATTTGTTTACTTAACTTGCAGCTGGTTCTGAAAATCCTCCTTTGAATGTCCTCCGCAAATTTGCTTATCTCATGGATCAGAGTGATTTAGACTTCCAAGAAGAGCTAGAAGTAACAAGGTTAAGGGAGGAGGTGGTCACAAATATCCGATCTAGTCAACAGCTGGAGAAAGATCTGAACCTGATGGATATCAAGATAGGATTGCTGGTTAAAAACAGAATAACTCTGCAGGTTGGTTAAACGAGTGGCAGTGGTTGTGAGATCCCAGCCGAGGGGTCTTTTGGAGTGTCCTATCCCATTTCCTTACTTTGGTAGCTCAGCTGCTTAATAACTGAAAGAGTACCAAAATAAATTTATCTAAGATCTTTGTGTTTTCTTAAATAAATAATTGCAGTTTTCCTATATACACACACTTGTTGGGAGGCAATGTTCACACAACATTAGTCACAATCCATATCTATCCTGTCATTTCTGATGAAATACTGCATTTGTCCTTGAACCAGCTTCAATCTGAACTGAGAAAAAGAATGACTTAAGCCAGTAAGGTTTACATAGCCTAAAGTTTTTATTTTCTAAATCAAGCCAAACTCTTCAATCTAGCTCCTTAAAGTACCGGTACCTTCCATTACAATTACAATAGCCTAAGGGATTATTGCAGGACGCGGGTGGCGCTGTGGGTTAAACCACAGAGCCTAGGGCTTGCCAATCAGAAGGTCGGCGGTTCGAATCCCTGCGACGGGGTGAGCTCCCGTTGCTTGGTCCCTGCTCCTGCCAACCTAGCAGTTCGAAAGCACGTCAAAGTGCAAGTAGATAAATAGGTACCGCTGCAGCTGGAAGGTAAACGGCGTTTCCGTGTGGTGCTCTGGTTCACCAGAAGCGGCTTTGTCATGCTGGCCACATGACCTGGAAGCTGTACGCCGGCTCTTGGCCAATAAAGCAAGATGAGCGCCGCAACCCCAGAGCCGGTCACGACTGGACCTAATGGTCAGGGGTCCCTTTACCCTTTACCTTTAAGGGGTTATTGCCCCCAGTCAAGCAGTGTTGTCTCCTGCTACATGGAACTAATAAGTGGTTGAATCTATGTGACTACTGTCTCTAGCTGGGCTTCATCCATTGACCCTCTGCCTGTTGCTTAGATGTCATTTTTTCACATTCAGAACTATGGTATGCACCTTTTTCTTGCTAACTTAATATTTAGGCTTCTTACATCTGTTTTATTTGGTTGTAACAGACTGCAGTTGCCCAATATGTTCTACTTCTAATGTTGGTATTCTTTCTAGGTTACTTACAAAACTGCAGCTTTACTTTGCCTTAACAATTGAGTTCTGCATTTGTTTGTTTTTCCAGGATGTTGTATCACACAGCAAGAAGCTGAACAAGAAAAGCAAAAATCAGGCAGAAGAGATGGTGTCTGGAGATAAGCAGGGCATCAAAGGCTTGAGCAAAGAGAGGCGGAAAAAGCTGGAGGCCTATCAACACTTGTTTTACCTTCTACAGGTGAGCTGTGTGGTGGTTGAGGATTCATGTTAAGTACCGGTAGTTTCATAATACATGTCTGCTTGAATAATGAATTCCCATTTTCAACATGGGGGGCAGGGAGAACCTTTGGTAAATATCACATTCTGACTTCAAGCATATACACGTAGGTTTCACTATCTACCCACTCATTATGCAAAAATTCATTTATCCAAACCTTTCTATGCACACCACAGATTCTTACTTTCTTGCTTGTTTGTGCTTTGATGGTCAGCAGCAGCCATTTTAGGGCAGAGACCATGCAGAGGGGAAGAGAAGGGAGGAGAGATCAGACAAATCAGAAAGCAGGAGAGATTGGACAAATTTCCTGCGTTCCTGTTCACTTGCAACATATATTGTTGCAATGTAGATTATTCAGAAGCTGTTGGTTATTGGCTCTTCAGTAGAAACACAAAAGTAGGGTGGCAAATAAGATTCCTAAATGAGTTTATCCATACAGTTATATGACTTAGCTTTAATAAAGTGTTTCACGTTATATAGAGGCTTGCGTCAACAACCTTCCCTTATCTCTTCCTTCCTGCTGTCCTGAAGGTTATTCACTCATTCACTTGGCAGCCATTGTTGAAACCTCAATGAGAAACTTTATAGTCATGCTATCTTTTAAAAAGGCTGTCAGATGGCTGGCCTGTGTAGATAACCAGAGGGTTTGAGCTGTGCCATAGTTTTCAAGAGTAATAAAGTTGATACCAGGAAGTGGTGTAGTACTTACCGTTTTCTACCATGGCGCTTTCAGTCATTGGCAAGCTTAGATTAGTGTTGATATAAATGAAAGTGCATTAAGGACTCAGTGCTAATAAAGCAGGCAGTAGAAAACTTCACCATTTTGATTAATATGTTTTTTCAGTCATTCTAATATTTCTTCCATAGACTAATCCAACTTACCTGGCAAAGCTGATCTTCCAGATGCCCCAGAATAAATCCACCAAGTTTATGGATACAGTTATCTTTACTTTGTACAACTATGCTTCTAATCAGCGAGAAGAATACTTGCTTCTGAAGCTGTTTAAAACTGCTCTAGAAGAAGAAATAAAGTGCGTATATTAAAGGACACAGTGGCCCTACATTTTATCTCCATTTTTTAATCATAAGACTTCTATGTCTTGCCTGTTTAAACAAAATTGTAAAATGTTAAATTCCCTTCTGTTGTCTCTCGTGCATATAGTGGGTTTTTCATCGCAGGCAGAATTGCCAATCATAGGGTGTTTGCATCATATTAACTGAAGCAGAATTTAAAGGATCAAACCGTAAATCATATCAGTAAAGGTTTATATGCAAGCCATATTCTGTACTTCTGTATCAAAACCATCCTTCATTTTAGCTATCTTTACATTGAACAGAATAGTTCGTTGCCAAATTCTGTGAGCATGCTTGTTCTTAAACAGTTATTAGTGAATGGACAAAATGGAATGAGCCATCGTGTTTCACTGTGCCCATTCAAAAATCACAGACATAGGTTTTAAATCTTAAACCGTAATGTAAGTGCTGGTTATTTTTACTGCAGTTCCAAAGTAGACCAGATTCAAGACATTGTCACGGGAAATCCTACAGTCATCAAAATGGTTGTTAGCTTTAATCGAGGTGCTCGAGGGCAGAATACTCTACGTCAGTTGTTGGCACCAGTGGTGAAAGACATCATGGATGATAAATCTCTAGTCATCAACACAAGTCCCGTGGATGTCTACAAAGCATGGGTGAACCAATTAGAAATGCAAACTGGAGAGGCCAGGTAAGTGTGCAACATGAATAAACTGTATTTATTTATGAAGAATGGCCAATGCTTTTTAACCATAGAACTCCTTTAGGACAATGAAATGATTAATCAGTAGACATTAAAATGAATATGAAGTGTTCATATGAAATGAAAGATGTAAGTAAAGTTGTATTGTTGTTCAGTCGTTCAGTCGTGTCCGACTCTTCGTGACCCCATGGACCAGAGCATGCCAGGCACGCCTATCCTTCACTGCCTCTCGCAGTTTGGCCAAACTCATGTTAGTAGCTTCGAGAACACTGTCGAGAAAGTTGTATAAGTAACTCAAATACTTATTCAATAGCAATCATGTAACATATTGATTTACTGTTTCCCAGTCTTAGCTATTTGTGCTGTATTAATGTTGCTCAGTCTAGGGGATTTTTTCACTTTGGGGCCTAACTCAGAAATTACCTTGATCACATGGAAGATAGTTCCCTGTTCTCTCTATGTGTGAGGCACACACACACACACAGAGAGAGGAACATGAGTGGCGCCAATAGTAATAACAATAACAATAACAATAATTTTTTTTTCTACCCCACCCATCTGGCTGGGCTTCCCTAGCCACTCTGGGTGGCTTTCAACAGAACATTAAAAACAGAATAAAACATCAAACATTAAAAACTTCCCTAAACAGGGCTGCCTTCAGATGTCTTCTAAAAGTCAGGTAGTTGTTTATTTCCTTGACGGGAGGGCGTTCCACAGGGCAGGCACCACTACCGAGAAGGCCCTAATAATATGATTTCCTTCCCACCTTGAATTATTTGTTATAGGTTTATAAGTTCTCAACTGAGCAAGTAATTAAGACTAGTTGAACAAATTCAATAATTAGACATTTAAAATTATTTTATTGTAACTTTTTCGGGGGGTGTACTATTCAAAACACGATTCTCTTGCTGTGTATAGCATCTCCTCTCTATTTCCCCAGCAAATTACCTTATGATGTAACAACAGAACAAGCATTGGCGCATCCCGAAGTAGTGAATCGACTGGAGTCCTCAATTCAGAGCCTCAGAGCAGTAACTGATAACGTCCTTGCTTCCATATTCTCCTCTCTGAACTTAATGCCGTAAGTGAAAGGCCATAAGCAAGTTGTTTTTAAAAGCCATCTCTCATTTTTGCAAAATACTAGTTTAAATATACTGGTATGCTTTGATTCATAAGGACATTTCACCAGCAGAGGGGAGTATTCTCTCTTCATCATCAAACTGGCATACTTTATATCTAATAAGCACTCATGATGTAAATTTTCTTTTGTTTCACCTTGTTTAGTTGGTTCTAAAGCAAAATGTATTGTTTTGTTTTGTTTTTTGTTAACTTGAATCTGTTATTTTTCATCCTAAGTATCTTTCCATTATTTTCCTTTTTCATCTGTTTTTTTTTTTTTGCATGTAGTTATGGAATGAGATATATAGCCAAAGTTCTGAAGAACTCGCTCCATGAGAAATTCCCAGAGGCAACAGAAGATGAGCTATTGAAGGTAGATTTTTGAGGGGGATTTGTCAGCATCTTTGTGCTTTCTGGTTATGCCGACAGGCAAGTTTATTTGCACTTGGGGAAACAGAATAACTCAGAGGGGTAGGGAGAAGGAGTCTAAAAGATTCTCATCAGTGCTGTTGGACTTTACTGCTTATATGGACTCTTTCTCAGAGATGGTTCTACACAAGCTGTTGAATCTCTAAGGCTGCAAGGTTTTCTATTTTAATTAAGTTGTCACTTCCTGGCTTTTCACATTTTTGCTTTTGTGCATCCATCTCCCATATCTCCAAGGAGGCACACTGCTGCCCTGCTCAATATCAAATGGCTCCAGAGTAGCAGGTTGCATTGGATCATTAACAGCTGTTTTCATACTAGTGGTAGTGTGTGGAAAGCAGCAGTGACATTGATAAGCAATTGTTTTAACTGTTTTTATATATGTATCTGTTTTTGTATCTGTTTTCATTATGCTAAATAGTTTCAGGATGCCTCTTGGGAAGCAATTCATAATTGAAATAATTAATTGTTGTTGTTCTAGGACACTAATGCTGAATTCTTTAAGCTGCTGCCTTAGCATAGCATCTTTTAGATCTGGATTATTCATAAGTGCTTTGGGGTGAGCCTATTTCCCCTAAAATAATGAATACTTACCAAAAACAAACAAACCCAAAAAACCTTCAGTTGTTTCTTCAGTTGTCATAACATTAGGACAAATAAATTTTCCTGCGACCTTAGAGTAAAGGGTTGGAAATACATAGTAATAATTTTCCACTGTACTTGTTCTGAAGAAGTTTGTAGAACATGTTGGAATGTGGCATTTATCCAAGCTGAAGCTTTTGACTGACATACAATACTCTTAGGAGACCTGGCAGAAAGTGTACATCCATAAACTGGGCATAGCTGCTCTTCTTTAGGTGTAGTCATGAATATTGAATGATCCAAGGATGGTTAAACCTACCTTAACTCAAAAATAATTGCATTAGTATTGATCTTTTTAATGCAGTGAATATAATTTTAAAGTATTAATTAAGACCTATTTTCTAAAACTTCAAGACAACAGTGGCCTCAATCCAATCCAGAAATGTCTCTACAATCATAGTAGGAATATCTTTGTCACATCCAACAAATGGCTAGAAGTATTGACCTGACTCATAATTCAGTTTGGAGAGGAGTGAAGTAGACAGGAACACCTTGTTCCCCTTCCCCAGAGTAGGTGATGAGCTGCTTCACAGCCAACCATCTTGCTTACTGTGCTGGTGCAGAAAAGCTTGAAGCTTGCACCCCCAGAGTGTTGGAATCTACATTGTGCAGCAGCCATTTCTGTGACTGATAGGAAGATCTAGACTGGTAAGGGGAGGTCTAAATAGATCCCCATTTCAGGATTTGGGAGAGAGAGATTGCACTAGTTGAAGGTAGGTGAAACTGTTTCCATAAATTGCAGTAAGCAAAACATCTATTATCTTGGGTATACTTACAAAAAAAAGCGCCTTTTGTTATAGTACTTCATCATCACATATAATAATCTTCAAGTGTCCCTGCGTCCACTGTGTGTCAGTGGAACTGCGCGAGTGCGCATGTCCCACAGGGACGCACGGATTGGACAGCTCTACTTTCCCCCCCGCCCCACAGGGACGCAGGCATTGGAGCGGCCGGAGAGGGGGGCGTGTCCGGGAGGCAGCGGCGGCGCACGCGCGTTGTCAGTTGGGGCAGCGCCGCCGCCTTGCACGGAGCCTCCTCCTCCTCCTCCGGCCGCCGCCGCCACGCTCCTTCTCTCCCCCGGCCGCGGCGATCACACGAGCCCCCGGCTTCACCCGAGGCCTACCCGCCCGAAGCCGCCGCCGGGGCCGCGGGGCCTCCTGAACCGGGCGGCCAAGAGGAGCGCAGCCTGGCCGCCCTGAGGTTTCTGCTGGGCGGGGGGCGGCGTCGGGGCCGGAGAGCGGGGCGCGGAGGGTGCGCCCGGCGGAAGCGAGCACGGCCTCCTTCTCCTCCTTGCCAGACGGGATGAGGGAGAGAGAGAGGCGGCCGGCGGGCTCGAGGGGAAGGAGGGCAGCGGGGTTAAAAAGGAAAAGGAGGGTGGCCGCCGCTCCCCCCGTCTCTCCAGCCTGTCAGCTGCAGTCAGCCGCCAGCCTCTGCCGCCTCCTGCCGCCTCCTCCTCCTCCTCTAGCGCCCATTAATGTAACGGGCTACCTTCCACTAGTAGTGTATCATAATTCTCCCCATAATTGTATCATAAATTGAACTTTGCCTCTCAGGATGACAGCCCTTACTTGCCAGCTTGCAGTGGGGAGAAGACCATAGCTCAGTGGTAGAGCAGTTACCAAGCATACAGAAGGGGACAGGCTCAATGCTTGGTGTCTCCTGGTAGGGCAGACAATTCCTGTAACTTTTTATAGGCTGAATTCCTATAACTTCTTATACCACAAATGTTCCAGTTTACTTTTGCCCCACTTTTGTTATGCTATTGCCCCTTTGGACAGCAGTAATATGGTAACATTGGGGAAGCGTCTCGGATCAAACTAAAGCAGAAAAAAATCCACCTCTAATGCGTGCAGTATTATTGTGTCATATGCATGTTGCAAAATACAACCACAATGAAAGAACAGTCTGGAGGGTCCCTCAAACAATGTTACAATGTGTAGGATGAAACAAACCTCATTTGCAACAATGAACCAGAGAAAGAACAAAGTTAATTGTACAGATTGTTCACTGTATCATTCATTTTCTGGATGAATTGAAGGAGCAGGGAGAGTTTAGCTTTCCTCAATATCACTAAAGAAGTCCCTCCAGAATAAATTTTGAGGACCAATATATCCTGCTGATATATATGAAAGGAAACCAACTTACTCCAACCTCTTAACCTGTCTTGGCTTGATCTTTCAAAACCCTGGTATTATGAGTTAACCTTTCAGGAAGGGGAATCTGCCAGATCCAATTGTACCAGGAAGCAAGAGAAAAGTACGATGAAGTTTCCCGACTACTAAACACTGTCATTCTAGCAGTGGCTAAGAGAGAGGCTAAAAGGTCTTTGGGCAACAGTCTGTAAACCAGTCTGTGTGGAGAGGAGTTGTTTTTTTTTTGTTGTTGTTTTATTTGTTAGTCATGTTTTTGCCATGGCAACTCAAAGCGACTTGCAGTTCTTTAAGCAAAAACCAAACCCATACATACACTAAAACCAGCATTTTAAAAAATCTAAAAGAAAATTCTATTTTTCAAAAACATACCACCCCACACAAGGTCGTAGATAATTAAAAGCACAAATGCCTGGTGAAAAAGGAATGTTTTTGCTTGGTGCCTAAGGATAGGTAATGATGGTGCCAGTAAAGAAGTTTTGAGATAGTGTTTAAAAGCTCCCATCAGCAGCCAGGGAAAACAGATTTCGAAACCTGAACTGCTGGAGCCAGCTGTATAACATTTAGAATAGAATTCCAAAGGGAAGGAGCTACCATTGGGAAGTATCCTCCAGCTTAACGGATCTTAAATGTGGGCAAGTTCATATGGGTGAATAAGACCCTGAAGTATCAATACTGCTTTCAAACAAGATATGAAGCAAAAAGACCCAGTAGGGTTTTCACTGTGTCAAACATTCCCCCCACCCAAACCTTTGACTTGTGTTCATAACAAATAAAAAGTTTGTTTTAAGAGATTTTGTTTTAAGAAATAAACATATTAAAGACTGTATAATGCTAAGGAGAAGTCCTATCTGAAAATGCTTTCCTCCCATAGATCATTGGAAATCTCCTGTACTATCGATTTATGAATCCAGCCATTGTTGCACCTGATGGTTTTGACATCATAGACATGACAGCTGGAGGCCAGATCCATTCTGATCAGAGGAGAAATTTGGGTTGTGTGGCCAAAGTCCTTCAACATGCTGCCTCAAACAACCTCTTTGAAGGGGAAAATGCACATCTCTCATCGATGAACAGTTACCTCTCTCAGACATATGAGAAATTCAGGTCTGTGCAAAGTAGGAGTGTGAACAGTAAACTTTGTTGTGAGATTTACCTCCTTTAGATGTCAGTAGCCAGTTGTTTTAGGCTTCTCATAGACTTTGGTATTCACTTTTATTCTGTAGATAACCTAAATACTTTCCTTGGTGTTTTGAAAATTGACTACTTACTATTTCAGCTTGTCATGCGAATTCATGCACACTGACATTTTAATGCAAACTTTCCAGCCTAATTGGTAATTGCCATTACATTGCACAAGTTATACTTTCCTTGGACATAATAACCACACAATATTTTATTAAGGGAAATAATTTTCCAGCCAAGAAGAGCAATGTGTTTGTTATTTTGTAATACAATGGTAGGAAATAGTGCTTGGATTTCATGCTAAAATGTTGGGAAAGCTATGCTCTTTGGCCCAAGTAATGCTAGTGTCTAAGTGGTGCCATAATTGCATGGGAATTATTTTGAGTTTAAATAAACTGTACAGAAATAACTTTTTCGCTGGAATATTAAAATAGTTGTCAGCCGCACTGTTTATCATTTTTATATTTGCAAGGGCCTCCTATTTAGATGGCTTAAAAGAGGATTAGACAGATTCATGGAGGACAAGGCTATCCATGACTACTAACAACGGTTGTGTTCTACCTCCAATGTCAGAGGCATTGTGCCTCTGAGTACCAGTTGCTGGGAATCACAAGTGGGCAGAGTGGTTTGGTGCCCATGTCCAGCTTGCAGGTTTGCCACAAGCATCTGGTTGGCCACTGTGGGAACAGGATGCTGGTCCTAGATGGGACATTGGCCTGATCCAATAGGCTTTTTCTTTGGTTGTTATTTCAGTGCATGTGACAATCTTGCTTGAAACCTTGTCAGGCTTCCTCAAACTCGGCCCTCCAGATGTTTTTGGCCACAACTCCCATGATCCCTAGCTAGCAGGACCAGTGGTCAGGGATGATGGGAATTGTAGTCTCAAAACATCTGGAGGGCTGAGTTTGAGGAAACCTGCCTTAAGGGATTTTGTTTAAATTTAAAACAAATTCTGTCTTTTGGCTGTATGGCCTCAAGGTGGCTTTAGTATCAATCAGTGGTAGGCAGAATGTACTGGTTTATCTGTGGGTGACTTGAAGTAGATCAGCAAGGGTTTCCAGCTGCCAATTGTTTAACAATGGCAACAACAACAATTTTTCCTGCCCTAAATTCTACTGTTAAAATGAATAAAGCTTGGGACCAGGGGCAAGAGTAGAATTGTGTGTGGAAAGGCTTAGCTCCAATCTTGTTTAGTGAAATTACAATTTCCTTTCCTCCTTAGGAATTTTTTTCAAGCAGCATGTGGCGTTCCTGAACCTGAAGAAAAATTCAATATTGATGAATACTCTGATATGGTGACACTAAGCAAGCCAGTTATATACATTTCTATTGAAGAAATTATCAACACACATTCAGTAAGTGTGTGCCAAGTAGAATTAGAAAGCATTGAAATAGTACCTATTAAATTTGGGTTGTGGAGTTTTTGAAATATGGGAATAATATTTGCAAAGTGAGGTAATTTGAGTATAGTTTGGCAAACAGATTGATAATAGGCACATGTAACTGGAAGTAACCACCTCCTAAAGCTTATGGGGTTTGCATAAATATGTGTTAGTGTTGGTGAAGTTTTATTATTATTATTACTTATTAAATGGCGTTCAATTTCATTGCACTTGTACAGCGTTGTACTTGTACTTGTAAAATGACAATAAAGAAATCTTATCTTAAATTTGTAGCTTCTAATCTGCTAGCTGTTTTTAGGAGAACTGAATAGCCGAACAAAAAGAATGGACTTCTATCAAAATAGATATATGGATTAATAATAGCATACAGTAACATGTCAGATTTTGCAAAAGTTTCAACAAGGGCAATTTTCTTTACAGCTTTTGATAGAGCATCAGGATGCCATTGCTCCTGACAAAAACGATGTCTTAAATGAGCTCCTGGAAGGGCTGGGGGAAGTTCCTGATGTGGAGACATTCCTTGGTAAGCTAACGAAACAAATATGTACTTGAAAGATAGGCCTAACTTGTACAGTGGACCCTCGACTTACGAATGTAATGCGTTCCGAAGGGACCATCGTAGGTCGAGTCCCCATAGGAATGCATTGGGAGAAAAAAAAGTCGTACGTCGAAGAAAACCGCATCTAAACTTCGGAAGTCGAGGAAACCGCATCTAAAACGGCCACGATTTCCATTCGGAGGTCGAAAAAATTCGTAAGCGCCCGGCCACTTTCTTCACTCGTAACTCGAAAAATACGGAAGTCGGGTCATTCGTAAGTCGAGGGACCACCGTATATGGATGTAAAATAAAAGTAGGCCTTGAACTAGTTGATGGTTTAGTTTGTGTACATCTTCTAGAAATACCTGTTCTATTTCTAGAAATTCGCTTTCAAATAACTATAAGGGTAATCAATTTTTTATTTATAGCTTTTACATGCTGATAAAGAATGTAGTGCTGAATAGCTTTCATAGATCTGTTATAATAGCATATCTATGTGGGAAGTATCAGACAGCCTTGCTCTCTTCCCAATAAGGGTTGGAAGGATCTGTCAACTTTGATTCTCTCTAAAGCAAGCAAAAAGCGGGCGTGTGAGTTTGAGCACAGAAATAGAAAGAGAAGTTCTGAGTGAAGTTTTGGTGAAGAGAGTGAATAATACTGGGATTAGAGACCTATAAGAGAAGGGGAAAGCAAGCTATGGGGGACAGAAAAGGGAGGTACAACAAACCATTTAAATCCTATAAAGATGCTTCCATACTCATGTAACAAGACTTTCCCCTCCTCTCTCTGCATGCTCCCAAAATCTGTTCCGGGGGTCTCCCTACCTTCTGGCGGAGATCCTTTGGGGTGTACAGGAAGCTGCAGAGGAGAAGAGGGGGAAGTTCTCTTGTGCAAGTGAGATAGCAAAATTGCATGCAATCCTTTATGGATAGTTTTTTAGTTTTTAGTGTAGTCGACCTCTTGATTAAGTAAGACGTACTGTGTAGAATATATGTGCCCCTCTGAATGGGGCACATAAAATGCAGCTAGGTCAGACTTTCTCTGATTAAAGATGGTTTCAGGGTAAATGCATCAAAACAACAGTATTTCACGAGAAATAACAGAATGTGAATGGTTGCTAATTTAAGTACATACTGCTTCCCAAATCAGCAGTGGGAGCACACTGGGTGCAGAGTAAATAAGATTGTGTAGATTGTCTAGTGTGATTTGGCTAGTCAGGGTAGTTATAATGTTATAATCAGGGTAGTATGTATTCCAGAATTCCATGTAGTCAACAGAATTAGCCAATAAATTGTGTATTTAGTGCAACAGTCAATAACCAGAACTAGCTCTCCTCACCATAAAAAATTTCTTGAAAACATGGGAGCAGTGCTTGGTGCAAAGGAAGACAAGAGGAGTGCTGAAGATTTCTTGCAATTTGGACAGAGCTTCAGTACCTTGCTGCTCTTTACCCCTTCCTATCCTCATGACTGGCACAAGTGGAATACATATTCTTAACTGTACATAAAAGATTCTGAATATTGCTTGCTTTTGGTGTAGAATTATTATTGTTGTTGTTGTTATTTATTAAATGTGTAGGGTACACAAACCCATGGCTATATAATATCCTACTCAGTTTTTAGTTTGTTCCAACTTTAATCTCTCTTTACAATCCTCAGTTACACTTTTTTTCTCCCCTCTACAGGGGAAGGTGCTGTAGATCCCAATGACCCAAACAAGGAAAACACTTTAAGTCAGCTTGTGAAGACAGAAATCTCTCTTTCACTGACCAGGAAGTATGACTTACGGGAAGGTGAAGAACAAGATATTAAGGGCCTGATGATGAAGTATGTTTTTTAAATAATGCTTTTGCCGAATTTTACTACTGTAATTTGCTACTAATTGTACAATTTATTGCCTTGCGCCAAAGAAAACCTTCCATTCTATGTGAGCCTTAAATAGATGAGCAGACATTTAAGGACAATATATATCATTTATGCTGAGGAAGATTTAGTATTTGAAGCCATGCAAGCAGTTGTATGATAAAGTATCATTCTTTAAATTATTTTTAAATCCTTGGTTCAAGCCCTAATCACAGTGGCACACATTGAAATCAGCAGAGCTCCCATGAAAGTGTCCTCAGCAAAAGGGATTCAATAGATAGATGACAAATGAATAAGCAAATAATTGAGCATTGTCCCAAGCCCTGTTACATATTCTGAAGCAAAGTCTGCACCTTTTAATCAAACAGAATCATACTGTATATGGACACCTCAAAATGTAAATGTTGGGTTTGTATGTTGGTATTCGGAGGCAACTTTACAATGGGATACTCTTGGAAAGCCTATAGAAAGAGCACACAGGAACTGTTCCCTAATAAGGTTTTGTGAACAAGAGGATGTTTGAAGAGAAGGATACAGATAAGACTTCACAGAGAACCAAAGGAAACAGCTGTCTTGAATTTTTCACTGTTAGAAGGAAAGATACACTGGAAGAACTTCTTTAAATAAAAAGGCACATATATTCTGAGTAAATGTGGTCAAAATTAACTTGTACTTTTACCCTCTGCTGCAGAGAGTGTAAAATGGCATAGCTTTGCCCCACTTTCAGGCATTCTAGAGCCCTCCCCTCCAGGACCGGTGCTAGGGACTTTGGCGCCCTAGGCGAGGGGGTGGGCCACATGACGTCATTGCGCATGACGTACGGTGCCCCGTCCCCTGCCAGCCGGGCGCCCTGCGCCGCCGCGGTTTTCGCCGCTGGTTGGGGCGGCGGCGGGGGGCGAGGGGCAGGCTGGCCAGCGCCCCCTCCATTTTGGCGCCCTAGGCAACTGCCTAGTTCGCCTTAATGGATGCACCAGCCCTGCTCCCCTCCACCCCACCCCACCGGGTTGTTTTTTTAAAAACTATTTATGCACATGTTTTCCTGTGACATTCAGCAAAAATATTGATATAAAATCAGAATTAAACAAAATGCCAAACTGATCAAAAACATACATCCAGTCCAAAAATACAACCAAGTGGGTAAAACCACAGCTAAAACCAGTTCATGCTGTGTGATTGAATGTCTGAGTAAATAAAAATATTCTTGCCTGGTTTTAGAATTTTAATATTTCCGACACTTCCATCCTTAAAATATTCCATTTATGGTGAATATTGCCATGAAGAAGAATGTTTGTAAGTTTTTGTATTTGTATTAAACTGTTAGATAATGTCCAGTGTTGTCCAAGCAGACTTTTCCTTCCCCTACCATCTTCTCTGAGGGGTTGAGGGAACTTTGGAGTTTGTGGCGATACAGGAGGGTAGAGAGTGAGAAAAAGACTCTGCTTGTAAGTGGAAATCACTTGTGCAGTTGGGTGGACATCATTGGATGCTGTTGTTTGATACTGAAATGCCTTACTGTAAAAATCATAATTATTCAGAATTTTCCAACTTTTCCCCTCGTTAAGGACAAAAAGGCTTATTATTGATGTGATACGAACTCAGCCAGGTGAGACACTTGTAAAAATCCTGGAAACACCAGCATCTGAAATTCAGGTAACTAATCCTTTTTTCTTTTCTTCCCCCACCCCCCGACTGCGTCAGACCAACATGGTTACCTACCTGAATCTAATCCTTCTTCTATCTGAGTAGAATAACTTTGGTTCTACTGTTGGTAACCAGGCCTTAAAACAAAATGTACTCTTGTGTTTTGGCATCTTTGCAAAATGTTTGGAATCTGAAGACATATAGGGTAGATTCAGCTAGTGTAACAGGGCTCCTCCCTCCCTCTTCTAAAATATATTGGTATCCCAGCATTTTCTCATTGTAGAATACTCTTGTATTATGGTGATTTCTGTAGGAATTCCTTCCCAATGCACATTTGAATTTACAGCTCAAACTTACTCAGCATCAAACTTTATGGGGTCTACAACACAGTTACCTGCAGGTGCTTGTTTTAACTTGCTTAAAATGTCATGTTGATGCTTCACTAGTTTTCCAGGAAGAAGAAAAATATGGGCTTTGTACATGAAATGAAGTAGTTTGAACTTGAGTTTATTTGGCTTGTCACATGAACATAAACTTTATGGGGAAGCTAGGAAATTTCATGGGAACACTTGTGTTTAAAATCTCTACGCACTTCATGTAATGTTATTCTTCAGAATCTTCAGATATCACTGTAAGAAATTAAATATACAGTTTGTCTAATTGTGATATATTTTTGAAATGTCATACAAGCTAGAATTATATGGGGTAGGAAACTACATCTAGAAGAGTAGCCATCACAGGAGAGGTTGAAGGAAGTTGGGGTCCAATTCTTTCTGGAAAGCTGGACTAATCCAAAAGCTAACTAATCCATGTAGGAAAGTTATAACACCCATGAGGTTAATGCATGCATAGTTAATAGGCTTCATTGTTTGTATAAAGGTGTAAACTGTTCTTTCTCTTAGGAAGCTGAGCACTTAAAAATTATTGAAAAACGTGCAATCTTGGATTCTAAAACTCCAGAAAAAATGAAACACAGTCAATCTATTCTTGAAGAAGGGCAGCTACCACTAGAACAAAAGAAAAGGAAAATCCAGAGGAACCTCCGGACACTGGAACAGGCTGGACTGGTTTCATCCGAAAATAAGTACCAAGAAATAATCAATGAAATAGCAAAGGTGCTTTGAATATTGTTAAATTTTGCAATGTTTAGTAGCCACCCTCACTGTCTGTAAAGGGTTTTTGGGGAGGGGGAGGAAGGGAAGAGTAGACATGGTTTCACAAGCTGCTTTCCACTTTCACAACATTGGATACAAATCCGTTTGACTCCTATAACCCTCACCTTCTCCATAATGGTTTAGCTGGAGTCATTCATTAGTCAATGGAAGTACTCAATAACAGGTAGTTTGCTTATAAAAGCATTCCGCAGCAACTAAAGGAGAAGCCTGACACCTCTGTGGAAGTAAACAAAAATTGCATGTTTGCCATGTAAAAGGGATCAACTAATTAGTGAAAACTTTCTTTAGGATATCAGAAATCAACGAAGATACAGACAGCATCGAAAAGCGGAACTGGTGAAACTCCAGCAGACACTAAATGCACTCAATTCCAAGAAAGCTTTTTATGAAGATCAAATAAATTATTACAACACTTACATCAAAACCTGTTTAGATAACTTGACAAGAAAGTAAGTGAAATACTTTTTTTTTTAAAGAAAATTCAGCACATTCGCATCATAGGTAGAAAGCTTCTATATTATCAAGTTACAGGGTGGAATTAAATGTAGCACTAAGGAGGTTGTTGTTCCACCAACAGAAGCATTTCTGCTTGCTCCACGTAATGATCTGTATTCTGTTCTCCCTGCATGCCATTTTGGGAGTTTGCCCAAACCTCCAGAACAGATCAGGGAAGGGAGCAGAGCAGTGGTGTCGCAAGGGGGCGGGGGCGGTCCGCCCCGGGTTCCAGGGGAGGGGGGGTGACACTTGGGCCGGTCTCGCCCCGCTGGCGGGCCCTGAGCAAGCCACGGAGCAAGCCCGCTCTGCGGCCCGCCTGCTATGGGGCTGCCGCGTGTGAGCGCCGGCTCGTGGGGCTGCCCTGTCCATGCTGCCTTAAAGCAGCATGGACGGGCAGCCCCAGGAGCCGGTGCTCGCTCAGCGGGTCGCTGTGGGAGCTGCAGCACTGGGCGGGATGCACTGCGCATGCGTAGTCCATCCCGGCCGGCGCTGCTGCACCCGCGGTGACTGAGCGATCCGTCGAGCGAGCACCGGCTCCTGGGGCTGCCCCGTCCGTGCTGCTTTAAAGCAGCTCACGCGCGGCAGCCCCGGCGGTGGGTCACTGCAGCGCCGGGCGGGATGCACTGTGCATGCATAGTCCATCCCAGCCGGCGCTGCTTTAAAGCAACATGGACGGGGCAGCCCCAGGAGCTGGCACTCGCTTGGCGCGTCGCCGCGGGAGCAGCAGCGCCGGGCGGGATGCACTGCGCATGCCCGGAAATTCAAGACGCCCCGCCCCCAGGGGGTGCCTCTGCGTGGCAACGCTGTACCGGGTGCCCAAGAGGCTTCCTACGCCTCTGGAGCAGAGGGTGGAGGAAGCCTTGTTGTGCTAGCAGGAGTCCTTCCTCTGGCTTCTGCTGATGGGCCTGGGTAGTTGAATCACTAGAAATCCCTTGAAATTTACTAAAACCAACACTGACCATGCTTTAATGTAAGACTTTAGGTCGATGTTCGAAACTCCCATTGTTCTAGGTGCATTTTCATTAGGGCGAGCAGTTTCTGAGCTCTGGGCGCAGTATTGCACCTAAGAATTCTGATTAAAACTGCAGAGTGGAAGGAAAGGAGGACCTTTTTTTGCCTCCCTACTTCCAGCTACTCTCTGAAGACTCGAGAAGAGACCCTCTTAATATTAGGGGGGTGGGCAAGGGGAACGACCACTAGACCATGAGAAAAAGGAACATAATATTTTAGCTGCAGATCATTCATTTTCAGCTTTGTATTTTTCTTATAAAAAAGTGTGCCTAGACATACCGTTCTTTTTTCTTTTTAACTCACACATGTGTGTCTGTTGAGGGATAAAATATAATTGATAAATTCTCTCACCTACCCATCATGTTGGCTCTTCCATCCATCTCACCAACCAAAACAGAATTAAAGTTTGAGAGTGCTAACTATCTGCATATTGGTGCAGCCATGGTTGCTTGATCCCTCCTGGGTAATGTTCCAGTGGTGAGTGGGAACAGAGGCAAAAGAGGGTGGGACAATGTGTGCATGTTCTGAGAGCCAATCAGAGGTATGGAGGGCCACATTCCCTACCTCTTACCTAAGTGGTGGCAGCTGGACATTCTGTATCACCTGACTCTTCCCGGCAGCAGAGGTCAGTGATGAAAAGTAATGGGGTGGAAACAATTGCTTCCCCAGTCCTAAAATATTACTGCTTTTACTCATGAGTATAATGTTCCAAAACGTGTTCCAACAAACCCTTATCATGTGGCAAGTTATGGTTGCCTTTGTTCTAAAAACAGATAGCATGTAGGAAGAATATTAACTTGATTAATTGTTCTAAAAACATCTGCCTTTATTAGAGAAGGGGGTAATGTTGTATGTGGGCTAACACCTGCTTATATATTTCACATTTTACAGAAATTCGCGGAGGTCAATCAAATTAAATGGGAAACAAGAGGAGAAAGGAAACAAACTCAAGAACATTTCGCTGAAGTATACAGCAGCTCGCCTGCATGAAAAGGGGGTTATACTGGGCATTGATGAACTTCAGCCTAACCAGTAGGTTTTGCACCCAGTATTTTCAGAACATTAGCTCTGCTCTTTGACTATTAAACATTTAATCACCATAACTTTATATACATTTTTGATTTTTTTTTTCTCTTCTAAGGTTTAAGAATGTGATGTTTGAAATTGCACCTGGTGAAGAAGTGGGTGACTTTGATATCAAAGCTAAATTCTTGGGTGTGGAGATGGAAAAGGTACATCTCCATTTTCAGGTAAATCTTGCTTTTAATTATCTGAATGCACATGCGTCTCTCTCTCTCTCTCTCTCTCTCTCTCTCTCTCTCTCTCTCTCTCTCTGTCTCCCCAGTGTGGTGTAGTGGTTAAGAGCAGTAGACTCGTAATCTGGTGAACCGGGTTCGTGTCTCCGCTCCTCCACATGCAGCTGCTGGGTGACCTTGGGCTAGTCACACTTCTTTGAAGTCTCTCAGCCCCACTCACCTCACAGAGTGTTTGTTGTGGGGGAGGAAGGGAAAGGAGAATGTGAGCCGCTTTGAGACTCCTTCGGGTAGTGATAAAGCGGGATATCAAATCCAAACTCTTCTTCTTCTCTCTCTTGCTCTCTCTCTCTTGCTCTCCCTATTAAAGTGGCATGCTCCCCTCTTTACATGATTGCACTTATGCACATGGGGGCCTGGAACGTAACCCCCACATAAGTGAGGGGACCACTGTACATGCACAAGATCGAATGGCCTTGAGTTTATGGTTGATGCGAGGTTTTAATTGGGAATTTCAGCTCAAACTCTCAGTGCTATACTGCATCATTTCTTGCCTAATTTCCAGTCATTTTAATGGATTGTGCCTGTTGTCATCTGTATGTTTCAAACTGTTTGTTTGTTTTACTTTTGAGACAAACAGTCCAACTGATACTCTTGGACTACTAAAAAGTGTCCTCCCCCAATATGTGTGTGTGTGTGTGTGTGTGTGTGTGTGTGTGTGCGCACGCGCGCAAAAGTCTGTATCATTATTAGACACAAACTGGCTGAGTTAGCTCCATCATTGCATCACTGGCCTTACCAGACAGAGGCCTGAAAAAATGCTTGTCCTATGCATTACTTAATTAAGCACTTGTCTCTCTGTTCTTGCTGTACAAAGATTTATGGTATTGAGGCTTTTTTGTTCGCTAGATGGCAAATTATGAGTTATGCTTGAGAAGAGGGTTGCTAGAGATTTTGTCTGTGCATTTTTATTTTTAGTATGTGATATGCATTTGAATGCAACATTGAAATAAAATTTATGGTTTTAAAATCAGTTTTATTTATTGCAGGATTTGCTTCAAATGCAGTATGAAGGTGTCTCTGTAATGAAAATGTTCGATAAAGCAAAAGTAAATGTAAACCTCCTCATATTCCTGCTGAACAAGAAATTCTATGGAAAATGAAACCTAATCTTATTGGACTCTGCTTCAAATAATCTGCAGTTATGGGTCTTTGTGTTTTAACTATTTGCTATTATACAGCAGGTGTTTCTTCAAGAAAGTCCAGAAGAATGTACTTATGTGCCTTTTTCATCCTTTGATAAAACAGTAGTAGCATACAAAAATATGAATCAACTGAAACACTTCCAGATTTCTGTGGTGTAGGTACTCAATTAAAATGGATATGATTTAGTGACATTGAAACACTGTGTCTCTGATCTCTTTAAATATGCAGGACATATATTTGGACAGCATATATAGAATTACTTTCCCACTAAAAATTATATACCCCAATTACCAAATACAATTCTCTTTTAGACAATTATTCATAGGGAAAATAAATCCTAATTTGTGTCTCTACAGAATACTTTTGGCAAATGTTTCTTTAAAGCCTATGGCTCTTTTCCAGAGATCTGTCAAATGTAAAGTGAATTATTGTGCAATTCAAAGTTTTTATAGGTAATTATAAATTTAACATTTACTGTATAAAATATATATTTTGCAATTCATTCCTACTAAAATGCACTACTGCCTCGTTGAAATCTTATATACACATCCTTTTAATTTATGTGTAAAGGGGCAATTTGAATAGTGATCAATTTTTTTGCAATGTACTTGAGGTATTTTAAAGAAATAAATTGTGCCTGTCTTTTTTGTAAGAAAAGAAAAAAATCCACAAATAAAATGCAATAAATCAGCACGTAGTTGGTCTTATAAATGCTCTCTTTCAGTATTGTATTGTTTTTATAATGTGTGTATGTTTGTGTGTGGTTAGTAACTGTTGTAGTACTACTGTGTCTGCCTTTGCAAGTGTGGGAACCTCAGAAGTTGTCTAAAGAAACGATTCCTACTCCATTTCTAAAGATGAGTGACGTTCTCTAAATTTGAAATGGTTTGGAGGGGAAAGGGTTTGACTACAAAGCCAAGGTAGTGTCCTTATCCTCTACCTCTCTTGTGTTCTACTTCCATTCCACTAGCTTAGTACAGCCTGAGCTTGGTTTAAGTTAGCTCAACCTGCTCCCCTTTAAATAACCGGGGATGCCCACAAAAGTGCTTTCCTGCTTCTTTAGGGAACCGTTGCACAGAGTTTTTCTAAGACATGCCCAAGCCCCAGCTTCCCATATGAAGGATAATATTCCTCAGCAGTAAGAAATACAAATATAACTTTTCTTTACAGTGAATCATTGTCCCTGGATGTGATTAATGCCTCCTTGTGAGAGGAGGCAGTGGTAAAATCACTCCTTAAAAAACCCTCCCTGGATTCAGAAAATCTAAGTACCATAATTACCAGTCAGTTGCCAATCTCCCCTTCTTGGACAAGGTTCTTGAGCAGGTGGTTGTGGACCAGATCCAGGTGCTCTTGGAGGAAACTTGACTTTCTATCTAGATCCATTTCAATTGGGCTTTAGGCCCAATTTTGGCACAGAAACTGCTTTGGTTGCCCTGTTGGGAGAAGTGTGTCCCTGTTAATTCTCCTCAACCTCTCAGCAGCTTTTGATACTATTGACCATGGTATCCTTCTGGAGCAGCTGTCTGAGTTAATAATAATAATAATAAATTTTATTTATACCCTGCCCTCCCCAGCCAAGACCAGGCTCAGGGCGGCTAACACCAAATATAAAAACAATTGATTAAAATACAACTTAAAAATAAGATTAAAAAACAACATTAAAGTGCAGCCTCATTTCAGTGGAAACTAAAATCAAAACTATTTGGGGAAGGAACCGTCAAATCTTCACCAAGGCCGACTATCCAGATTGGTCCTACATGGGCCAGAAAAATGCCAGGGAAGTCCCCAAATAGGAGTTCCATCTCAGGAGGAAAAAAGGAAAGAGGGGGGAGGGGATCAAATTAATTCCAAGCCAAAGGCCAGGCAGAACAGCTCTGTCTTACAGGCCCTGCGGAAAGAAATCAGATCCTGCAGGGCCCTGGTCTCATAAGACAGGGCGTTCCACCAGGTTGGAGCCAGTGTTGAGAAGGCCCTGGCTCTGGTTGAGGCTAATCTAACTTCCTTAGGGCCCGGGACCTCTAGAATGTTACTATTTATGGACCTTAAGGTCCTCCGTGGGGCATACCAGGAGAGGCGGTCCCGTAGGTACGAGGGTCCTAGGCCGCGAAGGGCTTTAAAGGTCAAAACCAGCACCTTAAATCTGACCCTGTACTCCACCGGGAGCCAGTGCAGCTGGAAAAGCACAGGGTGAATATGCTCCCATGGCAGGGAGCCTCGCTGCAGCATTCTGCACCCGTTAGTGGTGTGTGGCACTGCTTTGCAATAGTTTGGGTCCTATTTGGATGGTTGTTTCCAGGATGTGATGCTTGAGGAGCGCTCTTTGGGATCCATGGAGCCTTCAATGTAGGGTTTTTCAAGGTCTGACTTTATCCTCCATGCTGTTTAACATTTACGTGAAACCACTGAATGGGGTTATCTGGAGTTTTGGAGGGGCCCAGCTGTGCCCCTATCTGGACAGGGGTAGCGTAACTTCTGTCATGTATGCTCTGGTAAAGTGTGGGCTCATTTCAAAGTGCTGGTTTTGACCTATAAAGCCTTAAATTGCTCAGGACTGCAATACCTCAAGATCTGCCTCTCTCCATATGAACTGACCTGGACACTGGAGTCATCATCTGAGGCCCTTCTTTGTGTGCCTCCTTCACAAGCAGTTCAGAGGGTGACAACATGAGAGCAGGCCTTTTCTGTGGTGACTCCGCATTTGCAGAGTGCTCTCCCCAGTGATGCTTGCCTGGCGCCTTTGCTTTTATGCTCTACTTGTGGACTTTCTAGAAGAATCTGTTTGGCCGCTATGAGAAGCAGGATGCTGAATTACTGATACAGCAGGAACCTTCCTATGTCACATGCCCATCTAGAATACTATGCTACAGGGATAGTAGCATAGTAACAGTCATTGTGCAAGGGATTATGAAGAATGCATGAATAACTTTAAGCCCTTTGTATTAAGATAGCATTCATCTAGCGGTAGAATATCTAATCCCAAAGATCCTCCAAGTAGCTACCACTAGTACAAAAGAAAAAGAAAATACAGAGGAACCTCCGAACACTGGAACAGGCTGGGCTGGTTTCATCTGAAAATAAGTACCAAGAAATAATCAATGAAATAGCAAAGGTACTTTGAATATTGTTAAATTCTCCAACTATGTTTGCCCATTGATGCAAAAAAACAAACAAACCCCAAAACAACCCAATTCAACCGCATTGCAATAGACACACAATTTTAATATTTCTGACACTTCCATCCTTAAAATATTGCATTTTATACAGAGTGAATATTGCCATGAATAAAAATGCTTGGGCTTTTGTATTTGTATTAAACTGTTAGATAATGTCCCATGTTGTACAAGCAGATTTTTCCTTCCCCTGCCGTCTAAGGGACTTCAGGTAGCCTATATATTTCTTTTCCCTGCCCCCCCCCCCGCTATTTTATCCTCACGTCAACCCTGTGAGGTACCTTAGGCTCAAGGTTTACTAGCCTAAGGCCACTCAGCAGACTTTTATGGCTAGGTGAAGAGGAGAACCTGGGTTTCTGTGATCCAAATCTTCCTATCTAGCCATTGCAGCCTGTTTCTTGAGAAAAGCTTTGATATATATATTTTCTAAATAGGTCAGTAATTATTGCAGATAGCATTTCAAAATACATTTTGGCCCACAACATTTTCTTATTATATAGAATGTCAGCTCTTATATTTTGTTGAATTCTGTAGGGATTTCTTCCAAATACACATTTAAATCACAGCTATAAGATCAATTGGAGACAAAACATAAAGGATATACAGCACACTTACCTGCAAATGCTTGGTTTAGCATGGTTAAAATCTCCTGCTGATGCTTTTTCTAATTTTCCAGGGAAACATTTTGATGGTCTTTGTATGTGAAATAGTTTGAACTTGAGTTCATTTGGTTATGTCACATAAACATGTGAAAATGGGGAATGCATGGGAATATTTTTGTTTAGAATCTTTCACATGCTTTTTATTGAGCTCATCTTCAAAATCTTCAGAGATCACTGTAAGAAACTAAATATACAACGTAGGTTGCTTGTGATATGTTTTTGAAATGTTGTGCAAGATGAAAACAATTTACAGTGGGAGGAAAATATAAATATGTAAGACCAATCATTACAGGAAGGTTTGAAGGAAATGGGGAGCCAATTTTGTCTATAAAGCTGGGTAAAAGCACTTTAAAAATGAGGTGAACATTTTAACTACCCCCCAACCCCCATGCACAGTTCTGGCGGTTCTTCTTATCCTCCAGAGCAGATTGGGGATCCCAGAGGAGAGAAAAGGGGGTGTTACTTGCACTGGCTTCTGCTAGTGGGACTGGATAGTTGAATCCAAACCAACTAAAATCAAAACTGACCTATTCTGATCAGGATATGTACTGGACAGCACACACCAGAAAATTACTGAATCTTTGAATAATCCAACAAAAAATCCTTTCATGGAAGACTTTTGATACTGTTTTTCCATTTTTTAAAAAACAACAACCCTAAAACATAAAACAATGAATCTGTTCTGACAGTGCTAATCTATTAGAACAGGATGCCTGGAGGGGAATATGGTCACCTCACAATGAAGAAGTTTGTACAACTCAGAGCTCCTGCACTTAGGTACATAATTTCTCTTCAAAACAACCCATTAACTGGGCATATTTGAAAGCTTTTGCCCCCACTTGGAAGGGGAATGTCAGCAGATACGCTGAGATCAAAACAAGGTAGTATAACAAACTTTCTCAAGCCGCCACAACATTGGGGAGACGCCAGAGCACTGAGCCAGCACAGAGATAAGATGGCATCTAATCCAATTAAGACTGCAGAAGCTACAGCGGAAATAGATACAAATGCAGTGCTCAATGTATTCTCATTAACGAAATGATAATGGAAACATGGAAGGGAATGATGACTCTAATAAATAAAGTGAATGCAATGCCAGAAAAATTAGTTGGAACCATATTTGTATTTCAGCCCTGTCCTTGTAACCAATCAAATGGTAAATGAAAAATTTAAGATATCATGGGTGGGGGAAAATAAAGAAAAATAATATAGAAGGAATAAATTCAGGATTGCTGTGGGAAACAATGAAGGCAGCGTTTAGACGCATATGTATTAAAAGACCGCACACAACAACAAGTTCAAAACAAATTTGCAAAACAGCTGCAAATTAAGCAAAAAGAACTAGAAGCAATAGAAATAGATAAAATGATGGCTAGAAATAGAGGAAATGATAGCAGAAAATTCATATGTGGTGGGAAGTCTCAGAGGCATTCTCAGAGTTCAAGGATAAATTCCATCCAGGGAAAAACACTGGGTTGCGAAGCAAGGCCCGTGAGGGGAGTGATCTAGGGGAGGGTTCTGAAAGCCAGATAGAGAGGGAAGAAGAGGGGGATTGAGCTGTAAGATTCCCTCCCTCTGTCCTAATGGGTGGGATATCTCACCCAGGCAGCTGGAGATTCAACTTCCTGCCAGCAGTGGTGACTGATGAAAAGTTATGGCATGGAGTGGGGAGGAAAGGGAAACAGTTCATTCCTCAATCCTAAAATATTACTGCTTTTGCTCATGAATATAACGTTCCAAAATATGTTCCAACAAAGCTTATCATGTGGCATGTTATGGCTGCCTTTGTTCTAAAAACAGATAGAATGTAGGAGGAATATTAGCTTGGCTAATTGTTCTAAAAACATCTGCCTTTATTCAGCAAAGGGGAAAATGTGTGTGGGTAGTATCTGCTTACATCTTTTACATTTTACATAAATTCACAGAGATTAATAAAGTTAAATGGAAAACAAAGGGGAAGGAAAACAAACTTAAGAGCATTTCACTGAAGTATACGGCAGTGAAAAAGGTCTAATACTAGGAATTGATGGAGTTTAGCGGTGGCCAACTTCCAAGAGACTATGATCTACTCACAGAATTAAAAACTGGCAGTGATCTACCCCCTTTTCGGGGGTTCAGGTCAAAGTTGTTGAGCTTTTTTTTAGGAAGGAATGCCCTGTTTTTGGTGGTTCAGGTCATTTTAGGGGTGTAGGGCAAAGATGTTGAACTTTTTTTTAGGGGAGCCAAAGTTTTTTAGCTTCTTTGGAGGGAGTCACTGATCTACCGGTGATCTACCACAGACGTCCAGTGATCTACCAGTAGATCACAATCTACCTGTTGGACATGCCTGTAACCAATAGGTTTTGCACCCAGTATTATCAAAGCATTAGCTCTGCTCTTTACCTATTAAATATTTAACCCAACTGTTTTATAACAATTTTGTCTCTTATTAATTATTCGTCAGCTTTTTGGGTTTCATTTGTGTTTGTAGTTTTTAATTCAATAATTCTTTACCAAAATACTTACTCATATACGTGTTTTTCTCTTGTAAGGTTTAAGAATGTGATGTTTGAAATTACACCTGGTGAAGAGGTAGGTGGCTTTGATATCAAAGCTAAATTCTTAGGTGTGGATATGGAAAAGTTACAGCTCTATTTTCAGGTAAAATACCTTGAAGAAATAAATCTTTGTACAGATTGGATTTTGAGATGAGAGAGTAGAAAAATAGACAGGAATTCAAAGAACATTGCAACTTTGGTTTGTTGCTTTATTATTGAGACAAAACTGAAACAGTCCAACTGATGCTCTTGAGCTACTAAACGAAATGGACTTCCGTGCACTTTCTCAGATGCATGAAGTGTTATTCTGAGTTATATGTATATTACCGGTATACACACGTGGCGGGGAGGAATTGTAAAAAAAAAAAATGGGCTCAGTAGAAAAAATGTATAGTGACACAACTACCTGTATGTATTCTAATGAATTCACAAAACAGCTCTTGGTGATGACACAGATATTAGCTCTGGGTTAGTACTGGCTTCTATTATTTTTGTGTATTTTTAGCTTATTGTGGATTCTGCATTTTAATTATCTCCCTTAAAAACCATCAGAAGTAAAGGCGGTGAAGTGGCGCTCGACACTGGAGGGCGGATTCCCTTCAGAGCTTCCCGCCCTCTGCTCCGCCTTTGGGGCGGCGACTCTCCCCTCAGGCCGCCTCCGCCACACTTAGCGCGCTTCCTCGCCACTCCGCCTGCGGTTCCTCACAGCCGCTCGGGGAGACTTCGTAGGCGGCAGCAGGAGCTGCCCCTTTGCGCCCGCGAGCTCGGTACCTTTGCCCGGTGAGGCGGCCATGGGGCAGCCGCCGGTCTCTCTGTTGCTGCTGGGCTGCAGCGCGGTGCTGGTGTGTCCCCTGCTCTGCCTTTCCTCGTCGGGAAATGGTAGGTGGCGCCGACGGGGCTCTCTCCCGCCAGAGGGGAGCCAAGTTTTGGGTGGTCGCTCGCTGGGAGGAGGAGGAGGAGGAAGGCGGGGAGGCAGCTCAGCCATGTTTCGGAGGACACCATCCCGGGGCTGCTGAGGGGGCGAGAGGGACCCTTCTGCTCGGGGCGCTTCCAGGAAGTCGCGTCCGATTGATTTACAAGTAATCCATACTCGAGTTCCATTGGTGTGAATGGCACACACAGCCAATGAAAAGTGTTTCGGGTTGGGGTAAACTCTCGGGAAGGGGATGCGGGACTAGGTGAGCCACTGGCCTGATCCTGCGGGGCTCTTGGGTGTCCTTTTCCCGGGGAGCCAAAGGCAGCCCCTCGCTCGGCTCCTGGAGAAAGAGGAAGGCAGCTCTGATCGCGGAGGGGCGCGTGCACTACAGGGTATGTAAAAGTAAATCCTTCTGACAGAACAAAGCTGGCTGCAGGAATGCCTTTGATACCGGTACTTCGATTCGCCTTATTATTTCCTGGATCATGTTACAGGATGCCTGGGTTGTTGACGCCACTGCCGCCAAGTTGCCGGAGACGCGACCCTTTTGAAGTGGGTGGGGAGGGGGCTCTTCCTCAGAAGCAGGGGGTGGGATCTTTACCGTCGCCTTCTCTCTCTCTCTCTCTCTCCCTAACTCCCTCGTCCTATTAATGGTGTTTATTCAGCGCAATCCTGTGGATGCCGTTGAGTTCAATACAATTTCTTTACAGGCAAGAATGCGTAGCGTTTGAAAACTTGACTAATAATATGCAACTAATATGCAACTCTCACAGAACATAAAGTTTTGTTGGTTGTTGGGGGGCACCTCCATAGTTGCGTGGCTACAAAGGAAGGCTTTTAGGTTTTTAGGGTTTCTCTTAGATTGCTTAAATATCATTAAGGTCAGTGGGAGGTGAACAACCAATTTTTAGTATAACAGTCCAATGCATCTGTACAGTAAAAAAAAAAAAAAAATGAAACAACCCAGACCCTGTACTCATCATCTGAGTCCCTTCTTCGCATGCTTCCTCCATGAGAGGTCTGGTGGGCGGCAACAGGAGAACTGGCCTTTTCTGCAGTGGCTCCCTGTTTGTGGAATGCTCTCCCCAAGGAGGTTGGCCTGTGCCTTCAATACATATCTTTAGGCGCCAAGCAAAAAGCATTTGTCTTCTCCCAAGCATTTGGCTAATTAAACAATCTATGGCCTTTTAAACTGCAGGGGGAATTATTATTTTTGTTTGTTTGTTACTATGCTATGTATTTTTGTGTTTTTATATTGTAAACCACCCTGTGATGTCATATATGAAGGGCGGTATGGAAATTTAATGAATAAAATAAATAAAAAGATATGGAATGTGAAAGTTACTGAACCTGAGAGTCATTGTTTGCTTTCTTTCTATGAGTAACTTCTTTCTGAATTGTTATAGCTTATAAACCATGCATTATTTATTTTAATCAGGAAAAGTTATATTACTTGGCTTAGGAAGTGTTTTTTGATATTTCTACACATAAGCAAATGGTTGCCTTAACAGATCAAATGTTTGCCATTTGTCTTGTGTTTTGACAACTTGAAAAAGTTGTAAGTTCATGGGGGAGTTTTTATTGCCTGGATTTATTGCAAAGGAACTTTGTGATCCATTCTCTTTCTTTGTTGTCAGAAAATACAGCAGTGTAGGGAAGAGGGAATCTCGCTGGTTGTTTATCTTCCTCCATTGTTGCATTATTTTTACATTGCTGACAGATAGACAGTATGTTGACCTAAAACGCTGAGTGAGTCATTTGCTTATCACCATGAACAGAACAGGGAAAATGTGGATGGTAATGTGAACATTACCATCAATGTTTTATTATCTATCTAGATGGTTGTTATTTTTTACTTCAAGGTTAGTTTTTTGTTAAACTTATGAGAAAGGGGAACTTCATGTGTTAAATTTAAAGTTTCCCCTTTTGGATACTATGGTTAATTCAGGAATAAAAAAAGTACAGTGGTACCTTGGTTTAAAAACAGTTTATGAACAACTTGGATTAAGAACGCTGCAAATCCGGAAGTAGGTGTTTTGGTTTGTGAACTTTGCCTTGGAAGCAGAATTTGTTCCGCTTGCTGTTGAGTGTGTTCAATTTGTAAATTGAGTCCCCTGCTGCTATGGGAAAGCACGCCTTGGTTTAAGAACGCTTTGGTTTAAGAACAGACTTCCGGAACGGATTAAGTTTGTAAACCAAGGTACCACTGTAACTTCCTATTGTTTCCCCACCACTTGGTTGTGAATCTGCTTGTGATTCCTATGACAAAAAAAAAATACATGTTGGGTGAATACTTTAAAACTATAAGCGCCAGTCTGTGGCTCTTGTTAACAAGACGTTAGTAAGTTTGGGTGTATGTGCAGAAGGGCACAGAGTTAAATTAACAGAAGGAGCTGGTGGTTATATAATTGTAATTCAATAATGATCTGTAAACAGAGAGAAATAATCTTCAGCTGCCTGAAAATAGACTTTGCAGTTTGAGGATTACGATTCCAACCACTAGGCATCACAACACTATTTGACTTATACTGGCTCTCTTACCTCGTGCCTTGGTCTTATGCTGGTGAGACCACCAGTTAAGGGCCTAAATCAAGATGTGTTGATTAAAGAAGCAACACTACCACCATGCAAATGCAGTATATGGGGGATTAAGAAACTGGTGCCTAAATGCAGGTTTGAGTTAAAGGTGGGTCCCAGGTCTGAAAAATTTGAAGACTACTGATCTAGTGTGTTTTCCAAGTTAACTGGCTTTGATTTCACATTTGACTTACCAGTAATTTCAGTTGCCCAGTTTGAATGCTGTGTTTATGCATTGGACTGGGTCGTGTTTGGCATAATCATGTCTAGAGCAGACCAGTTGAAATCAGTGGGACTTAATATATGGACCGATTTGTTTGTGTGTGTGTTTCTGTTATATATATTCACAAACAATATATATCTTTTTTGATTTTTCAGTAAGTAATAATAAATTACTCCCACAAATGCAACGGTAAGTTTAAAAGCAGTACAAAAGGAGTAGGAAATGTTACAGATGTGTCTTTGAAACACAAACAGCTAGAGCAACTGAGAGAGGCACTTTGTCACCAAGGTGTTGTGTTTTGTGTGTGTGTGAGAGAGAGGGGGGGGAGGGAGGGAGGGAGAGAGAGAGGGAGAGGGAGAGAGAAACTGGATGGCACTTCCAACCAAGTAGGTGAAAATTAGTACTTAATTTGTTTGACAGAAGATATCCCTTACCGTAGTAGCTGGATGTGGTGAATGACTCAGTCTTTCTTTTCTTATGCCTCAACCACAAAAGCTTTGTGCTATAAGCACCACAACTCCATTCACCTGACCAGCATCTGCAGACTTTGACATTTTATGAAAGATGCTTTCAGTCATGAATACCGTACTTGCCAAGAATTGGAAGAGGCAAGATTTACTAACTATAAAGGTAAAGGTAAAGGTACCCCTAACCATTAGGTCCAGTCACGGACGACTCTGGGGTTGCGGCGCTCATCTCGCTCTATAGGCTGAGGGAGCTGGCGTTTGTCCACAGACAGCTTCTGGGTCATGTGGCCAGCATGACTAAGCCGCTTCTGGCGAACCAGAGCAGCGCACGGAAATGCCATTTACCTTCCCGCCGGATCGGTACCTATTTATCTACTTGCACTTTGACGTGCTTTCGAACTGCAAGGTGGGCAGGAGCAGGGACCGAGCAACGGGAGCTCACCCCATCACGGGGATTCGAACTGCCAACCTTCTGATTGGCAAGCCCTAGGCTCAGTGGTTTAGACCACAGCGCCACCCACGTCATCAACTATAGATGAATGGCAAATGAAGATGTTGGACTTCATGGAACTTGCCGAGCTGACAGGGAGACTCTGCGACCAGGGAGAAAAGACAGTGGAAGAAGATTGGAAGAAATTTAAATTATATTTGGAAAAAAATAATGTAATATTTATTAAAGCCTAGGGAATTAACTATAGGTTTTCGGAATTTACCCAGCAATTAGGTTAATTTTAAGCTGTTTTTAAACGAAATATTGGTTATAATGGTAATTTGTTAGAAACTGCCAAAGAAGATTAGGGAACTGAAATTCAGAAGGGGGGATTGGGGGAAGTAACCTATTGATGCAAAGAAAAAGTTATGCTATTGCAAGAAAAATTTCTTTTTGTTTTCTTCTTTTCTATGTCCTTTTATGCTTTATTTTTCTTTCTTTCAAAATGAATGGAAATTTTTTTTTTAATGCAATCATGAATAGCAGTCATGGCCTTGGGTCTATCTCCTAACAGCTGTATTTTTTTTACAGCTGTTGGAACTGTTTACTCATGAAAAGTATTCAGTGACTGTTGGTGTTCTTTAAATATATCTTTCTTGAGAGATACATCTGGAAGGTTTAATATTGGGACTAATAGAAAGCAAATGCATTTTAAGTTACAAAATCTGCTTAGAGGGATGTGTCAATTTCTAATCTTCATTTGGCTCTACATACTAGGCAGAGACTGTTGTTTATGTTGAGCACAAATAATCATGGTTTTGGAGTAACCTAGTCTGGACTGGTATCGTGTGTCAAATTTGGGCATAAAGTGAAAGGGTGTGTCACAATAAGTCACAAAAGTACTTTATTTAAAATTGATTTAAGAGATATCTGTGTCAAGGTTTAAACTTCAATAGCGACCTTTTTTCCCAAGATCATGAAAGGTCAGTGTGACATCATGCTTGTTGCACAAACAACAGATATGTGCCACTCTCTATTACGTATCTTTATCCTAACAACACTCACTTTAGTAAGCCTCATAAAATCAGTATGTTTAGAAGCATTTGGAACAACTAATGTTTTAGGATACGAAAGCCCTATATGGAAGAAAACCCCACTGAAGTTGATGTTTCCAGCTCTTCTGTTCTTCCCTATTTGTGAATAATGCTGAATAACCAAAGTACAGTCTACAGAATACTGAGTTTGTTTAGCAGTGCAAAAACACTTTGAGGCTGATGAGAAGTCACATGATCTTTGATCCATTCTTTTGTACTGTGAATGCCATTCCAATCAGTAGTCTAAATGATCTTTCCTGTCAGTGCCTTTTCAGTAGCTTGACAGGCACTGGGTTAGTAGACAGCCTAAAGTGTACATCCCCTGGGGAACAAACTTCATCATCAGTTACTTTCCATGTGCCATGGACATTTGATAGTTTTTCACAAATGACACCTTGAATCATCTATCCTCCAGAAAGACAGCATAGTAGTTCTTTTCTGAAGTCATAAATGATTGGATCCATATTAGTGATGGAGCTGTGGTCACAGTACAGGAAAGGAGTGAGATGTCTCCTTCCCCCTATAGCTCCAGGTCCCCTGAAAACTGCTCTAGGGGATCTACTAGGACAGTGTGCAGGTGAGGGCTGTGTCCTGCGAAGGCTGTGCAGTTGAGGTCAGAATATACCGCAAATGATTTTTAATGGATTAGTTTCCTGTGCAATATACACTTTGTTGTTATTATTATTATTTATTATTTCTTTATGCATTAAACTGGACACCAAAAACTTTAAAAGAGTTGTTTTGTCTAAGACATAGGTAGGAATTAAAAGATGTCATTGTTGTGGGTGACACAATTAGTACGTACCAGGTTTTCTCCAACCTGTCTGAAGAAAACCCATAGACTCTAAGTGCTGTATACCGGAACAACAATGGCCAGTTTTAATGGGAATATAGAAACAAAATCATTCTGAGTTCTCTTATCATAGCACTCCAACTCTTTGATGTGATATTCAAGCAGTGGAATATGAGTAAGCCTTTCAATACAACATGGACTGTAACATCAGGTAGATGTTAACCCAGAACAAACATTCAATGTAATAAGTATTGTGCCTTATCTAAAGGAGGTTTGAAAATCCAATTGGCTATCTTTACCTTACTGAGGGAAGGGAAAGTCCATAATTTTTGGCAAAATTTCACTTGATAATCAAGAAAAATACTTTTGTAATTTGAATTTTTCTTGCATTGAAACACATATTTAAATAGTCTGGAAAAGTATCAGATGAATATTCAGTGAATAAGAGGGTTTGTAACTGCTGTTGTTAAAATTTCAGAGGTGATGAATAGGAATCCCTGTTTTATATGTTAATGCCATCTTAATAGGTGCAGACAAGATCTATTGTAAATAACAGAATGTAAATTACTTAAAAGCATCCATCATAAACACAGGGGGGGGATGAAAAGGTAGTATAAAGGAAGTAACATGCTAATTGTACAAGATATTTGAAAAATGGAAAAGGCAGTGAATATGCCTTTTTCTAGTCCACAAAAGAATTTTACTTCAGAAAAGTATTTTCTGCTAAATGTGTGAATTACCTAATATGCTTAATAACCATGAACTTCATTTTCTAGGATCTTTCGCTCAGATTGGACCAAAAACCTTTCTCTTTTCAACAGACGAAGTAGTTGAAAAAATCCCATTGGGAGATGATGACACTGAAAACGATTCAGAAATTGGATCGGGTTCTACCGGTATCAATGAAAGTATATTCCGTGGAGAAACACGAATGCTGCAAACTAAATGGATCTCAGGAGATGTCAAGGAGTACCTGACTAGTGGGTGGCTGACCGTTTTTGTTCCATTAGTTTATACCCTAGTTGTCATGCTGAGTCTTCCTCTGAACATCATGGCAATTCTTGTGTTCCTGATAAAAATGAAGGTGAAAAAGCCAGCTGCAGTGTACATGCTCAACCTGGCTTCTGCTGATGTTCTCTTCGTGAGTGTGCTTCCTTTTAAGATTGTCTACCATTTTTCTGGGAACAATTGGGCATTTGGACCTGAAATGTGTCGTTTTGTCACTGCCGCCTTCTACTGCAACATGTACTGCTCTATCCTGCTGATGATGGTGATAAGCATGGACCGTTTCTTAGCAGTGGTGTACCCAATGGAGTCTCTGTCATGGCGCACACGAAGACGTGCCTTTGTGGTCTGTCTTGCCATCTGGCTTGTAGCAATAGCTGGGGTGATACCTCTGCTAATCAATGAGCAAACCCAAAGAATCCCTCAATTAAACATTACAACGTGTCATGATGTGTTAAACAAAGATGATCTTAAAGGCTATTACCTTATTTTTTTCACCATTTTCTCTTCTCTTTTCTTTTTTGTACCATTAATTGTTTCTGCTGTTTGCTATGTGTGTATCATCCGGAGTCTTAGCTCTTCGAATGTTGCTGCAAAGCAGAGCAAGAAAACACGGGCTTTATTATTGTCTGTAGCTGTTTTCTTCATTTTTATTATGTGCTTTGGTCCAACCAATGTCCTTTTGTTAATTCACTACATCAGTTTTTCTTACAAAAACTACTTTGGGAATATCTACTTTGCCTATCTCATCTGTGTATGTACTAGCAGTATAAGTTGCTGCATTGATCCTTTGATCTATTATTACACCTCTTCTGAATGTCAGCGACACCTTATCAATCTTTTTTGCTGTAATAAAACCTCTGAATCCTCCAGTACCAGTACCAGTGGCCAGTTAATGACTCGGACCAGTAGAAGGGGTACTTGCACCAGTACACTTGGTAACAGTGTCTACAGGAAGCTGTTAACATAGGATTGCAATCAGCTAAGTTTTGTTCAAAACTTAGACTTACTGAAATTATTGGACCCAGATAGTTACGTCCATGAATTTCACTGGGTCTGTTCTTACTATGAGAAACATTTGCTATAACTCATATTGTTTTGTGGACAAAAGTACATTTTGTGCGCTTATTATTTATATAGCTATATATTTAAGCTATTATACTGAAGAATAGCCATATCACATTTTTCACATGATTAACATGTTTGTTAACAGATAACCTGTCATTAAAAAGGATGCAGGGTATGGGGAGGGAAGATAAGGACTCAAGGAGGTGTTGAAACAGTGTTTTCCTGTGAAAACTTTACCCAGATATGTACTACATCCCTGTTTCTGTGAGAGAGAGAGAAAGAGAAGTATTAATCTGATTCTACTGGCAATGTTATAAATATGTCACTTATGGCTGAAAACCTCAAACAACTAAAATCTACAAACTGTTAAACAGACTTCAATTTTTTATGCATTGTTTTCCACGTTACAGTAGCCCTCTGAATGAAATCACTGTTTCCATTTACAAATTGGCTTTGGATGCTAAGAGACACTGATTTCATTCAAAGCTGCCTAATGACATTATGACTAAAGAGATATTTGAGTTTGTATATCACTTTTCTTATTGGTACTCTAATTTCAAGTATTATTTGTATTACAACATTTGATGATTCCTGAAATTAAATGAATCAGTGGTCTTTTTTTAACACCGCTTTTCTAATTTGTAGTATATGATTGAGCCTTCTGAAATGCATTCTGCATATTTCATGATTTTGCTCTACATATTTTGGCTGCATTGGAAGCTAAAAACTGAAATATTTCCTTAAAAGGCAAATGAGTCAATATTTGCAATTTGGTGTTGTCACACAAAGTTCAAGTCATGGTAAGCCTTTTTATTGTTCTGTTGAATATAAACAGTGGACTTTTGACTCATGATTGAGACCTGGATATTGATTTTACAGAACAGATTGGCTTGCATCCTGACCTTTTGTTCCTTTATAAGGAGACACAGTACTTTATAAAAGGGCCATTTCCATGAGCACAGTTATCCTTCCATGAATAGAAGCAAAAAGTTACAACTAGCAAGAACTGGTTGCTAGTTGGTGTTACTGTGTACCCATCACAACTATGCATTGAATAGCCTAGTTACATTCTATTAATGTGGTTTAACACGGACTAGATCACACTGTCAACCAAGTAGTTTAGAGATGTCCAAATATTTGAAGAATCAGAGAAAAGGTATGCTGGCATATTTATTTCAAACTGTTTCCACTGTAAGTCTTATACTGAACATGTGTTTCTACTTTTAAAATAGAGTGAAACTCTAAAGTATCCTGTTTAGAATGAATTTTCTATAGGTATTTGCTTTTGGTGGGCACCTCTCCACAGGCGATTTAGTTATTCTGTAGCTTAGTTTTTTCCTAAAATGTGTCGTACCTTGATCATGTGTGTGAAATACATTTAAAAAACAGACTGAGGCACTGCAACATTATAAAAATCTAATTAACCCGCACTCAGTAATTGAAAATTACAAGTGAGCCCTGGGACATCGAAATAAATTAAATATGACCTGTCTTTACATAAATTACTTTTACTTTCATTATCAGTTGAATTTAGGTTTTTAATTGATGCATTTCTTTAGCACAGAAACTGTAGGTTTCTACTCTAGAATCCCATAGGGTTTCTAATGTAACAAAAAAGTAAAGTGTTGCATCTAGTGAGTGCAAAAACATTTGATCCAACAGAGGCATCCATTAATGAAAGAGGCAAAGGGACACTTTTTGCCCATTCTCCCTCCCTTCTGTAGCCATAATTATGAAAAACCTACTCTGGATGCTCTCCCAAACCTTCAGAACAGATTTTTGGGTAGTGCCAGAGGCTGCGAAAATCAGCACAATTTGCATCCCTTCCTCTTCCATCAACAGTCGCCTCTGCTGGAGCAACATCTAAACATTCTAAACATACATTTTGTTTAAGTGTGGATATTATAATTACCAAATGGGAGAAGTAAAACTACTACTTATCTACTCAAAAGTAAGTCCTATTGATTTCAATTGCTGTTGCTCTTAAACAAGTAGATAAAGCTTGTATCCTAAAACTCAGAATCTGAAGCAGCATTTTAAAACTGAAAAGAAGTGTCTGCTAATCTGTCAGCAGGTATTCACAGCATTCTAATAATTTTATTTGGGATGTATTGCATTACTGTATTGTTTTCCATTTTTGTGTGTGAAAAGATGTAAAAGGGTATTTAGTTGGGTTTGATATAGGAGGAAATACCTGTTATAGGAAAAATATTAACGGTTGTGATAACTCAAGAGTGTACACATTGAAAATACCGGGTAGTTGACCTAAGTTCTTCATGTCCATTATTTTCAATGGGTCTACTCTGAGCTGGACTGACATTGGATATGACCCAGTATTGACTTCTATTTTCTTCCTAGGTCAAATCCCTATCAAAATAAATTTGATGTAAAGTAATTTAACCATACATTTTTTAATTTTTTGATGTACAAACATAAGTAAAATGTGTAAATATTTCATAATTTTTGAAGTTATATTATTATATATTCATATTAACCAAATAAATTATGGTATTTGCTTTCTTAAAACTATAATGTTGATAGACAGATGTTTATTATTATGTTTGAAAATTGAGTTAACCTGCACAAATAATAAACTTTTTATCTGCTTCATTTGTTGTGTGTTAAAACCTATGCCATGATACAAGTTTGTCATACATGATATCCAGTCTGATATATTTTCACTTAAAAATTGCTGCTCTTGAATATTCCAAAAGCTTCAGTCAGGTTGCTTAAAACTAATCTTCTATCCATATCCCACAGCAACAATGATAATATTTTAAAATGTTTGAAACAAGTAACTGTGACAGTTTGTAGGAATCAGCCATTTTGGTCTTGCATTATTATTCAGTGACAATAAGGCTAAACTACAATGAAGGGGCAATCTATGATCTTTGTGATGTCTATGGCAGAGGAACTGAAAAAGTACAGTTTGGCAGCATGTCAGGCCAATCAATCAGGCTGCTAGGCTCCCTTGTTTCCCTCAGGCAAAAGCTGCACTGGCCTAAGGCATGACATGGTTCATTCCTTTAAATTGGAGGTGAATTGCCCTGGCCTGCCCAAGCTGATACGGTTTAGGAAATAGTGGTAACACCACCATGAATCTCCCCCTGCAGTAGGATTGCTCTGCTCCAAAATGCTGAATCCATAGACAGCAGAAAGGTTATCCAATACTGCTACTATAGTTGTGCTTTTTAAAATCTCACTTCCATTGCACGCCTACTTCACAAGCAAGAGCATCTGCTTTGTATGCAGAAGCTCCCAGGTGGACCAGTCCCTGGCATCTCCAGGTAGGGCTGGAAATCTCCCCTGACTGAAACCCAGAAGAGCCATTCAGTTTAGGATCACAAACCAAGGCAGCTTCACATAGCTAGCCAGTGATAAGCCAAGCCGTTAACCATGATGAAAGGTGCATTGCTATGGGGAAGAAGCCCCTCTTGAGATGAGTATGCTGTAAGATCTGGGCTCCTTCCATCTGAATTCAGGTGTAATAGGTCATATTTCTTAAAGGTATGACAGCCTCCGCCACATCTTGATTTGCAAAGGAACCCAGACCGTGAGTGAGCACCTGGGTCCCCCCGGGATCCTTCTACAGCTCAGCAGAGATGGCACCGAACCTCTGTAACACTATGTTTCTCTGCATGTTTTTGTGTCTAGTACCTATTTTGTTATTCCATTGTGCCTCCATGATTTGGGCAAGATCATGAACTGACCTTTGAGCTTCTTTATAACCATCCCAGATAAAACGTTCTTGTAATCTTTCAAGTTGTTGTTGTTCAGTCGTTCAGTCGTGTCCGACTCTTCGTGACCCCATGGACCAGAGCACGCCAGGCACGCCTATCCTTCACTGCCTCTCGCAGTTTGGCCAAACTCATGTTAGTAGCTTCGAGAACACTGTCCAACCATCTCATCTTCTGTCGTCCCCTTCTCCTTGTGCCCTCAATCTTTCCCAATATCAGGGTCTTTTCTAGGGAGTCTTCTCTTCTCATGAGGTGGCCAAAGTACTGGAGCCTCAACTTCAGAATCTGTCCTTCTAGTGAGCACTCTTTCAAGAGTTTTACTTAATTGCAGCCTTTGTGAAATCCTGCTAAGTATTTGCAGTTCTTTTATACCTGGACTACAAAAAGTTCCAGAATGTGTATGTTTGGCAGTGTTGGGACATATACCGGTAATTATCTCATTATATGAGTATCAATGTGGAACAAGAGAACTGCTTTATGAAACAGCTCTAACTTTTCCAAGTTGATCTGTCCCATTTGACTCTTAATCTGTGTCCAAATCAGTTTTGTTAAAAAGGAAGCTCTGTTTCCCATGATTCATTGTTATGGGGATGTGAAAATGGCTAAACCCCGCCCTCATTTTTACTGATGTGGATGGAATTTACGGGAAGAGGAGTTTCTCCATAGTGGATTAAGCCTACCAAATTGCAGGCAGATATCTCTCAATGCAAGTACCCTTAAGTTAAACAAATACTGTTTCAATTACAGGAAGTCATACTTTGTTCTCTTCCATTATTGTTTGTACAGTGCTTGTAAAGGAGTCTGTTTGCCTCAGTAAAGTTTTTCTTTTTTACTCTGAATTTTGACTGCGTTTTGACTTAGCTGCACGACATATCTATCATCTATCTATCACATCTATATCTATCTACCGGTGTCTGTCTGTCTGTCTGTCTATCTATCTATCTATCTATCTATCTATCTATCTATCTATCTATCTATCTATCTATCTATCTATCTATCTCTTTTTCACTGCCAGGAGATGGAACCTGCTAGATTTCAAACTGATAGTCATAGTGATTCTTCCACAAGGGCAGAAGTGAACATTTCTGGGTGAATAAAATGTTTGTTAATCCTTCTCTTCTATTGTTTTTTATACAGTTGGTCTGAAAATTTGCAGACATCTGAGAAGAGGAAAAGGGAATAACACTGGAAAAAAATACACAATATCAAATGGAAATAAAGGATACGAAAAGGAATGAAAAGGAACTCTCACTCACCAGCCGTGCAACTAAAGGGGGATAACGCTTGAACACAAAAATGTGGCACAAACAAACTCAAAACATAAAAATACAATAAATAAAAGTGGCAAGATGTATTGTCTATAAAGCTACAACAGAAAGTGATTGGAAAGGGTGCAAATTAGTAGGCAATACACTACCTAAAAACAACAAAACCCACCTATTTCAAAGTAGGCTTGCCATGCCATATGTCAGGAAAATTGGTGTCGGTGGGGCGGGGGGATCTGCAAAATGACGGGAAACCAAGATGTATGGCAACCAGGTGGAAAAAGCAGTGGTTAGGTTTCCCCAAAAAAGCTTAACAATTTTGGTGGGTTTCTTTAAAAAAAAAAAGCTTAGGAATTTTACTTTTTGAAATATGGCAACCCTATTTCAGATTAATCCCACAGGACAGTATTACGAGGCTGGTTACCCTACAGAATCCTTCCCAAAGTGGACTGTTGATGGTAGATGACCAAGGGAGCTGGGTTGGCATTACTATGGCAAAATCATGTCCTAACATGGTCACATTATTTTGACTTGCACCTTTTACCATTTTCATAAACACCTGAAAGCATGGGGAGGGGTGCCAGCGTCCTTCAAGCAAGAAGTGCCACCAGCCAAGTGAAGAAGCAAGCATCAATTCCATTATTCTATCTATTCCCCTGGAGGTACCACTTTCACAATGGCCAAACCTGATCAGAAGTTGTTTTACTTGTCTTAAATAGGGAAAAGCAATAGTACTGTTCAAACATTTATCTGAGCACATGGACAGGATAACAACTCCATCACTATAGAATCAGTACTCAAGGACTCTGCACATGCAGACTTGTGTACAGAGACCAAAATGAATCGGAGGTTTCCCAAACAATTTGGACAGAGCCAACACATGAAGATACCAGTGGCTCCTGCTCCCTTTCTGCATCTTGCCACCGCCAATATTAGCAAGAGTGCTGTATTTGTAGATCTTTGGAGACCTCAACCCTGGCCAGGCACCTAGCTTTGACTGCAATTGTGCTCTTTGACCACCAGAGGCTCCCCTAGTTTCAGTAGATCTGAGCTCTGCTCTCTGAATGGCAAATGTTGTGATGGAACAACAGTGCGGGAGGACTTGTCCTCAATGATGTCCTGCTTCTAAGCCTCTCAGGCACTAGTTGGTCAAATGGGGAACAAGAGTCTAGACTAGATGTGCTTTTCTTCAACAAGGTAATTGTAGCATGTGTTCTCAGCTCAAATCATGGGACAATCTCCTAACACTTCTAAACACATCTGGCCTTACCTTTTGCTTGCTCTCACAGCGACAATGGACTCTGGAATGGTGTAGTAGCATCAAAAGTGAATTGCAGTGAAATGTAGTGGATAATTTGTCGCATAGTTTCGAACGGATGCTCAGCCATGAATTATCCTGGAAGTCACAATAACCCAGAGTTATTGTGCTGAGAAAAGAGACTAATAGTAAAGCACTTCATGCACTTACAGGTACTCAAGATAGGAGAAAGGGATACATTCTGTTCATTAATGAGGTTTAATTGTCCGTCCCACCCTGAAAATGGAACCGTTCAAAACCAACCAAATGCATCAGTATCCATTACATGGGTCATAATGCGATTTTCAGAAATATTTTGTTTTTAAGAAAGCATCTTTTGAGAACAAACAAATATGATGACTCTTGCTACTCTCATGAAAGCAGTCTTTTATGAAGCTTTGAAAAGCAGCTAGGAGGGGTAAATAAAAAGCCCATTCCTCCCTCTTTCTGAGTCCTGTCTCTTTGAATGTTGCTTTTCTGACAGTAGGAGGTTAGCTCTGGGTCTCCAGAGCTAATATTCAAGCCCAAACTGGATGAAAAGATGAAGAGTGGAATTTGATCTCAGAAAAATTTAATGGGTCAGGAGAACATGCCTTTCAGATAAATCCTTGCAGCCTTTTTTAGAAACCTGGCAGCAAAAGCTGAGGCGTGCCTCTGAAGGAATAATGGGCCGAACTCTGAAGATATTTTCTCTGCTTAATATACTCTGCACCTTACATAGCACAGTAAGAGCAAACAGTAAGTACCCTTACCATGGTTTGTGAATGATTTAACATGCTTTAATTTACACAAGGCAAGCAAATTAGGGGGGCGGGGAGGCGGTGGTCTACTTATTTATGATGCTCTTTTCTACTTGGATGGCATTCCATCTTGCCTTAAGCATTGTGTGATGCCCAATTTTGTGTGACAGGAAGGGTAAGGCCCATTCCATGAGTGGAAGTCCATTCTGCCGGCATGCAGGCACCATTACCGTTGAAAAGGGGATGGAGCAAATCCCCTGTGAAGAAAGACTGGAGCATTTTGGGACCTTTCAGTTTGAAAAGGCACATGAGAGGTGATAGAATTTTATAAAAATAATTATGCCCAGCATGGAGAAAGTGAATAGAGAAAAGTATTTCACCATCTTTACTCTAGAACTCATGGGCATCCGATGAAGATGCGCATTGGAAGATTCAGGACAGGCAAAAGAAAATACTTCTTTCCACAGCGCATAGTTAAACTAGGGAACTCACTTCCACAGGAGGCAGTAATGGCCACCAACCTAGGTGGCTTTAAAAGAAGATTGGACAATTTCATGGAGGAGAGCTGTGGTCTAAACCACTGAGCCTCTTGGGCTTGCCAATCAGAAGGTCAGCAGTTTGAATCTGCGTGATGGGGTGAGCTCCCGTTGCTCTGTCCCAGCTTCTGCCAACCTAGCAGTCCTAAAGCATACCACTGCAAGTAGAAAAATAGGTACCGCTGCGACGGGAAGGTAAACGGTGTTTCCGTGTGCTCTGGCTTCCATCAAGGTTTTCCATTGCGCCAGAAGTGGTTTGGTCATGCTGGCCACATGAGCCGGAAAGCTGTCTGTGGACAAACGCCAGCTACCTCGGCCTGAAAGCAAGATGAGCACCACAACCCCATAGTCGCCTTTGACTGGACTTAACCATCCAGGGGTCGTTTACCTTTACCATTTTTTAATTAGTCATTTATCACTCAAAGGTCTTCCAGCAGCTTACATTAAAGCAAAATATGTGCACATCCATACTACCACAGGGTGAGGAAAGAGGAGGGGATTCATATAATACAGTAATATTTCATATAATATACAAGTTATAGAATAACAACACACTGGCACCATAAACAACAGCAAACAACATTAGCAGTACTGAAACAATAAGCAAAGCAATACTCCTATCCACTAATGAGCAGATAAATCAAACCACAACCCGCTCCCTAGTCCAAAAACCATTCACATCAAACGAGCGGTTCCCCCCTTAATCTCCCCACCACACCTAGAAGTCTGCCATCAGGCCAGCTGCTGCAAATCCGCAGTGGGTGGGTCCAACGTCCTCCAGGGGTGGTCCAGCATTTCTCCCTTCTCTTCAGGACGGGGGGAGTAGCAGCAAAGCAAAGCAGGGAGATGATGGCGAAAGTTTTATCTGCTTTGCCATTGTCCCAGCTACTACTGCTCCTCTCTTGCTGCTGTTAATGGTGTTACCAGCCATGATGGCTATGCTCTGCCTCCACAGTTGGAGGCAGAAATGCTTCTAAACCCTATTTAGGGCTGAAAGCAATAGGAGGGGAGAGTGATTTGTTCTTGAATCTTGCTCATGAGTTTCCCACACGCTTCTGGGTGGCCACTGTGAGAACAGAGTGCTAGGCTAGATGGCCATACCTGATCTAGCAGACCCATCTTATGTTCTTATTGGATGGTAGTGCTATTTTTCTAGAAAAAGAGGTGCCGGGACTCCCCATGAGCACCCCCTTGTTCTCTTATAATGGCAATGGCATCCACCTGAGAGGTGCTGGAACTGATTCCAAGTGAGTTCCAACTGGGGGGGGGGAGCCCTGGATAGCACCCATTGTGCTTAAAGAGAATATTCTTCTATTAGGAAGACAAGCTTTGGGGATTTTTTTTTCCAAATATATGTGCATTACATTAGATATTTAGGTTTTGATTTAAAAGGAATTCCATTCCATCCCCAAATCAGTTAGAGTGCATCTAAATCATTTTTAGTTTTTGCATGTCCCGTCTCTGAAATTTGTGTGATTTCTGTTGTGCAGTGAAATTTGTATTGTTTTATCGTTTTTATGCTCATTTCACATTCTTTAAGCAACTGATGAAGGCATAGGCAAACTCGGCCTTCCAGATGTTTTGTGACTACAATCCCATCATCCCTGACCACTGGTCCTGTTAGCTAGGGATGGTGGGAGTTGTAGTCCCAAAACATCTGGAGGGCCGAGTTTGCCTATGCCTGCACTAATGCAAAATGTACCTCCTTAAAGAGGCATAAGCTTTCTAGCAACTCCTTGGGAGCGCTTTCAACTGACCTGTGCTCTGTTGACTCTTGATAGCTTTTAACATATGGGATACAGTATTTGCAGCATACTCTCTTCTGTTCTGTTATAGAATAGGAGCAGAAAAGGTGACATAGTGAGAAGTAAAATAACTGATTTGTAGTCGAAAGACCTCCAAAGTAATAAAGTGCTTCAACATAAAATAAAAAAGGAAGGATGGAAGAAAGGGATTTCAACATTAATTGTATTAGCACAGACCCCTCCTGGGACCTTACAGTGAGAAGGCAGGGATTACAAGTCAAAATTAACAACAACAATCCTAATAATCCAGATTGGAAAATACAAATCTGTAATTTAGTACTCTGAACTTGTATTCTGATGAAGAGAGTAATACTGAATGTTATGCTGGTGTTGACATAATTGATTATATATTGCTTCTCTTTTCAGATTCATCCTTAGATGTGGCTAGGAGCCTCTTGCCAATTTTAGATAGCCCTTTCACACATGAGAATGAGTTGGACATCCACAATCAAAACACAGAGTCCATTCGCCTCTTAGAGGACATTGAAACATTCATAACTAGTCCATGGGTAACTTGGTTTGTTCCTTCAGTCCACCTTATTGTTGTTATGGTCGGTCTTCCTTTAAACATTATGGCAATCCTCATGTTTGTGGTCAAAATAAGGCTTAAGAAGCCAGCCACAGTGTACATGCTCAACCTGGCTTTTGCTGACGTCCTCTTCGTGTGTGTGCTTCCTTTTAAGATCATCTACCACTTTTCTGGAAACAACTGGACATTTGGACCGGAAATGTGTCGTTTCGCCACATCTGCCTTTCACTGCAACATGTACTGCTCCATCCTGCTGATGGTGGTGATAAGCATTGACCGTTTCCTGGCCGTGGTGTACCCAATGCAGTCTCTGTCATGGCGCACACGAAGGCAGGCCACTTTGACCTGCTTTGCCATCTGGATTATAGCCATAGCTGGAGTAATTCCTCTGCTTCTCAAGGAGCAAACAGAAAGATTCCCTCGCTTAAACATTACCACCTGTCTTGACTCACTAGCTCTCTCTACAATGAATACATTTTATCGTTACTTTTCTGTAGCGTCTATTTTGTTCTTTTATATACCATTACTAATTTCTGGTACCTGTTATGTGTGCATTATAAAGAGACTTTCTTCAGCCGATGTTGCTACAAAGCCAGGTAAAAAGAAGCGTGCCATTCTCCTGTCTGTAGCTGTCTTGTCCTCTTTTATTATTTGTTTTGGTCCAACAAATGTCGTGTTTATGCTGCAAATCTTCAGCCTTTTGCCTGAACAGCAGGTTCCGAATCTCTTGTTTGCATGCATGCTTGCCACTTGTATCACAACCATAAGCTGTTGCATTGACCCCTTGATTTATTATTATGCCTCTTCAGAGTGTAAAAGGCAGGTCTGGCGTCTCCTGTGCTATAGAAAGCATTCTGATCTGGAAAGGAGCATTCAGTTTACAAGCAGTAATATAGAAACCTCATGAATATAGCTTTTAATCATTTGTCCAGAGCATAGCATTTTCTTATTAGTTTATTAATTGCCTTTTGTATAAATCTCAAGGTAGTTTGCAACCCCACAGTTATATATGATGTAATGTACTCATTCATAAAAATGGGTTTTGCATGTTACAGAGGTGGATACTGGTTCACAGCAGCTAACTTTGATGTCCATGTATTTATTTCTAGATATTCCCTAGAGCATTGTCAGAGGCTGGTCTGAATTGGATGCCAGACTAGTCTGACTCCAAGGATGAAGGAATGCAGGCACAGACAGAGCAGCGTCTGATAAAGGAGGAAGGGGAGGATTCCCCCCCCCCCGCGAGCCTTACACGTTTTCAGAATCAGAGAGACCAGCAGATTCAGAAGCTGCTCAGTCGGGGGAAGAGCTGCACAGTTTTGAGATAGTAGCTAGGCAACCAGGAGGGAGGGAGCCTTTAGGACATTCTTCAGTAGAGAGTGGCGGGGAAGTCCCTCCCTCCCCTAGAACTTGGAGGACTGAAAGGGTCCAGGAACAATGGAAGCACAGGGGAGGGACAGGTGGCTGGTGGTGTGGTTCTTGCTGCAGAAGGGATGGGGACTTAGACTGAGCAACTGCCATCCATGAAGGGGAACGGCTTGATGCTGCTCTCAGTATGTTGTTGTAAACAAAACAGACTATAAACCTGCCAAAGGCTCGTTATTTCTTATCGGAGGCTACCGGAGGGAGGGGAAAACTCCCTTGCCTGCCAGCATACCTGACAAAATACTTCTCACTTACTCACTGCCTATGGCATTGAATAACTGCTCTTATGAAATGGGGGCAAGTCATTATTCCTCTCTGAAAATGACATATTGAGAGAAATGGGAGTATTATTAGTAAGGCACCTGGTTTGAACAGTAGAGGACCTGATGGTAAATTTACCAAGGGTATTGGAGAAGTTTATGAATTTGGTCAAGTAGCAGGATTTAAGCTGAATAAGAATAAAACGAAAATGCTGGTGAAAAATATGACGGAGCATAACAAAAATGGTCTACAAAATATTACAGAGTTGACAATAGATAAAAAAGTTAAGTATTTAGGAGTTTGGTTGACAGCAAAGAATATTAATGTTTATAAGGATAATTATTTATCTACTTGGAAAGAAATAAAGAAAAATCTGGAGGTTTGGGAAGGATGAATTTATCATTTTGGGTGAGGATATCTGTGATAAAAATGAATGTATTACCAAGAATGCTGTTTTTGTTTCAATCGATAACCATGATTAGCAGGGCAGGACACTTCAAGGAATGGCAAAGAGATATTTCAAATTTATCTGGCAGGGGAAGAAGCCAAGAATAAAGCATAAATTATTAAGAGATTCTAAAGATAGAGGCGGCTTTTCCCTGCCAGATTTAAGGATATATTATGAGGTGTCCTGTCTTTGCTGGCTCCGAGAATGGATAACATTACAAAATACAGATATTTTAGATATGGAGGGTCATGATGACACATTTGGTTGGCATGCATATCTATGGTATGAAAAAGTTAAAGTACACAGAGGATTCCTGAACCATCTAGTAAGAAAGCCACTATATGTGGTATGGAAGAAATATAAGAAATTGTTAGAGCAGAAAACACCATGATGGTTCTCCCCATTAGAAGCTATTTTTGTGGGGGGGAAATGAATATGAGAAAGGGCTGGGCAACATATAAGGAATTATTAGTAGAAGAAGAACATCAGTTGAAACTGAAAAATTTTGAGGACATAAGAGACCTTTAAACGGGTTGGTTACAGTATCATCAGTTAAATGGTGTTTTTAAAACAGATAAAAGAAATGGATTTTCTAATGAAATATCGAGGTATTGTTGGAGAATAATGTGAAATTACTCTCTAAAATGTATAAATTGTTATTGGAATGGTTTACTAAAGATGAAGAAGTTAAATCGGTTATAGTATAATGAGCAAGGGATTTGGAGCACAATATACAGTTTTCGGCATGGGAAAATTGTGGAGAGATTATTTGAAATTTACAGCGTGTTATACATTAAAAGAAAATTATATGAAAATGATGTACCGCTGGTATTTAACTCTGAGTAAATTAGCAAAAATGTATAGCACAGGTGCAAATATTTGCTGGAAATGTAAAGAAAAGGAAGGCACCTTTTACCATATGTGGTGGAATTTACCATATGTGGTGGAATTGTAAAGTATTAAAGGAATTCTGGAAAAAGATATATAATGAATTAAAAAAATGTTTAAAATAGCATTTGTTTTAAAAAAACAAAAACAGAGGCCTTTTTGCTAGGAATTATGGGTGCAGAGATACTGAAGGAACTGAAAAGAGTGTTTATGTATGCTACAATAGCTGCAAGTATGCTGCTTGCCCAAAGTTGGAAAGATGACAAGGTCCCTACCAGAGTGGACTGGCACATTTAATTATTGGACTATGCGGAGATGAAAAGAATGATTGGGAAAATCAGAAACCAGGAGGATCAAAACTTCAACAAAGAATGGGAGAAATTTATATTATATTTGACAGACCACTGTAAACACTTGAACTCTTTGGCAGGTCTTAAATAACTCTTGTAATGTTACCAAGTCTTTGGATATAATGGAGGACTGAAAAATTAGGAGGATTTATCTCATGCAGTTGAAAAGGCTAACTAAAAAACTCACAGAGGGGAGGAGGGAAGTCTAGAGATTCGGAAGAATCTTGTTTAATTTTTATTATTTGTAATGTTTTGTGTGAATGAAATTGTAAAATCAAATAAAAATCATTTTTTAAAAAGTAAGGCACCTGGTTGAAAGAACAGCAACCCAGAATGAAATGAAAGATTCTCCAAATACAGGCAGACCGAATCCTGCACTTCTCTTCCAATTTTCTGTGTCTGAGAATAAAATGAACACTTCCATTCTCCAAAGTTTAATCACCACACCATATTGTGTAAATGAGTTTCCATTAACCTTCGCCTTAAAATGTCCTAAAAACTCTCTTGTATCTCCTTGACAAAAAGGCATTGTGAACATAAAATCAGAGTAAAATAAACAGAATTGTTGATGACATTAAGACTCATGGCATAAATGCATAACTGTCAGCAGAAACCATCTGCTCAGAACTGTATGTGAACATGTACAAGAACTTCTAGTCTGTGGCTATAAATATAACAAGGGAAAAAAATCCCAAAGGCTCTTTTGACTGCTCTACAACACCTTCTGGTGTCACATGTTTATAATGCAGTTATAACATTATAAAATGACAAATGTAGCTGAGTCCTGTTACTGCATAAATTGTGGTGCTTCTTGGAATCTGCTCCCTCAGTGTTTTTATTACAGCTTCTCCCTCCTGCCTGGTTGACTCTACTAGCTACCCTACCCACTCCCCTCAGCTACTTCCTCCTCCACCATCACCATGTCAGCCAAGGTGTGGCTGAAACAGTTGCTGGTGGCCAGGCCACAGTGCAGCAAGAGCATCCTGGGCATGGATATGCTGCTGGACTTCCTGATGCCCCTCTACACAAAGTGACCTGTCGCTCCGGAGGGACAGGCTCATCTTGGACTTCCTTGAGTGAGAATGAACCTCCTGATTATCAAGAGTAATGTGGGCGAGTACCTCACCTCCTCAATGGTGCCTGGGCAAAGTCATTCATCATGCACCTAGTCATCTCCATAAAAGATCTAAACTTTCTCTCAGCAGCACAGTTTTAAAGTCACAAAAGCAAGCAGCAGTGTAGTCTTGGGATTTAGGCTCTTAAACCTTTTAAATATCCCATTTAGTCCGCATACACCGCTTTCCCGTTTCTACTCTTCTCTCAATGAATAGACCACACCATTTGGTAAGTTTAAATGCTTTACTTACAAAACTCCAAAGGTCAGATTCATGTGTTATTCCATGCAACAGCAAGAAAAACACAGATAGAAATCTTGGGATACAAAATATAGTGAAATAGCTCTAATGTCAGGAGCTGGCCAGCTGCCGGCTTGAGAAACAGCACGCAAGAAGTACCGGTAATTTAACAAAAGATTTATTGCTTACAAGCAATTAGCCTCCGAGTGCTCTCTCTGAGAGACCATACATCACAATCAAGCTGACCATTCTGAAGAATCCTTCTGGCTCCTGCAGAATATCCTGAACCTCCGACCCTTATGTTTCGGGGGTTGTCTTCTGTCTTGGACTTTCCCCATTCGTCTATCCCTGGGACTGATGGGGTCAGCTACCTCCCCTTCCTGTGAGGAACTGCTCTCCCTCCCTTGTGCCGTGAGTGACTGTGAAAGCTGGCTTCCCTCCAGCCCACCTCCCCTGAGCTGATAAGCTGCATTCCTGCCAGCTTCAGAGCAGGGAGTTGTCAGCCCACTGGTTCCAGCTGTCTGAGAAGTCTGCAAGTCTCTCTGTTCTTCTTCTGCCTGCCTGCCTGCCTGCCTGCCTGCCTTCTATCTCAGGCTGTACTTCTTGGCTTAGGGCTGGCGTGTTCATGCGAGTTCAAGCACATCCTATTGCAGTGAGTTCACATGGTGAAAGAGAACAAATAAGGAATATGCCCCAGGTGAGGGGCATAACCTGAGTCTAGGAATGCATTTCTGTAGTCTTAACCCCTTCATGCATTAATGAACTCCATGCTTGCTAGTTATATTCGACTGCAATTCCCCACAAATGTCACCTCCAAGTGTCACTTCCCCACAAATGTCTATGTCTACTTTCCTCTTTCTGAATGAACATCACCTACTGTAGCCCACTTTGTAGCCTCTGGACCCATCCACCACTACACCAAAAAAAAAGAGTGTGTGACCTGTGTTGCTTGAAAAGGGTCCCCTATCCCTGATTTCAGTTAACATCATGGGCATAGCCAGAGGGGGGACAGCTCAGGTAAATAAATAAAGATACTTAAGTAACTGACCCATCATGTCACAGATAGCATGGTTCTAACAAACGTCCTTTCCCCCCCCACCAGCAAAAATCCTGGCTACGCCCATGGCTAACATTCATTCAGGTCTAAAGTGGATTAATAGTAAAGCACTTTATCCACTGAGAAAATATATAAGAAAATGAAAAATTATCTGTTAATGTTATTTAGGAGTCCTAAATCTTCTTTCTTTGCTGAAAATGGATAAATGGAAAACCACAACAATTGCTTCTATATCAATTACTTGCCTCATAATGGGATTCCCAGAAATTATTTGCTTTTAGGAAACATCTTTTAGAAAAGTAAAGAGAACAGAAGAGTTGCCTAAGAGTTTTCACATAGCGCTTTGGGAATTGGGCAGAAGAGAGAGGTTAAAAAACCCCTCTGCTGCTTCTAGGATGAAGCGATGTGATGACAATTGGGGTTGACTCTGCCCCTTCTGTTAATGTATGGTAACATTCAAGCCCAAACTGGACTAGGAGATGACAGCTGGATTTAGATCTCAGTGAGGGTTCTGTATTCTGAGGCAAAATAAGCTGATTTTCAGGGAAATCCTTGCAATTTCTTCTAGGCAGAACCAAAGATGAGGTGCACCTCTGAGGGAGAAATAGGCGCTTCCCTCAAGATCCTCTTTTCTCTGCTCAGTATAGTCTCCACCCTATTTAGCACTGCAAGTGGAAACAGTAAGTACAACCCAACATCCTTTCTCCGCAATTTAATATTTAAAGCAATGTGTTTATATTGTGCAATTGTTTCAGGGAACATTCACTTTCTCTTACTTTTCCAAATGATTGTAATATGGAGGAAGAACCAAGTTGAAGGTTTTAAAAGAGGAGGGAGAATATCCTTGTAACATGGGGAGAAATCTGCTTTGCAGTGGTTATATCCAAATATTTTTAATATTCAGTTTATCAGACACTTGCACATAAAAAGTCTCCAAGTGACTTGCATCATTTAAAAAAAACAAAAATCATAAAATATAATGATTGATTTCACTTAACTGAATTCCAGTTCATACCTCAGATTAATCAGGACATCTGTTTTCAATTTGAATGGAATCTAGTTTGAGGGAATGCACACTGAATGAGAGTATTTCTCATGAAGCAATGGGATACAGATGGATTGTAGCTAACAACCTGGGTACCTGGCTTCAAACACGGATGGTAAAAGCACACTGGAGCAGGAATAAACAGCAATGTGTACATAGCCTAAGAGCAGGAAAAGCCTAGTCAGAAGTCTAAGGCAGGGAATGCATGGCCCTCCATATGCTGTTGGGCTGTAAAGAATTAAAGGGGGATCCCCTATCCTCCAGATTACAGCAGTATCTGGATGGCCAAAGGTTCCTCAGCCTTTGTTTAAAGGTTATTATCTCACATTTTCATGTGAAACCATACATTGGAGTTTCTCATTTGGAATAGGGAAAGCCAGGGAGAAGGGATAGCAATGTAAATCTTGTCAACACTAGTAATTTTTAAAATACAGTGGTACCTCTGGTTACAAACTTAATTTGTTCCGGAGGTCCATTCTTAACCTGAAACCATTCTTAACCTGAGGTGCCACTTTAGCTAATGGGGCCTCCCGCTGCCGCCGCACCACCAGCGCACGATTTCTGTTCTCATGCTGGGGCAAAGTTCTTAACCCAAGGTACTACTTCCAGCCGGGTCAATGGAGTCTGTAACCCAAAGTGTTTGTAACCCGAGGTACCACTGTACCCTATTAAGTATAGCCAAATCTATAACTTCATTTGAATTAATATTCTCATAAGTAAACCAGAGTTGTTGTATTGACTTCTGTAACATTGCTAATATGGCCATTTATATATCTGATTTACATATTACAGATTCCACAATTCGCCTTTCTGGTGTTGGTCTCCCTGTATATTATACTAATGATGTAAACAACTCCAATCAATCCACAAAGCATCCGTTTATCACAGAAGATGGTGAAAAATACTTGACTAGTCCATGGCTGACTCGCTTTGTTCCTTCAGTCCACACTGCTGTGGTTATTTTGAGCCTTCCTTTAAACATTATGGCAATTCTCATGTTTGTGGTCAAATTAAGGCTTAAGAAGCCAGCAGTGGTGTACATGCTCAACCTGGCTTCTGCCGATGTTCTCTTTGTGAGTGTGCTTCCTTTTAAGATTGCCTACAATTTTTCTGGAAACAACTGGATGTTTGGGCCTGAGATGTGTCGATTTGTCACTGCCGCCTTCTACTGCAACATGTACTGCTCCGTCCTGCTGATGATGGTGATAAGCATTGACCGTTTCCTGGCTGTGGTGTACCCAATCCAGTCCCTGTCCTGGCGTACAGCAAGACGGGCCTCGCTGGTCTGCTTTCTCATCTGGCTTCTGGCTATAGCTGGGGTGATACCTTTGCTTGTCAGTGAGCAAACACAGAGATTATCCCAGTTAAATATTACGACCTGTCATGATACATTAGATATATCCGCTATTATGAAGATATTTCGGCATTACTTTTCTGCATTATCTATTTTGTTCTTTTTTATACCGTTATTAATCTCCATCACCTCTTATGTGTGCATTATAAGGAAACTTTCTTCGTCCAATGTTGCTGCAGAGCCTAGTAAAAGGAGACGTGCCATCGTCCTGTCTGTAGCTGTCTTGTCTTCTTTTATTATTTGTTTTGGTCCTACAAATGTTGTATTACTAGTGCACAGCTTGCGCATCTCACCTGATCAACCCCTTGAAAGTCTGTATTTTGCCTACATCTTAGCAGTCTGCACTGGTACCATCAACTGCTGCACTGATCCCTTAATTTATTATTATGCTTCTTCAAAGTGTCAAAAGCAGGTGTGGAATCTACTGTGCTATAAAAAGCATTCTGCTCTTGCACAAAGCAGCCAGACAACAAGCAGCAATGCCACTAACCTTTTTAGCGGCACAAATAATTTGTCTCAAGCATAGCATCTTACATTAAATATGTTTGCAGTACAGTAATACTCATCCGTAAACCTAGTTGTTGCATGCCACCTATTTTACAGCCTCTGTCTTTAACGCCCATGCATTTCTTTCTCTAGAATATTTATGCTTTTTCTTACATTCCAAGAAAAAGATATCATACCATGATTTTTCTGCAGCTGCTGTTAAAATAATGTCTGTCTAGAGATGTGATTTCCCATAACATCTGTGTTGGGGGAGGCCGGACAGTCTCTGGACCCGTGCTTGGATGTAGTGGCGAAATGGATAAAGACAAACCAGTCTGAGTTGGATAGAATTAGGCTACAGTTTTACTGATTACAGAGCAACAGGTTTGATGAAGGTATCAGGCATGAATCCATGTGATCTCGTAGCCCATTTGCCGCTTGATAAGCTTATCTTTTGACCATCACGGTTACTCACCCTGGCATGAACCACTATCCAATGAACTTCCCCTGGCCATGGCAGGGGGTGCCATGGCCTGTCAGCCCACAAGCTGGACTTCTGGACAGAAATTATTGCCTCCAAGACCCCTCAAGGGGATCCCCTACGACAGGGGTGGCCAGCTCCCAAGAGACTGTGATCTACTCACGGAGTTAAAAACTGGAAGTGATCTGGAAGTGTTGAGTTTTTTCAGGGAGAAGGTAAAATGTTGAGCTTTTTTTAGGGGAGCCACAGTTGTTCAGCTTCTTTGGGGGGAGCCAATGATCTACCAGTGATCTACCGCAGACATCCAGTGATCTACCAGTAGATCACGATCTACCTGTTGGACATGCCTGCCCTATGAGCTGTGACAAGGTGCCCCCTCCTCTACCCCTCCCTTTTAAGGAACTAGCTCGATGCCTCTTACCCAGGGCTTTTTTTTCCGGCAGGAATTCACTGGAACTCAGTTCTGGCACCTCTCAGGTAAGCACCATTGCTATTATAAGAGAACAAGGGAGGTGTTCATGGTGAGTTCTGGCACCTCTTTTTCTAGAAAAACAGCACTGCTCTTACAAGACAACAGTTGTGGCAATTTAAAAGTGTAGTGGAAACAAATCAACAGAAATTATTAAAAGGGTGCCTGGGTGGGGAAATCGGCTCTGAACTGCAGTGAGGAACAGCAGCGGAGGAGGGGGTCCCTTTAAATACTTCCAGAGGGGACCAGACTCCCAGAATCTTCTATCTTGTCTGCTCTGGAAGTCCCTCCCCTCACCCACAGCTCCCAGCCCCTCACCACAGCTCCATGTCTCACCCAGCTCCGAAGAGCCTGACCCGACGCAGAATCTTCCTGGTGCTTCCACTTCCTCCTTGCAACTGCCCCAGGCTGCAACAACTGCCCCCAGTAAGCCAGGAATGGGAGGTTTCTGGGAAGAACCTTTTGAAACAGGAATAAGATTTCATTCTGTTTGCAAAGAACGTGTTGGTACATTCAGAGGGACCAAACTAGATGAGATGGCAGTGATGGTAGCTTTTCCAATAGATAAGACGGAGCTTTGGTGTATTGTATTGTATTGTATTGTATTGTATTGTATTGTATTGTATTGTATTGTATTGTATTGCATAGCTTTTTGTCAGTCTCCATGATTAAATGTAGCCAAACAACGTAGCAGTAATAAACATTCAGAGTTGCCTAATGTAAGCAGACTGCTGAAGCCAGTTTTTGTTGTCTAAGAATCTGAATTATGCTTGGCTACATATGTGTGTGTGTGTGTGTGTGTGTGTGTGCAGACTATAGGTTTTATCCAACAAAATTCTACTCAGCGTAGATCCATTGAAATTAATGGACCCAAGTTAGACTTGTCAATTAACTTCAATAGGTCTACTTTGAGTAGGATGAACATTGGGGGAGTAGACCTACAGAGGACTACGCAGAGAGGAGCTGCTTTGCACCATCTTGACCCGGTCTGTTCCCCCAGCCATCAAGAGTATGTGTGTTTTTGTCATTGGGAGACACCATATCATACACCTGCACAATTGCAATAATAGTGCTTGTTCAAAGTTATCATGCTTCCAAAATGCTAAAAAATGCATGATGACATCACATAGTCACAACACACAAATATAGTTGTATTTATTGATTTGGGGTTTTCTTTTCCCCACTGGCCTCCCTAAACGCAATACATAAATTCAAAGATTTCTGTGCTTAAAATACTGCAGATTTGCGTGTTTCTTTTCATAAATTTTATACTTCACCAATAGGAAATGCTCAAGCAGTGATACTGATGTGGTGTCAGGGACTGGACATTGAAGGAGGAATGGTGAACCTTCCCGAGAAGAGGAGGACAGTATAGATTTACAACAGTGGTTTGCAGAGGGTCACAGATCAGAGACAGAAGAGGGGGAAAGCTGGAAAATAGTGGGAGAAGCAGAGCAGGAACAGCTGGCTGACACATTATCACTAGAGAGCATTCCAGACCCCTCTTCTCCCAGGACCCGACAAGCAATGAAAGTAGGAGAGCAGAGAGCTAAGAGGCAATTGGCCCTAAGCAGCCACCGTAAGGTGTGTGTGTGTGTGTGTGTGTGTGCTATTGACGATTGAGAAGGGAAGGGGGGAGGAGATTACTCAGAGTAATGCCATTAACCCGAGAGGCAATGTTTCTCTCTGTGAACATTGACTAAAATACATTGGTAAGAACTTATTGTCTATCTACTGCTGGCAGTCTGCCGTGAGAGGGATTCCCTGACATGTGGAATAGAATGTCCCTATATTCATCTGAGGAATGGTGGAGGGTATGCTAAAGGTGTGCTACATAAAAGGTACTCTTAAGATTTTCCCCTGAGCAGGGCAATATTTGCCACAGAGGAATGTGTGAGTGTGTGTTGAAACTAGCCTACAGCACAAAGGTAACATTTACCATTGTTGATCCACCCACTTTTTAACCTCTCCCCCTCTGGCCACATGGCCCTCCGAAAAAGGGAGGAAAGCCCTTGGGTGGAAAAAAGGTTCCCCAACCCGGATTTCATTTAATATTCATTCGGGCCTAATGTTGATTAATGGTAAAGTACTTTATCCACTGAGATGGTGAAAAAAATATGAGTTTTGCTTTTTAATGTATTCTAACCCTTATTTTTTGCTGAAAACAGATGAACTGAAAACCACAACAAATGCCTTTTAATCTATAAAGGCAACATATTGGGCTTTCCAGGAATGCTTTTAGGAAGAGTCTTCAGAAAAGTAAAGAAAACAGAAGACTTGTCTGAGAGTCTTCATTTGGTGCTTTGGGGAGTAGCCAGAAAGAAGAGATCAAGAACCCTCTGCTCCCTATAGGATGAAGTGGTGTTATGACAGTGTGGGCTGGCTCAGCTTCTTCTACGGATAAACTAACATTAAAGCCCAAAATAGGCAAGGAGATGACAAGTGGATTTAGATCTCAGGGAGGAAACAAAGGAAGTTTCTTTTCAGGCAGATCCCTTCAGTTTCTTCTTAGAGACCTAGTGGAACCAAAAGATGAGGTTCGCCGCTGGAGGAGAAATGGACCCCTCTCTGAAGATCCTGTTTCCTCTGTGTAGTATGGTCTTCACCTTATTTAGCACAGCAAGAGCAAAAAGTAAGTACAACCCAACACAATTTCTCCACGGTTCAATATTCATAGTTAAAGCAAGGCATACACAATATGCAATTGTTTCAGGAAAATTTCACTCTTTCTGATCTTTCCAAATGATTGTGCTATGGGAGAAAAACCATGCTGAAGCAGCAAGAGTAAAGGAGGAGGGAGAATATCCTTGTACTAGGAAAAAATGAACTTCTCAGTGGTAATGTTCAGTTTATCAGTCACTTGCACATAAAAAAATCTCTAAGTGACTGCAACATTTTAAGAGCATAAGGCATAACATAAGATCAGAAGAACAATGAATAAAGCATTTTGTAGGGGGGGGGTGCTCTAAAATGCCTATCCTAAAGAATTTAGGGTGAACTCAGACTGTCTCTTCTTGCACAATCTGCCTCTGATATTTCGGCAAGGAGGTGATGTACTTCACAGAAAATCAAGGATTGCTTTACTGCATAAGATCTTGTACTTCGCTAAAAATAAACTTACCGGTATCTCTGTTAGACTGGGCAAAAAAAGCTGGCCATAGTTCACCCCTCACAGAGTTAGAGATCCAAGCACCCTTAACATGCTACAGTTCCTAGGATTCTTTGATGAAAGTTGTATGCTTTAAATGTATGGTGTGTACACAGGCAATGTCAGAATATGACTACCGGTATGTATACATTAGCAGCATGAAACACAGCGACTTGACCCTGTCTCCCTTAGTTTCAAGTCACATTCTTAGATTGCTGCACACACCAGAGAAGGGGCAGGGATGTCTTCACCTGGTGTCTATTACCAGATTTGTTTCACCGCACTGAACTCAAGTTCTCTGAAGCTGTCAGCTTCATCTGTCATCTGTACGTGCACAGTGGCTGTCACCCCAGTTTAACATTTGTTTCCATTTTCAAGCTGATGGAAGCTGGCTTGAGGGAAAGCACATCAAACAGGAATACAGGTACTTCTTGAGAAGCTGCAAGATGCAGATGGATTGTGACTAATGTCATATGTATTTGGTTTCAAATGCCAGCAGTATTGCTGGTAGACCCCATGGTCTAAAGGTTATTTCGCACATTTTCAGGATGGGGGGAATAGCTGAAGTTTCTCATTAGCAATAGGAAATATGTAAATTTCATCTACACCAATAATTTTTAAAACCCCAAATGTGCAATTCTATAATTTAACCTGAATTCATATTCTCATGAGTAAACTAGCATGGTTGCATTGATGTTTGTAACATTAGCTATATAGGTATTCATAGATTTGATTTATATATTGCTTCATCTTTCAGATTCATCCTTGGACATCCAGCTTTTTTCTTTTGCTAGTTTCCCTGCTATGGAAATAAATGCTAATGATATGAAAATAATTACTAATGATATGGAAATAATTACTAACGATACATTGAACAACTACAATCAATCCATAAAGCAAGTGGCTATCACAAAACAAGCTGAAAAATACTTGACTGGCCCATGGCTGACTCGCTTTGTTCCTTCAGTCCACACTGCTGTGGTTATTTTGAGCCTTCCTTTAAACATTACGGCAATCCTTATGTTTGTGGTCAAAATAGGGCTTAAGAAGCCAGCTGTGGTGTACATGCTCAACCTGGCTTCTGCCGATGTCCTCTTCGTGAGTGTGCTTCCTTTTAAAATCGCCTACAACTTTTCTGGAAACAACTGGATCTTTGGGCCTGTGATGTGTCATTTTGTCACTGCCGCCTTCTACTGCAACATGTACTGCTCCGTCCTGCTGATGATGGTGATCAGCATTGACCGTTTCCTGGCCGTGGTGTACCCAATCCAGTCCCTGTCCTGGCGCACAGCAAGACGGGCCTCGTTGGTCTGTTTTCTCATCTGGCTTCTGGCTATAGCTGGGGTGATACCTCTGCTTGTCAATGAGCAAACACAGAGATTATCCCGGTTAAATATTACGACCTGTCACGATACATTAGATATCTCTGTTATTATGGATATATTTCGGTATAACTTTTCTGTGTTATCTATTTTGTTCTTTTTTATACCATTATTAATCTCTGTCACCTGTTATGTGTGCATTATAAGGAAACTTTCTTCATCCAGTGTTGCTACGAAGACTGCTAAGAAGAGACGTGCCATTCTCCTGTCTGTAGCTGTCTTGTCTTCTTTTATCATTTGTTTTGGCCCTACAAATGTCCTATTACTAGTGCACAACTTGCGCATCTCACCTGATCAACCCCTTGAAAGCCTGTATTTTGCCTACATCTTAGCGGTCTGCATTGGTACCATCAACTGCTGCATTGATCCCTTAATTTATTATTATGCTTCTTCAAAGTGTCAAAAGCAGGTGTGGGATCTCCTGTGCTATAAAAAGCAGTCTGATCTTGATCAAAGCAGTCAGACAACAAGCAGTAATGCCACCAATGTTTTTAGTGGCCTGAAAAATTTGTCTCAAGCATAGAATTTTACAGTGTGTGGTACAGTATTCGTAAATATAGGTGTTACATGCCAGATATGTGAATATTTGTTTACAGTTCACATCTTTAATGTCCATGGCATTCTTTCTCTAAAATATTTATGCTGTTTCTTATATTAAAGGCTATATAAAATCAAAGAATCAGAGAATTTTAGAGTTCCCTTGATCAGGACACTATACTTCTGTTGATGCAGCCTAGAATAGCACTTTGCTGCTGCATCACACAAAATATTTCAAACTGGATTTTATTTTTTGGCCGCTGTTAACATTAAAACTAATGTTTGTCCAGAGATCTGGTTTGTTCCAGTGAGGACTGTATATATATATGTAAATATTACATACTGTTGTCCCAATTATTTTATTAGTATATAATAATGTGAATAATATTTCTTGAGGCAGATATTAACTTATGTGTTGTCATGAATTTGGGGTTATTTCTGACAAGAACCTTCTGAAACAGGAATGTGATTTCACCCTTTTTGAAAAGAACGCATTTGTACATTCACTCCAACTAGATGAGATTGTTGCTTTTCCAATAGAGAAGACACAGGAGGCAGAGCTTAGGTGTACTTTATAAGCGGTCAGACTCCATGATTCAGTGTAACCAAACAAATTAGAAGTGATAAACATTCAGAGTTGCCTAATGTAAACAGACTATTGAATCCAATGGTTTTTTTGTGGGGGTGGGGGAGTTGGCTCACAATTTGAGTTACACTTGGCTGCAGATTGTGTATGTGTGTGCATGCAGACTATGGGTTACAGCCAATGCTTTTTTTCTGGGGGGACGCAGGGGGACGCATACCCCCTAAACATTTTGTGAATCTAAGTTTGGCCTCATTGAGGGGCAGCATTTCAATATGAGTAGGAAAATGAGAGTACCCCTAAACATTTTTTAGGGGGGGAAGCACTGGTTACAGCCAACCAAATTCTATTCAGAGTGGACCCATTGAAATTAACGAACCTAAGGTAAACATGTACTTTAACAACACTGTGTCTACTCTGAGTAGGACTAACACTGGATGCAGCTAAAGGTAGATAGCTGTGTTGGTCTGTCATAGTCAAAAGAAAATAAAATAAAAAAATTCCTTCCAGTAGCACCTTAGAGACCAACTAACTGGATGCAGCCTTAGACATGTGGACATCATGATACTAGACAAGGGAGTCGTGCAGACTGTGTCAGGGCTGGGCCTGTGCTAAGTACAAAGTGCAGTGTTGGAGGTGGCAAGGGGGCTCATCCTGATGCACATGCAGACCTCTTCCTGCTGCCCTCTCTCCAAAAAAAACCTTTCTGATAGCTCCGTGCAGCTGGGCATCCTCCAACTGCAGGAGCCTCCTGGAGAAGTTTGAAAAAACAGTAGGAAAAGGCTGAGGGACTGACTTGTTCCTCCTCTCCCCTTTCAGCGACATGATCAGATCTCCAGGTGCTTAATGCTGAAGCTGAATGTCAGTGGGAGAAGGCTGCCAGACATGTCCAACTTCCAAGAGACTGCGATCTACTCCCAGTATTAAAAAAAACTGGCAGTGATCTACCCATTGTCATTGGAGGGAGGAGGAGCGTGGGTGGGGTGGGTGGATTGCCCAGAGTTGTTGAGCTTTTTTGGGGGTAGGATTGCCCAGAGTTCTTCAGCTTTTGTTAACTTTCAGTAAACTTTATTTTATTCCACGGTCGATAAGGGTCTCACGATCTATCAGGATCAGCCAGGGATCTACCAGTAGATCACAATCTACTGGTTGGACATGCCTGATGTATGCCATCACCTTGAGCAACTTGGAAGAAAGGGGGGAACAGAAATAAAATAAACAAACAATAATGGATAGACAAATTTCCTGTTCATTCATTTGTGGATGATGTCTTTCCTAGGGATCTGAAGAACACTCCAAAGAGGACATTATTACCATCAGGATGGGCTGCAGTTCAGTGGCAGAGTACATGTGTTTTGTTGCAGGAGTCCCGGGGTTCAGTTTCCAGCATCTCCAGGTTTTGTTGGGAAAGGCTGTGTCCTGAAACCTGGACAGCCACTGCTAGTCAACGTACACATCACTAATCTAGATGGATCACTGGTCTGATCCATCAGAGTTTTTCTTACACTTTTGTTTTCATGAGCCTGCACTTGCCTAAGCTCTTTTTCCACCCCACTAATCTATTATGATAGGGCAATAGAGTCATTGCTGCTGGTCACTGCAGTCTTATCAGGATTTTCAATTTCTCTAAAACTGGAATTACAGCCACAAGCCCAAAAGTAAGGTGTATAGGTCTGAAGTTCTTAGACTGAGACCAAACAAACTTCCCTAAAGAAGATCAGCTGGCAGCAATCATTCATCACGGGAAGGACATAAGAAGCTGCCTTATACCAAGCCAGGCTAGTTCACCACAATGGCTAGCAAGATACCTCCAGGAAACCCAGGAAATTGGCATCAAGACCTTCTCCTGTTGTTGGTCCCCACCAATTGTTATTCAGCTGCTTATCTTCTCTGAACATGAATGGTCTGAAAAGCCATTGTGACTAGTAGCCATTGGCAGAGGTCCCATTGTGGGATTTAGGCAGGTGAATGGGGATGAGACAGAATCTACCTATGTTTCTTGGGGGTTTTTTGACCCAGTGCTCCTATGTGATATGCTGCAGCTCTTTTCCATGGGAAAATACTCATTATATATTATTTATTTCTTACATTTTTATGCTGCCCTTCATCCAAAGATCACAGGGCAGTTTACAACATAAAAGCATGAAATACATAACTTAATAGCAAAATAATAAATAAATACCCGCCTCTAACACATTTAAAAGTCCAAAATTGTTTAATCAACTAAAGATCTGGCTGAAGAACATTTTTGCCTGATGCCTAAAGTGCCCTGGGGAAAACATTCCACAAATGGGGAGCCACCACAGAAAAGGCTTGTTCTCGTGTTGCCCACCCAACTTGCACATTTAGAATCACTCAGCTGTAGAAGTATTTCACATACAACTCATAAATAAATATGAGCTAATTTCTCTTATCCTTCATTTAATGTGAGTACTTTTGTCTTCCAAAGCATAAAAAGAACTTCCTCCAAAAAAAAAACAAGTTCGAGAGATGCAAAGAAGGTGGCAATCACAGAAAGAATTCCTCACACTAAAAGGGTTTGCAAAGTAGGAGTGGCTATTATAGGAGTACAGATTGTAAATCATGAATTGGGATATGGATGCAATAATGTCTAACTAAGCTGAATTAATTTATACCTGTCAAAAGACTAAGAGGTGTGTTTCCCATTCTCGGGAAAATGAATGGTGGGGTCTGTGGCCAAGCCTCTAGTTTGTGCCCAAAGCACATGAACCAAATAAATGGTCTGCCATATGCAGTTAAGTCTGGAGTTCATTCATTTCACTACCAATTCAAGTTTAAAGTGCAGCCAAGGAGTGAAAATGTTTTATGTATAATAAAAATTTAAAGGTATCCCTGACCATTAGGTCCAGTCACGGACGACTCTGGGGTTGCGGCGCTCATCTTGCTCTATAGGCCAAGGGAGCCAGCGTTTGTCCGCTTCCGCAGACAGTTTTTCCGGGTCATGTGCCAGCATGACTAAGCCGCTTCTGGCGAAACCAGAGCAGCGCACGGAAACGCTGTTTACCTTCCCACTGGAGGGGTACCTATTTATCTACTTGCACTTTGACATGCTTTCGAACTGCTAGGTTGGCAGGAGCAGGGACCGAACAAGGGAGCTCACCCCGTCGCGGGGATTCGAACCGCCGACCTTCCGATCGACAGGCCCTCGACTCAGTGGTTTAGACCACAGCCTTAAAAATCAAACAGAATACTAAGGGTAAAAGAAGCACTACTTTTAAATATCCAGGTGTTGTCTCAAAAATAATTCATTTGGAACACAAAATTGCTGGTGTGATTCACCGGAAGGGACAATTTATTTCTGGGTGTATTTTAGCTCCCAGATCCATCTAAAGGTTCTACTTGATTTAATTGCTAAACTGCTGACATACCATGGGTGTTAACTCCTGCAAACAATCTTTATATGACTACTAAACATCAGAGCAGCTATTCGTAGAAGTAATAAAAGTGTTGATATATTCAAGATTGTTTTTCACGGCTAAAGTTTATTTTGTTACATTTACAGTATATCTTGCCCTTCCTCTAGGTTCGTTAAAATCAGCAACAACCCTATGAGGTAGCTTAAGGTTCCTCCAAGTGACCTGCTTATTGAGCATACATCCTGGTTTTCTTGAACAAAGCTTATGCTGCAGTCAGATTATATCCAGTTTCATTCTGATACGTTTGCAGAGTAGTTATATGACAACGAGCATTCTTCCTGCATTATTTCTGATTTGCTTGTGGGGTGTTTGCAAACCTTCCACCTTTAATGCATTCTGCCATCACTTTCCAAACTGTGAAATGTCTTTTTAAAAAGTGGTTTTGTTGCGCTAAAGTGACAGAGCACTTTAATCCACGTCAACTGTGAAAGCCTAACGTTCCAGTTCGCGCTTGAAGCACACCCATGAAATAGTGAGTCAGGAGACACACTCAGACCGAGGAGCAAGATGGCCTAGTGAACTGGCTGAGAATTGGACCCTGGGTTTTCTCATATTCACAAGCACTGTTCTATTCACTGCAACACACTTTTCTCCAAGTTGTTCATATGCTCTCACTGATCAGACTTGTATTGCTGTCAGTTTCCACAGATTACATCTTGCAACATTACAGCAGCTATTGATCTTGGATGCAAAAATATTCATTCCTTCTTTCCTCCCAAACATTCAATTATATGTATCTTAGAAAGTAAAAAGTATCTGTTAGCAGCTTGCTACCAAACAGTAAAATTCAATAAACCATTAAATTTGTTGAAACAACCTAGCACAGATAAAACTGGCATAAACGGCAGTAAACAAAATAGCTGTTTGTAAAATCAATAAATCCAGTAAAACAGCAGGTGCTGTTTGCTTAGCCTTTGAGATACTATTGGACTCCGGGTCCCATCACCCCCAGTCAGCATAGTCAATGGTTAGCAATGGGTGAAGTTGTATTCCAACAACATTTGGAGGGCCACAGGTTCCACTTTGTTCTACTGAGTCTACCTTCAAAGTGCAACATATTTCTCCAAGTTCTGTCTCCATAACACATTGACTGTGCAATCCCATGTATAACTCATCAGAAGTAGGCACCATTGAGTTAAATGGGGGTTACTTCTGAGTATAATACTGTATAGGACTGTGGTTTTAGAAATATTCGGTTTTCCAGTTCCAGTTCCTGCTTAAATGAATGGGACGGCCTTAATCATGGCTTTCATCTATTTTAAGAGAGCTAATCTGTGGTAAATGTGAAATTAAAGTACAGTAATTCATTTTCCAACTATACCTACAGAAACATCAATAATTGGACATCACATTTTCTACAGAGAGTTAAGGTAAAGGGACCCCTGACCATTAGGTCCAGTCACGGACGACTCTGGGGTTGCTGCGCTCATCTCGCATTATTGGCCGAGGGAGCCGGCGTACAGCTTCCAGGTCATGTGGCCAGCATGACTAAGCCACTTCTGGCGAACCAGAGCAGCGCACGGAAACACCGTTTACCTTCCCACTGGAGCGGTACCTATTTATCTACTTGCACTTTGACGTGCTTTCGTTGGCAGGAGCTGGGACCGAGCAACGGGAGCTCACACTGTCGCGGGGATTTGAACCGCCGACCTTCTGATTGACAAGCCCTAGGCTCTGTGGTTTAACCCACAATGCCACCCGCGCTATGTATCAAATAAACCAGGAATGAGGCAGAATGTAGAGCTGGATCTCCTGACATAGCTCTGGGTGATTTGTAGTAAATCAGCAAGATTTTTTGATTTGTTTTGTTTTTTACTTTCAACTGTTTTAACAATAGTAGCAACAAAATTAATTTCAGCCCCCTCTCAGCCCTAATTTATACTGCTAATATGAAGAAAGATTGAGGTAATCAGGAATGGATTGTTTTATGAAAAGCCTATGAGCTCCATTCAGTTCTGACACTCAAAACAAATTCCTAGGCTCTGGATTCTTCAATTCTATATGTCTTTTGCACCAATCTCCAATTTGTAGGTCTCAGGGTTATAGTTAAAAAACAACAACTGCATCATGCAAATCTGTCCACCTCTGAAATAAGCTATACAATATTTTATGCTTTTTGCATAATTCTCCCAAATTCCATGTGATGCCAGGAAATTGCTGACCAATACATCTGTATCTGGAGAGGGAATTTCTGCAGGAGAAAACACTCCAAGTTGATATCACTCCTTAGATCTGATTCTTGTTGACAGCCATTGAATGTTCTCTTTGCATCCATCAAGGCCACCATCCTAGAAATAAACAAAGAATTCTGGGAAAAGTTTCCTTCTGGCAATGTTTTCTCTTACTCAGTGCTTGGACACATACCAGTTACGAGATAGAACATTCTTTCACGTTTAAGATAATATGACATTCGCTGAGTTTAAAAGAATGCTCTGGGTGGGTGGATTCCAGATAGACTGGTTAGTTTAGCTGAGACAAAATGGGGAAAGTGTGGTCTTTAAATATCCATGTAGCCATTTGCAAAATATACACTGCAGTTGTGTCTGGAGGCTTTTTTCCCTTATCATACAACAGCCATTATCACTATTTGGGGGGGGGGAGGGGTTAGTAAGCATGCGTGGGGCCTCAAAGAATTAGCTGTAAACTCATAACAGTTCCTCTCCACAGAAATCTTTAGTAAACTGTGAAAGATTTATATGATCTGAAGAGAAACTAGAGTATAGCCATTATCACTATTTCAGTTTTGTCTGAAGTCATTCCATACTTTCCCATGGGTCCTCCAGCCTTGTTACTATCTAGTTTTCTTTGGCAGTCTCCTACTATTTCACCCTAGTTACCAGCTAACTGGAACTGTTGTCATTTAATCTCATATGTCTGGTTCATAGTTTGTGATAAACTTTTAACCATTTAGGCCCAGTTCACATGTAATGCTAGGCCAAACCATGGCTTAGCGTGAACTAGCAAATGTGTGGGTTCGCAGACTGAAGATCACAGCCGCAGAGTTGCTCCTGGGGTCCTGCTGCAGCCGTGATCTTCAGTCTGTGAACCCACTCATTCATGATAAGCCAGTAAGCTTCAGACTTGTCAGAGGCTCCACCTTGAGCCAACACATTTTTATCATATATTTATAGGGTGGTTGTGCTGCTCTGGTGTCCCACCTTAAGTCAAGCTGCGGCCCAGCAGTGGGTCCGTACTCAACAGCTGAAGACCAATGCACTAAACCAGTGGGTTTAAACAAACAAACAAAAACAAACAAACAAACAAACAAACAAACCGTTGTGGAGGATGTACCACCTAGGCCTGGCAGAATCTTTTTATATATGCTAGATGCTGCCCAGAGTGCCTGGGGCAACCCAGCCAGATGGGTGGGGTACAAATAATAAAAGTATTATTATTAATTATAGAAAGGTTTTCAGCAGCTGTTTAAAAGTCAGTGCAGAAGGTACCTGCTGAATCTCTATCGCACACTGAAACAGATATCTCTACCAAGAACTCTGGCCGGAGGTTTCAACGGAAGAAATAGTATCTACTCGTGAGTCAAAATCAAATAGGGTATATATTCTGTTAATAATTACAGTCTTAGATACAATCGCAAATCAAACAGAAATTATAATTCCAAACTCAAGTACAGATTCAAACTCACAATAATATGTGTAGTAATATAATATAATAATAATAATAATGTATTATTTATACCCCGCCCATCTGGCTGGGTCTCCCCAGCCACTCTGGGCGGCTTCCAAAAGAACATTAAAATACAGTAATCTATTAAACATTAAAAGCCTCCCTAAACAGGGCTGCCTTCAGATGTCTTCTAAAGGTCTGGTAGTTGTTGTTCTCTTTGACATCTGAAGGGAGGGCGTTCCACAGGGCGGGCGCCACTACCGAGAAGGCCCTCTGCCTGGTTCCCTGTAACTTGGCTTCACGCAGCGAGGGAACCGCCAGAAGGCCCTCGGCGCTGGACCTCAATGTCCGGGCTGACCGATGGGGGTGGAGACGCTCCTTTAGGTATACTGGACCGAAGCCATTTAGGGCTTTAAAGGTCAGCACCAACACTTTGAATTGTGCTCGGAAACGTACTGGGAGCCAATGTAGGTCTTTCAAGACCGGTGTTATGTGGTCTCGGCGGCCGCTCCCAGTCACCAGTCTAGCTGCCGCATTCTGGATTAGTTGTAGTTTCCGGGTCACCTTCAAAGGTAGCCCCACGTAGAGCGCATTGCAGTAATCCAAGCGAGAGATAACTAGAGCATGCACCACTCTGGCGAGACAGTCCGCGGGCAGGTAGGGTCTCAGCCTGCGTACCAGATGGAGCTGGTAGACTGCTGCCCTGGATACAGAATTAACCTGTGCCTCCATGGACAGCTGTGAGTCCAGAATGACTCCCAGGCTGCGCACCTGGTCCTTCAGGGGCACAGTTACCCCATTCAGGACCAGGGAGTCCTCCACACCTGCCCGCCCCCTGTCCCCCAAAAACAGTACTTCTGTCTTGTCAGGATTCAGTCTCAATCTGTTAGCCGCCATCCATCCTCCAACCGCCTCCAGACACTCACACAGGACCTTCACCGCCTTCACTGGTTCTGATTTGAAAGAGAGGTAGAGCTGGGTATCATCCGCATACTGATGAACACCCAGCCCAAACCCCCTGATGATCTCTCCCAGCGGCTGCATATAGATGTTAAAAAGCATGGGGGAGAGGACAGAGCCCTGAGGTACCCCACAAGTGAGAGTCCAGGGGTCTGAACACTCATCCCCCACCACCACTTTCTGAACACGGCCCAGGAGGAAGGAGCGGAACCACTGTATAACAGTGCCCCCAGCTCCCAACCCCTCTAGGCGGTCCAGAAGGATGTTATGGTCGATGGTGTCAAAAGCCGCTGAGAGATCCAGCAGAACTAGGAAACAGCTCTCACCTTTGTCCCTAGCCCGCCGGAGATCATCAACCAGTGCGACCAAGGCAGATTCAGTCCCATGATGAGGTCTGAACCCCGATTGGAAGGGATCCAAATGGTCCGCTTCTTCCAGGCGTGCCTGGAGTTGTTCAGCAACCACCCGCTCAATCACCTTGCCCAAGAATGGAAGATTTGAGACTGGGCGATAGTTGGCCATATTGGCCACATCCAAAGATGGTTTTTTAAGAAGCGGTTTAATAACCGCCTCTTTTAGTGGGTCTGGGAAGGCTCCCTCACAGAGAGAGGCATTCACCACCCCGCGGAGCCCATCGCCCAGCCCTTCCCGGCTAGCTTTTATTAGCCAGGATGGGCAAGGATCAAGAAGACAGGTGGTCGGTTTCACTCGTCCAAGCAGCCTGTCCACATCCTCGGAGGTAACAGATTGGAATTGATCCCATAAAACATGACTAGACAGGGCTCTAGCACTCTCCCGCCCCGGCTCTGCTCCCACGGTGGAGTCTACCTCCTTCCGAATCTGAGCGACTTTATCTGCAAAAAACATTGCAAAAGCATTGCAGGAGATCTTGGGGTCCCTATCAGACCCAGATGACGGAGGTGGTTCTGCTAGATTGCGAACCACCTGGAAGAGTCTCCTGCTGCTGTTTTCTGCAGATGCAATAGAAACGGCAAAGAAAGTTCTCTTTGCCGTTGCCATTGCCACTTGGTAGGCTCGAAGTTGAGCTCTAGCCCGTGTCCGGTCTGATTCAGAATGAGTTTTCCGCCACCGGCGCTCTAGCCGTCTCAGCGACTGTTTCATCACCCTCAGCTCCGGAGAAAACCACGGGGCTGTCCGGGCTCCATGCAATCGGAGAGGGCGCTTCGGAGCCAGACAGTCAATAGCCCTGGTTAACTCCACATTCCAGCGGGCCACCAGGGAATCAGCTGAAAGGCCATCAACATGGGATAAAACATCCCCTACCACTCTCTGGAAACCATTTGGATCCATTAAGTGGCGGGGGCGGACCATCCGAATCGGTCCCACCTCCCGGCAGAGGGGAAGGGTCGCGGAGAAGTCTAGTTGCACCAGGAAGTGATCTGACCATGGCACTTCTTTTGTATCGCTTTTACTTAGTGTCAGATCACCAACATCCATAGAGGTAAACACTAGGTCTAAGGCATGTCCGCGGCTATGAGTTGGGCCAGACTTATTCAGGGACAGCCCCATGGAGGCCATGCTTTCCACGAAGTCCCGAGCGGCCCCTTGTAAGGTCGTGTCGGCGTGGATATTAAAATCTCCTAAGACAACCAGGCTAGGTGTCTCCAGGAGCACATCCGCCACGACCTGAAGCAGCTCGGGCAGGGAATCCTTGGTGCAGCGGGGAGGTCGGTACACCAAAAGGAATCCTGTACTGCCCCTATTGCCCAACTTCCAGAACATGCACTCAGAAAACTTGGTCTTTCCAATAGGACGCCTGGTGCAAACTAATGACTTCCTAAAAATCACTGCAACCCCCCCTCCCCGCCCAGATGGCCTGGGTTGCTGTGCGTAAGAGAAACCTGGTGGACAAGCAGCGGCAAGGACTGGCCCATCTGCCTCATCCAACCAAGTCTCTGTCACACATGCCAGGTCAAGTCCCCCATCCACAATCAGGTCGTGGATGGCAGTGGTTTTGTTCATCATTGACCTGGCATTACACAGCAACACTTTCAGGTCATGTGGGTATCCCTTGTTGATTCCAGTACCCGTCCAGACAGGGCCAGACACGGAGGCAGGGATAGTCCTCAAACAACGACTAAGCCTGCCTCCTCGGTAATGACATGGTCTGGTCCTAGCGTGACTCCTCCTCCTGCCCGTGATCACTGAGATCGGGTGTCCCAGTGCATCCCCCCCTGTAGAACTTGTCCCAGCCATTTTATCGGCTGGGACCCACTCCCGGGCAGACCTGATCCCACCCCTTAAGAACAAACACCTATATAAAAAGCAACAGAAAAAACAAAGCAAAAAAAAAAAAAAAAAAAAAAAAAAACCCACAAAAAACAATTAAACAATATAAACCAAAAACAATAAAGATTACAAGTATACCAAAATTAAACAAATTCCCAAACCAACTAAGAATCCAATCCACCCACCCTACCAGAAAGAATTAAAAACAAAACAAAACAAAAAACCATTTAAAAACATTCTAAAAATAACTCGGTGCTGTTATAAGTTCTGCTGGGCAACAGTAGCAGCCGTCCTTTTGAGGGCCAACAGGCCCTGCCCTGGGCCAGATGGTGAGAGGCAGGGAGAGGTCCTGTGGGCACTCAGGCAGGAGAATCTTGGGCTGTGGCAGCCGTCCTTTTGAGGGCCAACAGGCCCTGCCCTGGGCCAGATGGTGAAAGGCATGGAGAGGTCCTGTAGGCATTCAGGCAGGAGAATCCTGGGCAGCAGTGTTCCAGGGCCTCTCTGCCGGCCTTTAAGCTGTCGAGGTGAGTGCAGGCCCCACCCCCCAGAGTCCAGGTGAAATTGGCAGCAGGGGAGAGCACAAACACTCACGAGCAGCAGCCAGCAATGGTGTTCCAGGGCCTCTCTGCCGGCCTTTAAGCTGTCGAGGTGAGTGCAGGCCCCACCCCCCAGAGTCCAGGTGAAATTGGCAGGAGGGGAGAGCACAAACACTCACGAGCAGCAGCCAGCAATGGTGTTCCAGGGCCTCTCTGCCGGCCTTTAAGCTGTCGAGGTGAGTGCAGGCCCCACCCCCCAGAGTCCAGGTGAAATTGGCAGGAGGGGAGAGCACAAACACTCACGAGCAGCAGCCAGCAATGGTGTTCCAGGGCCTCTCTGCCGGCCTTTAAGCTGTCGAGGTGAGTGCAGGCCCCACCCCCCAGATGTTATATATAGTAAAGGGCACACCAAATACAATAAGTGTAATTCCGTATTCAAAAAAGTTCAAGGAGACCATCTTATGTATAAAGCCGAAATGAAGAGTCTAGTAGAAGTCGAGGCAAGGACTTCTGGGATGAAGACCAGATGTACGATGCAAAGCTAGGGAACCAGGACAGGGCCCTGTTTCGGAGCAGACGCCTTCTTCAGCTGGTAATATCAAATAATATGTCAAGATACATCCAGGTTCTAAAGTATCAATAGTTCTGATTAAACAGCATCAAGCAATATGTCAGAATACATCAAGATTCTAAAGTATCATTCAATATAATCGAACAGAATGATGAAATCTAATATGACATTTCATAGTATTTGGTTCCTTACCTCGTTTTTGAAACAATGTGAATAATGAGGTTTATGGTGAAGTGTCGTGTGATTTCTGTCTTTTTCAAATCTTTTTCAAGCGTAGCGTCTGAAAATCATGAGTATTAACAGTAGTTACATCCTTTAATCTAATTGTTTATGAATAAGCGACATAAATTGTGTATTTTCTCACCTTAGATGAGCGGATCAGTGTGTATCCAAGTTTTTCTGTATGTTTTTCTGTGCGTTTTCTAATGGGAGGTGAGTTTGTTGCCTTATATATGTGTCTGGAGAAGGAGGGGAGTAGCCTCTCAATCTTCTTAAAGGTGTAATTCAATCAGATAAGACTCCTAAAATTCAATAAGCAGCTATGGATACACACTGATCCGCTCATCTAAGGTGAGAAAATACACAATTTATGTCGCTTATTCATAAACAATTAGATTAAAGGATGTAACTACTGTTAATACTCATGATTTTCAGACGGACTTTAGCACTGAAAGGTGGTGTATAAATAGTTCAAACAAACAATAAGCCTGCTATAGACCTCTTGCAGGAATGAGGGGAAGAAAAAATATATTTATATAGATTATATTGCACAGGTTCTAGAGCTACTACCGGTATATTCTGTTCCTCACCTGTCCCTAATTTCAGGGAAGAATGCAGGCCCTAATGAATGTTTTGCCTTGAAAAGTATCCCCAGGAGGGTGAAGTTTGGTAGGAGACAGGTGGGAAGGGGAACCCTTCTGGTGCCATTTGTTTATCCTCTGAATCATCACACCTACCGGTATGTGTTCCTTTTATCCCCTATGGGACTCTACCTTGGTGAGTAAGCATGGAATACTGCTAGAGACAAAAACCAGTTGGGGTATGGCAGGAAGTTTCAGGGGAGGTATTGAGTTCTCCAACCTTCCCACCCCTCTTGATGTTTCCTGAGGGCACTTTGCAATTGAAAAGGAGCCCTTGGTTTCCTTATTGGAGGCTGAAGTATAACGTATAGCTTGATTCTAGGACAGCCCATCTAAGTGGGCTACTTAGATGAGTTAATAAGCCAGGAATGCAGTTTTATTGCCAAGGGTAATCATTTACCCTTTAGTGTAAACAACAGGCTTTAATTGTGCAAAAAAGAAAGGATCAGGCAGGAAAGTAGTCAAACATGAGCAGTTTAAGAAAGCTGTTTTATGTTTTCAGCTTAATAGAGTAGCTTAAGGAATAAAATATAGAAAGTGGGAAAGTATATTATTGTGTAACTTTTGGATTATGACCCTTGATATTCAAAGAAAGCAAGGAATGTTGTGTTAATTCATTGTAAACAGACAAGATGAATCATCCAGACAGCTTTTGCCTATTAAGGATTTGAATAGATAGGATGTTGATATTAGTCATTCTGAACCTTGATTAAGGAGATAAGTTGTAATTAAATACAGATGTGAACTTCAGAGGAAATTATGTCCCCGAATTTATGGCCTGCCTTTTCTGCTAAGTATCTAAACAGCAACTGAAGAGTCAGATCTTGTATCTGTGTTTGGTTATTTGAGTTAACAGGAGGTCACCAGCTTCAGCCTGTCTAAATTAGATACGATATATGTTAAATCCATGATGAGAGACTCGCATGTAGTTGAGCAATCCTAACAAGGGGAAGAGTGATTGAAGTGGGGACAATCTGCTACTTCCAAAGTCAGGGGAGATAACAGTTTCCCCTTCTTTTCCCCAGCATTTGTTGCAAAAAAGTATTGTCGTATGACATGCTCCTGTTCAGGTTTCCCGCGAAGCCCTCATTCCAGGATATTCCATTTCCCCAGTTTCTTATTCCATTCAAGAGTCAGTATTCTATGCCCACTGAGCATGCTCAGAATGCATATGCAGCAGACATTTAAAGCACTTTTCGCTTCAAGAACCCTAGAAACTGTAGTTTACTACTTACAGAACTACAATTTGCAGTGCCCTTAACAAACTACAGTTCCCATCATTAGAGAGACTGTGCTTTAATGTATGGTGTGTTTGTGACCTCAATCTTTATTGATTTTAGGAACAGACCCTGAACAAGACATTTTCCCCTGAAGAGTTATGTGTGCATGCCTCCACAATCCTTGCTGTTTCCTCAAGCCTGCTGATAAATCCATTTCATACCGGTACATACATGGTCCAATTTTGGCCACATAAGGATCCACACCTGGAGAATGAGTTCTGGATTTCAGCTAGACAGTAATGTCATCTTTCAGCATACTCCATTCCGTTCCTCACCAATCCTGGTCCCCCCCCCCATTTCCCACCTTTTGACCAGTCAGTCAGCATTCAATGACCCCTAAGCACCCTCAGTCATCAATTAATTGCAAGGGCTCTTCCTCATGTTAGGGTTGGAGCTTCTTGGGTACTTCTGCAAACTTTGAAGTCACTCTGAGCCTTCTGGTAGTTCTCTCTTGCACATGGATCATGCTACTTTGGTTACATAAGTCTCCAGTCAGAGAATGAGGTCACTATTTACATAGGAGAAATTATACATTAGAGTTCTGCTCCATAAAACAAAGAAGAAAAGCAAACATGGGTGTGGTTGTGATGAATGCAGACTTGTTATCTAGCTGAATTAGATCTATTGGATCTTTGTATCTCCTTAACTGCACATTTTTCATGGCATAAATACGATACCAATTATTCCCTTTGGGGATCAGTTAACTCTGGGTCAGAATTGTTTTATGTGCTAATACGCAAAACATGCAATAAGAGTACCTGGTTTGTTGTTTCGTTTCTCTCTTCTGGAATCAGCTTCTTGTGTTTTTCTTCAGGCTAAATTAATCATCACATTGCTACTGTGAGTCTACTCTTTTGAAGTGTTGATTTGGGCCAGTGTTGAAATGTTACAAAACTTCCATTCTTATAAAACACCGATAACATTTGATAACACTTGCACTGAGTCTAGGATAAGATCCTGAAATGGGTGGGTTTCAAGATGCAGCTAACCGGGTTTTTGCCCCCCACCCCCGTGAAGCCTCCAGAGGGGTGCCATTGATGATGCCAGCCCCCCCCTCTGTGTGTGTGTGTGTGTGTGTGTGTGTGTGTGTGTGTGTGTGTGTGTATGCAAAAGAGTGGGGGGCGGTGTATGCCAAACTGGGTCTTTGACTGGGGTGAAACAAAGCCTAGTTTCGCCACACAAGTTCCCTTCCTTTCTTCAAGCATTACTAGGACATTTTAAGTATCTGGGAGGGGGGGCGAGGGAGAAAGGTGGGCGGATGAATGGGCAGGACATGCAGCACACAAAACTTTGGTGATGAAGAATAGGGGCTTTCCTAGCTTGAAAGACTAGAGGGGATTTGATCTTGCGGCTTCCTGTTCTCACTGCTTCTTCAAAACGCTTGTCCCCGTTCTGAGCTGCACCTCCAGCAAATCTAGCTACTGGCCAAGAGAAGAAAAGGCTCAAGGGAAGGGATGATTCAGTTACTATGAGACAGCACCAGATCCCACCCCCCACTCCCTGCCGCCACCCTGGAAATAGAGCTGAGAATTTCTGGGGTTGTTCTTTTTCCCATCTCTCGGAAAAAAGGAAGGCCACTTTGCATAACAGTCTCCAAATATTCTCCACCATTAGGATGCTAAGGTCAGGGCATTATGGAGGGTGTAAACTGGTGGCCAGTCTGACAACACAATTGCTGCTGCTGACACTTTTAGTGATAGCAACAACAAAACCTCAGGGGGAAACATAAAAATAAACATGCTAATGGTAAGCCATACCCGCCCCCTCAAGAAAATGTTGGGGGATTTCCTCTCTCCACTGAGAAGTTTGGTGACATTTTTCTGCTTACAAGAAAATTACCTGAAATCCTTAGAAGGAATACAAACAAGCCAGGCAGCAGGAGATGTAACCACTATTGCTTTTAGCAGTTCACCTGAACAGGCAGCTGCTGTCCTTGATTATTTGCAGTCTTGAGGTGAAGGGAGCCTATGCTACCCAAGAACTATGTCAAATGCTGGAAGCGTGTAGAAGTAATCCCAATTTTGTTGCAGTGTGTTATTATATTTAATAATATAATATTTAATAATCTCCCCTGACTTTGCACAGAGACCCTTGAGGGTCCTTCTGGACACTAGCATTCATATGGCATAAAGGGAACGAGTCTCTACTCAGATAAAGGAACTTCTAATGCTCCATCAATACTGAGAATTGTAGTTAAAACTTCCAGGATTTAAAATGCCAAGTGACATTTGATTAGCTGAGGGACGCAGGTGGCGTTGTGGGATAAACCACAGAGCCTAGGGCTTGGTGATCAGAAGGTCACGGTTCGAATCCCCGCGACGGGGTGAGCTCCTGTTGCTCGGTCCCTGCTCCTGCCCACCTAGCAGTTCGAAAGCACGTCAAAGTGCAAGAAGATAAATAGGTACCGCTCCAGGCGGGAAGGTACCGGTAAACAGCGTTTCCATGCGCTGCTCTGGTTTGCCAGAAGCGGCTTTGTCATGCTGGCCACATGACCCGGAAGCTGTATGCCAGCTCCCTCGGCCAGTAACGCGAGATGAGCGCCGCAACCCCAGAGTTGGACACGACTGGACCTAATGGTCAGGAGTCCCTTTACTTTATACACCATGCATTTAAAGGACGTCCCTTAAAGGACAAAATTTGATGCTCCCAGCCCCCAGCTTTTTGTAGGTACCCATATAAATATAGGCATTATTATTATTATTATTATTATTATTATTATTATTATTATTATTATTTGCCCCCTGGGCTCAGCATTCTGTGGGGGGAAACCACCCATACTGCGCTAAATCCGACGCTAATAGCACAATGGTTCTGTTTTTAGGAAGACTCTCTGACTTGTCTCACACTGAGACCAGATAAAGATTTACACATCCTGTCTAGTTAAGGTTTGTTTGTATGTTTTTGTTTGTTTGTTTCAAAGCAATTGTGTCTAATTACTCACTTATTCAATGGCAAAGGTGATGCATATAGTTGTTCCATTAACCTGTGAACGCTCTAAACTGGTTCTACAAATTCTTTAATAGTTCAGTGGCAACATGCTTGAACCACATCAGTTGGTAATATTTCTAAAGCTCTGAAATGACATGCAGTTAATCAGGAGCACTTAGTACAGACTAGCATCTTAATAAGACTGCTTGCCAGATTTAAAAACAGGGATGGGGAACCTAGTCTTGCAGATGTTGGGCAGGTGGAGGTTTTGAAAAGGAAGGCTAGAGCTGTACCCTTGAAATCATGTTCCCTCAAGACAGCTCTTCATTCACTAACTGGCTAAGGATGCAATCCTAACCCCATTTACCTGGGAGTATTCCCCCCCTAACCTCAGTGGGACTTCCTTCTGAGTCAGGGGTGCCAACTTCAATAAAACAAAGGAGGCAGGTAAGCCCCATAATCGCATAATGGATCTCAAGATACGGAGCATGCACACCATTTGAATGGCAAGGCCCATCAAACCTTGGGGAACCCAAAGGGACCTCAGCCCCTAGGAGTTGGCTCCTATGTGTAGACATGGATTGTGACAGACTAGTTTACTGAATCCATTACTTTTACTGAAGTACAGTTGTACCTCTAGTTACTACAGCTGCGGGTTGCGCTCATCACGGGATACGAATGCGCCGAACCCAGAAGTCATGGAACGGGTTACTTCCGGGTTCGGCAGGGTGAGCATGCACAGAAGCGCTAAATCACGCTTTGTGCATGCACAGAAGTGCCAAATTGTGCGGCGAGCATGCGCAGATTCAGCGCTTCAGGTTGCGCACTGCTCAGGTTGCGCTTCAGGTCAGGTTGCGCTTCAGGTTGCGCACTGCTCAGGTTGAGAACGGGCCTCTGGAACGGATCCCGTTCGCAACCAGAGGTACCACTGTATCCTTTACTGAATTCCGTAGGACTTGCTGGCAGCTAAGTGGGATTAGAAGAGTAGCTTTAGGCTGCCTACATTTAAAGCCCATTAACAACACCCCAAGCATCCTGGGAACTGTAGTTTGTTAAAGGTGCTGCGCCTTGTCCGGGTGAGGGTCAACTACAATTCCCAGGATTCCTGTGGGGGTCGGACGTGCTTTAAATGTGTGTCGCGTAAAGCCTTTTGGCACCTGCGATTCCTGGGAACAGGGCCAGATTTAGGTTTGATGAGGCCTTAAGCTACTGAAGGTAATGGGGCCCTTTATATGTCCAGCTGTCCTTTGTCAACAACAAATTCTCGCTGGTTTTTTGTGTTGAATATACCGGTATGCTATATGGTAATTTATGGACCTAATAGGTATCTAAAGCCATTTGCACATAACAAAATATGTATTTTATCAAAGTAATTGTTTAACTGAAATACAATTAAGGAGTATATTAATAGTGAAATACAATTAAGAAGTATATTAATTGTGTTTTTTATCTTATATTTTGGAAATGTACATCCAGTGGTTTTTTTCCTTTAAATTTTTTGGGCGGCCCCAAGAGAGTGGGGCCCTAAGCTATAGCTTGTTTAGCTTATACGTAAATCCGGCACTGCCTGGGAACGTGTCTGGCTCTGCTCCTAGGCGCTCCGCGAGCTCGATGGCGGCGCGCGAAGGGCCTCCGCCTCCGCGCCTCGTTCCAGAGCCCTGAGCTCACCTCGCCCTTCTCCCGCGGGCAGCCAAGAGGGCCTACCTACAGCCAGGCGCGGGGGGAGGGGGAGGGCAGGACTGGAGCGATGACGTGACGGAGGTGCTGCTTAGGCGCCGCCCCCTCCCGAGCCCTCCACCTCTCCCTTTTAGGTACAGTATCAGTGAAACTGCCCAGTCGCCGTCGACGCTCGAGGAGGAAGTTGGTGGTGGCGCCTTTGCAGCGAGGCGCGTGCCGCGGAAATGGGGCGCCTCAGCCGGGCTTGGCTGGGGTTCGTGGTGCTGGTTGGAGCTCTGATGCTCGCTTCTGCCACAGGTAAGGCACGGAGAGCCCTGTGCTCGCCGCGGGGAAGAAGGTGGCGCCGCGGGGTCCTTTTCTCTGCCTGCCCGCCAACTTTTCTCCTCCTGGAGATTTCGCTGGCTTCTGGGCCGGCTCAGGTAAAGCGAAGGTAGATTTGGTTTGCCTCTTCTTAGTCCTAGCAGCAGGATCGGATCCTTGTTTACGCGAAGTGGAAGTAAGCGCAGTGGGACTCCCAAACAAATGTGCAGAGAGACTTGCACCTTTGGGGATGTTAACCACCCCACCCCACCCCACCCATTTCCATTATTATTTCTCCGTGTAAGGTAAACAAGGCTTAACTTAATGTTCTGCTTTGAGTGCATGGCTGCAAATCATATAAGCTGTCCCAAGCATATACTGAATGGTTCCCCACCCCTCTTTTTAAACTTCTGGATCGCCATTAGTCGTGTTTACCTGGAGTAAAGATCTTCAGCAGTGGCTTTGAGACTGCTCAACTTTATGGAGTCTTCTCCACATTGATTTATTTGCCTTTAGAAAGTGCGAACACCACTGACTTACACTTCCTCCTTGCACCTTTGGCTTTCACTTCAAAGCTACCAAGTGACTCATTTCAATGCCTAAAACATTTCTTTTTTTGGTGCGGGGCTGGGGGGACGACTTAGAACATTGTTATTATCTGATTTGCTTTGAAGTCTACAAGAATTATCTGTGTTCTTGTGAATGGGTACTAGGTGTTATACTTCACCTTGATTTCTTCAGTAAGGCATCCAGTAAATCTTGTAAATAACAACAACAAAAAATTGTCTCTAAGACCGAAGGTTCTTATATAAACCTGATATCTTGACAATGCTTTCCTTTGAACCATGGTTTACATTTAAAATATGTATGTAAAATAGCTTGACAAAGACTGATTTTTTTTACCACATTTAAAAACCTAGTCTGAAAAAGAAAACTTAAAGATCTAGCACTCAATGAATCTTTAATTAAGCTCTCAGCCATTAGTTCTAAGGATCTGCTCTCCTGAAAAGATCAAAGTATAATCTTCCTGACTAGCAAAAAAGTTCTATCATGCATTAAGACGGGATTTTGGGGAGCAATGGATAACACTTTAGGCTGTGAGATTCAATATAATTTTGTTAGGCTTTGGTATTAGCTTGTAGTAAATGAATAGAATGCATAATCTAAAAGGTTAGGAAAGTGTGAGTAACTTGGGGCTCTTTTCATGCCTCCTGGGTATGCCTTGCAGTGCAAACATTCTCAGGACTTCATTTTACATAAATGCAACTTGTACAATTGTAAAATGGCCTTATACCAGTTCATTGAAGGCTCTTCTTCTATCACTATATGGACATCCTCTTTTCCTTACTACTTTTTGTAAGAATTGACTGGGCAGTCCACGTTTCCAAAATACTAAGATTGGATTAACAAAGTATTCACTTTGTGTCTAAATTGCTCAATATCAAGGCGTATGTATGTATGTATGTATTTAAAAGGAGATAATGTAAGTTTTCTGCTTTGCAAAGGCTTCTCTGCAGCTTTCAATTTTGTGATGGTGTCAGTGGTTGTTTCCGCATCTGTTAAGCTTCTGTTTGAATCTAAATGTCTTTTATGGTTCCTGCAACTTCTACCTGGGGAGCACAGTTAATTAAGAACAATTCAATACTTCTTTTCTATGGCATCTGTGCATTTAGACTCTGGTTTGTTGCTATATTAGCTTGAGTAATTTTCTAGAAAAATCGCTCTCATTTTTAAAAAGGGTTCAATATCTACAAAAGATTTTGCAATATATTTGCAGGAGTATGGCACCCACCCCTAACATCTCTTTCAGCAGAAGCCAATGAAGTGGACTAAAAAGTCTGGCAAACTAGCTACACACACAATTACTCATTTATACCACGCCATTGATGCACATGAAGCTTTCTGGCCTAAAACCAAAAAGGCAGTTCCTGTCATTCAAAGAACCTGCATTCTGCAGTTGGAAAGTGGGGGGAAAGCAGAAGCATGTAAGAGACAAGTACATATACTTTGTTGTGGTTGGAGATAAGCTGTACTTCCTGGAGTGATAATCATACAGAAGGTCCCAGGTTCAATCCCCAGCATTTCCACGTAGGGCTAGGAAACACTGGAGAGCTGCTGCCAGCCAGTGTAAGACAGTATTGAGCTAGATGGACTACTACCGGTAGTGGTCTGACTCAGGAACGTACCAAGAGAGTGGGTGGTTTTCCTAGCCAGGTCTGCCTTGTTCCTTGGGGGTGTGTTTTGCCTTCTCATACTGATCTGTCTGTTTGACTGTGCAGGATGAGTACCCTATATACTCGAGTATAAGCCTAGTTTTTCAGCACATTTTTTGTGCTGAAAAAGCCGCCCTTGGCTTATACTCGAGTGAGGCAGGCAGTGGCTCCTATGGAGTTTTCCCAGGTTTTTTGTGGTAAAATTGGGTGCCTCGGCTTATAGTCGGGTCGGCTTATACTCGAGTATATACGGTAGCTACCATTTGCACAGTGCTTGTTCACACATAACGTCACTGTATCTAAACCATCCACTGCAGCTCCTGCAATGTGCCTTGGCACCCTTTTCAAATCCGACACTGGCAATTTACATCTTCCGACTACAGGAGGAATGGTAGAGCAACATTCCTAGTGCTAAGGGACTATATTTGACTCTGTGAGAAATCAATGGGTGTAGTTGTCTTGCAAGACCTAGCTGCAGACGCCAACCTTGCTCCTGAGGATTTCACAATATGTTGTAAAAGAAAAGAAAAAAAACAGAACGAAGAGAAAGCATTTTGTAAAATTCCATATGGCTGGCCCTATGGGTAGACAGAGTTGGCTGCCATAGTGTGCAGATGATGTAAGGTGTGGAACGATGACAAGATGTTGCGTGATGGAGCTCTGTGGGCTGCATGCACCCCCTAGGATAGCTACCGCCTCCAGGGCACAAATGAGGTTGCTATCCTATAATGGCTATTTGATTAAGATCCAACCGTCAAACTGGTTGGTTCCTGTACGTAGACCAATGGGGGTATTTCCTTTAAGCCAGGCAGCAAGATATATTGGGCTGGCTCTGCAGAGTGAGTTTAAAAGTGAAATTAGAGTAGACTGTGGTAGGACATGGGTAATAGTTCCAGGGGCTAAGAGAACACTGGAGGTAGGAGTAGGAGGCAGTTTTCTTGCTATCTCTTCTTTCCCATACCTCCTGCTTATTATTTGTGTACACTAAAAACACTTACCGTATACACTCGAGTATAAGCCGACCCGAATATAAGCCGAGGCACCCAATTTTACCACAAAAAACCTGGGAAAGCTTCATAGGAGCCACTGCCTGCCTCACTCGAGTATAAGCCGAGGGCGGCTTTTTCAGCACAAAAAACGTGCTGAAAAACTAGGCTTATACTCGAGTATATAGGGTACTAACAAAGTGAAAACATAAAAGTTTCCATACTTGTTTTTCAGGTGCTTCTATTCCAGTTTTCTCCTGCTCATAGCACTAATGAATGAGTGAGCCTTTTAGTCAGTGGCTCCAGTTAGCATCCAGTGTTAATGTCTAACTAAATAATGGCATGAGTTGCAGCTGTGTAACAACTTTGCTATTAGTCAGGGCCAAACCCTCTTGCAGCCAAGTGCGCTGACCATGTTAGGTAGTTGAGAGCAGGCGTTGAAGAGCACTTTGGCTTAATGCTCCACCTACTATTGCATTAGTTAGGCAGAACTACATGCTATGAATGAAACATATTGTTCCCAGTCCTATGCTTACTTTATATCACTGATGTAGAAGAAAGGTACTGTTAAGTATTTGGGAGATAGATAGATAGATAGATAGATAGATAGATAGATAGATAGATAGATACCGGTAGATAGATAGATATAGATGAGAATGAATGAATGAAGACAATGTGTTTCTCTCCCTTGAGCCCAAGAGAGGGTTCAGTCCTTTTTGTTTTCAAAACTCTTTCATAGCAGTGCATAGGTTATTAATCCATAGCTTGTCTGTCCTCACCAACTCTTCCAGACAGCATCTGCTTGAAGTCGCCACACTCCCAACTTCCACCTCCTTTCCCCAATACCATTTATTCTTTGTGAAATACACTTACAATGCGAATGCTGGATTGCTTGACAAACTCTTAAGACACAAAATAATAAGCCTAATTGGAGGCAAAAATGGCTGAGAACCAATGAAGTATAGTGGTTAGAGTGTCAGGCTAGTACTGGAGAGACCTGGGTTCAAATCCCAACTCAGCCATGAAGCTCAAGGTTGAGACCTTTCCTCAGTAAAAATCTTATTTGCATCACAGGATGTTTGTGAGAATAAAATGAAGAGGGGGAAGCAGTCCACCTCCTTGAAGGAAGGGTGGGATAAAAACATGATAGATAATAACGTAAAATGACCTCCATAGGCTTTAGCAGGAACAATGGGCAGGCATAGGAAAGATTAAGCATGCTGGATAAATAAGGTAAGAACAGCCACTGAGGTTTTTCCAGGAACAATGGACAGGCATTGGAAAGATTAAGCATGGCCTTCGCACTCTCTTCTTTAAAAGATTCTAAATTTGTGGGTCGTGTTGATGGAGTCAAGCTTGCCAGATAGCCCTGTCAGTTCAATGGTAGAACTCCCCCAAACCAAATTGAATTATAGTATCCAATTAAGTATTTAGGAGTGTTCTCTATGTAGGCTTCATGAATATCATGTTTGGTTTTTCACCAATGAGCAGCTAACACTCTTGCTTTTATCTCCTTTTTAGAGAGAAATCCAACCAACTGGACAAAAGGAAGAAGCTTTATTGGTCATAAGGTCAATGCAAGCAACACCTCTAAAGATGCATACACTGTGGATGCTTTTGCAGCCAAAATCCTCACTGGCAAATTGACTACAGTCTTCCTTCCCACGATCTACATTCTAGTGTTCATCATTGGCTTGCCAAGCAATGCTATGGCTCTGTGGGTCTTCTTCTTGAGAACGAAAAAGCGGCACCCAGCGGTGGTCTATATGGCTAACCTGGCAATGGCAGATCTCCTCTTCGTTATCTGGTTCCCTCTGAAGATTGCATACCATATTAATGGCAATAACTGGATCTATGGCGAAGGCTTGTGCAAAGTACTCGTTGGGTTCTTCTATGGAAACATGTACTGCTCTATCCTTTTTATGACATGCCTCAGTGTACAAAGGTATTGGGTGATTGTGAACCCCATATTGCATTCAAGAAAGAAGTCGGAAATTTCTGTGGGGATTTCAGCTGCAATATGGATACTCATCCTCCTTGGCACCATTCCATTGTATCTTGTTGACCAAACTGTTTATGTTTCTAACCTCAACATCACCACTTGTCATGATGTCCTGCCTCATGCAGTGTTGGCTAAAGACATGTACAACTACTTCCTTTCTCTAGCAATTGGAGTTTTCTTATTCCCCGCTGTTCTCACAACTGTTTCCTACGTCCTCATGATAAAGACTCTGAACGCTTCCATTACAGATGAGAACATTGGGAAGAAACGGAAAAGAGCCATCAAGTTCATCATTACTGTTCTTTCCATGTACTTGATCTGTTTTTTGCCCAGTAATGTTCTGCTCGTGGTACACTACGCCCAGATCACAACCCACAACACCAGTAATGTATATGCCTTGTACATTGTAGCATTGTGCCTTTCTTCCCTAAACAGCTGCATCGATCCATTTGTCTATTACTTCATTTCAAAGGACTTTAGGGACAACCTTAAAAACGCACTCCTCTGTCGAAGCGTGCGCACTACAAGGAGGATGCAAGTCTCTCTCTCGTCAAACAGATACCCAAGGAAGTCCCCCTCTTATTCCTCTGGTTCACAGACTACGAGGTCAACCTACTAAATTTATATTTGGATGGAAGTTTGGTCTCCTGTTGGCAATGAAAAACTGGACAGTGTTTGCCTTACAGAACTTCCTAAGAACTTCCAAACTGCTGTATCCTTCCATCTTTCCTGTGGGATGGAAAAACCAAAAGCAGCTGGCCTGATACTTGCGCTAAACAAATCATCAGGCTTCTGCTTCTGTAGACAAGTTAGTTGGTTTTAAAGGGAACCTTCAGTGTAAATGCTGATAGCCACTGCTAGTTCCCAGGTTTATTGTTATGGTCTTATGTAATCACTAATCTTCAGTAATAATTAAAAGGTTTGCGTTTTGAGGGTCACAGTCCTTCATGAGATAAGTCTTACAACACACATGTAGCAGTTTGTAGACAGATGATTCAGTTATATGTTTGCCAAACCTATCTGTTGCCAATCTCTCTCAAGGCCCTATTGTATTACTGATGTCCAAGTTAGTATTGTTTGCACTGAGAGATATATATAGATATATATCTAAGGTTTTTTTATATATATAATTTATAGACAACTCTTTATATTTTAAATATGCTGTGAATATGCAATGAGACCAATAATGTAGTCTCAATGTAGCATGCAATTATGTGCTTTTTTCAGAAATGTACTTTGCAGTAATTTTGTTTCCAATATTTTAAACTTTTTATAAAGTGGTACTTTTAATAAACTCTGATTTTTGTCTATTATGTTTAAGGTATTAATATTGTCTCAAACAGCATTAAAGCAGGGGTGGGGAACCTCATACCATGGAGCCCAAATGTGGCCCTCCAGACCTCTCTGGACTCTTCCCAAGCTGCACCCCTGCAACTTGCTCTGCCCGTGAACTGAGCCAAGGTAGAATGCCTTGTGATATTTGTATGCTCTGCTCACAGGTAACAAACTGACCAATGACCTTTTTGTTCAGCAAGTTCTTAAATGTGGATTATATGAGGGGCTATGGGATCCAGTTTGAAAAATAAATTTGCAGATTTTAAAAAGGAATTATTGGCCACATTTGCATATAATGCTAAGCCAAATGGACTGCCTTCTGCAAAGGTGATTGCAGCCACTTTGTTCCTCCCTGGTCCTTTTAGCTCTGCATAATGCAGCAGCTAAGCTCTGCCTGTTATAAAAGCCAGGAATTGTGCTTAAGTTCTTTTTTTCTAACCATGATCTGTAGCCAAGGTTTTTCCTCGGGTACAGATCATGGTTAAGGAGGACTGCAGTGACTAGTATGCGTGACACACACTAAGCCAAACCTGAGCTAAAAGAATTTGTCAGGAACAAAGCGAGTGTGAGCTTTGCATGAACTAATATGTTTGCACAGTCCTGCTAAGCCATAGTTTGGTTCAATGAGGCCCTTCTTCAGGTGTCTGCTCCATGAGAGGTCCAAAAGGTGACAACACAAAAAAGGGCCTTTTCTGCAGTGGCTCCCATTTGTGGAATGCTCTCCCCAGGGAGGTTCGACTGGCAGCTTCGTTATACACCTTTAGGCGCCAGGCGAAAACATTCCTTGAACCAGGCCTTTAGCTGATTAACATCAATACCCTTTTAAATGGGTTTGTGGGAGGGGGGTTATTAGTTTGTTTTTGATCTTATTATGTATTTTGTGTTTTTTATCTTGCATTTTTATGTTGTGAACCTCCCTGAGATCTATGGATGAAGGGCTGTATACAATTTTTTTAAATAAACAAAGTGTTCTGCAAACTGGGCCCACTGTATGTCTGAGCCATGGAACAAGAATTTGGTTGGTGCTGTGTTTTGCTTGCTTCTGCTAATAATTACAATCCCTAACTTTTCCCTTAACTCCCAAAGTATGCCACAATAAACGAAAGGCTCTTGTAGACCATTTTACTTAGGAAGCTTCCTGTTTTAACTGCCAGTGTTCTGATTTTGTCTCCTCTGAGTCAGCTGCTGCGGAAGACTGGCCAATGTCGCCGTGTTTCTGACTCAAAAGTAACTGAATCATCAAAAGGTCACTAGAAAGACCCACCCTCACAGGTGGCTGCTGGCTTCATTTTGGCATGACCAGCTACTACTGGGCTGTTCTCCTAGAAGAGAATCATGCTCTGAATGATGATGATTCATGAAGAAATACTGGAAGGAGTGGGTTCCTCCAGTTGTTCTAACTTTCTTAATAGCTGGGGTACAAGAATGAGTCGTGCTTCCAACTTCAGTGCAGGGTCAAAATGTACCTTTAGCAGTTCAGAAAACACTATAAAAAAGAGTTGCATAAATTGCTGTGTGTCATCACACCCTGAATGGAAAAATTAATAGCTCTGGTGTATCATCGAAATAAAGGACCATCTGGCCCAGCATTTTCTTTCCCCTAGCAAGCCCACCCACACATCTCCAGAAAGCCCGCAAGTGGGGCATGAAGACAATAGCCCTCTTCTATTCTGGTTGCTGCTACCAGCAGTTGGCCCTCAGAGCATATAGCTACCATGATTTGCAGCCACTTGTCCTCCATGATTTTTTTTTTTAATGAACCTGAGTCCTCCTGTGTTATAATGTATGCTCAACCGCTGACCTATGGACGTGCCAATTTAGTGGGCTGAAATATAAAGTCGGAAGTGACTTTGGGGGTACACCAGTTGAAGCCTTTGCTCAGTGCAGGACCTGCAATGCCAGATGCAACTGCAGCTTCCCTTATAGATTATGGTCCAACCTCTCCTGAAATGACTCCAGTGAAGGAGAGCCCACCATCTCGCTGTGTAGTCAGTTCCACTCCTAGGCCACATTCAAATCATGCATTTGAAGCACTATTGATACCACTTTGAACAGTCATGATCCGCCCCCTCCACAAAAAAGAGAAAAGAATTCTGGGAGCTGTATTTTGTTAAGGGTTCTGAGAGTTCTTGGGACACTCCTGTTCCTTTCACAGAGCTACAGTTCCTTGAGTTCCCTGTGAAGAGGTAGGGAGTGATAAACCACTCTGGGAACTATAGCTGTGGGAGGGGAATAAAGGTTGCCTGACAACTCTTAGCACCTTTAACAAACTACATCTATATAAGGAAGGGCTAATTGGAGTTTCTGGTATGCCAGCCTGAATGAGTGCTCTGGTCTACTGTATGTAGACTGTATGTAGAAATAAATTGGACTCTGGCACTTGAAGTGAGCCACTGCAAAGTTCATGATCCTGGGAGTTCAGGTAATACCTGATAAGTGTATATCATTTTCATTCCATAATCTCATGTTTTTGGATCAAGGAAGTGCTCTTGTGTGTCCTAATCGTGTTATGTAAGGAATAACAAAGCGCTCAGGGAGTTGCCTTCCCAGAGGAAGCAAAGGGAGGAATCTGAAATACACAAAGCAAGCAGGTACTGTATTCATACCTAATCAAGCCAAGAATGTTGCAGAACAAGATTATTACTGTTTCTTGTTCCAGGTTCCATGCCCTTAGGGTTAATATACCCAGTCTACAGGACCATGCTTTGTGTGAATAATAAACTTGATTATGATAATTATGATGGTGATAATACATTTCTTGGACCTGCCCAGGGTGACTAGCAACCATCAGAAAAATGCAACCTGATGACCAAAATATTCCTGATGCAGCACATATAGAAGGCATTAAGGTGTCACTCCCTGTGGATGTTAGTTGCCCAAGTCTCACTTCCATAAAGCAGCATGCTCAACACACAAGCCTGGTAGACGTTAATCTTGGTGTTGGACATTAGCATCACATTCTCCCATACCCTTTTGGAGAGGCCAGCCATTGGCGTTCCTGCTTTGTCAATATGGTTGTCCAGCTCAATATCACTGGAAAGGTTGCTGTTTATGGTGGAGCTCAGGGAGACAAGATAAAAACATTATTCATTCTTTTGATTTTTTTTTTAATAAGTTCAATATGCTGAAGAAAATCACTGAAAGATATGGGGCAGACAGGGCTGGTCCAAGGCATTTTAACAACAAAATTGCCAAAAAACAAAAGAAAAGAAAACCTGCTAGGGAAGAAGGGCTGAGTGAAATTCTACATCAGGAACAAGGGGAAAATAAATATGTATAATGTTTTATTATGTTTTTATATATGTTGTAAGTTTCCCAGAGTGGCTGGGGCAACCGAGTCAGACGGGTGGGGTACAAATAATAAAAATAATAATTATTTATCTATATCTAGAAACGCCCTAGGCATTTCCTTCACCTTGCCTCATGGGTGGGCCAGCCCTGGGGAGAAGACTCAGGAGAACTAGAAATGAGCGGCAGCAGGAGCAAAAAGGAAATGAAGCAGGGGTGTGTGAGTACTCCATAATCCCAAAACCATGATATGCCAAATGCGCAGCACAAGGGACAGTGAAATGTAGTTGTTTTAGGGAAAAAATTCAGGCCACTTTCAGCTATGCCAAAAGCAGGTTTTAACTCCAGGGAAACACATGTATCGCCTAGACAGAAAAAATAATATGTGGTTCACAGCTCCAAAATGCAGGAACAAATTACTAGCCAAATTTTGAGATGGTGCAGGTACCGGTAAGACCTCATACATTAGAATACTGTAGATATAGTGTATTCTATATGTCATAAGAGCTCCCTCTTCTGGTTATAGCTCATATTAAAGGTCCTTTATAAAAGGTCTTTCGATACTTAGCTAATTTAAAGATTTAGGCAAATATATTTCTTAGATTTAAATATTGCTTCTTAGTTCTCAATATATGATGATTCTCACTACACCTGAGGTATGAGCTTGTGTCCTTGGGATCCCTTTCACCCATCCCTCTTTGTTGAGATGTGAGCTGTGACTTGTTCACAGCTGCGTTGTGCCCTTTGCTGGCGCCCAAGGCTCACGCACACGCATGCACCAGGCAGGACCAGAGGATGAGCTTGAAGGCTGAACAAAACCCACTGCACCAGCCCAACCCTCCCTGCCACAGGCACAGAGCACGGACGGTTCACGGGGCTGCACTTTCCCACCTGCCTGCCTGCCCACGAAGCGGGGGAGCCTGGTCAGCCGGCCGACAGATGCAACCCTTGGCGGATGCATCCCCCCAATGCTGGCTGGGCACAGGGGCGTAGCAAGGGGGCGGGGGGGCCGCCCTGGGCAGCGCCCTGCTGGGGGTGACACTTTGGGTGGTGGCACCGCGCTGTGCGCGTGCGTCATGACATCATGATGCACACACACGCCGCGCCCCCCCGCCCCCGGGGGTGCCTCTTGGCTTCCCGCCCCGGGCAGCCAAGGAGCTAGAAACGCCCCTGGCTGGGCAGCCATTCAGCGAGGGGGCTAGGGGTGCAGCAGCAAGGCCAGGCTGGGCTCCAGGACCCAGAGACCCCCAGTGGCAGGCAGGATGGGGATCCCTGTGTGAGGCACCTGGCTCGCGCCAGCTCAAAATCATGCACCTGGGGCCACGGCCCTCCCCATGCTATGCCACTGCTTGTTCAGCCCTTAGCTAGAACTCCTGCTTATCTCCTCCTCCTCCTCCTCCTTTCCTTTCAAAGGAATTCTGCTTGCTGGGTTCTGACCAGCTCTTGCTTCTCACTGACTCCTGACTTCTGGCCTAGGCAGAGTAGACTACAACTCCAATCACCATTGGCCATGATAGCTGGGGTTGGCTGGAGGACATCTGGAGGGCACCATAACAGATAAGAACATCCTGCTCTCACATCCGGCTCTCTGGTTTTACGTGGTATTTTTGTTTGACTAATACTGTTTGTTTTATATTGTACACGGCTTGGAGATTTTTAAACTATTAAGCAGCTTATCAATGTTTTTGAATGAATGAATAAATAAATCACATTTCGGGCTGGTATAAGCATAAAACAGAGATAAGGAACCTGCAACCAACCAGATGTCATTGGTCTGCAACTCCCAACATCCTTTACTATTGGCCAGGCTGGCTGAGCCTGATGGGAGTTGGAGTACCATGGTCTCTGGAGGGCCACAGGCCTAAAACAAATTCAAAACAAACCAATATAATACATTTTGCTTGTGTCCCTTAACTAGATCCACGAACCTTCACTTTCAAATGTCAAAAGTTTCCACTGCTTGAGGCACAGTTTGACTACCTATGGTCAAACTTGAACTTGAATCAAAATCTCCTTTAAAAGTGCTAAAATACAACCGGACAGAAAGCAAGGCCAAAACCTATAACAGCATGTTTCCTAGGAACTTATTTTGTTGCTGATCCGTACCTGGCTTCCTGCTGTTGCTGCTTCTCTTCATTTGCAACTGGGGCAGGCCCTACCATTAAAGTGAGGCAGCTGCCTCAGATGGCACAGGAGTGGAGAGTGGCAACAAGGCTTCCTGTATTGATTGATTTATTCATTTATTTATTAAATTATATCCCACCTGTGAGGATCTGCCAGGCAGAGGTATACGTACCTAGGGTCCCTTGTGCCCTTGGCAAGGAGTTCTGCTGAGGCACTCAGAGGAGCCTGTGCACTTCACTCAGTCAACTAGAGCAGTGGAGGAACAGCCTGGGGGGGCGAAGGGGCAGGCTTCTAGCCCTCCAAGCCAGAGTGGAGAGGCACAATTTTTGCACCTGCTGCACCTGTGCTTGTGTAAGGACCAACCTGGCAAACACCTAGGTACACATCTGCTGCCAGGGATGGCCACAGGTAACCAAGGTAGCTCTTACCCACTCCTCCAAACTGGATATTGAGTTGGGAGGTGTGTGCATGTGGCCCCACTGAGTACCACAAACATGAGGTTCTTTGGGAGTGTTTTATTTCTAGAGGTGATCAAGGTTATTCTGCTAGCTGTCCCAAATAAGTTGCCGGGATCAGAGGTGCACAAAGCTTAACTATTATTTCCCATGATATTTTTTGTTGATTTTGCTATCCTCGCAGCTTAGAGGACTTAGCTAGTTGTTTAAGGGTTTTTTAGGTAGGTAGATTCCACTTCTATGTGTTTGCTTCTCTAGCAAGATAGCACAGAAAGCACTTAACTGTGCCAGTTAAATCTAAAGTAATCAGCATATAACTCCATTTCAGCACACAAGGGGGAGCCACACTCCAAATAAAATTTCGACTTACAATGCACACAAAAAATTCACCAACAAATATATCTGAACCCTGTAATAGAAGTGTGCATTGGCTCTTCAGTGATCCAGGTAAGGTCCTCCTGCTTCCTAGTCAGATTGCCCCGTTCACAAGGCATCTCAAGATGTTTCAAAACCTGCTAGTTCCACCGACTCCCAAGAAATGAAACCAGGCTTACTGGGGAAATGCTCAGAGCCAAAAATCTGTGGCAGGGGGCAGAACCCCAACAACAAGCACCCTTGGGTAACAGGGCCATTGCTGAGGGGTGACATTCCCCATTACAGTGGTACCTCTAGTTACGAACTTAATTCTTTCCACAGGTCCGTTCTTAACCTGAAACTGTTCTTAACTAGAGGCGTGCTTTCGCTAATGGGGCTTCTTGCTGCCGCTGCGCAGCCGGCACACGATTTCCGTTCTCATCCTGGGGCAAAGTTCTCAACTCGAGGTAACTCTTCCAGGTTAGAGGAGTTTGTAACCTGAAGCGTTTGTAACCTGAGGCATTTGTAACTCGAGGTACCACTGTATTTCCTCGGGGCCCATGCTCTTTTTTCCACCTCCACCCATCTCCTCAATGCAAACATCTCGCTTTGTGTGAAGCAACCCTAGACATGCCCAAAAACGTAGCACAGGTAGATCTTACACCTTCCAGAGCAACCTCATCACCTCCTTAGGGAGGACGACTTCATGTTTTCTGAATCATAGCCCTAAGTGCCAATTAGTAGAAATACAATTTGCTGTATTTACTTCTTAGTAGGGATTGAGAAGAAATTCGATTCAGATCACATGTAAAAGTTGAATCTATCAACTTTTTGCATTTTTCAAAGCAATATGAGAACTGACACACAGCCATCTTTTGAAATTTTGTGATGCAGTTCTCCAACTAAATAAAGTTTACAAAAATGCACATATTATGTAAAAGTGTGCATAAATATGAATATTTTCTTGAAGATGACATATAAAAAGGCATTATGTTAAGAAAAATTACTTGCAAAAATGTGTACATACAAAAAAATGTGTTTGTTAGTTATTTTGTGAGGATTAGAAAAGTTATTTTCTGAGGATTAGAAAAAAATCAAATTGCTGTAGAAATGTGAAGAGCCAAATTTTAGATTGGAAAAAATTAGAAATTGGGAAATCAAAATTGATAGACCCTTCCGCTCCTACTTCTAGTGAAGCAGTAAGTTGCAAACAGCGTATTTAGTGGAGTGATTGCTTTTGCTACGGGTACAGTGTTTTCTAAGTGAATTTTCCTGCCATTCTTTCATGAAGAGGGCTATCTTTTAGTGGCACCACCTGTGCTCTGAACGCCTTTGCATCTTCAGTACTCTTTTGAGTTTTAAAATTAAATGCTGACGGATCGGTTTTAACTTCTGAAGCGTGACAATCCAGTCTCACACTGGATTGAACTTAGATCAATACCTTATGAAATCAGAGGCAGCCTTCCTTCACCTGGTGTCCTCCAAATGTTGGACAAACTCCCTTTGTCCTCAGTTTGGATTGGCTGTGCTGGTTCACTGGGTCTGATGGGAACTGTAGTCCAAAACACCCAAAGGGTACCAGGGGGAGGTTAGTGTAATGATTAGTATGTTGGAGTAGCACTGGGAGGAGACTGAGGTTCAAACCCACACTCAGTCATAAAGCTCACTGAATGATCTTGGACCAATCCCTATTTCTCAGCCTTCATTACCTCACAGGGTCATTGTAAGGATGAAAGGGGGGAATAGGGGGTAGGAAATGTATACTTCCCTTAGCTCCTTAGGGGAAGGATGGGATATAAATGAAATAAATCATAAGGCAAAGCACTGCATCTTCTTGTTCTGTATTTGTGGTATTCCCAGTGGTTGGCTTCCTAGCAACTAATTGGATTTCCATCCTCGTTGTTTTAATGAAGTTGCCGCTTTTATACTCCTAGCTCCTTATTGAATGCTCAGGGAAGCCAACCAGCCTCAAGAAAGCCACCTGGGGAAAGATACCTACACCTGTTGACGCATAACAAGCAGTCACAAATAAAGTGAAACCCAGGAAGGGGGGGGCATTTTGTCATTGGTGATTTCCCTCTAGAAACCCCAGGGGAATTTGGTAAGCTAGGGTGGAACCCTCAGAATAGAGTTGACTACAGTCTGTACCTGCTGGAGACAATACTTTATTTGGGACCGCTTCAGAACAGGTAGGAAGAAATGCTTAAATTTTGCCTTGTTAGATGTATTTTGCTTCTTTGCCCTTTCAGGAAAACGTGTGGCCGCTTAGAGATGACTGCACACCCAATGAGCTCAATACATTAGATTTTCTTCCTGGATTCATCTGTAAAAGTGCTCTCCTAAATTAGTGTCGTAAACAAGTTTGTGCAGCTGGTCAGATGACAAATATTTAGCACCACAGAAACTCCGAATCCTGTATATTGACTTTCTGGGCAACTGTGTTTATCTCTGTGCATATAACAGAAATGCTTACATTTTAAATGGTTCATGCAAGGTTGCCATAAGTCTTCCCTTTATCTCCCTTTGTAGTATGCCAACACTGCTGGAAGGTGCGATGGACACCTTAATCAAGGTCTTTCACCATTACTCAGCAAAAGAGGGGGACAAATATAAACTCAATAAAGGAGAACTCAAGCAGCTCCTCACCAGCGAACTTACTGACTTCCTTTCGGTAAGACAGAGTCATGGTTAAATCTTTTTTTCACTGACTGCTTGCTGGACATGGGGAGGGGGGGGGATAGCTACTGGAGGATCCTTGACAAGTATTTCATATGCCATTTGTTCACCCAGACATGCAATTAAGTCTTTTCTGCAACAGCAGCTGTACTGTGTGCAAAAATAGTTGCTATATTTTTCCACATTCAAGGAAATGTGCTTTGGTGACCAAGTACTTAGGACCCTTGATTATGTTATTATTAGAAAGCTTCATCCAAATAGTCAGCTATAATGTTAAGTTTCGATATGGATGTGAAAGTCTTGGGTTCAAATCCCAGTTAACTTATGAAAGTTGCTGGCTGGCTGTGGGAAAATCTCATGCCATTGCTCAGCTGAATATCTTGTCTAGGCACTGCATCCAATATGGTAGGTCTCAGTTTGCGTGTTGTGAGCTTCCCTGCCCCCACTGACATGGATCAGTGTTGGACAAACTTGGTACATGATGGCCTCAGTTTATATGGTATAGACAGGTAACGGGATGGGAAAGGTAGGAGATGCACAGTAGTCATGGTGACCCCCATAGCAAATGTAATATCTAAATGAACGGGGAGCTGATTTTATTCATTTACTGGGGGAGAGGTGGTGTTCCTTTTCAAAGTAGAAAGACTGTGTTCCACAAAACACAGCTTCAGTATTGAATTAACGACACAAGTGCACACACTCAATTGTTCTTAGCGATTAAAGCAAAACTAATTCTCAGCTGTTACGTTTTTGCTTAAGATATTTCAAGTGCCATGTTATTTAGAACAAACTACCTATCTAGTCTAAGAATCCGGAAGGCTCACAATAAACACAGAAAAGTACTGCAGAAGTGAATCATCTGATTTGTTTTATTTATTTATTTTCTTTTTCTTTCTTTTTCTTTACTGGCTAGTCTTCGGCTGCAGCTCTCATAGCAGCTTAGAACAAAACCACAAAAATGCAATATAGAAAAGAATCCAGCACATCATACAAATTAGAGCAGAAAGCTCAAATGTCCTCTTTGACGTACAGAACAACTCCTCTGCTGCATCCTGCCCTTCCTATAGAGTTTGTATCCAAAGATAACCTCGTCCCACTGGCTTTCTCCTCTTTTACCAGGATTTCTGTTATGCCCACAATAGCTATACTCTTCTTTAAATCCAGGCATTCCAGTTCAGCCATCTTGGCCAGTGTATTAATTGTACTACATTGTTCAGAGGCAGTAAACCTCTGGTGTCAGAAAACTGCAAACAGCAAGAGGTGGCTGTACCTTATTCACTAGGCTAAAGCTGGGACAGAAGGAAGGTGGGTTGGGGTTGTGAGATAGAGTTTCTATTTTCTTCAATGGCAGCGATAGGTTCTCTTTGGGAATGGTTTTAATGTGGTCAGTTAGCTGTATGTGACTCATACCATGTACAATGTACAAATAGGTATGGGAAAACTGGTAGGTGAGGTTTGTTTTTGTTTTTACTTACTTTCCTTTCTCTTGGTTCCTTCTTAGACTGCATATACACCACATATTTAAAGCACATTTCACATGCATTACCCTCCACCAAAGAATCCTGGGAACTGTAGTTGAATTGTGATTGGAATTGTATCTCTGTGAAGGCAGATTAGCGCCCGGGGCTTTGAGGGGGACATGTGCTTTTGTGTACACAGTCTTACTCACTCTGTCAGCCTCATAGGCTCTCTCTGCACCATCTGTGTAGTTGAATCATAGCCACAGGGTGCTATCCCCAACTGCCTCAAGGCAACCTCACCCCTGCCTCTTCCAGTCCTTTCCCTCTTCCCTTGAGACCTATTCAGCTGCAGCCATGTCAAGCATAACATTATTTGCCCCATTCCTTGGTATGTAATGCAATGATTGAGAAGCATGCAAATAGGTCTGATATGAGGGTGGGAATTAGTGTAATGCAGGCATAGGCAAACTCGGCCCTCCAAATGTTTTGGGACTACAACTCCCATCATCCCTGGCCACTGGTCCTGTTAGCTAGGGATGGTGGGAGTTGTAGTCCCAAAACATCTGGCGGGCCGAGTTTGCCTATGCCTGGTGTAATGGCTGCCAATGTCTCAAAGGTACTGATGCCTCCCCAGAGCAAAGTAATAATATTCCCTTAGGCAAATTATTAGAAAGAAGAGGCATTTAGGGTATTTTGATTGTGTCTGTAAGCCTCTTTGAACCATTTCCACGAGTCAAATGACTAATAAGTGATAATACCTATGCGAAAGTTTACAGCAGGGGTGTGCAACCATTTGGGAGCTGCATACCATTGTGGGAAAAGGCATGAAGTAGGCAGATCAATGGATGTGACTTACCTTTGTAAAGTAGGCTACATATCACAGTTAAAGGATGAGATTCCAGCCTGGCAAAAGCACTCAAGGAGAGAGAGCAGATCAGGACAGGTGAGCTGTGCTGCTGGGGAGAACCCCAATAATTAGATGGAGAGCTCTGATGGTTACTCACCCCTGGCTTTAAAGATATCTCAATGACAACTTGCTATCTTCTCCTCCACCTTTCTGGTGGTATTGCTGTTGACCATGCTAGTAAGGTGGGCAGATGGGCAGAAAGATAGAATATGTAGATCAGAGTATGTAGATCAAAGTGTATGCAGATGAACTTTGGTCTATGTCTAGAAATGTTCCTGCTCTTTAAGTGCTTCTTCGGGCCTGAAGCCACATGCAGTTTTATTCATAGGTTGATTGGAAACTCCTGTGGACTCTAAATATAGCTTCCTATCTACCCTGAGCAGAGAGGTGGCTGAGAAGAGCTCTCGCTACAGGACACATTATCAGTCCTGATGTGATTTGTGCTCCTCTATTTTGTTCCTAATTTATAATGCCGCTGAAGTTCTTGTGTTAAAAAAAGAAAGATCTGATATATAAGTGGCATCCTGTAGTCTATTAATCCTAAGAAACCTCATAGTCTTAAAAATTGGCAGCTCTGCAAAAAGGGGAAGAAATAAAAAAAGGAACCTGTCATCAATTTTCTTGGATTGGATTCTCTCTGTCCTGCATTCCATCTTAATAAAATATCTCCGTTTGTAGCGACCCAGTCCCCAGAGTAATCAGCCAGCACTAACTAGATGTGCTTCAGACTTTTGAAGATTAGGCAGAAATAGTGGATTATATCTGGTTGAGTTCACGTGTTAGCTTCCAGTACTTCTAATTTAGTCCTGGTTTGTAGAGCATTTTTCACACATTAGGATTAAAGCAGCTTTTGCCTCTGTCGGGTTTGTAATGAAGATTTTTAAAAACTGTAGGAGCCACAATGCTAATTCACGTTGCAAATTCGTCTTCTACACAAACAACCATTATCATTAGCATGTAAGAAGCTGAAAACCTCACATGTGAAAATGCCCTTGAAATAATTTCACTAGTACACAGAAGTTCATATAAATCTAGAATGCAAGATACATAGGGTTGCAGAGCGGTTTAGATTAATTGGGATACAGATATTAGAAATTACTACAATATTTTGAGTTTGGGGAACTGACTAACAAAACCCGGGTTGCAATCTTGCAATCAGGTTGCCACTTGCCTTGGGAGTAAGCTTCATTGAACTCTATGGGATTTAGTTCTGAGTATACATATATAGGATTACTATCTTCAAAGATCAATTCCCTCTTCTCCCTCTTACATGAGAGAACACCTCCCTGTGCTCTTTACTTGCAACATGTGTGTGCGGTCCCTAAAAACAAGATCCTTTCTTCTTTGGGGGTATAGCTTTATTTATATTCAGATATAACCAGTTTGTTGTCTAAAATTCAGATATTTGGGGCTTCCGGTTCCGGCGCCGGAGGGAGAAGTCGGGGGGAACATCGCTCTGATGTTCCCTGTCCGAAAAAGGGGTGAAAGGGGTGTCTGGGACAGCGCCCCAGCCCCCAAAACTCCCGGGAAGGGCGTCCCGGGACCGGTTGGTCTGGCAGTGGCTCGTTAACGGCTCTCCTGCTCCCGAGGAGACCCTAATAAGGGTCTCCGGGAAGCGGGCGGGGGGAGCCGGAGCCCATCGGATCTGATGACATCTATCCCCCTGACGGGCGCAGCTGCCGTGACTTCTCCTGTTCGTGCGCTGGGATTCCTCAATAAATTAGTGATTTGGACTCGGAGATCGTGAGTAAATTGAACGTTTTGGACCAATTTGAGAGCAAAGTATAGGGCTTAAAATGGAGGCCAGCCCTATCGTTGTTGAAGATTTAGAGACGGGAAATGGCAGCCGAGGCAAAAGTGAAAGTGGCGTTTGATCAAAGTTTAGTCTCAGCGCAACCAGCCCCTCTCTTCCCTCATGCCGGAGGAATCTGGCGAAGATCGCTATTTTGTAACTACAACTGTCGCAGTGAAGTAAACAACTGAAAGATTGTATCTTTATTTGACAAAATGACAGGCATTTCAAAGGCAGAGCTACAAGTTAACCTATTTCTACAAAGATTGCAAGAATTTAGTGATGCCTTTGATGCTGCCTCGGAAAGACTGGAGAGACGTTTGGACCAACTCATACCGGATGAACTGTTGCCAGAAGGTTTTCACGCTGATGTGTGTGAGAACCAGAATGAGGATTTAGTTATGGAACACAGTTTTCGCACCCAGCCGCGCATCAGTAACGGGTCTTCTGGAAGCAGGACTGTTTATAGGAAGACAAGGAAAAATAAGAATCTTAAGAGAAGGAATGCCAGCAAGAAAAAGAAAGAACTTAAGAGATGGAATGTCAGCAAGAATGTCAGCAAGAAAAAGAGCTCGCAACAAGCACAGCAAGTAAATATGGCTTTCCTGGATTGTGACGCAGGACGAAGGCGAAGGAAGAAAAGAAGATTGCAGCAAATCACTTGGAAAGAAGCTCTGATGGACTACATGAACTGGACATTGGTGAAACAGCGAGTGGGTGTGGGTTGAGATGTTGTTATTGTTTTTTTGGACTGATTTAATGGTTTGGAGACAAAAGTATGTGCTTTAATTTCTGGTATGAAAGGAAAAATGGACACCAGATTCTGGGGTGTGGGGGGAGGGGGGGAAATTAAGTTTAAAAATTAGGATGTAAGGCCAAGGGTAAAACCAAGGTTTGTAAGGAGGATTAAGAGAAAGTTATAATCTAAGGTATTTTGAAGTTAAGAGGAAATTGTAAAGAAGCAGATATATTCAAGTTAAGTTAAAAAATAGATGATAAATGTATTAAGACCAAGATAAGAACCCGTGAGCCAAGTATTATTTAAGAATTCAGCAGGGAGGGGCTGTGGAAGTCATTTGATAATAGTTAGAAATGTAGAGGCCTGGTCTGGAAGGAGATCAGGCCCAAGCAAAGTGAGGGTTGTGTTTAGATGGTTAAATGATCATTGTTTTTTAAAAAATACCTCCGTGAGAGGGAGGGAAGGTATGTACTGCTTCCTAAGGTGGGAGATGGGAGGCAAAGGAAACTTAACCGGACTGTTATGTGCTTGTAAAATTTGGAAAATTAAATAAATATAAATTTAAAAAAAAAAAAAAAAAAAAAAATAAAATTCAGATATTTGATCTACTAAGACAATACAATTGGATGATGGCCCTAGTGGGAAAACATTGACATTTAGCTTATTAATAAAGTAAACCATCTAAGCTATTAGAAATAAATATTATGTTGTTCAAAGTTGAGGCACCTCTGTCTTAAGACAAATACCTGCTGCAGACACTGGTAAATATCACAGTACATATAAGAAATTCCCTGAGGGTTAAGGACAGTGTATGTACATGCCCTCAAGGAAATAAAAAGAAATCTCTAATGTAATTTAAAGTACATCTCAGAAGATTCTCTAACCAATATTGAAATGTACATATCTATCTATCATCTATCTATCTATCTATTTTTGCCTTTATAGTGTCAAAAGGATCCCCAGTTGGTTGATAAGATTATGCAAGATCTTGATAGCAATAAAGACAATGAAGTGGATTTTAACGAATTTGTGGTTTTGGTTGCTGCCTTGACCGTTGCATGCAACGATTTCTTTGAAGAGCAAATGAGGAAAAGGGGAGAATAGAAATGGTAGGTGAAGCATGTTTAATTATCACTGTAGCACTTTTCTTGTCTAATGGTTGAGCTCATTGAACCTGGATATTATGGATAACTAATGAAGTTATCATGGTGACATTTCAGCTTTCCTCTCACTTCCTTGTGTAGAATGTCCATCCAAATGTAACTTGCCAACATGAAAAATGAGAGAAAGGAAGACAATACCTTAATGTGGATAATTTCTTTTTCCTAAGGATGATGTCATTGCTAAATACCTGCTACATCTCTGTTTGCATTGACAGGTTGCAGTCGCCTTTCGGAGACAGGATGAGAAACAGCAACTTCAACAGAACCAATATTTCACTTTTTGTTTTGTGTTTGGCTTTCCCTTTCCAGCAATACAAGGTTTCCTGTCAACACTCCCGCTTCTGTTTTTATACCAGTGCACAATGAGCAGTTCATCCATAGGCAAGATGTGTTCCGAAACCCAGCCATTTACTTTCAGCAAGTCTCTTCGCATGAACCCACCCAGACCCTGAGATCATCATCTGAGGCCCTTCTTCATGTACCTCCTCCATGAGAGGTCTGGAGGGTGGCAACAGAAGAATGGGCCTTTTCAGCAGTGCCCCCCCCCATTTATGGATTGCTCTCCCCGAGGAGTTTTCTGCTGGCGCCTTCATTATACACTTTCAGGTGCCAGGTGAAAAGGTTCCTCTTTAACCAGCCCTTTGACTGATTAACATCCTTTTACCCTTTTAAATGTGTTTGGAGTGGAGGGGTTTATTGGTTTGTTTAGTTCTTGCTCTTGTTTTTATTATGCATTTTTGTGTTTCTTTATCTTGTATTTTTATGTTGTGAACCACCCTGAGATCTATGGTTCGGTATACACATATAATAAATAATAAATAATATTTAATAAATAATAGTAAATATGACTGCTGTATGTATTGGACCTTTAGATCTGACATATTAGGTGCTGTGTTGTAGTTCACCCCTTGAACCAGTTCAATTCTATTGAGTCCTTTTGAGTAGTGCTGGAACAGAGCCATATAATAGCTGCTTAGCAGTTTAGTGTGCAGAACCTGACGTGACAGTGATTTCTACCTTAAGGTTAACCACACCATTACCGCCTTTCTCTGGATTTCTCTGCAGATGGTGAGAGGTAGATATACTGGAACTAACTGTATGGCTATGGGCCACAGCCACACACGCATGGTATAGGCATTTATAGCAAGGTTTTTCAGAGCTCCTTGTCACTTGACTCCACCCATAAGGCAGAGTTTCAAGCGTATGAGTGAACGACATCTTTTCCATTGCTCTATAAGCTGCTAGTCTAAGTGAAAGGCTGTAGGAAGAGTACAGGTGCTGACCAGTTCTTTCCTGGTGAGAAGAATATTTAGCTAAAAACAACAGCTTGGGGAGAGAGGAAAGCTAGGGCCACACACGCTTCCTAAATGTTTCATCTGGCCAGATTGAGCCAAGAGCCTGAGATAGTCTCACCTTTAATGGATCATGGCCCCATCACGTCCCTAGTACCCTGCCAGTGACTTAACAAGCGTTATTCAGCTTTTTCTGCTCTAAGAACTCACCAAAAGAAGCCAAACACTCTGTCCCCCAGACTCGGCACCCCATCTTCCTGACTCAAAAGTCTCCTCTTTCAATCTTGCATTCTTCTGAGTATCTTCTTCGATCTGTTTGAAAAACCCATCCAAATTATTTCCACAAACCATTTGTGGGTCCAGTTTTAGAATGATTGGGTTTGGGGTTCTATTGTTATAAGGACGAAGGTGGTTCTGCTGAATGGCTTGTTTTTTCTCCCATTAACATTTTGTATATGTTTTTCTTTACTTTTAATGTCATTTAAATAAACCACAATAAAGTACTAGACAGAGACTCTGATGTTGGGATTTGTGTATGAAAGGTACATGAGACACTTTATGTGAAAATTATGCTTCTGTCTCTTAACCAGTTAAGAAGGTATGATGTATTTTGCTGAGTCCAGAGTGATGCATCTGTCATTGTGGGTAACCTATTCCCTCTAAATTGATTTGTTAAGGAGGATGGCAGTGGTGTTACTGTAGGTGCTAATTTCTGGAGATGGTTGTTCCAGATTTTCATCACAGATTTAGTTGATCAAAGACATGTGGGGCTTGAAAGATGCTTTTTATTTAAAACTCTTAAAGTCACTAGAGAACAGGAATAGACTTTCTCCTGCCAATAGGTAAGCAATACTCCTTTTCCATGTCTCATTTTGAAGCAAGGAAATGGAACAACAGGCCTTAAAAGCTCTTTTGCAGCTGCCTGGGTATTTAGGAAGGAGCTACATGGTTGATAGCAGAAGGGCTGCATGTGTTGAGGGGGCCGGGGGCATGGGGAGAATGGGGAGTGTATCCACTCTCTTCAACAGGAAGGATATAGCCCATAATTCTTTGTTCTAGACAAAACAATGCTGTATTTTCTATTAGTGTGATCAATTGCAGAGACGGAGCGAGGAAGGCAAAGTCAGGGACTGGAGATTTATCTGCTATCTTTAATTAAATTGCTCCATGATCATGAATTTAGACTAGCCTCCCCCTTTGAACAATGGAAAACATGCTCGCTACATGGGCTTATCCAAACATCCTCAGCTCTACCATTAAACACTTAAATTAAGAAAGGAATCTATATCAGAGAGTCTACCTTAAAAATCAATAGAAAAGTAAGAGCTATTTATGGTTTAATATCCTTCTCTGTACATGTGAGATCAGTAAAAATACAGCAGTGTCAAACAATCACTTCTTAAGAGTCTACAAGATCCCGGTTGCATTAAATGTCCCTAAGTTGCTTAGAAAACAAACTGTATTGCCTTTAAGCCTATAGGCATTGACATTTCCTTTTATGTCTAAATGACCATTGAAGCAGCACTTGGGGAAATTTCTGGATTAATGTATTTTGGTATTTGGCAGTCCTGTTTCAATAAGCTTTATCATAATAATAATAATAATAATAATAATAATAATAATTTATTATTTATATCCCACCCATCTGGCCGGGTCTCCCCAGCCACTCTAGGCGGCTTCCAGCATACATTAAAATACATACACATGTTACAGATTGAAAACTTCCCTGAACAGGGCTGTCTTCAGGCATCTTCTAAATGTCAGATAGTTGTTAGTACCTTTGACTTCTGATGGGAGGGCGTTCCACAGGGCGGGCGCCACTACCGAGAAGGCCCTCTGCCTGGTTCCCTGTAGCTTTGCTTCTCACAATGAGGGAACCGCCAGAAGGCCCTCAGCGCTGGATCTCAGTGTCCGGGCTGAACGGTGGGGGTGGAGAAGCTCCTTCAGGTATACAGGACCGAGGCCGTTTAGGGCTTTAAAGGTCAGCACCAACACTTTGAATTGTGCTCGGAAACGTACCATCGGAAACATATCATCATCAAGTGCTTTATCCAATCAGAAATCAGGATAAGGTGCCTGATGACATCAATGAGCTGCTGCTTGCTTCAGAATTCTGCAGTTCTTTCAGGCATTGACTCTCCAAGTAAACCCATGTCAAGGCAACACCTCCTCATCCTCATGCAGCTGCTGGGTGACCTTGGGCTAGTCACACTTCTCTGAAGTCTCTCAGCCCCACTCACCTCACAGAGTGTTTGTTGTGGGGGAGGAAGGGAAAGGAGAATGTGAGCCGCTTTGAGACTCCTTCGGGTAGTGATAAAGCGGGATATCAAATCCAAACTCTTCTTCTTCTTCATGCATTAGTAGCCTGTGTCAAATGGCTCAAGAGCAGAGACTATCAAGGTGAACTGGGAGATGCATAATTGAACCCCAGAGTTAAAAACGAGAACAAGTGAGTGTTTTGAAACTCCAAGCACAAAAATATTGCTGTAAATGGAGAAGAAGAAAATGGAAATGTCATTGAAGGGGATACAGCTGGGTTGTGTTTCCCTTCCCTCTGTTTGATAATTGATAGTATATTAGTAAAGCAAGTATCATTAAAAGAATGGCAAATGAAGGAATGAGATGTATTTTGACATTAAAGTCATGAAGCACCTGCAGAAGTTACGAGGAAGAATCTGGTTCCATTCAAAGGAACACACCATACATTCAGAGTTATTCAGGCTGTTACACAAGTGAAAATAATGGCGGTGGTAGGTTTGTACTGAAGGCACAATCTGTTTAGGATTCATTTTATTTATTTACTATTTGTTTTAAGTATTTATCAGCTGTACTTCATGAACAAATCTAGGGTGGTGTACAAAAAGTGCAGATAAAATTAACACAGCATAGAAATTTGAAGCCAACAAATAAGCACAAAAAAGACACATTAAAATGAACCGAAAACTAAAAATAGAATTCAATTGCAAAAAAAATCTGTAATCTAAGGCCACTCCCAGAAGACCTGTTTATTGAGCATTCATTCTGATTTGCCTGCAGGGAGGTTAGACGACATTGCATCTGTTATGTGTTATCTCACACTTTTCAGTGTATTTTCCCACTGCCTTCCTCATCGCAAAAAGATCAATCTTTTGCCGAAGTGGGTTGCTACACACCACCCCCTCACAATCGACTGTAATTGCACTACTTGAATTTGACATTATGTGACTGAGTCCCACCCAAAAATTGCAACAGTCTGGAAGTGCCCTAAAATTTTTGAGCAAATAGGTAGGTCTTCATGTGGCACCAAAAAGTTTATAATGGCCCTGCTTGACCAGCCTCCTTAAGGATAGCATTCTAATTTTGTGCCGCCATGAAATAAATATTCTCTCCTTTGTCAAGGCACAGTATTCCCCAGCTGCGTAGTTGAATAAGGGCCTCTCCAGAAAATCTTATGAGAAGGGCAGGCTGGTATGAATCAGTCATAAGCAAGTTCTAGGTTTAGCACAAAAACACCTTTCTTAGTTCTTAGAGCACTGGAAAGTCATAAAATGGTCTACAGAGCAACTGAGATTTATTTGTTTACTTACAGTGTTTATACATGTTGTTTATCTTGCTCATGCTTTTTATGCCGTGATATGACATCATCTCCATGTCTAATAAGAGTTTTTGACTGACGGGATAATAATTAACGAATTCTCCATTATTCAGAGGTAATTAGGTTGACTGCACCCCACTGAAGTGTGGCTTCATTGTTCTGAGGCAAACAAGTTATACTGTCAATGTTATCTGCTTTTAGCCACATGTTACTAGATGCAAGATAGTCCTTTGTTATTTGTTACCGTTATTTGGCTTATTTTCTAAGCCCGCAGGAGTCTGGACACAATTGCATCCTTTGGAATCACACAAAGTAACAAACTGTGAGTATAGGGGAATAATGAAAGATACTGTGTTCTTGAATCATGGAATCAATGAAAGGAAGACTATAAACAACAGACTCATAGGGTGCTTGGGAATTTTCCCAAAATATATGGTGTACTAAACCTTGAAGAGCTAAATGCAACCAGAGGCCGGAATATTCCATGATGGTGATCATTATTATTTTTACCTAACTACGTATTTGCTTCAGGAGGAATTCAACATAGGACTAAGTGGATCGCTCCAGCAGCCCAAGCATTTCTGCCTACCTGGTGAGACAATGTGCCCTCTCCTCCCCCATGTGCTGTTCTGGGAATTCTCCCAGCAACTCGTGCAATTTGGGGGGAAAGCCCCACTGCACTAGCCATAGTCCTTGCATGGGCTTTCAGTGGTGGGGCCAGTAAGTTGAATATGGCCCTTGGTCTTCCCTAACACCCCATACGCCTCATACCCATAGTGGTGCAGCAATAAAACAGCTGGCACACTTGCAAAAGATAAGCAGGCTTCAAATTGTATGGGGGACCACATGCTGAGATTCTTGCATTGCAGGAGGTTGGATTAAATGACCCTTGGAGTCCATTCCAACTCTATGATTTGATGAAATAGGACTTTTTGATACATCAGGTGATCAAGGCCAATCTTCCTGAATACTGATGAGTGTTTGTTATCATTAGTCCAGGCATAGGAATCAAAGCATCTCTGATATCCTTTTACAGCTTGTACTTCAGAAATAAATGGTGGTTAAAACAGCTTGAAGTACCAGTATGATTGCAGTGATTTGGTTGCATCCATTTTAATACAAATGACATGGATCCAAAGCTTGCCAATTTAAAGTTTCATGGTAGGAAAATTGTCTGTTTTTGTTTTTTGTTGCTGGAACTCTTCTTCTTCTTCTTCTTCTTTTTAAAGAAAGTACATATTTTGTATGTACTTTAGGGTTACAGATTTCGAAAGATGCTCTAAAGTACCTAATGATTTTCTGTGATTCTCCAGCACCATCCACATTCAAAAATAGTAGTTACGTCAATGATGCCATATTCATCCACAGAAAAAATGTTCCATGTAATTACTGTTGGAGGCAGAATAACCAGAAAATGATTTCCTTTTATTATCCTTTATGCCAGGTCAATTATCAATTGATCCAAAATAAAATGACAGTAGCTTATCTTTCAGCTTTATCACCTTTGGCTGTCTTCTGCTTGTCTCCTATAGAGGTATCCAATATTGCACTTATTGTTAAGGTTCAATTACTTTTATATTTAAGCCAATATACAATTCAGTTTGCTTGGTGGGAGGTAAAGATGCATGCAAAGAACTAGAAATAGGTTCTCTTTCTCAAATGAAGAATGTTTCAAATTGATGTAAGACACAGAAAGGCCGGTGAACTGCTTCACTGAATTAGCTACAATTTTGAAAAGAAAAACCTTATCCTGTAAAAATCAGCTTTATTTTGTCTCTAAGTTCCCTTCACAGTTCAGATTGTGGAATGTTTATAAGAAGAATGAAAAACATACTTGATAGTGAATAGTGCAATCTAAGGGTTGTGAATTTTGCCATCAACTGTTTTTTATAGTCTCACTGACGCAACTGCATTTTGAGCCTCTGCGTAATTAGAACAAAATGTAAAAAAAATTATTGTGGTAGCCTAATTTTAGCATTGAAAAGAAAGTGAGGTTTTCCGTTTAGTAAAAATTATTCAAACATAGCCCTTTGGGGGACTAGAATCATGGTCACAAAAACTCTGATTTAATAATGGTAGCTGTTTTTTTCTGACTCAACTGAAAGTTTACACAGGATATGGAGAAGTGAGAAGTAACAGCTAATATTGTTAAGACTGGGAAAAATAGAATTTGCATAGCTCGGGGCATAAAACTCAAGAGTTTTCTTGTGGCATTGCAACTGGTCACGGCTAGGATTATGAGCAAGAGTGACCATCGATGTGATTGTGGGCACGACAACTGGCACAACAAATCTTATGTTGCTCATGTTTTAGCATGAGTTTTATAATACCACCTACCAGCAAGCTTCTGAGAATTTATTGGAGGTGCCATGAAAATTCTCCCAAATCTTCAGCTTAATCTCAAAAGGAAAAAGGTCAGTGTGGCTTTTATAGCCTCAGAGTTTGTTTTTGACAAGGGCTTGTTTATCTGTAACTCACACTCTGTGGAACTTTACTGGTTCTAAAACTCTTATAGATGGGCAAACAACACTAATGTAATTGGGGGGAACTCTCACTGATGATGTGGTTTTGATGTAATTTATTCCTTTTTTAGTAGAGCTGCCTACCACTGAAATATTTTTATTTGATAAGTCATCTGCCTTTTCACCAGTTAGAATAATAATAGGTTAAAAGCTGAAGCAAATGTGTGCATTATCAAATCATTAAAAAGTGTATTTCTAAGATGCTGAAAGAAGATAACTAATGAATTAATCAGCAAATGCTATCTCTCAGTGTTAAAAGGGAAAAACCACCTTTAATATTGCTCCCTAGTATCATATAGCCTCAAAAAATAAAGGTGTGTGCCATTAACTAAACTAAAATGGTGGTTCCACATGGGTCATAATAGAGTGATACATTTTTCAGCAATGCCCATCGACATGGTCAATATCTTACACACACACACACACACACACACACACAAACTATTTATTAGATTTATATACCACCCTGCATAATAAGATTTAAGGGTAGTTCACAGAATAAAACATAAAATGTTTATTCAGAAGTAGGTAATACTCAGCAGAAATCCCCTGCAACTTTAATTAAAGCTTCTTATTTGTGGTTTCTGCCTTTTATTTCTTCCCATTCAGTAATATTTTGCAACAAACTAAAATAAAGTTTAAAATGATTAATTGAGCCCCACTCCCTTGGGAACAGACTGCTGAATTATGGGGCAATTAATCAGTAATGCAATGGTACACTAAACAGAATGAAATTACAAGCACCTTCTATTTGAATGTGCAGGTTCTGGTGGAAAGACTCAACATCATATAAGCTATACCTGCAGAATTTTCCCCCTTTTAAGCAGAAGTTCAAGAGGCCTGTCCTCTTCTGCACCTGGTCTAAAGACCTTGAGAAAAGCCCAAAAGGCTCCACATATTTACAGTGTGGTCTTCCCAAGCCCTTCCATCTGAGATCCTTTCAGTGGTGAGGAATAAGTCAGGAGCTTTATGCCCAGAATGTAGGATGCTGCCCTTATACCAAATCAGGCCCCTGGTCCATTGACATTGTGCCCATGGGTGCTGTGGCACCCACAAAATCCTATCAAGTTCCCAGCCAAGTTTTCCATCTTCCTCACACACACACCCCAAGTGAAATTCAAAGTCTAAGCTTGAGGAAGCTGTCTCAGTATTTCCTTCCTGGTTGCTCACGTCTGCTGAAGCCTCCCTCTTCTTGTGGGAATCTTGAGGGTGGCAGAAGAGGATATATTGTTTATTAATATCCTTCCTAACTTGTGCTAGCAAGTTTCTTCACTTAGGACACATAGCATTCCCCTTCTTGCACAGCAGAAAACTGGTTGCAAACTCGTGTGACAACCTTAAGACAACCTCGGGTTAAGAACTTAATTCGTTCTGGAGGTCTGTCCTTAACCTGAAACTGTTCTTAACCTGAGGTACCACTTTAGCTAATGGGGCCTCCCACTGCTGCCGCACCGGCACCGCGCGATTTCTGTTCTCATCCTGAAGCAAAGTTCTTAACCCGAGTTACTATTTCTGGGTTAGCGGAGTCTGTAACCTGGAGCGTATGTAACCTGAAGCGTCTGTAACCCGAGGTACCACTGTATTCAACCTGTCTTGCCCAGATTGAGATATGTTCTAATATTCCTGGTAACACCCCTTTGAATCCCTCCTAAAAGAGTAAAGACACCACAGTCTTATTCATAACTAACAAAAAGTAGTTTTGCTCACGATCAGGCAGAGCACAGTGTGATCCCTGAAGGCAGGCTTTAGGCTTAAAGTTACAGACATGTACAAACAGGTTTACCCCATATGGGAGATAACCTGAGGGACTGCTTGGCTGGCAGCCAGCAGTACAGCCCAGGAAGTTCGCAGGATGAAAGGAAGATCGAAGAGAGGAAGGTAGCTGCGTGACTTGGCCTTTTACCAGGTCTGGAAAGGTCACGCCCACCTCCTAGTCACATGCAAGGAAGGAAGGATGTTCCAGGCCAGGAGGAACAGGAAGTTTCGACTGGCTGGACCAACATCCCCTGTATGACCACTCTAGCAAAACTGGTAATGTTGTACTTGACTGCTCCCAGTGGATTACATCCCACACTTCCGTGATGACCACAGGATAAAAGACATCAGAGTTTTCAATGGACGCTGGCATTAGACACCAAGGAGAAGAAGAGATAGAGGAAAGGGAGAACTATAGTTTGTTCGGGGCGCTGAGAGTTGTTGGAAGATACCCTTTCCCATCACAGAGCTAACAACTCTCAGCACCCTTAATAAAAGACAGTTCCCAGGATTCTTGAGGAGAAGCCATGATTGTTTAAAGCTTGAAATGTATGGTGCAGATGAGGCACCTATGATACTCTTCTGCGATGTGCTCTGAAGGTTTGAGAACTAACTTTCAAACGGCTACCCACTATTTGGGGAAGTTAAAAAATATATATCTCTGGAGGGTTAGGTTGTGTTGTGTCTCTTGCAGCAAAGACAGCTAAGCAACACCTTAAAGACTAACACGTTTATTCTGATGTATGAAGTGTTATCCTAAGTTGCAAGTACATGGTTGCAAGGTGGGAATTGTAAACAGTCAGGTTAGAAGAAAACAAATGGAGAAAAGTACAGTCTGTTGTCATTGCATTGATAGCACTGCTCATTAACACAAACAGAGAAGGAATCAAAGCAAATGGCCATCCAGAGAGCTGGCCTGGCATCGACACCAGTATTTTCTGCACAGACTGGATTTCAGGTCTTTCCCAGCCCATACTGAAGATGCCAGGGATTGGTTATGTTTCAGTTCTCATATTATTTCAGAAAGTGTAAATTTTAGAGATTCGGCTTTAAAGGTGAAGTGAATCAGAATTCTCTCCCATTCCTAGTTCTGAGTAGAATCATAGAATCATAGAGTTGGAAGAGACCACAAGGGCCATCCAGTCCAACCCCCTGCCAAGCAGGAAACACCATCAAAGCATTCCTGACAGGTGGCTGTCAAGCCTCTGCTTAAAGATCTCCAAAGAAGAAGACTCCACCACACTCCTTGGCAGCAAATTCCACTGTCGAACAGCTCTTACTGTCAGGAAGTTCTTTCTAATGTTTAGGTGGAATCTTCTTTCTTGTAGTTTGAATCCATTGCTCCGTGTCCGCTTCTCTGGAGCAGCAGAAAACAACCTTTCTCCCTCCTCTATATGACATCCTTTTATATATTTGAACATGGCTATTAGCTGGGTTTGGGGAATCTGTTTTGATGTTGCTATGAAAACTTTATAACCTGTTCGTATTTAAACAAGCAAATTAACAGTATCTTTTCAATAATGAGAACAAAAAAAATTATAGGGCTAGAAAGCCGGATAGAAAAGGTACAATAAATACATAGGAAAGGAAAGTAACAATTTAAAAGCTACTCTGAACTTTCTGCCACCTGTGTGGAAGCCAGGCAGGAAGTGTGCAATGAACTACAATGGTGTTTTTATATCTCCAGTATAAAACTATATTTTGGGCTAATTGGGCAGTGAGTTATGAATGTGTGATTTCCTAGTGCAGATGAGGCCCCAATAGCATGAAGCAGAAAACTACATTATTTAATGTTGCCTGAAGCAATGTTAGTCTCTTAATGTGTTTTCATTAGATTATATACTAAGAAATAAGATTCCCAGCAGGTGCTAACAAAAATCATCTTAATGAATGCCGTGTGAAACCGTATCCATTTGCCTAAGGATATGGCTGGTATGAAGGGTGATAGTTTCCTGTTACAATGTTGTTTCTGTTTCCATTTGTGTTTGTGGGAAACTTAAGGGATCTTTTTGCTGAAGTATTTGGACAGAGCCTTGGGAGATAAAACTGGAAATTCTGTGGTGCAGCTCTTAAGAAACAAAAGTAAATATAAGTTCTGCTGGCACAGCAGCTAGAACCTCATTCCATCAGATTTCCCTTCCTGCAGGATTTCTGATTACCATACTAGAGCACCAAATGCCAGCTTCTCAGACTTTCCTAATATGTGTGTTAGATCCTTGCCTCCCTGGCTCATTAAAAAGACCAGTGGGGGACTAGCTTGAGTGGAGGGAGTAGCCAGTGCCTCCTTGCAACAAGGCAATGTTCCAGCATGCCTAAAGGAGGAAGGCCTCTCTCAAAAAAGCCCTTCCTGAATCCCACCATACTGGATAATTCTCAGCCAGTTTCCAATATCCCATGCATGTGGTGGCATCTCAGCTCCAGGGGTTTCTTGGTTATCTAGCTCCATTTCAACCTGGTTTCAAGCCTGGTCATTGGATGGAGACAGCTTTGGTCCCCTTGGTGGATAACTTACACTGGGAAATGGACAGGGGGAGTGTGGTTCTGCTGGACCAGCACAGAAGGAAACAGCACAGAAATTGACTCTGGCTACAAACCTGTGCATACTTTCAGGGGAGAGTAGGTAAGAACATAAAAAGAACCTGCTGGATCAGGCCAAAGGCCCATTTAGTCCAGCGTCCTGTTCTCACCATGGCCAGCTAGATGCCTGTGAGAAACATGAAAGCAGGACCTGAGCACAACAGCATTCTCCCGTCGTGCATTTCCAGCATCTGGCAATCAGTGGAGATGGGATGTGAACATTGTGGCTAGTGCCCACTGAAATCAGCAGGGTTTAATTCTGGATAGACTTGAATAGGATTACACCGTCCATCAATTAAAATGGGTTTCATTTAGTCAATTTAGTCATGGGCCATTGTGGACATAATTCAATCAACCATTGCAAAGAAAAATGAGGATCGAGACCAGGAACAGAGGAAACGGAAGGAAGAGAAAAATAGGCTTTGTTGCAGGTTTTCAGTATGGATCCCTTTCCTCCAATTGAAACAAACAGAACACAGCTAGCACAATGGAAGCTCGCCTTCAGCTGCTCAGCACAACTCTTCATTACAGTTAATCATAAAAAAACTGTTCCCATCTGCAAACTAGTAGATAAGCGTATAATAGTAATATTTCTTCTCATAAATTTAAGCATCACTTCACATTTCTTTTGTTCAGCAAATTCATCAGCTATGTGTCCTAATTTAATTTTCCTATGTTCTTTCATATTCAGTAGATAATAGCTCTAAGCCATAAGGACTCCCTTGTTTCAGTATCTTCCTCATCTGTATCATATGAAACTGCACATACAACTCTCAACTCATAAAAGTGGTGTTGCTGCTATATGGTTCTATTAAAAGGCTGATCACAGTTGCAAATGAAGGTCACACCTCTCTGACATCCCATGCTCCATCACACAATTTATTTCACTTAGCCTCTGGATCTCATCCATAGGGCCTACCCTGCCAAGTCCTCTTTGATATCTTAGGTGGGTATCTAAGGTGGTCCATCTGCCTACTGAAAGCAACTCCAGTGTGCCTTACTTGCAATGACCAGTGCATCATAATGTTTTATCACACCCCTCTAAGCAGCAAGCAGCTTCTCTTGGGTTATTTACAACCCTGCCTTGGTGTTCCAGCAAAAAGGGGCAAAAGTTCTGACACCCAGAATCTTCAGGCAGCATCAGAATGATTGACAATGTATCCACAGATGAGTCAAGCTGGAGTTAGAACATTGCTGAAATGATATTGCTTTAAAAGATGCAACCAGATGGTATTTGTGAAGGGGTACAAATTTAAATCTTGTGCAAAGGTTGGCTTGATTAACTATCAGGTTGGTGACCCCATCACAGACATGCAACTGGAGTGCTTTCTAGTTATTTCAGAGAACCGGCTAGGACAGCTCTGTAGCCAGCCTTATTGGATATATATACTGCACCCTGGGTTGATGTGAGGTAAAGTTAAGTGCAGCCACACAGTGATAACGTAACAAACAGTGGCAGAGTTTATTTTCACAGAGGTTGCCTTAGTGCTATAGGTTCTATAATGTTGTCCACAAGTGAATGCAGCCCCAAGGATGACAGATGCTTCCCACCCACCCTGGCTAGAAGAAACGGTGACTCTGTGTCCTTCTCAGGATTTGATGGTGTAGCAAGGCCATCTGGTCAATGGGATTCATTTAGGATTGCTGGGAATTCTAACTCTGTGAGGGGTAAACTACAGTACATGGGGGGGATGTGCTTTGAATGCGCTTAAAAAAGTATAGTGTGTATCCAGCTATGTTTGAGATGAGGAAAGAGAAAAGGGTTTATTTGTACCTGCTTCATTTGGGAAAACCAGGACTTAATTTAGACCAAGGCTTGGCCCCAGAGCCTGACTTCAGGTTGCAGTAAACTTAGCCTTGGGGCACAGTGCCTCTGAGCATGTGACAACTGCTTTCTTCTCCCCCACCACTGAGAAGACAGTTCCCCCTTGCACATCTGGGATGATTAGGAGGAAAGGCTGTCAGGTAAGGGAATGTACCTTGCAAGCATTCTTAAATGCCTGACAACTCTCCTATCAGAAGTGCAGCAGGGCTGCAAATCTTGCTATATATTGATTGTTGACTGCAGGGGGTTGGACTAGATGACCCTCGGGGTCCCTTCCAAATCTACAGTTCTGTGATTCTATGGTTCTATGATGTATGCAGTTTGCATTCAGTTTAGATGTGGAAATGCTAAATTCTCCCAAAATGTGGAAGTGGGCAAACAGCGAGCGAGAGATCTCGCACATCTCCCTGGGGCTTTGCAAGCAGGGAGTGGGCACGATGAGGCGCGCAGCTGTCAATTTGGACCCTCCTCGTCATCGCCACGCACTTTGTCGCCCTGTCAGGAATCCCGTTACCATGGGTTACCCTATCAGACAGGGGACAGGATGCCTCCCCTTCCCAAGTGCTCTATAAAAAGAAAAAGGGGGAGAGGGAAGGAGCCCCATAGACGCTGCTGCTTCCTCCCATCAGCAGAGACAGGAGAGCAAACTTCAGCGAGGACCAGCGTGGGAACAGCAGCATGGCTCTCCGGCTCCAGAGTCCCCTCTTCCTGGTCTTCCTGGCAGCCCTCCGGGTGGGAGAGAGCCGGTATTTCGAGGTGAGCAATGCCCAGGCGCTCGGACGCCCCTTCCCCTCTTAGTGCACAGCCTGGGGAGATCCCCAGCCTGAAAGCTCTTAGGATGTGTGTGAGAGAGTGTCTCTCCTTCGGGAGCTGGGCGCGCAGCTGCTGCTGACGCCGCTGTTGTCCTTTTTGCCTTTGTGTCTCCAGGTGAGGGACGCGGGCGCCGAGGAGCCCTTTCTGCTGCTCAACGCGGAGCTGAAGAGGGAGCTCTCCGAGGGGCAGTTCTACCGCCGGGCGCTGCGTGAGTCGCTTCCTTCTGGGCGGACGAGGATGGGAGCCCACTTCATGGGTGGGACTCCGGGCTGGGCTGGGGAAGGGATGGAAGCCGAAGAGCCCGGGGAGAGGAGTGGTGGAGGCCAGGGGGATGCGCCAGGCAGCGCAGTGTAGTGGCTAGAGCAAAGGAGGGGAGACCTGAGACCCTCCAGCGAGAACAGGAGATGGGATTTCTGCATCTTGTCAAACTGTTTTGTATAGCTATTAAAGACACAGGACAGGAGGAACCTCAACTAGTTCTCCCTAGAAAGGCACTCTGCGCATGTTCAGAAGCACTTTCATTTTTATCCTTACCAAGGCCATTCTTTGGCATTCTCAAAAAGGGCTCCTTAGCTAATTTCCCATTATGTACGTGTAGACTAGAGGGGAAAGCTAGGAGGATGGGAGAGTCCCAGGTTCAAATGCCGCTCCACCATGAAGCTCTTTGGGTGACCTTGAGCCAGTCACTCTCTTTCAGCCTAAGGCTGCAGTCCTGGCGCCAATTACCTGAATTCAATAGGACTTACTTCCAAATAGGTGTGGTTAAGATTTCACTGTTAACTAAATTATAAAATTGGAAGATGGGGAGGAGGGGTGGGCTTAAAGGTTACAAAGGAATGAATGAGGTGATAAATACATAATGGGAAATTAGCTATGGGGCCCTTTTCTTGAGTGCCAAAGCACAGTGTTGGCAAGAAAAAAGAAAGTGCTTTCTAGGGTGATCTGCAACATAAGCCAGGCTTCCTCCCGTTTCTTTAATAGTACAGAGATAGTTGCATACGTAGCTACCTTACGTAGAGGAGAACAGTTTGACAGTAGAAGTTTGCAGAAATCCCTTCTTCTGTTCAACTCTGAAAAATCTTGTTCTTCTGATCACTTTGGATTCTAACAAATAAGATCACTTTGGATTCTAACAAATAAGGACAGTCAAGCATCCTTTTTCTTTCTGGAAGTAAGGAGCCAGGACTTCCAGTTCTTGGGGGGTTACTTCCAGGATGTGGGGCTCACTTCCAGCTTCAGCATCTCCCCAGTGTTTCTACAAATGAATTCTTCTTGTGGTGGAGTTTTGACGACTAGGAGATGATGACCTAGTCCTAGAGGAAGTGTGGCAGGAAAGAAAAATGAGGGAGAGGGGGAGGAAGAAAAAGTGTTGTTGAAATATGAGTACAGAGGGCTGTGGTGACCTTTGAGAGGGAAGAGGGAACAGAAGTTGGTTTAGGGAAGTAGTACTGAGAGAGATTATGAGGCCCATCTCATCTTAAAAGTAACGCTGCTTCTTTTGGAATCCCCTTACCACTAATTCCCAATATGTCAGTTCTAATTTTGATTCTTTTGTATTGAGAGAAAAGCACCCTAGGGTGTAGCCTTCATTGCTATGTTACACTGCTGAGCCCTTGCACTTCCAAGTTTATTAACCCCTAGCTGGGGAAACAGAAGGCATGGATTCCCCTTGGGAGGAAAAACTGTACACCATTCTTTTAAGCAAGGGTTATTGTGGCTGCCACCTCAGAAAACAGTGCTCTACTCTGAGCAGAGCGGGGAGGAAATAGTAGGCAATGGATGTGGGAGAAAGGCTTGACAATGTTCTGCTCCTGATGGTGTTCTGCAGAGAGCATCTCTGGGACAGAGAATTGAGATGTGCTCATTGGGGATAGATGGATACCGAACGAAAGGCAGATTGTACGTAAGAGCTCCCTTCATAAAATGCATGGAGTGTTATCTTCAGAAGCGGTGTGTGTGTGTGTGATCTCTCACACTATTTTCCTCTCTTTCACACACACAAATGTAACCACATATCCACATACTTAGAGGAGAAAATTGTAAATAGTGGGGTCAAAAGGCAATGAAATAAAAGAGAGACAGTTTACGGCCATTCATTGTAAATCCTTTAGGTTTACAAAATAAGCGCAGTAACAGTTATCTTTATTGGACTAATTTAAAAACTGAGGACGGTGCCTTATACATGGTCAGACTATTTGCCCATATGGCAGTGGCTGTCAAGAATTCCATCCATCCTCCACCAGCTCACTCACTGGCCAGAGTGGAATTTCTGTTTGCCTAAGAGCTACAAGCAGGCAATTTGTTAAAGCAGTGGTTGTCTTGATTCCATGAAGATCAGCTTAAATTGATGACTTGAAAAATACTTATTAGAGTTGTCCGTTAAGGAAACCAAGATGGAAATATGAGAAAGCATCATCTTTAGATTGAGCTAGTGTAAGCCCAGTGAAGCTTAGCAAGGTCTGAATGCATAAATAGGAGTCAGGTAATACCTAGTAGGGCCACAAATGGTGTTTTAGAGGGGAGCTTAATGTCACAAACAGGTCATTGGGAACAGGTTTTCTTTGGTTATTGGATTTTCCATGAAAGCGGGCAATCTCAATTAAATTGGGGGGGGGGAGATGTTTTAGTATTTTGTGCAGACCCTGCAAGCAGCTTGTGTTCCTGAGAAGTGCTGATCCCACAATACATCACTCATCAGGAACACCCTTGATGAAAGGCTTTTTTACTTTACATTCTGGTATCTCTGTTTGAAAACAAAATATAGAATGAGAATCAGCTGTGAGACAGAAAGGAATCACTTGGTTGCCTTTATTCTCCCCATCTCCAGGATGCATTGACATGCTGAGCATAGAAGGACAATTCAGCTTCACGGCGCAGCAGCCCCAGCTGCACTGTGCTACTTTCTTCATAGCAGACCCAACCGAGCTCCTCACAATAGACTTTGATTTTGTCAACATTGACTGTCAAGCAGGAGATTTCCTGAAGGTATGAGGTTTGCAATGCCTGGTGGTCTTAGCAGGGCTCTCCAGAATGTGTGAATGTGTGCAGCATGGCAGAAGAGAGAAAACTGTTGCCCCTTTTGGAGGATTTGGCATGCTGATTTGGCAGTGGATACACAAACAGGGTCAGAATAAAGGTTGTCTATTCTCGAAATTTTCCCAGGATGTAGTTAATCATACACATGGCAAGTGGAAGAACTCTTGAGACCAGCTCACCATACCAGAATCCCTTCTCTGCAGGTCTGCTCTTAGCTGCAGGGCTAATGTTTGCTTCAGGGCCAGTCCACCTACAAAGCAGACTGAAGCATCTGCCTCAGGCAGTGGAAACCCACTGAACAGTGCCCCTGTGGGCACACCACCCACCCCCTGGTACCACGGCGGTCACATGAGATCTTGCCGGAAGCCGCCACATGACCTCAGTAAGCAAGGTTTCGGCAAGAGAGCAGGAGGGACAGCAGTGGGGGTGCCATCTTCCCATTTATCCTCAGGCAGCAAAACAGAATTGGCCACTCCTGGTTTCCTTCATAGCTGCTAGTGGGGCTAAGAATCAGCACATACCAGTAGTAAATTCTATTCAGTGGTGAAAATGGTCAAGAGCAGAGAGGTAGAGTCTTGGCAGAACATTTTGCTCCAAATCTAGCATGTTTTTGCCAATTATGCTTCATTGACAAGAAGCACTAGAAATAAAGGAAAACAAGGATGATGAACCTGCAGCTCTCTGGATGTTATTTGGCCATTATTCCTGACTATTGGCCACTCTGGCTGAGGCTGATGGAGCTGGTGTCCAACAACAGCTAGAGGACCACAGGTTCCCCATCCTTGCTTTAAAAGGTCCTTCTGTAAAGGGCCACCTAACAGAAGGACAGGGACATGTATCTCATCACCACTCACATCAGCAGCAATGCCCAGTAGGTGTCTGTGATGCTTACAGTACCATTTAGCAATTTCAATAGCAAAGAAGGCACTACTTGCGAGGAAGAATTACATTTTCCCAATTAGAAAATGAAGCACATCCACATGTCACTACAAGCAAAGCATGGCCTTGAAGGATAATGTCTAGACATCATGCAAGAAATAAATAATAACTGTGCATTTATTTGCACTTAACGATGATCGCATGGAAAGGCCTTATGTGGAGCATCTAAAGTGATTGCTAAGTAAACACAATTAGCAATTGGTTCTGTCAATGCACTTGTTTGTCTGACTCAACAGAGCATACAAGCATTTTAATTTTCTTAGATCTGAAATATGAAGTATCTTGCACAGTTCTCTGTACATCTTAAGGACATAGCGTGATCACAACCGAGAGTAGCAAGCATGAATTCAGACAGCATGGAAATATGTGCATAACTTGTGCTGCGTGCCAGAATCTCTGGATGGCAATATAAGCTTTCCAGAAAATGTTTGGGAAAGAGAGGAGGGACCAGCATCTGTTTCTTTACTTCTGGCACAAACTTCAAAGTGAGACAAATAAGAGAGCAACAGCTGAAAAGGAGCCTGACATACTAATACTGTCACTCATTTGACACTGCATATTGATCACTCAGATTCCTCCAAGTTTAAATGCCAGGCTTCAGAACTGTGTCCCCTCTAATTAAGCACAGTTATTAAAATATTTGAAGTGGAAAACTGCAGGGAATGTCAGAGTAATTAAGCACTGCTGTATAAAGTGATGGCTTATGATTGATGTTAATGCCAAGTCATACGTGGAACAGATTGGTCAACATTTCAGATAAGGGTTAGGAAGGGGGGAAGTGGTCCTATGACTACAAATAAAAATATCACTGGGCTGTTCTATAACCAAAAGGATTACCACTGTGTTCCCAATCCAAATCGGGGCCCCATGGCTCCTATTTAATTAAAAAACACACATGGGAGACAAGATCTCCCATAACTCAGAACTATATGGGCAAGGCCTGTTAAGTGGTTCATTCCCACCCAAGTGTTATCATGTCTTTAGAAGACATCTGAAGGCAGCCCTGTTTAGGGAGGCTTTTAATGTTTTATAGATTATTGTATTTTAATGCTCTATTGAAAGCCGCCCAGAGTGGCTGGGGAAACCCAGCCAGATGGGCGGGGTATAAATAATAAATTATTATTATTATTATTATTATTATTATTATTATTATTATTATTCCTCGATCTGCAAAATATGAATGGGATCTTAAGCTTCTACTCTCAAGCCATTTATTCCTGAGCAGTAGTCATTGCCTTTCTGCAGGGCTTCTCCAGGATATCTAGCTCTGAGTGCTGTGGTCTGTGCCTCTGCAAAGCAGATCAGCATAAAAACTTCATATTTATGGGGTTGTGATTGTGCTTTAAGGGAAAACTGCTACACAGGTGCCACTCAGGTGCTGGCTTGTGCTTCTGGGAATTGTAGTGAGAAAGTAAACACTAATTGTCCTTTTTGTTGCTGCATCCCTCTAGGTGTTTGATGGCTGGATATTGAAAGGTGAGAAGTTTCCCAGTTCCTTGGACCATCCTCTCCCCACCTCCGAAAGATACATAGATTTTTGTGAAGGCAACAGCATCAGGAGCACCATCAGGTCATCACAGAATGTGGCAATGATCTTCTTTGGGATTCATGACCCGGGAAATGGATTCACAGTAACAATAAAGAAAAAGCCCAACCTTTTCCGTAAGCATTGCTTCATGTTGTCATCTGAGTAAAAAGAATGCCAGTGATCTCATGTGAAAGGGTGCACATTTATATGAGCAATGCTGTGATAAAATATCCTATGGTCCAGTCAAAAGATTTGTTCTGCCAAAAAACAAGTACATTGGGCAGTATATGAGTATGTCTCATAATATCATGATGAAGATGATGACGCAGGACCATTATTGTGGCCTTTCAGGCAATCTGGACATTGCAAATGTCTAGTGTCAGGTGCCAAGCATTTGTCTGAAATAATTTATAATAGTCTATTGTAGATTGAGTTAATTAAACACACCAGTTTCAGGAGCAATATACCAATTCACACTAGCTCTTGTGCTACTTGATGAGGACAAACAAATCATTTTGCAAGCATTTGAGGAATTCCATGCTAGAGACAATTAGGAAAGGAATTGAAAATAAAACTGCCAACGTCTTAATGCTATACCATACAAATCTATGGTGTGGTTGCATTTGGAATACAGCGTACAGTTCTGGTTACCTTGCCTCAGAAAGGATATTGCAGAGTTAGAAAAGGCTCCAGAAAGGGAAACAAAAAATGATCAAGGGGAGGAATAAGGAAAGGCTGCAGCATTTTAGTGTAGGAAAAAAAAGAGTAAGAGGAAACATGCCATAGAGAAAGCGGATAGAGAAAAGTGTTTTCTCCCTCTCAACGCTAGATCTTGTGCACATGCAATGAAGATTAATGTTGGAAGATTGAGGGCAGCTAAACCAAAATACTTATTCACTCAGCGAATAGTTAAACTATGGAAATCACTTCCACAGGAGGGAATTATGACCACCAACTTGGATGACTTTAAAAGAATATAGACAAATTCATGGAGGATACGGCTGTCAATGCCTCCCAGAATACCAGTTTCTGGAAACTGCAGAAGGGGAGAGTGTTCATGGTCTCAGGTCCTGCTTGTGGGCTTCCCACAGGCATCTGGTTGGCCTCTGTAAGAACAGGATACTGGCTTGATCCAGCAAGCTCTTTTTATGCTTAAACATTCATTTAGTTTAGTCCTGAGGCATCAGGTAAAAAGTCTGCATTGAACATATTGTGATCAAGTAACTCTGTATCTTTCCCCTATACTAAAGCTTGCAATGTCATCTCTCAGACCCCTGCTGGAAGGTTTTCCATGGTCATTCCTCATCAGCGCAGGAACTGCAGCTTTTCCATAATCTACCCAGTGGTGATAAAAATATCTGATCTTATGCTGGGGCACTTGAATGGCCTCCACTTAAAGGTGAGTTGATGGTTTTGTATAGTAAGCCTTCAATGGCAATTTTATATGGAACATCAGGTTATGCTGTAAATCCTTTATACAGGCCACACCAGTATTTATTTTAAATAACCCATTATGTAAACACAAATCTGTACTTATTCTGGAGTTACATCCTTGCAGAGTGCAATGCAAACTGGCAAAATATCTTCTATATAAAAAGGGGCGTTTTGCTTATTGAGAGCTCTCCTAGTAGAATCATGCTGACAATGAACTTACCAACTTGAGCATTTACTTGTTTTTACTTTGGTTGTGTTTTTGATTTAAAAAAAACTAATTGTTTCACTGTATTTTGTAAACACAGTTTGGGACATTCTGTTGTGGAAATTGATTAATGAATTCAATTAACTAACTTATCAACGGTCATGATACAGAATACCTTTGACTGAGGGTGAGGATCAGTTTCTTCTTACATGGTGAGATCCATAAACTCTGCTGAGATCCATAAACTCTGCTGCAGTGCTATGATACTTCAGCAATAGCTGCCACCATGCATAGCATCACTGCACACCAATGGCTACCGGTGGATAATTTTCCTGGTCTATGCAGCATGTATCCTAGGCAATGAGCACTCTAAGTAGCACACGCTTCTGTAATGAGGCTAACCATTTAAAAAATAAAAATATTTAAAGAGCTACATGAAACCTTCTGCACTTGGATAAAATACAGAGTAAAATATATTCGGTCAATACTATTGCACTTAATTCTGCATCTCTTTTTACAGAAACCCACCGTAGGCTGTGGAGAAGTAGGAGATTTTTTGGAGCTCTTGGGAGGAAATGGGTTAGATCCATCTAAGATGTTCCCTTTAGCTGATCTGTGCCACTCCTTCCATGGCCCAGGTGAGTTCTTGCTTTAGTGTCTCCTGTTCAAATGTTTCTAAAGAATGATACAGAAAGAGTTGTGAAATCTGATTGCTTTACACTCAAGTCCTAAATATTTTGCTGCTATTTACCTGCACTGCTGGAATAACACCTTACTCTGCAAGACTGCGCTGACACTGCTATCTGTGGGGTCCATTGTATATGGTGCTTAGCTAAGGAGCAAGAGAATGACACTGTGCCAACCTTCCCCAACCTGGTGCCCTTCAGGCATTTCAGACTGTAACACCCATCAGCCTCAGTCAGCGTGGTTGTGTTGGTTGAGGCTGATGAGATTTGTATTCCAAAATATCTGGAGGCACCAAGTTATGGCAAGTTTCACTATGCCAGTACTGTACTTGATGACACTGAGGGTTTTTTATTTAAAAAAAACCACAGTTTTAACAGGACGAAGTAGCAGAGATGGATATAACATAAAAAGCTAACACCACAGAGCCTTTCAAAACTCCCTTCTCACGGTACGCAAACTTTGTTTTAAACTGCTACATTTCTCACCCAGTTTCATTCCCTGCCCACTCTACTAAAACCTCTACCATTGTTTAAAATCAGTACTTTCCCCATACCTGCTTTATTCACATTTCTGTCATTGTTTAAAACGGCCACTTTCCCCCTCTCAGTATCTCTCCATTTCTGCTTTACTCAAACCTCTGCCAGTTTTAGAAACTGACACTGTCCCCCTTTCCGTGTCTCATCCTTTTTGCTATACTCACACTTCCATTCCTAACTGCCTCATGTGAGAGAGATAAGGAATGTTGAGCCCTCAAATATTTCATAGTACTTTCATATAAGGAATGCAATTAACTCAAACCTCTGTTGTTGTTTAAAACTGCCATTTCCCTCTCAGTTTCTTTCACCCCTCCTTTACTCAAACTTCTGTTGTTATATTTTAAACCACCACTTTTCCTCTCTGTGTTCCTCCCTTCTTTTTTCCAGGCCATGACCACTGCTGTTGTGCAACTTTTGTTCCCTCACCCTACCCTGACTTCATTCAAATCCAGAATTCTACAAATCCTTCAGTGGGAGCTGTGCAGTGACATTCTTCCTTTTTTATTACATAGAAATAGGCTTTAGATATAGACTAATGCAACCTTCACAAACATAGTGCTTTCCTCATATTTTGGACAGCTCCAGCTGACATGGTCGTGCATTGTCTGTTATTCCAAACAATAACAAGGTGTTCTTTATCTTTTGACTAGCCCAAATGAAGATAGGCTGTGACAACACTGTGCTGCGAATGGTCTCCAGTGGCAAACATATCAATCGTGTAACATTTGAGTATCATCAGCTGGAGCAACATGAACTGGAAAACAGAAAGGAGAACAGCCTTGAAGAGTTTTGTCTTTCAAATATTTGAAAAACAAGACAAGTCCCTCGTGATTGAAATGTAATGTTAATTTTAAGCAGCTAACTTTATGTAACCTTTCTAGGGTTCAGACATTTATCTTTTCTTACTAAATCATTTTTTCCCATTATCAGAACAGTATTGATCCTAGCTTTTCTCCCTTAAGTGTATTTAGTATTATCTAATACACACGGATCCATATGGATTCTGAAAGCATGTGTACACATCCATTGATTCAGAGCAAAAGACAAGCACACACACCAATTCAGGGTGCATGTTTCCAATGGAAGTATTATTCCAAATACTTTTGTAATTGTTTTGAGTGCACATGTAACGCTGAGGGCACTCCAGAGTTCACTTAGCAATTTCCCCTCTTTTGCATCAGTCACAAGTATAAAAAGATGCATAAAGAGAAATTACACTTCAATTTTGTAAGTGAACGTTCTGTATTAGTGCGTGCCAATTCAATTGTTTGTTAATTTATTGATACAAATGTATAATTAGTTGTTTTTAATAAAATTTATAGCATGAAAAATGGTTTTTCTTCTACTGGTCCAGACATGAATAAATATATTCACAGTATTGGCAAAATCTAATTTTAGTGGTATTTCCCCCCCTTCATAAATCTCATCAGCTAGTATGCTGCCTTACAAGGGGAAGGGCCATAGCTCAGTGGTTAGAGCATCTGCTTTGCATGCAGAAGATGCCAGGTTGAATCCCTGGCATCTCCAGGTAGAGGCTGGAGAGACTTCTGTCTGAACCCCTGGAGAGCCTCTGCCAGTCATTTTCGAAATACAGAGCTTGATGGACCAATGGTCTGGCTCAATATATGGCAGCTTCTGGGGTTTCCATGTACTAAAACCAATAATTGTTGATCTCTCTCACTAAAAAAAAAGCCTGTTCAAAAGACAATTCAACTAACATTGCTGCAGATATCAACTAAGGTTTTACACATGTATTAAAATACAGGGTAAATATTGTTTCTTGTACAAAGTTTTTAATTCTGTGATATTAGATAAGTGGGCATAAGCATCCATGAGCAGAGACATATTTATAGGCAGGTATGTTTGTCCCTCAACATTGATCCAGCTGTTGGAATGCCCTGTAGGCAATGCAGCAAGCATGGGCATAGTTGGGGAGGCAGGGAGGGGCAGCTACGCTACCCCCTCCCACGATCAAGTAAAGCAATAAAAATACTTTACTAACTGACCGATCACGTTGGTTCTGACTCCCCTAACAAAAGTCCTGCACCCCTAACAAAAATCCTGGCTACGCCCATGGCAGCAAGGTAACCTTGCTTTTCATTGTTAGTATCCCCATATACTAACCTTAGTTCACAAAACATGCACGTATTGTAACTTTTAACAGAGTTGCAAGTGCAGAAAAGATTACAGGAGCTTCTCTAAACCTTTCACACTCCAGTTCACACATTCATTTGTATGAATGGGAACAGGATCATGCAGGGGCTGTGCATTTGGTGGAATGCAAGAATGGGTTTGCCCCTGACCACCATACAATACAATGCAATGGTGCAGTGGTAGTTTTGAAGTAGGGGAGCTCATCCTGTCAGCTCCCACAGCCACTCCTTCAAGGAGAGTCCATAGCCATGGCAGCTGTGTTGGTTTATATGCACGCTAAAGCAGAAGTGGAGAATGTTTTGTGGCCCAAGGGTCACATCCCCTTCTGAGGAAACTTCTGGGTGTGGCCAGAGGCAAAAGTGGGAGGAGCAATCGATGCATCGCTTACCTTAGTACAATAGTTTACATTCCAGCCATGGAAAAGACAGAGCTTTCTTCCTGTACATGCCCACCTCTCTATTCTCTATCCAGGCAAGGACACATTCCAGCCAACCAAAAGCACTGAAGGAAGATGCAGAGCAAGGCCATTGAGGGGAGTTGCCTAGGGAAGGAAGAAGAAAGGACCAGTGAAAGGCCACATTTGGCCCCTTGGCACAAGGTTCCCCAACCCTGCTCTACAAAGCAGGCAGTATATAACATAATACCCATTCACGAACAGTTGACAGTCAATAGTGAATTGGCAAAGCGTGGTGTAGCACTCGACATGTTAGGCTTTGGATCTGTCGAGCTGGGTTCACATCTCTGATTAGTTATGAAGTTCACAGGGTTATCTTGCCTGAGCCTAGCCTTCCTAACAAAGAGGTTGTGTGCCAGTCCAGACCTGTCGTCTAATTCCCCCAAACTTGCAACACTGGAAAATCCTGCTTCATCTTATGAATACATCACTCCTGCTATGAAACAAGTACTAGAGCTACACTCATTTGTATTCCTGCTCCACTACACCACTGGCTCCATATATTGGGTGGAGCATGAAAAAAACCAGGCACATAGCATTTTATGTGTGGCTACAGAGTCTGTACTTACAGTAAGGAACCCTGATCATACGTAGAACCTATTCTCACATTCCTTTGAGTACATGGTGGTACTCATCCCTCTCCTAAGAAATCCGTCTCCTGAGAAATCTCTATGTGGGACAAGAAGCTACAGTTAGAACTGGATATGGAATAACTGATTGGTTCAAAATTGGGAAAGGAGTATGACAAGGCTGTATATTGTCTCCCTGCTTATTTAACTTATATGCAGAATTCATCATGCGAAAGGCTGGACTGGATGAATCCCAAACCGGAATTAAGATTGCCGGAAGAAATATCAACAACCTCAGATATGCTGATGATACAACCTTGATGGCAGAAAGTGAGGAGGATTTAAAGAACCTTTTAATGAGGGTGAAAGAGGAGAGCGCAAAATATGGTCTGAAGCTCAACATCAAAAAAAAACTAAGATCATGGCCACTGGTCCCATCACCTCCTGGCAAATAGAAGGGGAAGAAATGGAGGCAGTGAGAGATTTCACCTTCTTGGGTTCCATGATCACTGCAGATGGTGACAGCAGTCACGAAATTAGAAGACGCCTGCTTCTTGGGAGAAAATCAATGACAAACCTAGACAGCATCTTAAAAAGCAAAGACATCACCTTGCCAACAAAGGTCCGTATAGTTAAAGCTATGGTTTTCCCAGTAGTAATGTACGGAAGTGAGAGCTGGACCATAAAGAAGGCTGATCGCCGAAGAATTGATGCTTTTGAATTATGGTGCTGGAGGAGACTCTTGAGAGTCCCATGGACTGCAAGAAGATCAAACCTATCCATTCTTAAATAAATCAGCCCTGAGTGCTCATTAGAAGGACAGATCCTGAAGTTGAGGCTTCAGTACTTTGGCCACCTCATGAGAAGAGAAGACTCCCTAGAAAAGACCCTGATGTTGGGAAAGATTGAGGGCACAAGGAGAAGGGGACGACAGAGGATGAGATGGTTGGACAGTGTTCTCGAAGCTACTAACATGAGTTTGGCCAAACTGCGAGAGGCAGTGAAGGATAGGCGTGCCTGGTGTGCTCTGGTCCATGGGGTCACGAAGAGTCGGACACGACTGAACGACTGAACAACAACAACACAGAGTCTGTACTTACAGTAAGGAACCCTGATCATATGTAGAACCTATTCTCACATTCCTTTGAGTACATGGTGGTCAGGAGCAGAGGTAGCAAGTGTCAGGGGGCGGGGCATTGGATGATGAAGCATATGGGCTGGAGAGACTCGTCTAACAAAAACTTCATAATCAAAGGCTGAGATTGCTGAACTAACTGGGATGGTACATCTGCCATGGAGACTGAAAACTATTTCCCCACCACTACAAATTGACTTTGGTGTCTAACAATCCCTGTTTCTGAGTGCTGCCCAGCAGGAGTGATGTGGAAGCCAGATTTGTGATGAAGCCCTCTATAAGAATGGATTTCACACAGTGTGCTATCAAGAGATGACTGCCAAAGGAAACACATCACAAGGTCATTTGAACCAGCCTTTCATTATCAGAGGCAGTAAACAAGGCATATGGTTAAAAGAAACTGCATACGAAGCTGAGGTAAAGTTTGAGATAATCCTAATTAATGCCTTCCAGGTTTCTATCTCTACTTCTGTCTAGGCTTGTTTAGATAAAATATTATTATTATTGCAATTCTTATTTAGATTTCTTACCTGCCCTTCACCATGAGGCCCCAGGGCAGGGTACAATTTTAAAATAGAGTATTAAAACCATTTAGAATATTTTACAGTTGAGAAAATAGAATGAGTTCTAAAATATCCCTCATCATTTGTCAAAGGCCACAATAGAAAGGTCCACCTTACTTTCCCCATCTCCCCCACCCCCCATGTGTTTTTCCCCTTCTTGAATTCAGCTACAACCTCTTATGCCCTCTGGGCTCTCCTTTCAATATAAGTTAGAGTGTACTTCAATGAAATGATTCATTACAATCATTTTTATTTACAGCCTCATCCTTCTGCTATCTGAGGAGATTTTCTTGCTGAGAAAATGACGCACTTTCCCCCCCTTTCCCACTTTGTCTTGGCTACTTATCTCTGAAGATCAGCAACTACTAATCATAGCAGCTATGGATTTTGTTCGCACATCATTTCCTATAAAAGGATATGCAGTATATTACACGTGAGTCACTAAAAAATGAACAGCTTTCATTATCTGCCGCTATTTCAAACTAAATTGACATTTACAGTATGACAAAAGGCATGGTGCCGCTTCAGATCCCCACCAAACTCCCTCCCTTTCTCTCTTTTTAAAAAACAATATTGAGTAATTTAATATAATGCTAGGCACTGGTGGTAAATCAGGAGTTGCCTAAGCAGCATTTTTGTCCAAGAAGGCATTTATATTATTGAAGAAAACCCCTTTGTCCTGGATCCAGGAAAGAGAAAACAAGCAATTATCCACTTGTACTTTGGGGTTTTATTGCCTCCTGCAACTCACTAGCCCCATTTCCCCATCCCCTTGAAAAGCCACAGGGAATTCTCCAGAATGGGATGGCAGAGAGTATGTGTGCAAAACCACTCTGGATCTGAACCATTCACACTGTGGTCTATAAGCAAATGCATCTAGAATTTTGGTCCTAAACTGCACTCCTCATCTTAGAAGCTTGGTTGGGTTGTTTTTGTTTTTTTTAAATAGGTTTTACAACTAAGGAGAAAATACCTTTGAGAAAGAAGTTTTCCCATGGCAATGCTGACTAATCTTAAACTGCAGTCTTACTTGTGGGAGTTGAGACTGCTATGGGTTTTTGTTTTGTTTTTCCATTGAGAAGGAAGTTGAGAAAGGACACTGCGTAGAAGATAAGAGAAGATCTGCGTGAATTCCACTCATCCTTCTATTTTTACCAAGGCAAATTATATGTTATCTTCCACCCTTCATGATTACAAATCACTGCGGCTATTGTTGTCAAATCTCTAGTAGCTTCATTCACTTCTTTTTCAATGAAGCCCAAGTCTCCTTATGAGATTTACTTTTTTAATTGGAAAGTGCTCCCAAAAGCCAACAGGAACAATGACTCTTCCGGTGGTCACTGATGTCAATAGTTGCTCTCGGAAACTGATAAGTGCATTATTGTCGAGTCTTTGTTTAAAAGAAGCATCTAACTTGAATGTGCAATTTTGATTTGTCTCTTTGCCTTCAGTCTAAATCAGTTCTTCTTTAATTAAATTACTTTAATTAACAAGGCTCTTTCCAGAATTCCATGGAGAAACGTAAGATTTCTCTGCTGAATCAAACTCAAGAATAACACAGATATGAAATTACTCCTGTTTTATACTGCTAACTGTATTTCTGTTTGCTTCCACCAGGTTTGGCCTACACATAGTTGAAAAGACTAAATTCTGGAACAAAGCAGGCGTCAAAAGAGAGGAAAATAGCAATAGCATCTTTGTAGAATAAGGTATCAGTAGATGAGACAGTTAAATTACATCTTAATTGAGATTAGGGACATGTTTTCTGGCAGCCGTAACTGCTAGCATTAGTTACTCTCTTAATTATTATGTGGTGCACAGACCAGGAACAGTTAAGTTTTTTCCTTCCACTGCCAGATGATATTTTCCCTTTATTTCCCCACCACCACCACCATTTATGACTGTGGGAATATTCTCAACAAATTTAGATCACAGGAGTCTGGCTGTTATCATGTTTCTGTTTTCCAAAGCATGGAAAATACACAATGCCGCCTCACTTTTCTGATACAGAGTCAGCCCAGCAACTCAACAAGTTGCAACTTGTGGACCGGAGATACATTAGTGGTACAGGCCTCCAGTGGGAAGGGCTTTTAAAATATTGTTGCCATGACAGTGCAGCCATTCCCAAGTGGCACAGTCTTAATTGGGTCCTGGGAATGCCTTGTTCCAGCATACAATTATTTTCAGATAAGCATCATAAGCTGTGCAGGCTGGGATTCTATAGAAGAGGTTAAAAACTCTCCCCCTACCCCAATTAGACAAGAGAATTACCGGTAGTTGTCCCAGATAATTCTAAGCCCGGATAATATATATTCTCTCCTTGAAGCTGATAAAATATCAGGAGCCCTCTCCACAGCAATATGGAACAGGCCTGCCAGTGTGGCTACCCCTGTTTTGTGGAACAGCTAGCATCCCTGTTGAGTTACAATAGGCAATCACTATTTCATGTCTTCCAACATATTGAGTCCCCAAACTGGGGCACATGTTTTCCTGTCTGTGCTCCTGCGCAAGTCAGGTGACCCAAGCAAGATCAGAGAGCCCAAAAGATACACTTTTGCAGGGGGGGGGCTGTGCTCATAGCACACAAATATTCACATTTTGGGATGCCGCGTGAGATCACAGCCCTGAGAAAAGTGCTTTTTCTGGGTGAGATCACAGTTCGAAAAATGGCCACTGTGCTCTCAGAGGAAAAAATGGGGTGCCCCATTTTTGGTGGGACGCTTGTGGGGTGTGCTTTTTTCAGGGAACAATTGTAGGCATATTTGTCTCAAGGACTTTTCCAGCTGTGTGAAAATATATGCAAGTCTCTGACTTGAGTGTATATATCTTTAAACTGACCTTTAGATGTCTTTATTATTGTAAATTGCCTTGAAGATTAAATGAAAGGCAATTAACAAATTATATAAAGATGAAGAATATGTCTGAGGACAACTGGGACAGGTGACTTGTGTCCTTTCCTCCTGATGTTGTTGGACTGCAGATCCCATCCTTGACCACTGGCGTGCTAGCTAGTCATTCCTGCAATTACATTTTGAATTCCTATCAGTGCTTTAGTCCCTATATGTGCTTCAAACTCATGCACCCTTCTGAGTATACACACATAGAATTGCGCAGTAAATCTTACAAACACACCCTACATTTCCAGTCCTTTGCAATGAGAAGGATGGTTCAAATCTGCAAAATGCTGTGCTCTCCTCAGAGGCGAAACTAGGCTTTATTTCACCCGGGTCAAAGACCCAGTTTGGTACCCCCCCATGTGCATTTGCATACATACATACACAGGCTGGGAGCCTCAATGGTGACCCTCTGGAGGCTTCACCTGGGGCAAAAAACCTGGCTCCTCTCCCCCACCCCTGTAGCTGCAGCTCTGGCTCCTGTTTGGCTGAGGACATCACTTGCTGTAACAAGCACTCAACAAGATTCTGTAGGAATCATCTGGGAGTTATCACCTTGCTCTATTAGGAATTGCTCTGTTCTCCAAGAGATTTCCTACTGCTATTAAAACAGCAAAATAATTTGATGGAACTGTTCAAGGTCTAACATCCACTGCCTATAAATAACATGTTTTCAACCTTGTTTACTGCATTGCTACAGTAAACAGCAAGGACCAAAAGTGAACCATTTACAAAAACTCCTCTTTGTGGGGAGTCATGCACCTTAAATTTGGTGTGTATGCAGCCTTAGCCCCAGTAAAGCTGGAAACTAACTACTCCTTCAGAAACTGGGGAAGTCTTTGGTAACCCAAATTTGCTTGGGTTAAATGTCTGAAGGGGTGGAAATTGTAGCTTTCCCACAATGGCAGCATTTAACTCCCACCGAAGTTGCATGACGCAACCCTCTCAGCCCCCTCATATGCAAATAGTGTCTTCATAACATAAATCTCTATTTCCTGCTTATCATTGTCACACACTAAAAGTAAACTGTTTGTGTCCATACCTTTTCATAACACCCAGGTTTTCTTCAGCTGCTCTCAACTCCACCTGTACATAGTACGTCAGCCTTGCCATATCCAGCAATAAATACAACTAAAAATATCTACCCAGTCACTTCCACATTCAATATTTAAATATGGGTACATTTAAAGCACGGATGGTTAAGCTTTGGCTCTCCAGATGTTTCTGGACTACAACTCCCATCATTCCTAATCATTGGCCATGGTGGCTGGGGCTGATGGGCACTGGAATCCACAACATCTCATGGCCCACTTGTTAGCCAGCCCTGATTTACAGCCAAGGGAGCAAACTTCATTTGATAGACCATCTCCCATCAGTCCCAGCCAGCATGACCAATAGTCAGAGATGATGGGTGTTGTAGAACAATAGTTTACCCCTGGCCTAGACACAGAGGTGTTTATGTGTGTTCCTAGTTTGCAAGAGAGTGTGTTTTATGTGCTCCAGCATAGCAAACAAGAGACTGTAGCATTAAAAACAAAATGTGAGAGGTGGCATATGTGGTATTAGCTATATAAACACCAGGGACAAAAGGTGGTGCTAGCCGAGGAGGAAGGGAAGGGGAAATATGTAAGTTTAAAGTATTCTTATACCATTTTAATATTCACAGAGAATCTTGGGAACTGTAGTTAGTTAAGGTGTTGAGACCTACAGGTCTGTGAGGTCAGCACCCCTAAATATCTACAGTTCCCAAGTTTCTCCATGACCATTAAAGTGGCATAAGAGTGCTTTAAATCAATGGTGTGGGTGTGACCTAGTTTTCAGGTTCAGCCCAACATGGTATCTAGGATCTCTGTCATATAGTGTTAAACTGAAGAGTAACTGGACCATCAACAAGACACAGATAATCTTCCAAAAATAAACAGAGAGCAGGTTCACATGTAACACTAAGCCAAACCATGGCTTGGCATATAATCCCAACCCAGGCTCGTGTTTTGACTCCTCCAGACAAAGCATGAGCTCTTACAGTTTGTGACTTGCTTGGTGGGAGACAAACCATGAGTCTGGGTCCAGGTCACACACTAAGCCAAACCATGGCTGAAAACAATGGGATGAAGACTAGCAGGTGGGGACCAGAATATAGTGCTGATGGGGAAAAATTGAAAGATGAAGACGCATGGAAGATGAACATTGTACACAAGTGCCCAGGCAGTTAACAGTTGCTTCAGACCCCTTTCCATAAGGGAAAATATATATAGGTGCTTGCTGTAGAATTATAATGCCTGAATCATTCAGTGATAAAGAAACACTTTGGAAATAGACATGACAGTGAATGACACTGTGCATTTTTATACTATTGTGTACTTATGACATACTTACATTAGATAAGCAGTAAGGTTATTCATAGAATATGCATTAAAAATTAACCCTTGACTACTCAGCCTGCAGGGTGCACATCTTTATGAATATGCCAACCTAGAAGTTCAAAAGTATACAAGTGCAAGTAAATAGGTACTGCTCCGGCAGAGAGGTATATGGTGTTTCCGTGCGCTCTGGCACTCATCACGGTGTCCCATTGCACCAGAAGCGGTTTAGTCATGCTGGCCACATGACTCAGAAAGCTGTCTGTGGAAAAATGCCATGTCCCTCAGCCTGAAAAGTGAGATGAGCGCTGCACCCCATAGTCGTCTTTGACTGAACTTAACCATTCAAGGGTCCTTTACCTTTTACCTTTATGAATGCATGCTCCTGCTGGAAAAACATGTGCTAGCTATTGTAAGCATCAAGAGTTAGTGTAGATTTAGGGGACTTACCATCACATATGTAGTTCATTTCTTGGTAACACAGTTACACCTGTAGCATTTATTAAGAGATTATACCTGCATGCGTACAGTGGGGTAGAGAAGTGAAGTTCAGAGATAGAACAAAATACCAAAATTCAATTTTGTTTTGCTTTGTTTCAACATCTCCAATAGAGGTGGATTGCAAATGGTCTGATTCTGCATAAAGGCATTTCTAGACATGAGCTTGATGTTGCAAATGTGATGTTAAGATACCACAAACAGGTTGTTGACAACAAGTTTATTCATTTAACTTACCGTATTTACCCTGCAAAGGGAAAATCCATATTAAATTGAAAAAAAGTATAGGGTGTGATTTTGATGCCAGCAATGTTGTGTGGATGCTGCAAAATGTGAGCATGCATGAGGAATACCTATCCCACATTAAATATACCACCTCCATATTCAACCTTATAAAAGTGCTAGTATGTCCTGGAAAAGTCAAGTTTATGGTTGGTATCAGCCACTGGCTGCCCCTAGGCCAAAAGCCCCTCATTTGCTAATCTGATGGAACTATTCTACCGGTATGATTCTTGCTCAGAATGTATATCCTATAAAATGAGGTGCTGGCCATACGGTGTTTTTCTTAGGTTGGGAGTTTTGCAAGGTCCTCATCAGCTTGTTGAAGTATGAGTCACCATGCTGACTTGACTCATGCCATATCTGGGAATAACAGAAGAAAGGAACACACCACGAATATTTTTTATCATCAATTACAGCTTGAGGCCCTTTCTGCAAAAAAGCTAATTTATCAGGGGATGCAGATTGATTATAGGGTGTGTGTGTTTTAGTGAGTTGCTGCTACCGGTATATAAGGATACAACTTTTTGTCCCAGTGATATAACTGGTTTTTTAAAAAACAAAACTAACTTATTGTTCAAAGCACTTTTATGGAGTGTCATGGGCTAGGCTGGATTTGATCTGCTCACTCTACAATCTTCAGTATACAGTTGGAATCATATGTGAATGCCTCCCCACATGAAAAAAAAAAACAACTATTTGCGTATTGGCCAGGGAGCAGGAAAGGCAGCTAGAATTCTTCTGTCCTCTTATGTCAGGGACCATGCTAATAATATAATAATAATAATTTATTATTTATACCCCGCCCATCTGGCTGGGTTTCCCCAGCCACTCTGGGCGGCTTCCAACCGAATATTAAAAATACAGCATCAATACATGCTGAGGAGGGCTACACTGAGGAATGCTGGGAGCCTTCCCCTGCTCCTGATCCAGATCCTGAATCTCCCCATAAGCAGGAGGACAGTATAGATTTGGAACAGTGGTTTGCAGAGGGGCATAGTTCAGAAGGCAGAAGCTGGGAAATACTGGATGGGGAACAGCTAGGAGAAGAAACACTGGAGGAAAGAGGGTTAACAGATTCAGTCTCTAGACAGCATTCACCCCCCTCCTCCAAAGTCACAGAGAGTTCAGAAAGTGGCAGAACAGAAGCACAGGGGGTACAAGCTCATATTATAAGACGTAGAAGTGACATAGATGAATAGGGACAGAAGAGGGTGGTATCCTTAATTGGGAGCACCGCCATTCTAGGAGATGTGTTCTTTGTTCTCTTGCTGTGATTATTAAAGTTTCTACCTGGTAAGAAGACTTCTTTTCCTTTGTTCTGCTTATCTACTGCCATGGGGGAGGATTGGAAGCCGATTCCCTGAAGCCTGACATCTGAGGAATCCACTACCTGCATCCTGAAAGAGCTGTGCTTTGTGCTTTTTCTGAATAGGTAGCTTGGACCACTCTTCAGTTCTCTGGTGTCAATACCAGGAATAACAATTGTCTGTGCCATGGTGGAACTTCATGAGGATGAATGAACTAAATCTATTATCTTTATACAAACCTTTACAGCTGAGAGCAGTTTTGTGAGTTATGTGCAGGTACAGAAAGTGTAACCTGGGCATGTTCCTCCTGCATGGTGAGGTCATGCTCAAAGCCACTCTCTATATCTCTTTCAGTCTCTTATTGCCATACTTTAGAAGTGGTTGCATAGATCTGTGTCCTTCGTCCTCTGCTCTTTTCTCAAGTTGCCATACCATTAAGCATCCATAGCCCCATCTGCAGGTAATAAAAGGAAAAACCCATTGAACATTCTCATTTCCACTTTCACTAGGCTTCGAGCAGCTTCAAAATAGGAGATATTGTTTATATATTATCAGAGAAATAAAATGATAAATGAAACTAGTTGGAAAAGTAATGGAAAAAAATAAAATTACCAAGCTGTCTTCAGAGATGAATTGTCACCAAGTTAATTAAACTAGGATTTCTAGTTGACTCGTATTTCCTGGTAAATTCTATATGTTTAGTGTTTATTAAGGAACAACTGGAGGTGGCATATCAGCACTTACGACATTTATAGCCATTCCAAAATATGTTTTAAGTAGTAATTTCCTAATGCATTATCCCAGGACTGTGATTTAGGGTAAATTGTGCTAAGCTGCTTTAACAAGCACATTATGTAAAGAGCCTGGCTCTACAGTCAATAAATATGTCTCATTGTGACCTTAACTACATGCATAAATGCATAATTTATTTGTATGCCAGCTTTCCATAGTTAAAACCATGCTCAATGTTGAATGAGGGAAAATGCATCATTACAAACATAACAAAATCATAAACAAAAATGAAACATCAAAAACATCAAAAAGTACACAACCAAACAAACAATTTCAACATAAATTATAAGATCAAAAATAAATGCCATAAGTCTCCAGTGATCTCAAGCAAATGAAGGAATTCAGAACATGAAAATTCTCACCATATAACAATGTTAGCTCAACTGGCTACAAAAAAGATCAGGAAAATTGAGGTAGATAAAATTGGTAATTCAGAGGTTTAAGCTCATTGGTGTCTCTGTTATCATCTTTTTCTGACCCTGGACATCAGTTTATATCATCACTCAACACCTGAAATAAATTCTGCCTAAAGAATTAATAGCCTTAGCAAGAAAACAGTTGTTTTTCCAATGTGTGCCTTGAAAAGACCACCACTGCTATCAACACAAAATAAAATAAAATAAATCCTTCCAGTAGCACCTTAGAGACCAACTAAGTTTGTTCTTCCATTCTTAAAGAAATCAGCCCTGAGTGCTCACTGGAAGGACAGATCCTGAAGTTGAGGCTCCAGTACTTTGGCCACCTCATGAGAAGAGAAGACTCCCTAGAAAAGACCCTGATGTTGGGAAAGATTGAGGGCACAAGGAGAAGGGGACGACAGAAGATGAGATGGTTGGACAGTGTTCTCGAAGCTACTAACATGAGTTTGGCCAAACTGCGAGAGGCAGTGAAGGATAGGCGTGCCTGGCGTGCTCTGGTCCATGGGGTCACGAAGAGTCGGACACGACTGAACGACTGAACAACAACAACAAGTTTGTTCTTGGTATGAGCTTTCGTGTGCATGCACACTTCTTCAGATATCTGAAGAAGTGTGCATGCACACGAAAGCTCATACCAAGAACAAACTTAGTTGGTTTCTAAGGTGCTACTGGAAGGATTTTTTTTATTTTTTATTTGTCTTGACTATGACAGACCAACACGGCTATCTACCTTTAACTGCTATCAACAGTACACCAGCGCCACCTTCTGGATGCTATGGGAAATACCGACATTCCAGAAGGGCAAAAAGGTACCGGTACATTGTACCTTCACAGGATATTCAGCAATTGGACATTAACAAACTGATTGTCTTTTATCAAAAAAAATAGGTGTGCTGTTTTTATGATATATACCTTCTGGTTATTTTTATTTATATATCTTGCTCTTAAATGTGGAGTACAAATTTACCTGAGTGAAAGTGTGCGCACAAATGTGTACTTGTGTGGGAAAGTGCATGCACACACAAGTAAAAAAGACAACAAGAATGACAATAAGATATCATCACCAAGTGAATTTCAGTGTATTAAGCGGTATTTTAGACAATCACTTTCAATTACTAACACATAAGAAACTATTAAAATGCATTAAAATCACAATGTGTATCAAAATGCACTGAATAAATTAGAAAATTCTATTCGGGTAATCATGTCAGCAATGTTGAGTGTGAATAAAAAAGGGTGTTTTACCCTGCTGATGTCTATGGTCTCTTTTAAATCATTTTTTGCAGCCCACTACAGTACTCCGATGAGAACTGGCTGGGGTTAGCCACCATTTTAACTACTCACAAAGCACTTTTAGCACTCCTCAAAGCACCACCGCTGCTGCCTCTATCATGCAAGCCAAACCAATGGTGGAAGGGTGCTTTAGAGGGCATTTTGACTCAGACCTTTTCAAATGTGGATCCTTCCCCCGCTCTCAAGTGAGGGTAAGCCTATGCACCCAACCAAATCACCTTCAATTTGCAAAAAAATGCCTCATCCTTGTTACAACTCCGCCCCCCCCCCAAAGCAACTCTGTTCAATACAGCGTTCCAATGCATTACTGGAAGTTCAGGTCCGCGCGTCCCTCTAACACAGTTCTTAAATCTATGTCTCCCGCTCCCTTTCCCCACTCAATTGGCGTCACTTCCTGTTTTCATGAAAACGAGATCCGGGTCACTTGCATTCCCCGAAGAAAAAGTTTTCCACTCTTTCCCCGCTCCTCAGCCGGTCTCCCATAAAGAAAGCGGCGGGGGCGAAAGGGGGCGGGGCCCGTCCGCGTGGGTGCTGCCATGGCTGCGAGGGGCGCCGACGGGTCGCGGGCGCTGAAGAGCAGCCGTTACGGTCGCTGGGCTCGCTTCGTTCGGCCGCTGCGTTTGCGTCCCTGCCCCGGCCGTTAAGTAGGAGGAGGCGGCGGCGGCCAGGCTGGGGTCAGTGGAAGCTGAAGGATGGCCGAAGCCCCGGGACCGCCAGGCGACGAGGTGGCGACCCTGCGGGAGAAAGTGGCTGCGCTGGAGTCGGAGCTGGGCGCCTGCCAGAGCCGCCTGGAGCGGGAGAAGAAGCTGCGCCTCAAAGCCCAGGCCAGCGCCGCCAAGTTACGGAGACGGGTAGGGGCGGCCCTCTTGCCTCATGGGGTCGGGGGCGAGGCGGGGAAATCTCCGGGATAAGGTCGCCCCGTAACGGCCTTTGGGTTCAAGGGGTCTGCTGCTCCGCGGGCGCGGCTTCCAGCCTGGGCCGCTTAGGCTCACTGCTGACTTCCTTCTTGTCTCTCACCTGTTAGAAGGTATAGGAGCCTCACCAGGAGGAAGCACCTGGATTTGTTACATTTCCTCCTTCCTCCTCTTTTCTGTTTATTTATTTATTTACAAAGTAATAATCATAAATAAGAGTAAAAATGTGCACTCCAACACGGAGACCATTCCATTGTAACTATCTAACCTCCCAAAATTTCAACACCTCTTGCGACGGTTTGACCCCTTTATGTTTTAACAGTACAAATTCTACAGACACCTTCCATATCTCCTCAAAATCATTTCTCCTGCATATTCCCCGGTTTACCTTAATGACACATGTTAATTTATCATTAATAGCTACATCCTTCACTTCCACCTTTCTTTCTCCGAGGCACAGCAGCTTACATGGTTTCCTTCCCTGCTCCCACTTTTGAAGTATTTGACCGTGTTAATGCTCCAATATTGGCGACTGCTTTCCCTGGCTTTGTGCAATAAGAGATGACCAGAAATGTTATAATTCACTTGGTTTCCAACTCATTGTGTTACTCGCATGATATGTATTTTTTTCACAACCCTTTACTGGTAAAGGAAGTTCCACAAAGCCTAGGATTAGTAATGGATCATACAGGCTTTTCTTAAGGCACACTGCTAATCCTAATGAAATTCATGGGTCATTCCTGCTAAGAGCAAGCAGGTGGTTGAGTGCAAACAGGATTGGAGTCGGGACACTGAGAAACAAGAGGGAGATATCGGCATGCTTCTGTAGATCATGGTGTATGCAGAAATACAGAGTGTAAAGGGGAGGCAACTCCACAGCCCAAGGAGGATTTAGCAAGCTTGGTGGCCTTTAGGACCCCTGGACGAAGCTTCCTAAACTGCTTGTAGTATCTGGGAGGAGAGCATGGCTGGCTAGAATCCTGAGGTCAGGGATTGGCAAGGCTTACCGGGCATGGGCCGGATCACTCCCGCGGAGATCCTCTGTGGGCCAGGCCAGCGCAGCGCAACACCAGGAATCGCGTCTGCGCATGTCCGCGGTGCCAGAAATCGTTTCTGCGCATGCCCAGACGCCGGAAATCGTGCCTGTGCAGAAGCGATTTCCAGTGCCACAGACATGCGTAGACGTAATTTCTGGCATCTGGGCATGCACAGAAACAATTTCTGGAGCCGTGGAAGAGAGTCTCCATGCTGTGCTGGTTTAGCAGAGCACACAGGGACTCACCGAGCAGGCAGCTCATGGGCTGGTTAAGCCACCCTCATGGACCGCTTCCAGTCCATGGGCCTTAGGTTGCCAACCTCTGCCTGAGGTGGAGCACTCCGGTTTGCAACATTTTGTACTTACAAGTTGAACCAGCAACATAATTATCGTGTTTTGTAGATTGAGGAACTCAAGAAAATCAGTGACGGAGAAGGAAATGAGAAGGCAACATCCAATGTAGAAGTGCAAACCGAAGATGCTGCTGAATGGTCACATGAAGGTAAATAGCAAATGGTGCAACGTCAGTTATTAAAATAATTTTCAAAGGGGTAGCCATGTTAGTTTCTTGTAGCAAAAACATTCTAAAGGGACTTGCAGCTTTCGTGGTCGCAAACCCATTTTATTAGGTTAAGATAATCTAACAGATAAATGATTCCTGTCCATTGCATTAATCCCATTGATTAAAAAAAGTGAAAGGAGTTTTAATAGAAGAAAAAAAAGGTGGAATTTTCCACCTTAAAAAGAGGTAAATTCCAGGTGTATCTATTTGTATTTTTATACTTTTCCCATTTGTATTTCAGATATAAATTACTTGGTTGGTTGATTTATTTTGGATCATTTTATACCCATATTTTTTCTGTCTCTAAAGAAATACTTAAAGGCAGCTTACATCCTTCACCAAATACAAAAACATCCCTTTTATGCAAACTCCTGACTCAGCTGTAGGTCTCATTTGTGTGTCACCAAACAGCTGGGGAAGTGTTAATCCAAATTCTTTACACTTAAAAAAATAAAATCCTGACATGTTTTGGTGCTATTTAGTTATATACATTAAATGGAAATCCCTGTTTTTTAAGGCTTGGTTTACCTTGCGTCGTTATCTCATCTACTTTGGAGTTTCTAAACACTTAACATTATTATTTGCATGACCTTTGAGGCAAAGATGCTTATATAAATCCTGAGGTGGTGGTGGTTAATCTTCTGTGGGGATTTAGCTGTTGATGAAAGTAACAATAGAATTACTTGCAAGAAGTGCAAAGTTAAGCATATGCAAATATTTGATTCGATTTTTGATTATTTAATTTACAAACTACTTAATATATTAAAATATATATATCTAAGCAGTTGTACAAAAATATGAATTGTAAGGTTTTGTTATCCTTTTGGCATGCTTGACAAATATAGATAAGATGCACAGTTATAAATCCAACTTCCACATACTGTACTGTACAATATCAAATCAAAACAGCATTGCTAATAGATTTAATTCTTAACTTTTTGCAGGCTATTACTATTATCATAATTATTATAATAATAGTTCTGATCCTCATGAGCTAAATGGAGCACAAATACAGCCAAGTTATGATAATGAAGGGTCAAACTCTGATTGTGCAGATCAGTTACAATTAGGTGATCAGCCGGATGTTAATGGCACAGAGCATTGCGAGGATGGAGAACAGGATGCTGTGGTTCATAACATGCAGGTGAGCTGAGTGTTTCTCAACTTTTCTAGTAGTATTATTAGAATTATTACCCACTCTTCATCAGAAAGTCCAAGGGCAAGCCATAGCAATATAAAACACAGCATTAAAAATGGTTTAAAACAACTAGAGTGGGTCTCATTCATATGTGCAGTAGCACTAGAGAACAAAGCCATTCCCTACCCTTAAGAGCCTTTTACTTGGTTCCCTTGGTTTTCCCACAGCACCAATGATTGCTACTATCCTTATGCAGAGGATTGTGTATAGAAACAACCAATCTAGTTTCAATTGTTGGATTTTTATTTCTTAATGACTTGGTATTAAGTACTATATACATACAAAGTATGCTTTGTTCTGCTTTATAACTAGAACCTCGGTTAAATCAGTAACTCCTTTTGTACAAGAACCAGCTTTATTATTGTGATTCCTTAACTGCATTAACTTTCATGTAGAACAGTGCAAATGGAATGATACTCACATTTGATTGACTTTTACCCTTATAATTTACAATGTGGGGAAAACTTAGGTAGGATTACCTATTTATATAAACCAGTATATTCCAGTGGATAGTGCTAGAGCCGAAATTGGATGTTGGCTTAGTCAGGGACTTTTTTTTTTAACAGTTCACTATTTTGAGCTACTATTCCCCATCCGTGGGATGATATAATAGCAGTGTACCTCAGGGTTGCTATGGGTAGAAACAAAATTAAGACATTGTGTGTTTCAAAGTGCTACATAAATATCCTTTTTATGTTGTCTTTCATAATCTTAGAAACCAGAAGAGCCTCTATTAGCAGAAGGTACATTAGCAGAAAACTTGAGGGCTGCTGCAGAGGCTGCTGTGTCACAAACAGGATTTATATATGATGAAACCACCGGATTATATTATGACCACAGCACTGGATTCTATTATAACTCGGTAAATATTTGATTTGTTGCTTACTTCATATAAAATAATCTCATACTTATCAATATAAATAACAAATTTAAACTAATAATGGATTTGTTGAAAAATATTTTCTTGGCTGTGAATAGCTTTTTCTTAATGTAATAGGTAACATTCATGTAAATGCCAAAATCATTCACTCTGATTACAAATATGACCTGTATGTCACAAAGGAGCGCTCCCATCTCCTGATTCTGCAGTTTTCCTTAAACTAGATAATGATCTTAGAAAGTTGTTTCATGTCCCGTCCCGTCCCGCAAAAAAAAAAAAACCCTGGTGTTTTCCTTAGCAGACACTTGTCTGCTACATGTTTTTAATGTCTGGTTTGCCAAGGCAGTACAAAGTGCTTAGATTTGATTTGATTTGCAGAGCTTTGTATAAATCCCACTTCCCCTTATGCAACTCCTAAATCCTTCTGAGGCATCCCAACTTGGTTTGGTGTGTGTTAGAATCCAATACACACACCTAATTGTATGCCTCCTATTCCACAAAGCAGTGAGCAATATGTTTTGGAATGATGCAGCTCATTCAAAATGTGTTGATCACAGGCAAATAGTATCTGCAGTTGTATGTGTTTGCAGGATGGCCCACTTTCTTTGTTCTTTGAATCATGTTCGCTGTCAAAATTCACAATATCAGTAAAGAAAGATAGTCCTTTTATCTGACTCCACGCTTCCCAACTGCCAGCCTGAAATTTAACTGCCACTTTGTTGTGTGTCAGTTATGTGTACCAATATAGTCTGTTGTGATTAATTTCACTGATTCAACTGTATACCTATTTCTGTGTACCTACTTTTGGGCCACCCTGTATATGATTTAGCAGATCTGCACTTATGCACAGTGAATCAATCACAGCCATTTATACATAGCCCTTCTAATATGAGACTAATTAATGAATAAATAAGATGGTATTTGTATGTCCATTTTGGAATCCCTTGTAATTCAGTTACAGTAGGTTAAAGATTACCCTTCACACATTTTTAAAATATGCATTGTTTTTCATTCTCAAAGTGTGGGGAAGCATTGTTTAAAGTTATACTTGTTTCTGTGCTTGGATCAGCGTGATTTAAACACATTCATCTTCTTTTTAAATTCATCCTTCCATCCTTTTGCCGGAGGAAGTTTTGTAGTTGAGCTGAAGCAGAAGAAATTTATGCATGCCAGAAGTTATTCAATAGTCTTGCTTACCTATATATTTTAATTATCTTGATGGCCTGGAATACAGAGTTTACCATTCTTTTAAATGGATATGCATATCTATAGGATTGTAAAATTCTCAAGGTTGTATTCGACATAGTGCTACCGTAAGTAAATCCTTATTTGAGCAGAACAAATTTGACTTGCACAATGGCACTATTCTCCCTTCGCCTGCATGTCCCCTGAATTTGTTCTGAGTGTTCCCCCAACCCTGCAGAGCAGATAAGGGAATGGTATGGATATGGGAGAAGTCATGTTGTGCAAATGGAAGTAGTTCTACCCATGCAAGGATTTAGTTGAATATATAGTTGATATACTGAAGCCTTTGTGGCCATTGCTCATTTAAATTTGCTTTTGTTCCTGCTAATTTACTGTTCCCTTTCTAAGCTTTTCCATATTTTTATGATTTTGCTATGTTAGTATACAACCTGCTTTATTTGATATTAAGTGATTTACTGTTCTTGTTTCATTAAAGGAAAACCAACTATATTATGATCCAAATACTGGAATTTATTACTATTGTGATGTTGAAAGTGGCCGATATCAGTTCCATTCACGAGTGGATCTACAGTCTTATGAAACAGCAACTGCTCAGTATAGCAAAGACAGGAAAGGCAAAAAGAAGAGAAAAGATGCAGAATGGCCTAGGGCAAATGAGCATAAGGTATCTTCACAACAAATTACATTTTAGTAAATAAAAATGTGATTGGTGATGCATTTTTATCAAAATTGTCATCTTTCTAAGGTCAGGTAAGTATGGAGCATGTTTAAGAGAAAAGTTTATACAGTTTGCATTCTAAATGGCTCAGAATGACAGTAAAAATTCTCTTATTTTCTACATGGGGATTGAGTTGTACTATATAAATGGATTATGCATGATGTGAGAAATAAAATTTGTCGCAGTTGTTATATCCATTATAATTTGGTAAAACGCTTAATTGCTAAAAATTGGTGATTAATACATTCTTAGGAAGGAATACAACTTTGTGCTTCATTGAATGTTCTATCTGTGCAAGTATTTCATCTTGCCGAACAGAACAGTCCTCCCTCTTCCCCCACACTTAACCTACTCCCAGTTAACTGTGTCCATCCCAAATATACATGCCTTAGAGAAGAGAAAATCGGACTGAGTGGATAAAGTGCCACTTTAGGAAGCCAGGCTTAACTAAACAAAAAGATTGTATTGATAAATGGCTATCAGCCCTTGGTACATCCAGCTGCAAATGCTGTTGGGTTCTATAACTGTGGATAGAAGTGACTTGTCTTCACCTCTACAGACACAATATTAAAAGGACCAGCAAACTACTCTGATGCTATATGAGAAAATGGTTCCCATGCAGCAAAGTACACTTCTCTTCAGTTTAGTTGTGTCTCATGACTGAGTGATGTATTTTTCTTGTCTTTCCACTTTTCTTTCATTGTGCATGAGAGCAGGCAGGATCTGTAAGTTGCTGGCTGGTCAGAATCAAGCTGTGTCAACTTGAGATCCTTTCTCCAACCTATTCTCAGTTACTTCAGAGTAAGTCTCACTGAACTCTGTGGGACTTGTTTCTGGATTGTGCTGTTAAGAGTACTTACATTTACTCAATACGTTAAAGAGAGATGTTGGTGGGTGAGGGGAGAAAAGGCTTGTACAGGCTGATTAAGTTGATAGATAACTTTATTGTGACTATGAATTTCTTCATCCACTGCCGTTTGCTCATTTTCTCAGAGGAGGGAGGAGAATGGGAGAAATGGAACAGATAACAATAGCAGAAGAGAGGAAAATAAAACTGTCCTCCTCAACTCCTCTGCAGGCCTATTCTAGAATAGCCTTGCCTACCAGTTGATAAGCATTTTTAAGCTTTCCAGACTGGCATGAGGTCCTAGGGTGAGTTACAGAAAAGCAATGAAAGGCAGCATACCAGTTGTTGGGGAGATACCCTGAATCCCTTTTTGACAGGAATGTATGTCAGCAGCGGATGCCAAGTATAATATTCTAGGATTAGACCTTAAAGCTGGCTGCTTGGAGATGATTGGCTGCCAAACCAATCCGTGGATCTCTTAGATCGCATGGCAATGGTAATATTTTGACTCCTTTGAGTTGCAACATTTGTCACTCACCAAAGTGATACAACATTTTATACTGAGCAATAGGCTATATTGGGTAACTGTTAAAAACTTCAGTACACCATTGCTGCAGCTCATTTCCCATCTTCAAGCTGAAGAGCAGGAAGGCTGTGCAATACTGTTGGTGCAGTGATGTAGGTGAAGGGTCTTGCTGTAATGATGCAAACAGTGATTTACTCTGCTGAAGCCAGGGTTTGAGCAGACATCTAGAAAATGGGGAGAACCAGCAGTTAACTTCCAAGCAGCCGTGTACTGGAGGATGCGAGAAGTCACCCTCTCTGCTGATGTTCTCTACATGTCCCCTAGGCGGGGATCACATACTGCCAGTCATTGCTGTTGCACTGAGTAAGGGGATGGCTACCACATCTGCCTCAAGGAAACCCTTGTGGCCTTGTGTTGGGGTAAGACTTCTGAATTTCTGCATCTGTGTGTAAGTCTTAGGACTGGAAGTGTCCTGGCTACAAAGAATACCATGTTTCTGTAGCTGTGTACCTTCCATGCATACATGTGTGAGAGAAGGACATGGTAGCATTTGATTTTTTTCTTGTGTTAAGGAAACTGAAATATGCAGAATTTGGAAGCAATTTGTCCAGAGGTAATATGTTTCCATAGTACTCTCAACACATACTTCATTTTTGCACTGTATTGTTTACTGTTTGCTACTGTTCATCTTTAGGTACATCAGTTGACAGAAACCATGGCTAATCTGAAGATTTCATCTTCTGGATTGGCAACTTCTAGTGAAGGTAGAGTTATGATACCAAACGCATCAGTCTGACGATGTTTAAAGTTGATCTTAAAGCACCATTAAAACAATTAATGACATGAAGATATAATTTAAGATCATTTCTAATTTACACACATATGCTATGATTAAATAGGGTTTATTTCTGCCTTAGACATGCTAAATAACTGTCAGTGATTTATTTGTTTAAGTTAAGTTTCAGGTATAATAAGTTGCTCTATTAAAATAGCCTAGTATAAAATGAAATAAATCTAAACATATAATCTCTTAAAATTAGATTTATGGCCTCTTATGCAAGGTTCTATTTCTTCATAATAAGAGAAGTGCAGGAAACACATCTTCAGTCATCAGACAGTATGATAAGTCATGTATTTATATTATTGGAGTCAGGAACTAGCAAGGCATCACAGTATCTAGGAGTTACCATCCATTATTTCACCAAGATGCACTACTGAGTCCTTACGATCTTATCCTGAGGTCTGCAGTGTTGTCAGTGAAGAAACTATTAATATGTTTGGCTCTACCAACTAAACAGATGGGGAAAGACTATTTTGCCCAGAGGCAAAACTCAAAAGTTCTTGATACTTGTTGCAGCCCATCTTATGCATGCTAGTTCAGATGTAAGTTTCACTTCATTCATTGGGACTTGTTTCCAAATAAGGGCACATAGGATGGAAGCCTTAGCCTTCAAGTAAGTGATCTCGGTTAGTATCCTTGCATGCATACATGCCTTGTCTATAAATAGACATCTTATATAGTATAAGATGTGTGGAGCACGGGGCCAGTGGTTTTATATTATTCCTTTAGATTACATAAAGACTTATTTAATTGCACACCACTATCGTTTAACTGGGCAACAGAAGATAGAATGAATGCTTGTTCAGCATTTTTAAAGGAAATATATGCATTTCAAATGGGAATCTTTATTTAAATTTATATCTCTTTCTTGGTAATTTGCATAATTTAAAGCGCTTTGATTTAAATCAGTCCACTTTGCTTGAAATAATGTGGGGAGAATGGCCCTCTTTACCACTCACACAGGCTCCTCTTATCTGTTCACCTTCCCCAGTTGCTCCTGTTTTCCTAGCTATATGCACTTCTTTTTCTCTATATATTCACTGTTTCGAAATGAAATGCCACTCCACAGAGGCTGCACAAATTCTCTTTCACTTCAGATTTTGCTACAATTGGGAAATGACTGTGGTGCTTGCAGTAGGAATGATGAAGTGGAGCAGCAAGCAAAATAGGCAGTGCAGAGATGGCAGGCACATTATGCATTAGGGTTTTTCATATGGCAAACTATATTGGATATAACAAAATAAAAAATAAAAAAATTCCTGCCAGTAGCACCTTAGAGACCAACTAGGTTTGTTCTTGGTATGAGCTTTCGTGTGCATGCACACTTCTTCAGATACCTATATTGGACATATTAGCCATCATCTGCTTATAGCAAAAATCTGTACAAGTCCATCTCTGAGAACTACTTTGATAAGTTTCCCCCCAATATATTTTGTTACTAGTACAGCCGCAGAAACATCTAACACAGCAGATCTCACATGGACCATAGCTCTATGAATCTACATTTATCCTTATGTATGGTAGCATTCATCCCAGTACAGATCAGGTCATTGATGCTGATACATTGGGGAATTATCACCAAACTGTTGGGCTGAGGGAGAAAACTGAAAATGTATTTTAATATTTGCTGGAAGCCGCCCAGAGTGGCTGGGGAGACCCAGCCAGATGGGCGGGGTACAAATATTAAATTATTATTATTATTATTATTATTATTATTCATTAAGTAAAGTAAAGGTAAAGGGACCCCTGACCATTAGGTCCAGTCGCGGACGACTTTGGGGTTGCGGCGCGCATCTCGCTTTACTGGCCAAGGGAGCCGGCGTACAGCTTCCAGGTCATGTGGCCAGCATGGCTAAGCCGCTTTCTGGTGAACCAGAGCAGCACATGGAAACGCCGTTTACCTTCCCGCCGGAGCGGTACCTATTTATCTACTTGCACTTTGACATGCTTTCGAACTGCAGGAGCAGGGACCGAGCAACGGGAGCTCACCCCGTCGTTCTGATCGGCAAGCCCTAGGCCACCCACGTCCCCATTAAGTAGCTGGCCTTAAATAATGCAGTATTGTGTGAAGATATTGTTTGTGTTGTGTATTATTTGGATATGTCTATTGATACTGCACAACTGCAGAAATGTAATCATTTGATAGCTGTGTTTACAGTTTTGTGGCAGTTTACAGTGTGTGGCAGTGGATGAGAGTGTGCAAATAGTTGTACATAGAGCACTGTTTGAACTGTGAAGGAACATTTATGTTTCTACTGATAGGATATTGACAAGTATTGGTGATAGGACTTTAGTATTAAGTGTTGCGTGGATTTCCCACCTTAAAACTAGGATGATTCAGATACTAGCATATTTGTATAGTACTTTTTCTAATTTTGAATAAGAAAAAAATGGTTTAAATAATCTGCAAATGTTGGTGTGTGAGAGTGAAATGCTTTTATCCTAAACATTTACACTAGTGTAATGCCATGATGTCTGGGGCTGAGCTAGATCACTAGGCCCCTTGAGCCAGCACTGTATGACTTACCGGTAGTTTTCCAGGCTAGGGATTTGTAAAGTACAGACATGTGAAAGGAGCAAGTGATCCCCAAATCTAATCTCCCTATGAGATGAGGAGCTAGCCTGCGTAGTTCATGAACATCATTTGAAGGGAAGAAGAAAAGCTTCCCTATATCAAGGAGCTAGTTCAAACGCTAGGTGCCTGTGTACAGAACAGTGATCAAGAATTAAAAGAAGGTTGGCAATCTCTTCTCCCTCCCAAACAAATCTGGCCCAAGGAAAGTCAACAGCAGACCCACTATTCTGAAGGAGCAACTGGTCTGCTTGCTTTCTGTCTGGCTAGCTCATCATGTTGGAGGTCCATGCCAGGCATACACTCTTCTATGAAAAGGAATGGAAGGCTTTTTGGAGAAATATATTGTTATTGTTCCCCTGGTGCTTCCTGTCACAATCTGAAAGTAATGGTTAGTTGGTTGGTTTGCTGGCCAGTGCAGTACAAGAGCATTGAAGCAAGTTGCTTAGAACAAAGAAAGGAAGTTTGGAACATAGGGGTTTTTAACTGGGTCAGGGGGAAAGAGGAAAAAATATAGAAACCTCCGCAAATGAATGTCTAGAATGGATAGCATCCTTTGCCTTTTTTTTTTTTTTAAGTAAAGACAGAAACTCTGAAAAGTTAGTGAAGGGGTTTGAAGATTGGTTATAAACTTTAATGTCCAAGTACTGAAGAGGACCTTTAGTCATAATATCTTAGAATGGTTAAAATTGGTCAGATATCAACTGATTTTTCTATTTCCCATTACTAGCTTGCTTGCTTACAGATTTTGCATCTTGTGCCTTAAAAGAATCCAGTCATTAAAAGAACATTATTATCATTCCTCAAGTTTGATTTTCATTAAATCTTCTTCAGGACTTGAAAACAGATGAGCAAAAATCATCCAGCAATCTGAATTGCCTTTTTACCACCAATGAGCTAAGTTCTCCAGAAGAAGACAAAGGTCCAAATCTGAAAAAGGCTAAGGTGGACACTGATACAAGAAACAGCCTATCAGCCAAAGAATCAATTACCACAACTGGTGCCAATTTACGTTTTGAGAACACACAATGTACTGCTGTGATAGAGGACATTAAAACAGAGACAGAGAGTGAGCCTGAAGAAGGTGAAATTACAGACTCTGAAGAGGAGGAATATAGCAGTGAAGATGAAGTAACAAGTGAAGAAACTGTAAATTCAGAAGACACTGACAGTGAAGGTGAATCCTGGGTTTTTACAAAGTATCCTTAAATATTTATAGTTTGGGGAACAAGCAAAAATGGATAATATCAAAAATTGAAAACTACAAGTTTGAATGCTATAGATCTTCAGCAAAATGGCAAAAGTTGTCTTGATATGATCTCTCCGTTTCTAGTCTTCAGATGTTGCAACTAAGTATGGATAACTGTAAAAGCTGTATTTTATCACTATACAGTAAAAGCTGTCAGATGAAGATACTTCATGACGTTGCTGCTTACATGGATCTATTTAGACTAGAAAATATTGTATGTGTAAAGTGGAGGGACACTAATGTTATGTTCAGAAATGAGTGTTTTTCTTCAGATGCTTACTCAGATGTTTACTCTTATTCGTGGTGTGTATAAAAATGCACACCTGCATAGCTGCTTGGTTAAGAAGCTGTTTATATGGCATTGCTTCTGAAACAGACACCCCCCTCCACCAATCAATTTATTTTTTTCATAGTTTGATGTTGAGAAAAATTTGTTCTTTTTGGTCCAGATACTATGAGCAATACAGTGTCCCCTGTATATAGGAGCCTAGGCACCATTCGTTCTTTTGTTGGTATCATTAAATACCACTTGGCAAGCACTGGTTATTAGTTTGTCCTTGTGCTTCTTACAGTGGCAAGTAGTAGGACCTTTCTCTTAATCTTGGAGCGTATATCCAGGTTCAGATCTGGAGTAGCTGTCATGTAGTTTAGTTTTCTAGTTGTCTAAATATACAGATTCTGTGATCAGCCCCAGTGTATTCTTCCTCTGTTACTGCAAAAGCTCTGTCTCCTTTGTGGCAACACTTATCTTCAGTGCCCCTTTCAACTAATCCAGCACATGGTCATTGCATCAGTTAGGGAATTTAGCACTAGCCTTCTTTCTACTCTAAGAAGAAGTGGGAGTTCTGTCTGCTGGCCTTGGCTGCTACCAAAAATAATTGATATACTATACTGATGCTGCCTACTTTTTAATTTAAATGTCTGTAACCAAGATACACTTCCTGGCACAACAGAATAACCTGGCTGTTGGTTTCTGTGGGCTCTTAAAAGGCCAACTTTGGGAAAATATGCTAGTCAAAAGTTTTTCTACTAGATGTGCTTGTACGGTTAATTTTTACAGTATTTTGATACATTAACCCTTTTTTTGGTTTAACTTATGTACTGGCTGAACTCAATGGCTACTGGCCACAAGCATGGCTATTTCTGCCTCCATGTTCAAAGGCAGCATGCTTCTGAATAACAGATGCTGGAAACTGCAGGACAGGAGAGTGCTTCTCATATGCATGTGGTTGGCCACTGTGAGAATAAGATGCTGTACCAGATGGGGCATTAGTCTGATCCAGCAGGCTGTTCTTATGTTCCTACAGTCTTAACTCTACTTTTGAAAATCAAGGGTGCTTGGGGAAATATGATATTGCTTTGTCTGATGCTTATTTTTTATCGATTTAGGCGGAGACAAGATTTGGCCCCCTTGTATTAGAGTGATTGTGATTAGATCACCAGTACTGCAAATGGGATCTCTGTATATCATCACAGCTGTCAAACCTGCCACGATTGGAAGGTAATACAAAATATTATACAAGAGAAATCCATGCTTATGTTAGCTGATAAGATTGCCAATTCTATTGAACCAGATTGAATTGAGTGGTTTACAATCAGACAGCACAATTTTTCCTGTTTAAATCAATTCATTATACTCTTTGACTCCTAGGATAGTAGCATGCCAGGGATAGATGCTATGGCAGTTCACTATAAGAAACTAGGATGGTGATTGAATTCTGTTGAGCTTTGTGTATTGCCATCTGAACTAGATAATTCAGTGGTTAAAACTACCACTAAATTCCATATTCACTATATATTTAAATTGGTTTGAAGACTGCATGACTTCCCAACCATGAGAAATTTGTAGTTTTTGTAGTCTAGCATTTTGGTCTGAAGAGCTTTACAAGCAGCGCTGGTTAGCTGAGTCTAGCTGCCGTTTTAATTTCTTAAAATCCCATCCATGTAGCATCCCTCCAGTGAGAAACTATAATGATGGTTAGACCCAGCCACCCAGCACTGCTTGGAGCACTGGGCTGTAAAATATGATTTAAAAGGAGAGCCCCATGCAAGCATAGGTGGTAGGTCCTGCCAGAGTGCTGCTCAGTGTTACAGCATAAGATTGCACAGTTGATTCCTTAAGGCAGATTTTCACAGTACTTCTCCTTGTGGGCTTTGTAACTGTTGCTTCTGTTTACAGAGAAAAAGATATGGAACATACACTGCAGATTCCAGAGGTTGGAGTTAGTAAGGTATTTAACTCTTTAAAGACTTTAAAAGAGATCTTAACTCATCAGTTACTTCATTTTAAACCTAATGCTGTGTTAGTAAAATGTGCTCTGTAGTAAAACACTTTATTTTTTAACAGTTTCACGCAGAAGTATACTTTGATCATGGTTTGCAAAGTTACGTTCTTGTGGATCAAGGCAGTCAGAATGGTACTGTGGTTAATGGAAATCAAATTCTACAGGTAAGCATAACCATTAGACCCATCACTATAAATTGCCACTCCCCTTTTAGCCTTTCTGCCCTTCCCACCCCCACCCAATAATGCTGCTACTGCTTGTACGAACTTTGTGATCCCCTTGATCTTTCTCTGAAGCAGCAGTACAGAAACCTTTTATCAGCACTTATCTGCAGTCTAGCTTCCCCCCCCCTTTTTTTTCTTATAGCCTAAAACAAAGAGTGAACCTCATGTTCTGGAACATGGTGATGAAGTGAAAATTGGGGAAACAGTTTTATCCTTTCACATACACCCTGGGAGTGAAACCTGCGATGGATGTGAACCGGGGCAAGTCAGAGCCCATCTTCGCCTTGATAAGAAAAGTGAATCTTCAAGTAAGTTATAAAAATGGCTTGAGGTTTTTTTGTTTTTGTTTTTTTAATGTACTGGCAATTTCCAGGAAAAAGATTGATCCCAAGTTGAAGTAGATAAACCAAACAAATGACTTAACTTGGAAAAAGGCTAGACGTTTTTGTTATTTTTACACTGCTGAAGCATTTTTAAAATAAATTTGCCTTCAGCCTAAAGGTGGTCTTGATTCCAATAAGCAAACTAAATCTAAGATTCAAAAGTTTCCAGACTTCATAATTTCATCTTTTGTTTCAAGTTAAATTAGCTCACCATCTTCCAATCGGATACTCAGAATGGTTAGGTAAGGGATAGCATCCTACTTTTCTGCAACTCCCATTTCAGCTGAAAAAAATGAAGGTCAGCTGGGAGCAATTAAAGAGCTGCAGTTTGCTCCTGGTACCCCAAGTGCAATGAGAGGACTTCATCTCATGGTGCCTGCAGGGCCATCGCTCAGCAGTAGAGCACCTACTTTGCATTCGTAAGGTCCAGGTTCAGTCCCCAGCATCTTCAAGTATAGCTTTGAATGTCCCTTATGAAACCCTGGGTAGCCACTGCTAGTCAGTGTAGACAGTGCTGAGCTAGTAGACTGGCTCTGTATAAGGCATCTTCCTAGGTTCCTGTGCTGGGAGAGGAGAGGTACTTGGTCCTGAAGAGGCAAGCTGCAAGGGAAGAACTGATCACTGGCTTATACGGTTCTCGGTACTGAATGAGGATACCAGACAGCCTTCAGCGTAGTACTCTTACAGCTATATATCAACCTGGAGTACTGTGCCCTACCTCCCAATATGCAGTGTGTAGGGATTACTGGCAGTTTGACATGAAACTTATTGCAAACCCCCAAAGCTGATGATGATGATCCATTATTTAGGTTGGGGTGGGGAGCTTTGGACTCAGAGGCTAAATAGATGACCTCTCTACCTCTCACTGGCCCTGCTCTGCACTCTAGTGCAGCCTTACCAAGTTGGAATATATTTTTGCTGTGATAATACCCTTTGCTTGCCTGGAGGAAGGCTGGAGAGCCATGTGTGTGTGGCCACATCCACCATTGGTGCACAGCCCCTGGAAGGTTACCTGTGAATGAATATGGCCCTCCAATTTAGAAAGGTTCCATGTTCAGTTTAGATAATAGGGAACCCATGGTATGCCTAGGAGTTGAATTTAAATGACCAATAAGATCTTTTGAAAGTGCTGTTGTGCCTACAAGTAAATTAGCACACTAGCCGTAGCATAGCACAAAAATTCCTCTAGTTGAATTCCCATCTGCCAATGGGTCTCTACTGACTTTCTTAGTTGAATCATCTTCTTGTACTCTTTCAGTTTGCACTGTTCTGACAAAAGAAGAGAAGGAATTGGTTAGAAGAAAAGAATTAAAACAAATTCGTGTTAAGTATGGCTTGCAGGTAAGTTCCTTTTTAACAAAAGTTGTCTGATAAATTACTGGATTTGGGGACATGCAGGTTTTTTAAAAAATATTTGTACTGTATTCTGCATTATATTCTTAGTTGTAGAAGTTACAAGTGTTGGTTAGATGGGAATGAAATATCTTATGAAACACAAGAGTAGAATTCATTGAGCCTGTGTATTCAGGGTAATTTTACAGCAGTTGTACCAGGGATGACACACTGTCAAAAAGAAGACAACTCAATCTTCTAGATTGCAAGCAGGGTCTTTCCCAACTGTCATTGCTAACATACAGCTGCATTTCAAAGCAGTCCTTCATGTGCACAGTTAAGAATAACTCTACCCCCTCACACACACACACAAAACTCACTGCAATCAACTAAATGCAACCAGCCATTCTCTGGGCTCTCCAACCTCTCGCACCACCAGCAAAAACAAACAGATAAATAAAGAACCTATTCTTGCAATGCTGACACCAAAAGCAAAAGAATGAAAAATCAGTACTCCCATTCTCTCCCCCCCCCCGCCCCCCGCCTCCAGCGTCACAATGTCTGTGATAGCAGTGTCTCACACCGAATGTAACTGACCTGTAGAAAGGACTGTGAATTGGAAACAGACATTGTATGTACCCTTATTAACTGTGAAAATCCTTTAATAAAAAAACTACTTAAAAAAGAGCAGCCCTGTTAGATCAGGCCAAAGGTCCATCTAGTCCAGCATTGTCTTCTCGAGGCAGGGTGCAAAGGCAATAGCCGTCTCTTGCTGTGTACTCAGTGGCATTTGAATCCAGAGGTTTCTTAAACCCAGCATGTATTTGTCCGATTCCTTTTAAAAGACATTTAAGCTAGTAGCCATTGCTACAGCTTGTGGCAATAAATTAGAAAAATAAATTGTGCATTATGTGAAATAGTTCTGGGTTTTTTTGTCATGTCATGGGATGGCCTAATTGCTACCGGTAGTATTGGGGGAGAGGAAGAAAAACTCACTTCACTTTCTCCATATATATATTTTTTGTAAAACACTACCATGTTCCCCTGCCTCCTCAGCTGTCATTTTTTCCACTCAATTAAGAAGCCCTTAGTAATTTCACCTTGTAGGGAAGGTGGTTCAAGTCCCAATCATTTTTACTGCACGTATCTGCACCTTTTCTATACTGCAAGGTTTTAAAGGAATCTATGGAATATTTCTAGAATTACATCACACTACAGTATAATATGCTGGGAATTGAGTGTATTTAATATGCACCTAAAATGTGTATGAGTTGTGTTTCCCATTGCCTGTGCCTTATTGTTAAATATATTGTTTGGAAACAAATAAGTTTCCAAACATGGGGTTGATTGGTTTTTGTTTTTTTTAAAGAATACAGAATATGAAAATGAAAAAGTTATTAAAAACCCAAACTACAAAGACAGAGCAGGAAAACGCCGTGAGACAGTTGGAAGTGAAGGAAACTTTCACAGAGATGATGCTCCAGCCTCTGTACATGTGTAAGTTGCTAGTTGGTTGGTTTTCTGTGAGTATATATATCTCTAGAAATGTGTTAACCTATCACACATGCAATGCAGTTATTCACATGGCTTACTTTCAGTTCTCTAAACCACATATCATTTACTATCTTTTTTTGAAAGATGTTTATCTATTCACTGTGCATTTGAACACCTCTTAAAATAATTGTAATCAAACTTTATTTACTGACTTAAAAATATGCACAACTTGATTGTAAAAAAAGCCTCAAAGCGGTTTACAAAAAGATAAAACAAAATTAAGAAAAACTAACAACAACCCTATTTTAAAATTACCTCAACTTTCTATGCATCTGAGTAGGCTTGTCTAAATAAGCATGTTTTTAGCAGACACTAAAAAGAGGATAGTGATGGTTTTGCATTATGGCTTCTGAGATCAAAAAGCAGGTTCTTGTCTGTGTATGGATACAATTGGATGCCATTTGAATCAAGATAGTGAACTGAACCTTTTAAAAACTGCATTGATCTTGGCCTCCGATTTCAAAATGGCACTGATTTTTTTGTTTCTTCGCATTCTTGAGCAAATGCCAGGTAAGAGTTTGCTAGTATTATATTGTTAGTAAATAGTCTACCAGGCAGAAACATATTTAGGTCCTGATATAAATAAACTCTGGATAAGCAGATTTCACTGAACCGTTTAAAAAAAAATGACAATTTGTAGTAAGCCCACTGTATCTTCACTTATTTTGGCTGTAGGAGAAACAGTTTTGTCTCAAAATGTAAGAAAGTAAGTAGTTCCTTCCCATGTAAAAGTTCTGTTTTTTTGTTTTTAAAGTGAAATTAGTGATAGCAACAAAGGTCATAAAATGTTGGAGAAGATGGGATGGAAGAAAGGAGATGGGCTTGGAAAAAGTGGTGGCGGAATGAAGGATCCGGTAGGTCTACTTCAATGTATAAATTGCGCAAAGCTTAGACTAAAGCTGCAATCCTATATTCACTTCCTTGGAAGTAAACCCTGTTGAAACAAATGATAATTACTTTTTAAATAGTATTGTGCTTTGGAGTACACTCACACTGCAGTCCTATGCAAAATTTGAAGTGTCATTGACCTTTGTGGGACTTCTGAGGTTGCTTACTTTTAGTAGTTTTTGATGGGGTTTTTATTGTTTTCCTGGATGTAGAAGTTTTGATTAATGAACCTATTTTATTAATGCACATTGAATGATAGATACATATTGTAGTAAAATAGGGGATCATCAGTTACTATTTCAGATATGTCTTGTGATTCGGGCTTGTTTCAGCGAACCACTTCCCCCAATTCAGGTGAGCTCAAACAGGAAGTAGATTTTTTTCCTTGCAAACTGTGCTAGATGAGAGGGGAGGAGGGTTGCTGCTACTACTTGTTTTAGGAAACAGGCTTGAGTGGAGGTAGGCAACACACAAACACCCAACAATGGGGAAGCTTGGATATGAGGGAAGTTTTACAGACTCTTTTTCTATCTACGTCCTGTTCTATGATAGTCATTCAAATGGGAAATTAATATTTCATCAAAAGAACCCATATTATATTAAAGAAGGAAGCTGAGTGAATTGCAAAGGGCACTTTACTTGTGGGGAAGTTTGAGTTCACTGGTGGGGAATTTCCTCTAGCACGTGCACAAATACATGCCACGAACTATCATTGCTTTCATGCTATTTCCGGTCAAGCTTGTGGACTTCCCTTAGGCATCTGGCTGGTCATTGTAAGAGCAGGATGCTGGACTGACAGGCCTCTGGTCTGATCAGTAGGACTCTTAAGTTCTTGGAGCCATTCCACTCAGAAAATATTGGAATCTCCCCCCCCCCCCCAGTACCTGTCACTATGGTGCAGGTATATAGCCTAGCTTGTGAAGTGTGCCTTCAGCTAGATAACTTACTTGACCTCTTCTACTCTTTCATGGCTTTCCTGAATAAAAACATACTTTTGAGATTTGAAGGTACTACAGTTTGTGTACAAGAAAAGGCACCGGCTGTTTCAGTCAAGAAAATTGTTGCGCAAGTGGGCATTTGGAAGTAAAATAAAATAGTGTGACTGATATTGTTACCTGTTAATCCCACTGTTCTTTTAGGTTTAGACTTGTTTTTTACATAATGTTCTGTTTATTTTTTGGGCAAGCTTTGCTGAAAGTGTCAGTTGCATCACACATACACAGATGCTGGCTTTAGCTTGAGAACATAGTTTTCAGGTTTCCTCGTGCTTCTCTCAAGCTTTTCAAGATATTAAAAGTTATTGAATGCATATTATTTGTTGAATTTATACTTATAAGAATTCATTGTCTGGCAGATCAAACTTCAGCTGCACAGAAAGCATGCAGGCTTAGGTTCAGCTACTCCTACATCTGCAGAAGAGGTTCAGATCATCAGCACCAAGAACAGAAGGAACTGGGAAAAAGCAAGAGAGAGATTTGCAGAAAAATTTCAGGAGCCTAAAACACAGAAAAATGCCCCAAAGGATCTGACTTGGGTTAGAGAAACTGCAGAATGACATTCAGAGTTTAATGTTACCATGGTTAAATAGATTTTTATTTTATGCTAAAATGGAAGTTGGATTATTTGTATATTTCTTAGACTGCTGTATTGGCTAGTTATCTGCAATACATGGTTGGTTTATATGTTTTCATTTTTCTTTAAAACACAGAACTTGTGACTGGCCCAGGACTTGGTTGAATGGATTTTGATATTAAACTTTCAGAACTTGTGGGTAATTTATGAGGGAAGACATTTTAACCCACCTAGTCAGTGAATTGATATATTAATTAATCTATTCTTGGACTCTTCATGGATCTCATAGAAATGTGTGAACTGATGCAAAAAAAAATGCCTTGTGTATATGGTCAAAGTCCTTGGAGAATTTTTGTAGCAAAAGAGGGAGCATTATTGATATGCTTCACCACTTCACTCCTATTATATGAAATTAACCAAGATTTTCTAACAACCTTATTTTCTTCTGTGAAGGACATTACTGAGGGTTAAGTATTAATCTTGTTGTAGTTTTGAAGTAGCATGTTCAGAAACTGCCATGATATTCAAAGCTGTAATACACTTTTAAGAATTGTTGCTGCAGAATTTATATGGGAGGATTGTGACTGATTGCAGATTTCCTGGCTGGACTCAAGAATTCTCCTTGAAAGGTTAGCATACAATTCTAGCCTAATTTTTCAGTGTGCATTGAGTTCCAAGAGAACTATATTCAATCATGCATTTTTTCCACCTGCATTCCAAGAGTTCTGTATTACAATTATTCTTAAAGTGTAAATTGGTCCTAAAATATAAACTGCTATCTGATTACTATGTAAGTCTTCAAGCCACTCTGAAATAGGCTATTTTGAAATCAGTGGAGTGGCTTCAAATCTCAGCAGACGAGCATTATTTATTAACCTGTTGGGCCTGTTCTGTATCCATTGCTGGCAATGGAGTTTAGGCCAGGAATCTTGGGTTTTCTTTTGTTTCAGGGCGGAGGTTGAACACTTATTTATTGAATGTTAATAAAACAGTGCTTTCAACATTTGTGGTGTAAAACTTTAATTCATGAAGGTGCTAGGCAAAAGGCATTTAAAACTTCATTTTTATAAATCTCTTGTATTTCTGGGTAGAGCAATCTGATTTCCTAGAGCCATTCAAACTGGCAATTAGCTGAAGAGGTATATACCTTACCAAAGAATAACTTAATCAGTTATAATTTCTTAAAGAGAAGATGCTGAAGCGATTAAACGGACTACTCCATGGAAGGCTCTCCCCTCTGCTATTCTGGACTCCAGTGACTTTAAAAATATGAGATTCTGTGACTTTATAGCTCCGGGGGGGGGGGGAGTATTCTGAGACTAAGCCTTAAGCCTTAATGTTTCAGTCTGTCCCTTATAAAACCAATTTAGACTGACAAGGATTTACCGTGGGTAAAATGGGCTCACTCCCATTTTACCCATAATCAGTTTCCCAAATGCTGCTAGTAACTACTTAATAGAGCTGAGCGATGTCTGAAATTGGAGATGAGGTGTAGGGATTGGGGGGGGGGAGAGGAAGGAGAGTGACCTTCACCACATGGTTTGAGTGGGAGGGGATGGGGGTGCATCAAGCCACAGTCCGTCCATATCAACGATGCTTGTCCACTGTGGCGGCTGCTTTCCTGTTGACTGAGAAAAACACCACCTCCTCCTCAGTGCCAGGGGAAGGTAGTGCCACGGTGCCTCAGCAATGGTCATGCCTCCCGATCAGCAGTGATGGCGACTGCCCTGTTCTCTCTGAAGGCAACTCAGATCATTGGCTGCAATATTAGCAGTGCCTTGAAATCGGCTTCCCGGCTATCCGGGAACGATGTATTGTTGAGTCAAAATAGTTGCCGTGGTGTGATTTTGAAACTGATTGGGCCAATATATTGAAAAATTGCAGTGTGCTGCTACTTAAAATTTGTACTGCGTCTTCCCCTCCCTTATGTTTTAGATACAACAGTCCATAATTATTGAAATAATCAGGATACTTACTGTTAAGAAGGGATTGCAACTTATGTTTAACATTTGAGTCACATGAAGATGGACTTTTTAAATCTTAGTGCCATCATCCTATTACAGCAGCTACCTGGTTTTTATGCAAGTACAGTGGTACCTCGGGTTAAGTACTTAATTCGTTCCGGAGGTCCGTTCTTAACCTGAAGCGTACTTAACCTGAAGCACCACTTTAGCTAATGGGACCTCCTGCTGCCGCTGCGCCAGAGCACGATTTCTGTTCTTAGCGGAGTTCTTAACCTGAAGCGTACTTAACCCGAGGTACCACTGTATACAGTGATTCGTTTTAAATTGTTCACTGATGAAATTGCATTACCAAGCAAAATCTTGGTATTTGGTTCCAATTACCTACTGAAACCCTTTTAGTATGCAAAGGCAGTGTTCAAAAGAGTGAATCCTGGTTAGAGAGCAGACTTTTAACTTGCAATCACACACACAGAGGCTTGTTTGTTAAAAAAAAGTAACCAAGTAGTTTATTGTAGGAAATACATACTTAGACTAGAACTAGGAATATTTCTACCCAACTAGTCTATAGTAGAACAAAGCAGTTATGCTGGCTCCTTTGATCTCTCGGAGGATAGTTCCAGAATAACCTCTTAACTTCAGTAGCCTGAAAGGTTAGCGTTGTTTTTTTCTGTAACTCCAGTTGAGAGTGGTAAATGGTTTTTCCTTGTGGAACTCTTGCCAAGCTGGGTGGTTCTTAATTTGTTGTTGTTCAGTCGTTCAGTCGTGTCCGACTCTTCGTGACCCCATGGACCAGAGCACGCCAGGCACGCCTATCCTTCACTGCCTCTCGCAGTTTGAGTTGTCCAATACAGAGAGTTATCCAATACAGAGAGTTCCTCCTTTATTAGCTTCTGTTTAGAGTACAGAACGCCGATCAGATGTTTGAGCAGCAGCTTGGAGAAAGTGTGGCATAGTTTCCTTGCACATTCATTAGGATAAGTGGATTGTAGAGGGTTCCTAATTCTACCGGTAGGACCCTTAGGTCTTAGAATAACTTCAGGGCAGAGAGAAGTGTAATCTCACAATATTCTAACATCATAAGGTACCTGACAGAGGGAAAGATCAGCTCAACAGGTTAAAGGTATAGGGAAAGTATGGAAATCTGGAGGTACCTAACTGTCTTAACCCATGGAAGACCCCTCTTCTGCTGAATTGCACCCAAACTTCCCAACAACCCTCAACCTTAAAGTAGATAACATAATTACCATAGCTTTTCAGTAAGAGGGTGTTGGACTAACTTTCATTGTGAAATCTGGGAATGGTTCTCAAAACAAGGTAACATGTAAAGGTAAAGGGACCCCTGACCATTTGGTCCAGTTGTGTCCGACTCTGGGGTTGCGGTGCTCATCTCGCTTTATTGGCCGAGAGCCGGCGTACAGCTTCCAGCTCATGTGGCCAGCATGACTAAGCCGCTTCTGGCAAACCAGAGCAGCACATGGAAACGCCATTTACCTTCCCGCCGGAGCGGTTCCTATTTATCTACTTGCACTTTGACATGCTTTCGAACTGCTAGGTGGGCAGGAGCTGGGACCGAGCAACAGGAGCTCACCCCATCGCGGGGATTCGAACCGCCGACCTTCTGATCAGCAAGCCCTAGGCTCTGTGGTTTAACCCACAGCGCCACCTGGGTCCCAAGGTAACATGTACACCTGTGTAAATGACATAGGCATGAGCGGAACCAAAATGAAACTACAAATCTTCGATTTTTCTAGCCCGCCATTATCACATATCCAAGGTAGCTAAAAAAAAAAAGTCAGGAGAATAAAATTATTTCTAAGTAGTCATGTTGCTTAAAAGGTTTTATGGGAATGTAAGTGGATTCACATGGTCTGCTTATTGTAGTTTCACCCTCAAAGTTTTACATAGTTCCATTGGTAGAGCATCTATATTTTAAATAAATGGGGGGGGGGGAGTTGTCCACATTTTGCTTTGCATGAAAACGTGGTATTTCTAGTGTGTCAAAAGCTCTGGGTCCAACTTTCACAGCTTCTCAGTCAACCTATAAAGAGAAGATAACATTTAAGGATTAATGCCTATGGTATGACTTGTCTAAAAAACAAATAGTTTGTGGCTCCTTGTACAGACACTTGAATGTAATGGGAGCTTTGCATAAATACAAAATCTACTCCCTTAAGCAGCCATTAGGTTTTGGGGGAAAAGATATATGCAACCAGCAATAGAGTTCCTACACAGGTCAAAGGAACAGGACTTGCTTTTGCAGTTTTGATTTTGGAGGCTGTAACCAATAAATGCAGTACATTTAACTGCCTTATTTTCTCAAACCTCCATAACTTGCCATTTAATCACATGCATTTAAGAATTAATTTGATAAAATTTATGCAACCATGACAAGAGCAAGGTCTTGGTTCAATCTTTTTCTGCAACTAACGCAACCTTAACAAGCTTGCTACTCTCATACCATGGAAAATCTCCACCGGTGCCCTCAGCCAGAAAGAAAGAGCCTAGTAATGTTCCCACAGAGAAGTGTGTTTGCTTTACTTGAAAATTCCTTCAATGAAAGCAAGTATTTTTAGATTGTGTACTCCTGTGATTAGGCTAATGGAGGGAGGGAAGAGCACTAGAGCAAACCCCAAGGTTTACAGAGTTCAACCCCTTCCCCCTAAAATCCTTGCTTGTAGCAAGCTGTTGCTGTAAAAACCTCCCATTAAGAAGAGCCCACCATTGTCTGAGGGCTGACAAACTAGCAGCAGGTACTTGCATGCAAACTACTATCATATGGGCTTTAAAGTGATTCTTTTCTAGTACGTCTGTCTCCTCCAACATCCCATCCTAAAACACTTACCGGAGGGGGTGGGGGTGCAATAATAAGAATGTCACTAGTCCAGGTAGCAGTGTTAACTCCCAGCACTTAGAAAACGGATCAGAAGTACACTCTGATGTATTAGTTTTACCTGGTAGTTAGTTTTCACCACTTACAAGGCCACTCAACACCTCACCTTGCTGCACGGATGGAGCGGGCTGAGCGAAGCGTGCAGCAGCAACAATGGTGCGTCTTCCTCCGGTGCTGCCCAGAAACGCGACAACATTGCACCTAAGCAGGAAAACGCTCCGGACTGTGGCTCCGCCCCGCTCCATACCTTTGAGAAACGAGCTATTACATTACAGGACAGGGAAGTGTTCTAGCCTGAGTTATTTACGTTATACTGTCGCATCGGCATAGCTAAGGGGAGCGGGGGAGGGGCAGCAGCTCCCCCCCATCAAACAAAACAATAGGAATACTTAACTGACCAATCACGTCGGTTCTGCACCCCCACAAATGTCCTGCCCCCCCCCAAAAAAACAAGTCCCGTCCGCCCCCTAAGAATAATCCTGGCTACACCTATGCACAGCGCTGTGCTGTGGAGTAGGAATAGCAAGGAAAAGTGACTCTGCACGTGTTCAGAGGCATATTTCCACTCCGCAATTCTAACGTGTTTTTAATATTTAAAAAACCCAATTTAACCGAGCGCAAAACACAGCAAGATGTTTCATGATCTGCGAGAGAAACAGAACTACGTACGGGTCGCCAAGGCCTACACACCGCTGCCTGGGAGTAAATCCTACTGAATTCCGACAGGACTTACTTCTGAGTAAAGACATGCGTTTGCTTGTTTCGCTGCAAAGTGCGGGCTGCTGCTCACTGCAGGAAAGGGCGTCGCAAACTGGTTGCGGAATCTTGCTTTTCGGATTCGCCGATTATGGTCGTTTTGTTTCCTCGTCCTCCAGTTGGCAGTCTCAGCTTGGTCCGGGTTCATACTACGGCGGCCTTGCAAGTTGCTTTCTCTTTCCATATCTCAATTTAGAAGCAGAGGCTGAGCGGTGTCTCCATTCCACCCAGGTCATTTTCCTTCCAGCCCCTTTTCAGATTCCCTTGTAGGATCTGATGCAAAGCTAACCTTCGTTTGAAAGTCCGGGGAAGCAAAGCCACGGCGCATTCCAACACCTTCCCTGAGTCGAAGAGAGCCATCTTGCTCTGCTTAAAAGGTGCAAAACATCACGTGCTTTCTCTTAAAGAAGCCGTGCTGACTTCTGTTTCCGCGCTAAAATTCATTGGCGTTCAAAACTCGCGTGCTCTTTTTTTTTTCCTTTGAAACATTTCAAAATTATTTTGCAGTACTCTGGGGGCGGGAGGGGGTGGGGAAACCCAGATAGAGCTTTCACATATGCACTGCTGTGCATCTTATGAGTAGGGGGGAAGTGTGAAAACCAAATGTTAAGGGTCACGCATCTGGTTTCAATCCTCACTCAAAATTTGCAAGCCATCCATGCAGTAGACGGTGTGGGGAATCCTTGGCCCTCCAGATATTATTATAATATTTTTTATTATTATCGCTGGCCACTGACTTTGTTTGCTAGGGCTGATGGGAGTTGTGGCATACACATAGTAACATCTGGAAAGCCAAAGGATCTCCGCTCCTGCTGTAGCCAATAAAGGACCATGCACCTTATTACTATTTGTATTGCTGTATTTACTCATTTGTTTATTTCCTGCCATTTTGCCTGACGGGACTCGATGCAGCTTACAAGTAATAAAAAAAGAATCACTAAAAACACAGAAAAAACAAGTAAACATTAATAGAATTAAAACTATACACATAAAATATGTTAAAATCTACAAATAATTACAATAAAAGCAGCACTGCACTAGCCCTTTCATTAAAAGCAGTCAATTCTCAAAAGCCTGTTGGAACGAAAAGGTCTTAAGAGACATGCTGACATAAGAACAAGGAGGGAGCCGGTCTAGCTTCCCCAGGAAGGAAGTTGCAGAGTAATACATAAATCTCTCAAAAATATATATATAACAGTCAAAAGTAGTGCACCTGACATTTTTGATTATGAAAAATAAACAGAATAGTTGCAGAGAAACAGACGTTTATGCAATTTTCTTATCTACATGAAGTTTTCTGTGTCTAAAATGTATGACATTTTAAGTATCTGTACCATTGAGAAATGTAATTAATTTCAAAAAAGTCATACAATTAGAGAGCAACTTCTAGCCAGGAAGTTTGTGTTCTCATTGACTGACAATTTAGGCATATTTGTTTAATGTAGTTAAAGGCTGCTGTTCAAGGTCATACCTTCACAAACCAAAGAAAGAGGCACATCAAATTAGCATACATTACTATGAGACATCACTTTTGCATCATAGACCAAAATTGCAACAAAGTTTTCAGTAAATTACGGTATATCAACAGCTCCGGGTGCCTCTCAGGGATAGTTTTTAAAGGCTCATTTGAAAGCTTGTAATAAAAGTACCAAGTGCAATCCACTCAGAAGGAAGTTCCATTACAGTGGAGCCACAACCAAGAGGGCCATGCTTCTCATGTCCATCAATCTAATCGATTTTATCTGTGAACAGGACTTCTGAAGGTGATCTTAAAGTATGGTCTGGCCGCGGGATCATATTTACATAACCTGGAGAAGAGAAGATTAAAGAGAAACATGATAGTGGTCTTTAAACATCTGAAAAGCTAATAGGCAGGAGATGAAGCAGACTGTTCTCTGTTATCCAGAAGGGAGGGCTGGAACCAGTTGCTGGACAGTTTCCTACACATTAGGAAATTACGTTTCTATATCATGTTGTAAGGAGCATGGCGTCAAGCTACAAATCAAAACCAAATCTTCAGTTTCCAACAGAGTATCCTTTCATTGTCTACATTACATTAATTACCTGTGGAAGAACATTCTGTTCTGATGTGTTTAAAAGGCCATGAAATGTTTGTGTATATTACAGGAACATTTGCCAGTTTGTTGGCTCTTTGGAGCTAGAACATTAGATGCAACTATGATATCAGTAGGCATAATCACCTTATACTGACAGGTACAGAGTAGCTTGGTTGGGGCGGGCATTGTTTACTTTGGGACTATGCTGCTCTTTCTTCAATATCAGTGTTCAGCATCCTTGTTTAAAACTGGGTGGTGAAATCCAGTGTCAAACCAGCAGACTTCCACTCACCCAATAGAAATCCTCTTCCTTTCCTGCTGCTCCCAGACAATTAAAGGTCAAGCAATGGGCAGCTGATGTCTTACTCTGGCAGACAAGCACAACTGGTTATCTATCACTTGTGAGAATGGTCTGATTTCAAACCTCCCCCCCAAAAAAAAAAAAAACTTTTAACAATCTTTTGCAACATGGGCAGGGTATAAATAATAAAATTATTATTAATAATGAATAAACTTGCCAGTTTCAAAGTTTCTAGATTTGTTTAGAAGAAGAAGAGTTTGGATTTGATATCCCGCTTTATCACTACCCAAAGGAGTCTCAAAGCGGCTAACATTCTCCTTTCCCTTCCTCCCCCACAACAAACACTCTGTGAGGTGAGTGGGGCTGAAAGACTTCAAAGAAGTGTGACTAGCCCAAGGTCACCCAGCAGCTGCATGTTGAGGAGCGGAGACGCGAACCCGGTTCCCCAGATTACGAGTCTACCGCTCTTAACCACTACACCACACTGGTTTACTAAATACAAGTGAAATGAACATGCGAAAAGAGATTACTCTCTAGGACTTCAGACAATTTTCCAATTCCAAATTGCCCTAATTTTCCAATTCACAATTAAGAAGCAATACAATACAATAACATGTTGCTTCTGCTGGTTCAGAAAGACTTACAGAGTGAAAAACTGCACATGTTAAAAATGTCAAGTCTTTCACAAAGCCTACCGCACACTGAATAAAATAGTTTTGCATCGCTACAACCAGCAGACGAGGGTCATAATTTGTATGGCGAGTTTGTACTGCATTGCTTTCACCCCTGCAGTAAACCTTTGTCAACAAGGGGCAAAAGTTTCAATCTTCCTAGGCTAATTCATACATAGCCAATTTTGCAGAGAATCCTCTGCTTCTTGGTTGGTATCATGGCGTAGCCCAAAGCAGGATGTGTAAATGAATTATATTTTCATTTCCCCTTCACTGTTCCCATTGTTTTGGAATCTCACTGTCGTCCCTGACACTCTCAGATAGTTGGGAGAACTCAGCATCTTGTAATTAAATATGTTAGTCCAATTTCAGCGACTTCCATACAATGTCGTACTCGCCCATAGATTGCTTCAGGCTCCTTATTTTCCATGCACTTTGGTGCATTCTGTGAAACTAAAGACAAATTGCTATGAAATTGAATCTTTAAAAATAATGATTTATTCTAATTTAGCTTCTCTGATCATGTTTTCCAATTCCTTTCCAATTTCACATCCCTCCATGCTCTTGATTTCCACTTTTCCCCCCCACCGAGTACTGCTAACTGCTGCATGCCAGTATGCTTCTCCTGGAGCAACAGCAATAATGGCCAACATACTGTTGCATGCCAACTCCATCTCTGAGTGGTGTGAGATTCCAGGGGTTCCAGGCACTTATGATAAGGTTACCTGATTTTTTTCAATGAATCCGAGTACACTTTAAATAAAATACATACATACACGTTGAGAAGCAGCCCCACCCCAACTCCTACTTGTGTGTAAGCAGGAGGGGATCCCTCGACTGGAAAGGGAGGTTTCCCGTTGTCTGAGAGATCCCTGCACCCTCTGATAGGCAGCATGAAGCCTCCCTTCACAGCTTAGTTGCTGGGGTCAGGGAAGGTGGAGGCAACCCGGAAGCTGCATCTTAGAGCCTCTGCACCACCATCATATGGGGACTTCTGAGCAGCTCCTGAAGCCAGCCAGAGCCAACTGCTCCAGGCTGCTGAGACTGCCGCTGCTGCATTTCCCAGGGACATTAGATGAAATCCGGGGACATTCCAGGGATGGAATTTGTCTGGGGACTTATTTGCAAATCTGGGGATTGTCCCTGGGAAATGGGGACATCTGGTAACCCTAACTTATGATGGAGGGCTTCACAGCATTAACACCCCAAAAGGGTCTTGCTTCTCCTATAGCCACAACCTTGGATTCAAATAGAAATCAAACTGTACTCTGACAACTCTCTCCAGCTTGCTGCTTTCCCTCTAGCTCACATCTCTGCAGCCTCACTCTAAACTCTGGCTAGGTCCTTCTAACTTCTTTTGTAATATGAAAGTTTTATTGAAGCTTGAAAAACAAAGAAAAATGAAAAGTTATCAAATAAAAAGGTAAAGGGACCCCTGACCATTAGGTCCAGTCACAGATGACTCTGGGGTTGCAGCGCTCGTCTCGCTTTATTGGCCGAGGGAGCCGGTGTACAGCTTCCGGGTCATGTGGCCAGCATGACTAAGCCGCTTCTGGCGAACCAGAGCAGCACACAGAAACGCCGTTTACCTTCCCGCCAGAGCGGTACCTATTTATCTACTTGCACTTTGACGTACTTTCGAACTGCTAGGTGGGCAGGAGCAGGGTGTTGTGATATTCCATTCCACCTTAAGAGCAGACGTCACAGGGATTCGAACCCACCAACCTTCTGATCGGCAAGCCCTAGGCTCTGTGGTTTAACCCACAGCACCAACCACATCCCTAACATCAAATACCAAGCATTTTATTAAACAAAAACTGAAAAAGAGAAAAAGAAAAGAGAAAGACTTCCAATTTTCTTTCATCTATATATAGACTTATGCAAAACAGACTTATGCTCCAGAATAACAGCCAACTCTTTTGCTTTCCACAAACCAACCTTTTTGCAGTCTTCAAACCCATATATCATAAATAAAATCGTTCAAGTTGGATGTTTGTTAATGATCGCCTTTCTCTGTAACCCCTTGATCGATTCCGTTCAAATTTGGACAAAATGTTCCATTCCAATATGGGAGTGATCATATGTACTTACATTGCACAAATACCACACCTTTCCCAGGTAAAATTGTGATTATGTGCAAAAAAATATAGCGCCCTCCAGTGGACGTTAAACAGCACAGCACAACACACCTATTTCTGACCCCTCCTCCTCCTTTCCCAACGTCACTACCACCACCCAATCGACAGACAGACCGCCCACAAACACTACTGCTGGGCTCAGACAGTGGGTATAGAGCCACGCAGGGAGGAATCACCATTTTCGCGGTTTGCGACACTACCTCGACCGGCTGTAGAGAGAGGCCGGACGACAACACCGCTACTCACATTTCGGGCCAGATACCACACCTTCCACAGATACAAACGTGTTCCTATAAAAACAAACATACAGCCCACCACTACACATCAACAACATCAAAAAAGGCTATTGACAAAATCAGGACGAAGAACCTCAGACTACAATAGTAGTAATAAACAGTTGTAGAAACGAATACAAAAATGGGAGGGGCAAACGGAGAACACATAGACTGAACTTCAATGAGATAAGGTGTAAGTAAACGTACACTTTCTCTTTCATACTGTATCTTACTTTTGCATTTCACCAAATCAGCCACAGCAAGGCGTGGCCGGGTCAGCTAGTATATCATAAATGGCTCTGCAGAGTCTCATAGTTTTCCAGCCCTGTCTGGAGATATCAGGGTTTGAACCTGAAACCATTGGCACGCAAGGCAGATACTCTGCCACTGAGCTATGATCATCTCTCCTGCACCACCACCACCGCTCCAACAGAAGCTGCCCTATACTGTGTCGAACTAAGCTCAGCATTGTCAACACTGACTGGCAGCAGCTCTTCTACCAGATGTCAAGAACTGAACCTGAGGACTGAATAGGTGAAGGGTAGACTTGTATGCTGCATGCACCTAAGGTTCAGATGGCCTTTACGAGGGGCTGAGTGCCTTGAAACCCTGGTCTACCTGGCAGCAAGTCAGTATGTAAAGTCTGGGGGTCAAGTCACACAAGCTCAGGAATTGCAGTCCAGAGTCAATCCAAGTAGCCAAGTCTGAAGTCCAGCAGCCAAAACAGTCAGAGTCAGAGTCAAACCCAAAGCACATTCCATAGAGATCCAGGAGCATCCAATCCAAGGTCCATCAACATGGCCAGTTGAACAGACACAGCATCTCAGCTCTGCTTCCCTTTTATACCTTGCATGCTGATTGCAGCATCTGGGCTTGATGAGGCTTGTGACTCTCACCTGTTATGAGCCTGCTCCAGCTGAGGAACCACACACCTCCTCCCAGAGCTAGTGAGCCCCACCTGGCCAGCTAGGGAGCTGGGCTGTGGGCCCTTGCCTCCTTCAGCCTCCTACAGTGTATCTACTGCTGCTCCCTAGGCCTCAGAGCCACCATCTTCGTGAGGACGGGCCCCTCTGGCTCTGATTCCTGTGCATTGACTTCCATCCCCTCACCATCCTCTGGCACCCTGTGAGTACTTCCTTCCCCATCCCCTGCTTGTCCCAGTGTGTCCCAATCCCAGCTACATTCCTCGCTGGGATTCTCTTCCTCCTCCCCGTCATCCTACCAGTTCATGACACCAAACCTCTAGTATGGCAGGCCCTGCTCTGTGAAACTCCTTGCCAATAGAACTCCTTGCCAATAGGAACCATCATTGATCGTTTTAAGATGTCATCTAAAGACTGTATTATTCAGACAGGCTTTCAAACCTGAGGTTCTTTGTCAGCTAACTTATACTGATTCGGTTGACTTTTTATTTTTATTTTTTGTATTACTGTGTTTTTAGTCTACTGCGTTCTGATATTTTATGAAAATGTGGTTTATAAATGTTTAAATCAATTCCTTCAAGAGGGTGTCCCTGAACATGCACATGTTAGGGAACCATGCCCAATCAGATCTCTCCTATAAGTCTCCTCAAGTCTTTAGAAATGGATGCATACAGACTTATCTGTTTACTGAAGAAAAAACTGTTCTGGCTGTAACAACACAATTTGCATAGCGTGCACACAAATTGCAAAATGGCTTTTAGACCTTGGCATACAAAAACTTGTTCACTCATGAAATCACTGGCTGTTCTGCCTAGGACTCTGTTTCCCATTTGTAGCGTGTGGATATTTGCTGCTCATCCTTATGGAATCAGGACATGCAGAATTGTAAATCATTTGATCACAGTTAAGGTACAATCGAAATGTTTTGTATTCCTATCTGCCTGGGTTGCTAGAGCTACATATATTAACACTGTTACCTTCCACCTGATGAAACCATCCCTGCAGTTCACACTTCACAAAATTTATTTGATCATTTTAAATAGAGATCCAGGAAGGATTCTAAGCACCCTCAAGGAATCTGAAAACCTCATAGAGAATTGTAAAATTCAACATAACTACATCTGCCCTCCTTCACATTGTAAAATAATAATAATAATAATAATAATAATAATAATAATAATAATCAGGAACTAGGGCATCAGGAAATACAAAGCAAGTGCTGTAGCACTGAGCTAGAGCATCTTCTAATTATGTTTAGTTCCATTATTAATGAAACTAAACATGAGTAGAAGATCTAGAGCATCTTCTAATCATGTTTAGTTCCATTATTAATGGAACTAAACATGAGTAGAAGATGCTCTAGCTCAGTGCTACAGCACTTGCTTTGTATTTCTTAATGTATTAGAGGTCAATCCCCAACATCTCCAGATACTGCTTTATAACGCATCGGTCGGACCATTGGTTTATGTAGTTCAGTGCTGTCTAGCTTGGCTATAGACAGAAGTCTTCTCCGGCACCAAGGTCTCAAGCAGGTAGCAGTGCTGGAGGAGACAAGCTAGATAGCATTGAGCTTCATAGACCAAGAGAGGCGTGGGGTTTTGGGAAGAAGGTGGGAGGCTCTGGCAGGGTCCTAGAGCCCTTACATCTCTTTCCCAGAGCTTGGAAAGTGTTAATTAGGCTTTTGAGAAGGAGGTGGGAGGATTTGAAGACCCTTTCAGAGCCTCCTGCCTCCTTCCCCAAACCCAGTGCCTTGTTCACCGGGCTTTGAGAAGGTGCCCCCTTGGCTCAGCACCTAGAGCATAGGCACTGCTCACACAGCCCTAACCCCACACAATACTTTGAAAGCATGTGGCATTCCCCCAAAGTATCCTGGGAACTGTACATTGCACTTCACTGAGCTACTATTCCCAGCAACCTTAACCAACCACACGTCCCAGGATTCTTTGGTGAGGGAGTCATGTGATTTAAATGTATGTTGAATGTCCTTTTATGTTTGGTATGGCTGTGGGTGCTTCTTTTGTGCTTCTTCTGCCTCTCTGAAAAGACAGGTGCTCCCAGGTTGCAGGATACTTGCTGAGTCTAGGCAAGCAAGCAGTTGGTTGTCTTTGTTTTGTTAAGAGAGAGAGATGTTTTTGTCTTTAGCAGCTAGCCGTGCCTACACAACATATCATTTGATTTCCAAAATACTTGGGGTGGGGGTGGGGATAGGCCTCCACATCTGTGCATTCATAAATTTCCCCCTTTGTTCCCAGCCTCGCTCATCACATTTTCATTAGGGAACAGCTGTTAAATGCTCCCTGGGTTTTGTCTTGTTTCGCTTATAATTCTTGCACAAACACAGAATGGCTAATTTATAGCTGGAAAGAATGACAGTGTGAAGCTGTTTTTAATTTAACTTGGTTTGGTTTTGATGCTAAACTGCAGCTATATCAAATTATTTATTGTTGGGGTTTTTTATGGCGATCTTCTCTATAAGTCATCCTTAGGCCTATTTCTTTGCCCATATCACAAACGAGGAATATCAGACCTGGTGGGCAAATGCAGTCCTCTGTATCGGACGGTGTGCAATGCACTCTGTGTTGCCATTAAAGTTGGCCTAGAAGCTACAGCACCGGAAGAATTTCCACAGCCCATCGATCAGGGATCAGGCAACAATGGCCATATACTACCCAGACACAGAGGCAGCCAATGAATTGGCACTGGCTTGACAGGTAGCAGGGTAGCAGGTGTGGTGTCTTCCAGCTCCATGGTAAGAGCACTTTCACATGTTGCAAAGGTGGGGGCAAGTAGGCTAACAATCCCACAGAAGCACTCACTGCTGGGAGCATCCCAGTCGCTGCTAGTGGTCAAGAGGTGGGCTTCCCTCCTAGCATAGTAGCCAACTCCTAGAGGCCGTGGGTGCTTCAGCCACCACAAAAAAAATATTTGAGGGCAGCAGCGTAGCTAACCACTTGGGTGCCTGGGACTTTGTGTGTGCCCTGCATGGGGGTGGGGGTGGGGAGAGGTGCCCGTGAGATGGGACAGGGCAGGATGCACCAGAATCCCAGTCCCCGAGCCCCGTTCCACTCCGGCCCCCTGCTTTTTCAGGCAGCGCAGAGCCTGCAGGCACAGAAAAGATATGTGGCTTGGGCACGGTAAATGCTGCCCCCTGCGGTGTGGCGCCCAGTGTTCCCCAACCCCTAGCTATGCCTCTGTTTGAGGGGGCTGGGCCCCCGCAAAGTTGATGGGCATTCCCATTCAAATGGTGTGTATGCACTGCGTCATGTGATTATGTGTGGCGGAGCTTACCTGGGCCCCCACAATATTTTATTCAAGTTGGCACCCCTGCCTCCTGGCCTGCAAGGAAAGGGTGTGGGAACAATCCTGTTCTTTGGGAGACTGACCTGTTAGATTCAAGGGAAGATATATAGAGCAGTAGCCAGCAGGTAGGGCACATAGGCCCTAAACCTGGATGCTCAGCAGGTGCTTGTGAGGGAGTGCCACATACCACAGATTTCTCCTTCATGGGGGAGGAAGAGGCTAGAGGGAGTCTGCATGGTCCTTGCATCTTTGGGGTTTCAATGGAACTCTGTGTATGTGGTGACAGATTGTTCTGCACCAGAGGTGAGAGCCGCATTCCCTTCTAGGGAACTTTCCAGGCGCCACATGCCAGGGGCAAAAAGGAGAGAGCAATGAATGTGAATGTCACCTTCGCACAGTAGGCAAGTTTTTGCACACCTCACATACCCCTTTTGTTTTCAAAGTGCCTTTCCTCCCTGTTTCCCAGTTACCAACATTTCCCCTTATGCGCAGAAGAGATACAGCCCTGTGCCATGTCCTGTCATCTGAATTGTGGTCTACATATGTGGGCTTTATGTCCCGGTGATAGTGGTGTGCTGAGTTACACCATATCCCATGCTCTGTCAGGATAATGTGGGTGCGAAGGTCATTGACAGAATGACCAGTCCTAATTCCTTCCCTCCCACTGAAGTTAATGGGGAGGAAATTTCTCCTGCCATGGCTTGGCTATAAATTCAGTATTGAAAACTGAATGTTTATTTGCAAAAACAACCTAAGGCCACTGGCATAGAACTATGCCCTTATTTAAAGTCTGATATCTCACCACTTTTCTCTCTCTTGCTTCCTCACCCCAAGGAAGCATGCAATGCAGCCGGCAGTGAATATTGACTGGTCCTCATAAAAGTACTGTGACTTTTGTTACATTCAGCTGACAAACACTCTCTGGAGCAATACTGTAGTGTGGATGAGTTCATTGATGCATCTTCCCACTAGAGGGTGCCTGGACTGCAATGTTAGCAGAATCACATTAAGCAAGTATTGGTATATACCGGTATATTGTTGCACGCCACCCCAATCTCTTGAGCGGTGCAAGATTCCAGGGGTTCTGGGAGCTTACCCAGGGTTTGTGTTTTATTTTGGAATGAAGCACAACGGAGACTGTGGTGTCTTTATGATACATGGTTTATTTAACACATATATACAACCTGAGTCTACGTTGGAGGCATTCACAGCATTAACACCCCAAAAGCACCTTGTTTCTCCCATAGTTGCAGGCTTGGATTCAAGCAGAGATCCGACATCTCTCTCTCTCTCTCTCTCTCTCTCTCTCTCTCTCTCTCTCTCTCTCTTTCTCTCTCTCTGCTTGCTACTTTGCTTCTAGGTCACATCACTGCCCCCCTCCAACTCTCTAAACTCTGGCTTTATTTGTTGAGGGAGGGGCTCCCACCCATTTACCACCTTGCACTGAGCCCCTTAAGGGATGCGGGTGGCGCTGTGGGTTAAACCACAGAGCCTAGGACTTGCCGATCAGAAGGTCGGCGGTTCAAATCCCTGCGATGGAGTGAGCTCCCATTGCTCAGTCCCTGCTCCTGCCAACCTAGCAGTTCGAAAGCACGTCAAAGTGCAAGTAGATACATAGGTATGGGGAAGGTAAATGGCGTTTCTGTGTGCTGCTCTGGTTTGCCAGAAGCGGCTTAGTCATGCTAGCCACATGACCTGGAAGCTGTACGCCGGCTCCCTCGGCCAATAATGCGAGATGAGCGCCGCAACCCCAGAGTCAGTCACGACTGGACCTAATGGTCAGGGGTCCATTTACCTTTACTGAGCCCCTTAATCCCTCTTAATGGCTCATCACCATCACCTTAATGGTTATCACCTCACCAGGAGGCTGGCCTGACTATTCAAAGAATTAGAAGCTTTCATCAAATTCTAACACTTGTTGGATCCAGGGGTTAGAGGAGCGTGGCACACAGTTTAACACCATACTCACAGCACTATGCTCCTTAGGAGTCTGTCCTCATTCACTAGGTAACCTGGGCTCCTAAATTTCTCTCTCTTCTTTTTGGTCCCTCTGCTGCTTTGCGCACCTGCCATTCTGCTGCCAGATCCATATCTTGGTAATGCATATGCAACAGGATCCTTGCCCTGTTTGATGGAACCTGATTGTCACAATGCCTCTAAGAAATGCCTTCACACCTTCCCTTCATATCATGCTCCTCTCTTGCAGATCTCAAGTGATCTCTAAAGAACATGAACAACAATAGCAAAAGCTTGCTGTAACAATACAGAGGGTTTAATTCCAGACAACTGAAGTCACCTGAGAAAATATGAAGATGAATAGGCTGATTTGTACTGTAACACACCCAATTGTTTTGCTTTTAATTAGGGAGCAGACTTCCATGCCACATCAAAAACTCCATTTGAGAATCTCCTCAGTTTCCAAAGCCATCTGCGATGTTAAAAAGGGGCTTGCTGCTAGTTGTGAACCACAACCCCCCCACCCCAGGCACCCGGAAATAATTGCACTTTGTTTGTAACCAGACTTTGATTTTTACTAGAGGCACCCATGGTTGTTGCCTGTTGACATTTACATCTGGAGGCAGTTAGGCCCTTTTGTCACCAACTGGCACTTCTCAAATGACCTCATCTTTGTTTCAGAGCACAATGACTAACTACTTGCGTTGCTTCATGGCCAAGTATTGTCTCTTACCAGCTTCCACTTGTTTTTCTGGCCTCTGAAGTCTTGTTTGCCTCCTCTCTCACTGGCAAGAGTTTTAAGAGCATTAAAGGTGATTGGATACAGTGCAACATTTATTTTGAAAAGACCCGGTGTATGCGTATGTTCAGTGCCATAGTTGGTAGTGAGAGATTTTCCTCCCCTAGGTTAGATTGGCTGGTGACTTTGGGAGTAAGGCTGGTTGCCTTTCCATGTACTGGTAATATGTGGCTTGGCTTGCTTGCGTGAGTCACATGTTTGCCAACAAATAAAGGCAAATGGGGAAGAATGATTTCCACAACACCATTATCTGTTTTGGAATAGGACGCTCGACCATTGGAAGTTGGGGAGCATATTAGCTGCTAAAAAACCCAGTTCTGTCCTTCTTATTGGGGCTAGGTTGAATAACTCCTTCATTTTTTGGTTTTAATTTTTTGTGCTTTTTATTTTTTATTGTTGTAAGCTGCTTTGATATATTTTTCATGACATCACCACATAATTTTGTTTATAAAAATAAATGTTCTGCCACCGAGCTGCTTCCCTTCCTGTTACTTTACTGCAACAGTAGGTAATATGCATTCTATTTTAAAGGGCTGCCTTTCTGTTGCTTCCTGTTTGTTTACACCCTCCGTACTAGTGAGTATGTCTGTCTTGGGACTCAGCTATACAGCTGCAAATAAAATGTTTTAAGTGTAAAGTTCATTATACAAACATGACACTAGATGGCAATAGTGAGCGATGGCAAATTCAATATGTTTTTTCAAAACATTTTAAAAAAAAGCATTTTCATGTTTTTTATATGTGTCTAGATTCCACCTTGGATCTCCGCTACACAAGCACCAAGAAGGTGTGGCCTGGATTGTGGGGCATGTTCTGCTAAGGGGGCTGCTCTGTGGGTGTTCCTGCCACTCTGCACACTTCACTTGATTTGATGGACTTTTGCAAAACTCTTCCCAAACCACACACACACACACACACACACACACACACACACACAGGTGGAGATGTGTATTGGTCTGTCAGCATTACAGGAATTGTCAGATTTTTAAAACGCCACCACTGAATGCAAACAACTTTGATTTATTGACTTTTCCAACACACAAAATTTCAGTTGCAGGTTTCGTTAACAACAATCCCTGGCAGTTGTGTTGTGCTCTCCCCACACTTCCGTGATCTCTGAGTTTTATTAATATTAATGACTTACCGGGTATTACACATACCGTTTCTATTGATTGCTCTGTGTTGACCCAAGTACATTTTTTTCCATGCATGGTTACAGAATCAGGATACAAATGCTATTGTTTAACAAAAGCAGATTAATAGGTTACGCATGGGCTCCCATAGAAACTTTTTGCATGCCCACATGTAAGTACTACTTTGGGCACTGGGCAAGCTGGAAACTGAAGTTAAAAACAGAGGGGAAAAAACAACCCTAAGTCAGTTCCAAATGTGAAAAGCAAACTTCCCAAATGTTTGTATTGGATAAGATCTCAAGTAGGTAAACAAAATCCATTACCTGAAACAACCGCTAGAGTAATAACCCTGTTAGTCTGTTGCAGCAGACAGTCTTATAGTGGCGCCTTAGAGACTAAAATGGTTTGGAAGGGGTTGCTGTCTGAGTGGATTGGGTTGCATTCTGCTTGAAGGATCAGGGAGTGTTCTTCACCCCAGGCTTGCTCCTGGAGGCCTTTGTGGTGGCTAAGAATGCCTTTGTTCACTTTTGGTTTCTGGGTGCCTCTAAGCCAGGGGTAGGCAACCTAAGGCCCGTGGGCCTGATGCGGCCCAATTGCCTTCTCAATCCGGCCCACGGATGTTCCGGGAATCAGCATTTTTACATGAGTAGAATGTGTCCTTTTATTTAAAATGCATCTCTGGGTTATTTGTGGGGCATAGAAATTCATTCATTTCCCCCCAAAAATATAGTCCGGCCCCCCAAAAGGTCTCAGGGACAGTAGACCGGCCCACGGCTGAGAATGGTTGCTGACCCCTCCTCTAAGCTGTAGATGTGATGGAGGATGATGTCTCATCACCTATGTTGAAGTAAAAGTCAGTCCAGTCAGCATGGATTGGGAGGGTAGGGGAACACAACCTTATTCTTCATCTCAAGCAGCAAAATAGTTTGGGGTGGCCCTGCCAGATGCTGGGGATGAACAGAGAGGGGTGCTTGTAAACTTCCCAGGAGCATCTGGCAAAATCGTGTGTGAATCAGGATTCTGGACTAGAAGGATGCTTGTCCTGATGCAAAAGGACTCTTACAATGTTAATGGTGCAGTCAGTTGAACATAACTAACTTCATTATACATCCGAAACAGACTCAATAAAAACCAAGTCATCTTAACACTTGCAGCGGGCAGAATAAATCCTTTATTTTGCAGGAGCGTAAAGTTTTAATATATGTAAAGTGTTGGTTTTTTTGCCTTACACATGTAGGTTGTGCTCAGATGTTATATTAAACTATTTTTTAGTGTGATTACAAGGAACTGCACCCCAGCATGGCGCCAAGGAGGAGTTCAGAAGCATTTGATTTCAATTTCCATTAACCAAAGTTTAGCATGTTATCCCAACCCTAAACTGTGATTAGTTAGCTATCATTTGTTTAAGCATGCCAGCTTCATAACCCATCTCTGAAGCTGACTTGTTTCAAACAAATCATATTTAACCCACAGTTTGGTGGGTTTGGACAGGACAAGAAGCTATGGTTAATCTAACCCAGGGGTAAAAGTTTCCATACTTCTCATAGCTGAGTGAGACAGAGAGAAGGACATTCATGCCAGGGCCTTGTCCTGATCATGTTTAGCTGCATTGCACCCAAAAGTGGGCAATAATTAACCACCAGGAGTCTTTGGGATGGGTCCAGCTACAAATCAAATCCTATGAAATCTGCTTTTCCTACATGATATTGCTATTGCATGTTACCAGAACAACATAGGATGCAGTTGTGGAAAAGCAGCCATCATGCCATAGTTGAAGCACCCTCAATCGTAACACGTATTCTCACAAACTCCTTATATGGGGATCTTTGTGAGGCATGACCCAGAATGGACTGCTTTTCCTGCTCGGTTTTTAATTCATGAAGATAGTAATCTGGAACTGGCCTGTACTATTGTTGGACAAAATGTTGCTGTGTGCCGTTGTATCTCTAGGAAACAGTGACCATGTGAAAGGGCACTGGTTCCTCTTACTATAGCTCAAGCATAAATGGGAGAAGCTTTGAGAGCCAGTCATTTCATTGGAGGGGAGGACTGTTAGGGAGGGTGGGAATAGGAGGGGCAGAGATAACTGACCATGACAGGAAGCATATAATAGAAAGTTATCTTCAGTCACCTGAGATGAAAAGCTGTTACATCGAGTTGCTCAAACCAACTCCAAATTAAATAGGCATTGAAAGAAAAGCTAAAGCCAAAGCATTTCCATCAGTCTTCTGATTTTGCTTGGAGTGCTACATTGCCATAGGAATCCCTTCTAATATGAATGGAAGTAGACACCAGGAGACAGACTTGCCTCAGAGGAAGGTAACGAGAAAATGGCACAGAGCTGCTAGAGATTTGCTAAGGAGCAAGGAAAACTAAAGTGACAGACGATTGGGAATGTTGGCAAAGAGATCTAACATAGAACACCTTTAAATCCAGAGTTCTGATGGTAAATATATTAATACTAATGCCTTTTTTTCTAAATAGCTGAGCAGAAGGGACAAATGAATAGTGTTATCAATGGCCCGCAGGTGCTGGATTCAGGGTTTGTTTTATCTATTGCTCAAATATAAGGTGGCATTATGCATTTTACGTATTGGGAAAGCTAACATGGGTAGCTATTATCTGCCTCCTTGGGCTATTAAAATCTGACAGTTGTCAATAACATTGCCCAAGTGTTGGTGGATTTCCCCACCTCTCAATAAATAGCATTAAGTGTTGCATGTGAATCTGATATATTTATGTTACTTGCTATGATTGTGACATAGATTATGGTTCCTTTGCGCTCTATCCACACCCCTCAAAAGCTTCTCCTGTGGTTTGGGGGACCCTGTGGAACAGTAGGGGACATGGCCTAGAAGACTGCCATAGATAGGGGAAATTGAATGCCTACATTGTATAAGTGAATTCACTTTTCTGCTAGTGGAAATCCACTATGGCATATAACCCATTGTTGTCCTTCTAATTATTATTTTGCGACTGCCATTTAATCTATTGTGTGTGATGCACTTACAGCTTCTGGCTGCAAAACTAATATTCAACACAACCTCTTAAAAACAACAAAGACACTGTTTTAAAGCTTCTCTTGCTGAGAGCTTTGTTTACTGCACAGTATTGGGATTTTGCCCATGCAGATCCTTTAACTGATTGCTGTCTTTCTGTTTCTGTACAGATATGCTTTTAATCTCACCATTGTAAGGGAAATCCTCCCAGAAACTATTGTTAAATGCTTCTCACTCCCCCGAGTGATGGGAAAATCCAGGGGCAGTATTACCAGATTTTGTTTCCTAGGGAGCAAGAGAGCAAGGAAACTTACAGCATCTTAGCAAGATATGCTTTGTTGACAAATAGGCAAGCAGAGCGTAAGTGGATGCATACAGACTCTCCCTAGAAAGTAGCAGATTCACTATTCTGCATCAGAGCCCTGGACAGGGAACCACTGCAGTCCTAGGTGCTTTGCCTTCAGCCCAAATCACAGCAGTCTCACCTCACATTTTGGGTAACTTAAACAGCAGGCAGTCACTGCACACAGGAGCTGAGCTTGGCTACTGTTCAAAGCTGGCACTACTGCCCACCATTGAAAAGGATCTGAGACTCCAGCAGGGAGAGCATTGAATGGTGGCACATCTGGGCTGGGCTGGTGAAGGGCCATATAGACTCATACTCACAGAGCTGGAAAGGATCCTGAGGATCATCTAGTCCAACCCCCTGCAATGCAGGAATATGCAGGTGTCCCTTACGAGGATCAAACCTGCAACCTTGGCATTGTCAGCACCACACACTAACCAACTGAGCTATCCTGTGTGTATGCCTGACCTGGTTGACTGTTGGGGCCATTTTCTTTGAACTCTCTGTTGATAGTGTAGACAGTTGCTCCCATCTTTTAAATATCTGAATCCATCCACAAATCTCACTTGTCCTTTCTCTATTCCACACCTTGAAAATTCTTTCAATACTTCCTCATAAATCACACATTCTATCTGCATTATTATCTCAGTAGCTTCCTTCTGCATTATTTCCATCTTGTCAATATACATCTTAAACAGATCACAAAACTCCAGTTGTGGTATAGCAGTGCTCTGCTATTGTCTTCCAAGTCTTGGGAAATAACTGTAGCAATCTTATTAACACACACTAAGATGAGACAACTCCATCTCCCACTTTGTTTGTTTATCCAGTTTATGTTCCCTTCTTCTTCTCAAAGGAATACAGCATGGCAAACACATCAACAATAAAAAAGCATTTTAAATACATTGATTAAAAAATCGTCTTAACCAGTGATTCTGGATGTCACAAACAGTATATTTTAGCCATCAAACGCCTGGGTAAACAGAAACATTTTAAATATTGTCCTAAAAGTTAGAAATATTGGAGACAGACACACCTCACCAGGGACAGCATTCCACTAATAGAGAACCACCACCGAAAAGACCCTGTCATCAACTAGGCAGCCCCCAGAGGTAGTACTACTGACAAGGTCTCCCCTGCCAATCATAGGGTGTAATATGGTTGATACTTGTTTGCGTCATCTTCAATTTGTTATCCAATATAGCGCATTCAACATAAACTATTGTGGCACCTGAAAGCCTAACGTAGCATAAGATTTTGTGGCTCATGGTCCACTTCATCAGATGTATAAAACATAATCCTGCAAGCATACAGACACAATTCAAGATTCCAGTTTATGCATCTGATGAAGTGGACTGTGGTCTATGAAAACTTATACCTTGGCTTTTAAGCTTCTACAAGGTTCTTTGTTGCTTCTGCTACAACAGCTGAATATGACTACTTTTCTGGAAATTATGACACCTACGTCTTTCTCGGAATAGCTGTTGACATACCATCATTATTAGATTTGTATTGTATGTCTGGAATCTTCTTAAATCATTTATTAGGAACACACTGTACTTTTGTAGCACTTTTATCTAAGTGCTTTTAAAATGTGTGTAAAAGTAAGAACTAAGATGTGCCTCTTATGCAGAGCTAAGTGAAAGGAACCATGAAAAAAGGCACCGGAAAGTGTTGTTGCCAGATTTGCATCCTTTTATGCCATCACACTCACAGGAATCACTGGTGAGAGGCTGTGTCTGGGTGTACATGCACCCAGATGCACATCACACTCACCATGTGGTCTCCTGTTGATTATTTGTCTCAGCATTGCCTCTCTACATTTAGTGGTGGGCAAACACAGCAGATTTGTTTACCTGAGATCTCGAATCCTGCTATGTAGAAGGATCAACTTTTCTTTCTACTGACCCAGACATGGATAGCTATGCAAAAGGTGGGGATGAGGCAGCTTTCCCCCACCCCACCAGCAGCCTTCTTCAGATAGGCATTCCATCAGGAGGAATAATAATTATTATTTATTTAATCTGTATACTGCTCTATACCCGTAGATCTCAGGGGGAAGGAGGAGGCAGCACCACTACAGAAGACTCAGCCCCTGAACTATGCTCATTCACTGTGTAAATCCCTCTTTGTGATCAGTGTGGGGACACTTTATGCATTATAATACTGTAAATGCACCCTGCCCAGACAGAACCTGCTATCACTATGCCACTTCCCCATGTGCGTTCATATTACCTAAATGAATGTCTAAGGGGTCAATAGTATCTAGAGAAATTCCATTCCCTGGATTGCACCTTATTGTTTTTCCCTAAGGTACGTTAAGGAAATGGTTCCCATTCATTCCTATGGAGAAAGTGAAGCAGCAGAGCTCCTCACATGTCCCTGTTTACCAGCTTGTTGTTTCCTTTTGCCGACCCATTGAGCTAGGGCACATTGTGGCCCTCCGGATGAAGGTGGGACTCCAATTCCCATCAGCCCCAGTCAGCACGGCCAATGGTCAGGGATGATGGGAGCTGGAGTCCAAAAAACCAACTGGTTGCCAGAGCCAAACAGACCAGCGCTCTGCCTGTGGCCAGACTTCAGACGTAGGCGCGAGAGGCGCGCAGGGCTGCGTGCGGGTGCTGAGAGAGAGAAAGAGAGATGAGGGCGAGGAGAGATGAGGCTGCCACTAGAGACCGGAGCAGCCGGGATTGCGGCAGCCGCGAAAGGTGAGCGAGGCGGCGGCGCAGCTGTAGGCAGACTCCGCTCCGGGCAGCAGCGCGCAAAGTTCCCCCAGGAGGGCAGCCTTCCGGGTTCCTCTCCCGCCTCCCGGAGCGGGGTATGAAAGGATGCCCTGATGGAGCGCCGCGGCGGCGGGCTCCAGCTGCCCCTCTGCGGCCGGCGGCAGGAGGTGGCCAGGGGCTCCCGCCTCGCCAAGCAGGCAGCAGCGTCGCGGGGAGCCGATGGGGCGCCGTAGAGAGACTGCGAAGCAAACACCTCTTGGCGCCCTGACTGAGGCGGGAGGCGCGCGCCGCTTGTGCCGAGTGAGAGGCGAGGCGATGTTCAGCAGCACCAGGCCGGCGGCGGCTCCCTAAACTAGGCTGAGCAGCGCTGGAAGCTCTGAGGGGGCCTCTCTCGGCCGCCTGGGCAGCTCCTCGGGGAGCTTCGCGGGCCCCGCCGGCTTGCTTGGCGCGAGGCGGCGGCGGAGGGATGGGCTGCGCTCCCAGCATCCACGTCTCGCAGAGCGGCGTGATTTACTGCCGGGACTCGGACGAGTCCAACTCCCCGCATCAGACCACCACCATCTCGCAGGGCACCGCCGCCACCTTGCACGGCCTCTTCGTCAAGACCGACGCGGCCGACTCCATCCCGTCGGTCCTCGCCTACCAGAGCCGGCAGCCGCCGCCGCCGCCGCCGCCAAACTGCCCGGCCCACAGGCGCAGGAAGCCCCCCGGCCGAGAAGGCAGGAGCGGGGTGCACCACTGCTGTGGCGTCGAGGCGGAGACTCAGACCAGCCAGACCGACGTCAAGGTAAAGGAGGCGAGAGGCGGGTTGGTGCCAGCACAGCGCAGGACAGCCTTTGGGGGCGAGAAGGTGGGAGACTAAGCTGGGGTGAGGGGGCATGAGGTGAAGAAAAGGATGTGGGTGTGTCGTGTCCCGTTGCCTCACCAGGGGTCAAGGCGACCGCTTGAAGGAACTACCCTAAGCAGGCTTGGACGAATATAGTCATTTTTAAAATCCACCCCAGTGGGGCCTATGCACTGGAAGGCAGAAACTTTTGACTGGCAAATCTTTTCCCCAGTGAGACACCATCAATACATGTTGGCTATTAATTTGAGGTGGCCACCCAAGGAGGGCCTCGGGTTGTGGGAGGTGTCCCACTGGGGTGTGGGTGTGCTTTTGAAACTTTAGCCTGTGCCAAGTTTACCACCTTACTCCCTCTCTGACCGACTGCCTGACTCCTAAAGGGCAACTTGGGGTGGGTGACTGCCCCCCCAAAAGGGACTTTTAGCAGCTGATGGGTGTCTCTTCACTTGTTTCCAAGGAGATGAGCAGCAAGAGCCACAAAGAGAGGAGGGGTAAGGAAATGGCAGCATCAATAGTGCACTCTGTTTTTGTCTCCTACATGGTGCTGTTTTCGCTGGCAGTGGCAAAAAGCCGCTCATTCTCTGAACGGAAGAGAAGGGAGCATGGTGCTGAAAAGCTGCGGCTTGTGCTGGGCAGAGATGCTGCTGTGGATGCACATGGGATGCAGCTGAAAGGAGCTGTTGCCATGGCACCCCAGTGACTCATTCCTGCTACAGGTCCCTCCCATTCTGGCCAAGTTCTGGTACATGCACATAGGTGACCACACTCACGTACAGTATTGGCAAGCAGCTACAATGCTGAAGCTCAGGGTCAAAGGTACAGCACATCCCGAAGGCTTCTGTGCATTTAGCTTTGTCAGGCCGTTTGCCTTACTCATGAAAATGCACCTCAAGTGTGCCTGCATTTATTCAAATATAGTATTCTAAGATGTGGCAGCAGAAAGATGGGTTAATGCAAAGATGTATTCCAAAAGGACAAAGGCATTAATTAATTTAAATGTGACAGTTTCCAGAGTGGTAGCCATGTTAATTTGTCTGTTGCAGTAAAAACAAGCTATGGGACCTTAAATGATCAACAGATTTATTATGCCATATTCATGAACTACAACGGATGGAGTGGACTGTAGGTTATAAATGCTTATGCCATAATAAATGTTAGTCTTTACGGGAAGATGCCACAAGACTTTGTAACAGGAGTGGGGGGTGAAGGGTGGGGGATACTGTGTGTCTATCCACCCCGCACCACAGCTTTTTAATATTCTGGATAAAGAATATGTAAAACTTAGATTGTTTCTGGGAACCTGATTGATTTTTGTTTACAGTAATGGGTGACTAGGCTGTTAGCAGCCAGAAGTATTCCGAGTTCCTGGGGCTGGGAGCCCATAGAATTTAGCAAGATCAAACATATACACAGCCAGTGTGGTGTAATGATTAGGGCATTCAACTTATAAAAGGGAGACCAGAGTCATTTCCGTGTTTGCAGTGAAGTCCAGTAGGCAAACTTGGAGCTAGTTATCATCTCTCACCCCAATGTACTACATAGAATTCTGAAGATAAAATGGGATAAATGCATGTTACCCTGAACTCTTTGGGGAAAAGATGGGATAGAATGGTGAGGAATAAATAAGGCAGGAACCAGTCACAATGGGTAAGGGATGTTGAGTTTCTCAGATTCATGAAATCAAGACTAACATCAACATTTAAAAACAGAATTAGAAAAAAAGGATAGGAAAAATGTAGAGACTAATGGCCAAAATGAAAGATCAGCACCAACTAGACAGTGTCCTGGTTCACATGTAATGCTACATTAAACCATGAATATGTGTGAGTGAGCAAACATGGGTTCCTGGACAAAAGATCACAGCTGCAGTCAAAACCTGGGGCTTAGTCAGACATAATACTAAGCCAAATCATGGCTTAGCTTTCAATAGTGCAGCAGCAGCACGACCAGAGGAGGTCTCCAGGCACCTGCATGTTTGCTCATCCACGCTAAGGGTACAAACTGGGCCAGTGTGTAGAAGATGGTATTGAGGTCTGGAGGAAGGACTAGAGAAGCAGAATGAGGCAAGGACCAGGAACAGGGTTGTAGGATAGATAAAGCAACAGTCATTAGCTTAGGGTGGGGAATTACATACTGTTCAAACAGTGACGCTGTTCAGCTTTCTCAGTGGAACCACAATATAGTCTGAAATACCATTCCTGGTAGCTGTGAATTAAGACCTCAGAATCAACAGCAGCATAACAGATGGTAAACCTATTGCCCTGCAGGTCTTCCCATCATTCTGGACCATTGCCAGTGCTGGCTGGAAGACCATTGCCAATAACATCTGGAAGACCATGGGTCCTCACCCCGGCTGCATAAATCAGTCTAAGATTATGCTTGGCAAAGAGCGAGTTAAAGATCTGGATATGGGGAGCTAGAAAAGGGGTGGGGAACCTCTACTAGCCCAGATGTTGTTGGACTCCAGCTCACATCAGCCTCAGCAAGCATGGCCAATAGTCAGGGATGATGGGATATTCCAACAACATCTTGGAAGTGCTGCATATTCCCCAACCCTGTTCTGGACTCATGACAATAACACATTCAGAATGCCTTCAGATTAAATGGGAATATTCCATTATCTGATGTTGTGTCCTAACATACACACTTGGGTCTCTGTATGTATTTGGAGACATGGCGTTTTCTCTACTGTGTAGGTAAGTGAGTGCAGAGGGCTATCCAGTACTCCGGTCGCACAGAGCATGCTGACAAGAAAGCTTTGTAGTCGGGAATGCAACTGGCCAGTGACTTAATCTGGATCACATTTTGTAAATATGAAAACAGATAGATATAAACATAAACACATGAAAAACTCATGCTGTCAACTTGCAACCAGTTTGGTCTTGGTTGGACATTGTAATCTGCATTTGTTGCTACCACTTTCTGCAAACATTTGAGGGAAGGAGTTTGTAAATTGCTTAGCACCTCATTTAAAAGGAATGGTAAAGAACAGGAAGACCCTTCAGTGACACCATTCTCTTACCTCTAATTCATGTGGAAAGAAAATGTGCCACTCTGCCAGGAATTTCACTGGGTTGTTTATCCTTCAGTGGGATAGGCAGGCTTACAGCTGCAATGCCATCTGGCTCTCATGCTGCAAGTAAATCATAACTACCTGGAAAAATAGTCCCATTCGGGTGCAATCCTATAAATCACAGTGGTGTGTCAGCAACCTTAGCAGCATATATACATTATGGTGATTTGTTTTTCCTGTTCAGCTAAAGTTTAATTACAACCCCATCTTTTATAGTCAGGGCAGATTAAAGCAGGTATGTTGAATGGGTTTTGAACTCAGAAGTGAAAGAAAGTTCTCAAGCCACTTTAACAAAATGTGGTAAGACTTTTTCCTGAACACCGTTTTTTTACCCCTTCTTTTTAATTATGCCAATTTGCTTTGCAGATAGCTTAGAAGGCTTTGTGTAGGATTTCTATAAATAGGGGTGTTAGTTAAATGATGAAGTGCTGGCAGCAGTTATCTTCATTATGAACCAGTTATATAAGTCTATTATAGCTTTTTTAGTATTCTTGAGAAGTGGAAAGATGCGTTCACCTCTCTCTTCTTTTATAATAAAGTCTGAAAATTCACCATGCAATATTATAACATAGGAAGAGCTAGAAGGAATCAATAACAACACCTATTTGCCAAGCTGTGCTACAACAGGGGCAGCACAGAACTGAGAGATTTCTGAATTAAGAAGGCTACCTTAAATGCTTCATAATGCTGGTTTATATTCCAGACTTTGGAAATCTAAAAATATATCGTCTAGCTTTTCTTAATGATGATGAGGACCAGAAACCTATTTTCAAGAGACAGCTGAAAAAAATTAATAAATTCTTTAGCAACTTGAAGCTGTTGGCTTAGTACACTGCAGAATGCAAGGTCATGTAATGTGTAAGGCAATATTTTAGGCCACAGAAACCCGGTGCAAGGGTGAGTGTTAAAAAATGTGATGTTTGGTACATTATTAACAGGTTGTACTTCAAATAGTTATATTAGTTCTGAGCATTGTTTAGCTAATGAGTGCATTTGTACTGCAGAAATAGTTATCAATATTTCATTCCTAATGTATGCCTTAAATATCAGTCCATTTTGTTGTTTCCTGACACAATGCATACAATAAAGAAAAAATTATAGGAAATAGTAGCATATATAAATACTACCAGTTACCGCATCAGTCCAATGAAAGTATTATAGGATTTCCATATGAATGAAAACAAGAGTTGCATTGTAAGGGCACAAACTAGCCAATAAGCACTATTAAAGTTTATTATTATTATTATTATTATTATTAGGAAATATTTCTTGGCTTCTGGGAAAACTGGTTCTGTGTGGCACATCCAATTATAAAAGGCCTTTAAAAACAAATAGCACATGGTCTGTGCTGCAGTGAGCTTTGATAAAGCAATTAAAAATTAACAGGAATAGAAAAGACAAATATTCTTTCAGTAGGAATTCTACCCAGGCAATGATTTCATCAAAGAGAAGGTATAAAATGAATCAAGAAACAGAATTATACAACTGTAGAGCTGGAAGGGATTCCTGAGCATCATCTAGTCCAACCCTTGAGAAATGTGTTTTTCTCTTCCTGCTGGTTAATTGTATTCTACCCTTGCTTGTTCACACAACACATAGGTAGTGGGTGCTGCTTGCAACTGGCTGAACTCTTCAGATGTTAGAATGGAGCTGGGGTGAAGGCAGTGGGCTCATGGTACCACTGGCATTGACTTGGGTCTTCTGGTGTCACAGTAAGATAAGCAATGCAGAGTAGCAGAATATCTTAGAATTTTAAGACTAAAGACTTGTCCACAATACTTCTTGTCCCATACCTAGAAAGCATGGGTCCAGGTGCCTTTCTGCTTGACCTACGCCTTCTAGGCATGGGTCCGAGTGGTTTTGCCTTTACCCCAACACTTTCCCGCAGAAAACCCCTCTAGCACCAAGTCGGAACAAATGTCAATCTGTGGAAAAGCTGATTGTCATTTGTTCTGATCCAGCGCTAAAGACTGGACTTCTCCGGGAGAAAGTGGCGGGGCAAATGGAGGTGTGGATAATCCCTAAGATTAATGTGTGACTTTTGTTAAATTAACCATATAAATAGTACCTATAGGCTGTAGACTTTAGAAAGATAGACTTTAGAAAGATCAATGCAAATTGATCAGGTGAACTTGGGCCAGTTGTACTCTCTTAGTCTCATCTACTTTCAGAGCAGTTGTGAATTTAAAGTAAAGCAACCCACAGTGTGGCTAGGGTGTTGGACTTTGACTTGAGAAATCACAGATCAATTTCCCATTCGACTATGAAGCCTACTGGAAAACCTTGGAGGCAGTCATGCACTCCTAACCTGTGTCACCCTACCAGCTCAGAGAGTTGTTATGAATATAAATATGTATAATTTGCCCTATAATATAAACTGGTAGATGATACCATATTCCTTGGGGTTTGATTGATTTTTAAAAAAATACAAATATAGATCAAAGCAATTATTGGAAAGAATGCAATGCAATGCAATGGAAAAAAAGGAACTTATGAACACATTTGGTGGGGTTGTTCCTAAATTAAAATTTAAGATTAAGATGATGAGCATGATAAGGAGAAATGTGAAATTTCCTCTCTTTTTTTGTTTCCCCCCCTTCACTTTATTTAGATTCAGTCTCCGTTATGGACAGTGATGAAATTTGGGTTCTTATGCATTTAGATTTGATGAGTAATTATTAATGGATTAAATCTCTCTCTGTGGAGAAAGTAGTTTTTAAAAATATATATAATGGCCTCTTGTTTCAGCCAAGGTAGTAGTCAGATTCTGTCCAGAATTTTTTGTCCATTTCTAAGCTAGAAAAATAAATCTCAATCACACAAGTACTTTTTCACTGTGAGATGTCGAGACACTATTATGATAATGCACTTCTAGTAAGTTTTACCTCCTGTTTAATAATTAGCCCTTAATGCAAGGCTCTGTGCTCTTTCTTCTGTCATTTCATGCCAGATGTAGAAAAGGAGCACATCAATTCCATTAAAGCTGTCTTACAGATATTAGCTTGCTATTTTAGGGTTTTGCCTTAAATTGCTAGCAATTTAGTGTCAATGTTCCTTGCCTGCTCTAAATTCCTTTTTATTTTAGACAGGGTTTTAAAATGTGGGTGGGTGGATGCATACTTGAGCAGAGGGGAGGATGAGCACACCATGGAATAAAAAGAAAGAAAAATTGGAGAATATAATATTCATAAAATAGTGGGGGATAGGTACAGGGGCTTGCTTCTCTTTTGCACTTTTTAAAGAAGCAGTACTGGCTTAGTAAAATCTCCATGGCCTGGTTTGATGTTAGTAATGTATAGAAGCATATTTTATTTCACAAAATTTATGTGCCACTTGATTGTAATAAAACCTGTAAGTTGTTGGCATCTGTCTGTCTCGGGAGACAATGTGTCTTTGGGGGAGAGTTACAGTTGCAGAGTTACAGTGCCTGCTGTGTCTGTAGAGACGGATACAGGAGAGAAATGTTTTGTTGCAGCTGGGGCAGATGAGGGCGTCCGGTTGTGCTGCTGCAGATGCACCATTTATTTTCTCTGTGCTCCTCACCTTAATCATTCCTCCTCTGGACACTGATGTGGATACATGACCTGGCTGTTTGTCTCCAAGCACTGAGGTGGTCTGCAGGGGGTCCCCAGATGGTGGGGTTGATGTTTCCAGCCCTCATGTCTTGTCATATCTTTGTAACTCTGAGTTGGTCTGCCAGTGGGCCTGGTGCCTGAAGGCAGTTCCCCGTACAGCACATCCTTGGGGATCCTGCCATCCTCCATTTTGTGGATATGACGAAGCAAGCATAGATGTCCCTGAGACAGAAGAACAAACATGCTGGGAATGTGGGATTGGGAAAGCACATCTTTGTTTGAGACTCCGTCCTGCCATGTGATACAAACCTATAAATGTTTTACCAAAACAACAACAACAACCCACCATTACATATATTAAGAAAAGGCAGTTGAAACAGGTATTTAAAAACATTCAAAAGATAATTGAAATCAGCACTAAGCTAAAGAGTGATTAAAACATGTATAACGTTCTACATGTCTGGATAGGCTTGCCTAAACAAAAGTGCCAAAAAGAGTACAGCAAAGGTGCCTGCCTGATGTCAATAGGCAAGGAGTTCCAAAGTGTGGATACTGCCACATGAAAATATCAATTTCTTACAGGTGCAGAGTGAATATCATGTGGTACCTGTAACAGTGCCAGTTCTGCAGTTCAAAGTGGTTCAGTGGGGACATGAGGCAAGGCAAGTAACAATTTGTCCATATAGGCTAGTATTGCCTGCTCTGACTGGCAGTGACTGTCAAGGTCATTTTAAGTGGAGATAAGGATTACGGTAGATTAGAAGTTGCTCTAATAATTGTGTTGCTTCCCACACCAGTGTGAGCTGCCAGGTGGTAAGAGGTAACACAGTCATCTGAGCCTCCTTCACACATTGTTGAAGCAACATGGGAGCCAGTCCATTGAGCTGTCCTGGGAGTTGCCACACAGCTGTCGCTTCAAATGAAATAGAGCTGAGTTACAGCAAAAGGTGCAGAGGAGCATAAGGAACTGAAAGGTACAGAGGAATGCCTGAAGGTTAGTGCCAGAAGGAAACTCCATTCCAGGCACACATAGACTGGGCTCTTCCAGCCACTAAGTCAGCAGGGATGGTGATCCAGCACTGATTAGAGCTCATCTGAACATTTTAAGTGCTGCCAAAGAAGGAAGGAGCACTAATGCAAAGGGAAATTACTTCAGATGGGAAAATGTAGGGAACCCAGTCTCTCCACTCCACAGAGCAAAACACTCTTAACCACACAGCCACAAGAGCAGGCAGCAGGAAGGCCCCTGGTGTAATCTTCCAAGGCCAAACCCAGATACGGCCTCCTTCCTTCCTCTTGCCCTATGCATTGGGAGATTCCCAGCCATATATTATGATGGAACTGTGTGTGTAATCACAGCAAACCAAAGGCTTTAGGTTCTCAAACCATGTCTACAAATTTCAAAGAGAAATGACTGGGAAGAACCAAACAGAGAAGTAAGGGAAGCTTTCAGAATGACCAACACAAGGACTGTAGCTCAATGATAGAGCACATAGGTAAAGGTAAAGGAACCCCTGACCATTAGGTCCAGTCGTGTCCCACTCTGGGGTTGCGGCGCTCATCTCGTGTTACTGGCCGGGTCATGTGGCCAGCATGACTAAGCCACTTCTGGCGAACCAGAGCAGCACACGGAAACGCCGTTTACCTTCCCGCCGGAGCAGTACCTATTTATCTACTTGCACTTTTGATGTGCTTTCAAACTGCTAGGTGGGATAGAGCACATACTTTGCATGTAAAAAGTCCCAGGCTGAATCTTTGACACCTCCAACTAGTGCTGGGGGAGACCCCTGACGAGCTGCTGCCAGTTAGTATAGGCATTCCTGAGTTAGAAGGACCATTCATTTGACTTTGCATAAGGAAGCTTTCTGTGTTGCACTCAGGAAGCAACAGGTAAGTAAAGTCTGCCATTGTGAGAAAAGCTTGGTGCAGTTTATCTCACAGTAATATTAATTTAAAAGGCTGGGCAAAAGTCAACAGAAATTTCGCAGTGTGATAATTTTGTATTATTGCTGTGTGCTGTACAGCCACAGCCCTTTGAAGTACAGTGGTACCTCGGGTTACAAATGCTTCGGGTTACAAACGCTTCAGGTTACAGACTCCGCTAACCCGGAAGTAGTACCTTGGGTTAAGAACTTTACCTCAGGATGAGAACAGAAATTGTGTGGCGGCACGGTAGCTGCAGTGGGAGGCCCCATTAGCTAAAGTGGTACCTCAGGTTAAGAATGGTTTCAGGTTAAGAACAGACCTCCGGAACGAATTAAGTTCTTAACCAGAGGTACCTCTGTACTGTTCGAGTGAACCGTAGCAATTGTAAATTACTTTGCTGGGTACTGTTGACAATATCAGTAAAGTGCACCTAATTCCCATGGAAATTAGCTGTATTTTTATGAGTTTGGGGTGGTAAACTGGGTGCCAGAACTCCTCTAATCCCTGGATCCAGCAAGTGTTAGAATGTAATCATGGCTTCTAATTCTTGGAAAAGCCAGGCTAGCCTCCTGGTGAGGTGATAGCTTGGGTGATGAGCCATTAAAGGGGATTAAGGTGCTGGATGTGAGGCAGCAAATGGGCAGGCCCCTCTCCCTCAGGAGATAAAGCTAGAGTTTGGAGCAGAGGTAGCAGTGATGGGACCTAGGAAGGAAAGCAGCAAGCTGGAGAAAGAGAGGGAGAGCTATGGGAGAAACAAGACACTTTTGGGGTGTTAATGCTGTGAACCCCTTCATAGTAGGCTCAGGTTGTACATATGTGTAAATGAACCATATTTCATAAAGACACCACAGTCTCCGCTGTGCCTCATTCCCAAAAGGAAACATGAACCCTGGGTAAGCGTCTGGAATCTCGCAGTGCTCCGTGATTGGGGTGGGGTGCAACAGTATTGTGCTTTTTCTGTAACTCACTTTGAGAGCCAGAATTGAGCTAATCAAGGACAGTATTATTAATATTAGAATAAATAAAGAATGCAACTTGCATCTGGATTCCACTAAGAGAGCAGAGCTGAAGGCAGATTATGGGTCAGGTTATGAGTCAAATATTGAGTATTCATACTAGATTTGCTTGAGAGCTGTTTCGGGAAGGATATATTATGCTAGGACTATGAAGCACTTTACTTCCCCCTTTGAAAACTGAAGTAGTGAGCATCTCTGTCTCTGAGCAAAAGCTGGAGAAGTTTGACTCTCACATATACCCACATTCATAACTTTCACAAACATTTTTAATATTAATTTCCATTCACTGAAGGTGAATGGAACCAGCATTTTCACAGCCATCGTTCACTACATAGGCCAACCTGAACCACACTGCAGTAGTGGCTCAGGTATAAATAATAAAAATAATAAACTACCGTTATATAGACACAGGTGCAGTCCACCAAAAGCTACAATATTAAATTCATTTTCCAAAGGAGATCCTATGAAGGTAAGAAATTGCTGTTTGCTTATTTGCCCTATGTCCAGAGCAGAAATCAAACCAGAGAATACAATCAGTATTTGCTGCTGCTGCTGTTGTTTTCAGCCTGCCAATGATATGTTGTTGATTACTTTCCCTCCTATTTGTATTGTGTTTTCTTTGCACTGAAATGAATTACCTTTGCATTGAAATGAATAGTGTGGATAATATACTTAATTACATAATTATGAAAAATTCCACCACAGTGGACAGTGAGAGAAATAGTGTAGTTTTTATTGGACACCAAACTGCATCGGAAGAGAAACAGTTGTGTATGGGAAGAACATGGGTTGGAACAGAAATACATCCCAGCTTGGAATTAATATACATTATACACAACTCAATCTTATGCATTTTTCTTAGGAAATAAGTCTCACTGATGTCAATTGGACTTACTCCTTACTTACAGGACAATGCTAGTCTGCCATGTGGCTATGGCACTCATATTTAAATATTAATTCATTCTAAAAGGCATTTAGGGTCATAATGAAACTACTGTAAAAATTTAGGCTTTTCCAGAAGGCGCAGCTTGCTAGGGCATTAAAAATTAGTCATTTGTTGGGATCATATGCGTTTGTAGCCTTGTTCGGACTGACATTGGGGACTAGTTTACAGTCCTTTGCTGTGAACTTTGAGCTTGAATTCCTGCTCCACCACTGTAATAAGCATTAGAGTCTGCACATGGATGCTGTGGAATATATGTGCAGAATCCCAAGGGTTATTCTGGTACCCTGCTGCATACATAACCTGGTCACCCAGGCCACGTGTGAACCAAGCCCTCGTGTAAAACTTGTCATGTTAATGTTTGTTTTGTATTAATTATATTCCCTTTTTATTTTTGTGTAATATATTCAGATAAATGCTGTTAACATGGTCTGACACTGGGGCAGAAATCTTAAACACTGTTTTCATTTAGCAGGCTTCAGCAACCGAGACAGAAATTGGGCCCATGAGGCTGACACAAGATCCTATTCAGGTAGGACATTTTTTCATTTTAGTAATAACTATTAAGTTCAGTATTAAGGTTCAACTAACTGCTACAATCCTTCAGCTCAGGAAAATACACAAGTTAAACCATACACATTCTGTATATGTAAAAAAAAAGACCGATATATTTTAAACTTTATTCTTAGGATGACTGTGGAGCTAATAGATCATTTGAAACCAGTTACAAAGATTCAATTGTGTGATATTCAAATTCTGAACCAGCTTGCCTTACTTGAGAATTATAAATAAAAAAGTAATATCTGATGGTGTCATTTTCTGGGAATATTGAGTGGTATCCAATGAGGTTCAGCTAGTTCAATGATGCCTCTATGCCCTCTCCAAATCTGCTCTGCATGGATTGGATATTATCCCCAGAACAGACTTATGGAGCGCGCAAGGAAAGGAGAAGGAAGTTCTGTGGCACAGATTTTGTGGAAACTGAACTACTTTAGTGGATACCACCTCCGGCAATAGCATTAAAACAACTGCAAATTTGTACTTTCGGTCTTCAGTTCTTAGTCTCCAGCATCATCCCAGAGTCAGGCTCTCTCTCAAAATGTGGAAGTTGTACTTCTGGCTGTCAGGACAAGTAGCCAAAGACTGACCTATCAAGCATCTTTTTCATTATAGGCCATAATATTCTGCAGCAACAAATTTCACTGGGTAATTGCCTATGGTATAGAAAAGTACTTAAAACCTCTGGCTTTCAATTTTAATGGCGAGTGCTGAAGTTTTGTATTCTGAGAGAAGGAATTAATTTTTTTACTTGCTTGCCATCTCTCAAGCAGAGCTGCCAGATTTCTGTTTTAATTACCAGTAATCTTCCTGAGAGCCAATCCACATAGTCAGGGCAGGGAGGGGGAGAGACTGTCTGGGAAAATTCAATTTCAGAATGCAGGTGGCAAGTGGCATGTTTGGATATTTCCCCTGCCGTCCACTCCCTGTGAGAAGGTAGCATGGAAGGGTTGGGGGATAAGAAGGCTAGAGCAGGTTTTGGCCCTGAAGCCTGAGCATTTGGTACCAAGACATTGAATTGCACATGGTTCTAATGCTTTCTAGAGGAATTCCTTAGTTCCACAGATTCAAGAGCTATTTACTAGGTGTGACTGGTCTGTACAGAAAGAACCAGTTAAGTAAAGTTTAAAAAATTAGAACTTTTCTGCCTAGTTAAGTTTCACGTGCCACACTGGCTTGTCTTAGAACTTTTTGAAGTACATTAATAGTCTACAGCCACAAGCACTCAGCTTTCTTAACAGATTAGTCATACACTGACGTTTGTGGTGGTGCAACAGTAGTATTAATCATCATATCACTTATTGTTGGGAAGTCAGCACTTTAGATAGCTTTAGATAGCACAAAATCAAGGTCACCTTGCCAACCTGCAGATTAAATGCATTGACTTTCACATGGTGACGCCATGGCAAAACACAGTCGTCAGAAACCAGCTAAGAACAAATCTTTCTTTCCTTAACCTATACACAGGGTGTCCCAAGGATACTAACAGGGCAGTCTATTCATATGAAATAAACTGAACTTTGAAACTTTGTACATTTTATGCTAAAAGAGTTCTAGCTGGGTACTTTGAACAGTTCTTCTCAATTTTTGATAAACAACGAATATTTTCTTTCTTGCATTATATTTATTCTAAAGCAAACATGCTGTGTGGCCCACTACATCTGCCACTGCTGGAGCATCAGTGCCAGCATTGGCACTGGTTTCAGGCGCAGATCTTGTGGATTTCAAACGAGATCTTATGCAATTTTGGTGAGATGTTGTCTAAAATTAATGCCAATGGTGGAGCCGAAGGAACACCGCATCAGGGGCTCCCACCACCTGAGATGACGGTCTAACCCCACCTAATGGCTGTACCAGCCCTGGCGATTGCTGTGATTTAATAATTTGTGTATATTTCAAAACAGAGCAGTTCAATTTCCTATGTTGCTGGCTATATAAATTTGAAAACGACTAGTCACAAAGATAACAACATATTTCCTTCTTAAAGCACTCTCGTGAAAAATCATGAATTATTTACAGTGTTGCTTTCTCACTCAGCACATCAGAAAGCAGTTCTCATCTTGTCACTGCCTTGGGATTGGCAGATCTACCACAGAGACACTACAAAAATGTACAGATATTTGAGCGCACATAATTCTTTAAAGATGCATGAGTGACAACCCTTGGAAGCAGAAAACCCACAAAAATATCTATCATATGGCCATTTGGGCACTGTATGTACAGTTCTGAATGGGAGATGTGGTGACATGATATGGAGTATTACCTCCTAGAATGATGAGGACATTATTAAAAGTAGAATGGGAGAGGTTAGGGTGAAGCCCAGGTCTTCCCCACCATATACTTTATTAGCCCTTGACTCATTCCCTTTGTCTCTTGAGTAGTGTTCGTCAATTCTGAATTGAATGAAACTGTAGCTACCATGGATGAATATATTGCCCAACCAATTTCTGAGTTGAACATTGAAGGTGTTAAATACTTCTAGTAAAGAAAGCCATTCCATGCAATCAAAGGCCTTGGCTGCATTCCAGAATAGTAACTCTGTGCGAAACTTCAAAATGTTTGCATGGTCTATAAGATGAGCAGCAGTCTTAGCATTACTAACCATGCTTCTCAGTTTGCTTAAAAAATAATTTCCCCATTATATTAAGACTTTTTGCTAATATTGAAGACAGGATTTTATAATCAGAGTTCAGTATCAATACAAGACAACATGATATGTTTCCATACCTAGTTGTGAATTAATTAGACTTGTATTGTGGGTCTGATTTCTTGCACTTTCATTACTAATAGGCCAGTTGGTCAGCTATGTGAGTCTCTTTCCAAATTTAGGAAATAGCGCTTCTGATTTCAGTTACTATTCTCATAATTTAACAGTGTTTTATATTGACTTTTATGGCAAGCACATCCATAAATTTCATCATTCAAAAGTATGTTTTTAAATGCTGCCAACTTTTGGAAAGTGAGAGGGAGCAGTGTTGCAGTAATTTTAAAAACAAATAGTGTAATTTTAACCGCAAACATTATTAGGTTTAAATCCACAGTATAGGAAGGTGTTTTAAGTGTGATGACAGTAGCTTGCCTTCTATATTTTATAGGTGTTGCTGATCTTTGCAAAAGAAGACAAACAGAGTGATGGATTTTGGTGGGCTTGTGACAGAGCTGGATATAGATGTAACATAGCTCGGACGCCTGAGTCAGCGCTTGAATGCTTTCTTGATAAACACCATGAAATAATTGTCATAGATCATAGAAACTCCAGATATTTTGATGCAGAAGCCATCTGTAGGTAATTAATTGCCCTTGTTTTTCATATGAAACTTGGAGTGTGAGTTAACTGTTCCACAATAGTTCTATGGTCACTTTATTTAGTGTTGCCATACATCCAGAATTTCCTGGACATAGCCGGGATTCGGCCATCAGAAACAGTGTCCAGGTGGAAATAGCTGAAATGTATGCAATAATCCAGATGTATGGCAACCCATGTTGGCAGTGTCATTTTTTGTGATTTTCCTTAAAAATAGTTCAAAAACTTCTTTTTTGAGACTTTGAAAAAAAGAAGAATCATCTAGTCAAACCCCCTGCAATTCAGTAATATGTAGCTATCCCATATGGGAATTGAACCTGCAACCTTGGTGTTATCGACACCATGCTCTAACCCACTGTTTCCCAACCGGTGTGCCGCAGCTGCTGTGCCGGGCTCCGGCTGCCACCCGGCCAAAATGGCCGCCACCCTAAAAGGAGGAGCGCTCTGCGAGCGCTCCAACCGCCAGCCACCTGAGAAGCCTCCCGCGGCTCCCGCCGACGCCTTTCCAAGCCTGGGCGCTTGCCTGGAGGCTCGCACACCAGCCTCGGCAAGGACCCAGGAGTCCCGGCTCCAGCTCCGCCCTTTGTTCCGTCCCCCGCGCTCTGCCCGAGGGAAAGCGCGCGAGAGGAGCCTCCGCCTTCCTCCTCCTCCTCCTCCTGCAAGTCGCCGAGTTTCTCGGGAGCTTCTTCGGGAGACGCTCAGCCCCGATGGCTTGCGGGCAGGGAGAGGCGGCGAGAGGCGAGCGCAATCCTGACATGGTTTGGATACTTTTCAGAGCCAGCCCTTAATCCTCCCCGTTAAAATAAAACTAGGAAAGGGTGAAAGTTGGTCTGGATCTCGAAATAGCCGGTAGATGGAGAGGAGGGTGGGGTGGGGGACGTGGGACGGACAGACGGACCGACGACAGGGAGAGAGGCAGGAGGATTTGGGTTTGAATGAAGTTTACTGGCGGGCGCATTCCTCGGTCACTTTGCGGCACAGCTATTTCCAGAGGCGAGCAGGGTTCCGAGTGCCTGCGGAGCGGAGCCTGCGCGCTGCGCGCACGCGAGCTCCCTCGCGGTGTAGCAGGGGCTAGGCGCGTGCAGGAGAGGACGCCGCGCTACAGCTGATCCCAGAGGTAACTCTGGGTCAGGAGACCCGGCACAGCCGGGTCGGGGAGGAGCGGTGTGCCGCGAGATTTTTTTAATGAAACAAGTGTGCCGTTGCCTAGATTAGGTTGGGAAACACTGCTCTAACCAACTAAGCTATCTTACCCAGGTCTGAGAAATATGTAAAGATCGGGTATATGTTAAAAATATCTTTATCTCAGCTTCTAAAAGTTGCAGATTTTACACACACACACACACACACACACACACACACACACACACCCAGAGAAACCGCATGTAGCCACAGCTTTTTTAGTTGTTTCCTCTGAAGATGTTCTTGCTGCTGAAGAAACAAAACACTGTTTTGCTTATAAAATAGCTTGTCTCTTCAGTAATATTACCGTTAACTGCTTCAGAGGAAACAAATTAAACTTTGGTTTTGTGTGCAATTTGCCTGCATAAGTAAGAATCCACTCATAGGTTGAAATATGGTGTTTGGTGTATTGATTTTTGTTGTTAAAGATAGTTTCAATGATTATGACATTGACTTTCCTAATTTCAGATCAATCCGTGCTACAAAGCCCGCTGAACATACTGTAATACTAGCTGTTGTTCCACAAATGTAAGTATTTTTTGGCAAGAATGTTTTCCAAATGACACTTTTTTAATGGGTTAGTTTAACTAATGAACAAAATACCTTAGCAGTGGTTGGATTTCACATCCATAAATATGCTAATGATAAGTGTTTTAATTTACTCTTTACTCAGAGAAGGACAATACAAGTCTTTCATTAAAATCTTAGATCAAACTATTTATTCAGACAAGAATGTCTATTCACTTCAGAATGTGCTTTGGCACATTTTTGAAAATTCATACATTTCCCAAAAGTCCTGCACTTAGGATATGGTGCTGTTGCCATTGAAAAGGGACTCCCACCTCCGCCGCCACCACCACCATAAAATTTATACACTGCTTGATTGTACAAAAACCTCAAAGGGGGTTACAAAAAAATAATAAAATTATAAATAATACATACAGAAAGTCATAAGCTGCCTCCATGGGAATTCCTATCACAAATCTGCAAGAGCAGAATATGGTGTTTTGAGGTTCCTTCAGGATTTAATTTACTTGCAGGAGTTTTGTACTCAGGCCAAAATGCAATTAAAGCACATTGTGACTGATAGCGCACCAAAGCTATTTGCCTTGTGGAGGTATGATGATGAGTTTAGCTACTTAGCCAACATACATTGTGCAATTTAGATTTCTGACTCGTACCAAACTCGTGTTGGCACCACATAACAAATAAGGAAAGGCAATATCTGCAAAACTGATATTAAGAGGAAAACTGAATGTGCTAGAGTAAATATATATTTTGTGCTTTATGATTTCTATATGTATGAATAATTTCATTGCACTAATTCCCAAAGGGGTAGCTATGGTAATCTGTGTTGCAGCAAAAACAACAGGCACTTTAAAGATTAACAAATTGATTGTGGCATAAGCTTACACATACATAAATACACATACTTGAGGGAATTATCAGAATTTTTCAGATCTCTTGGCTGACAACATATTCTACAATTCTGTAGGTCTGGTAACCAAGAAGAAACGTCTGTCCTACCCCTTCTCCATGCAGGTTTTAACAGGGTATGTAAAAGCTATTTTCACTTTCTTTAAGTGACAACTAATTTTTCAGTCTCCAGTTATTTTCTCTCAATGATTTGATGCAGATGTTGTCAGATACCTGTTCATCAGCCACCCTGAGTGATGGTGCATACGCATCAGAATGATGAGGTAGAAATCCTCATAAAAATTGAAAATACATACTTTTGTTGCATGATAGCTTTGAGACCCCCTGACCTTTACATTTTAACTAAAAATGTCTGAAAAGTAAGCAGAGACATTAAGGTAAAGCTGTTTTAAAAAATTAAATCAGGGTTCTCTAAGGGTATCTTAGTAAGCACCTGTAACTGCCTGATCCTCTGTGGTCAGCAGTGAACAGAAGAGGACTGGAAAGCTGGCTGCTGCTTTCTTTGGCTTTGAGATCATTATGTAAACACAAAATGAGTCTGGGTGTAAGGTTAGACTCCATAAGCAACCACCTGAACTTCCAAATAAAGACCTGGTTACACTGGAGAACTGCATTTTTAGATGGATTTTTTTTAAAAACAAAGAGGGACCAACTGTTTGGCATGTGTTGTGTGTGTTTCTTTTCTTTCCCCCCTTTCCTTTCCTTATTTATTTATTTATATATATATATACATTACATATTCAAATTATATAGGTAAGACACATAACTTTGAATATTCAAATACTGTAAGTAAAACACGTCATGTATTCTTCGCCTTTAACATTGCAGTTGTATACCCACGTTTAACCAACTGTTGTTACACCTGTCCCTTTCCCCCATGTACCCTTGTGACTCCCCTCCCCGCCATGCATGGCTTCTTCAATTCTATTTACTAATAGTACTATTGTGTTTATACTTACTATCTAACTTATTCAAAATTCCATCTTCAACATCATAATTCTTGTCTTTGTGAGCTCATTCTAAGCATAGAGTTGTGTGTGTTTCTTTGGTGCAGCCACAACGAAAGATTGAAAAGTTCTACTTTTAAACTAATCAGACTTCTGTATTATTTCTGAATTCTGGCTAGTTCAAGCTATTGTCATTTCAGAGAAGCCAAGATCAGAAATGACTTATCGTGCTGATTTGTTCAGAGCCAGCAGTGTGTGGGGCATCCCCTTTTCTGTTTTTGTTTTTTTTGCCACCTCCTTTTTTCTTCCTCCCCACTTTGACATCCACATGAAATTAAGCCAAGGGTCACATGAAATTAGACTTGACTCCTGCTTTTAAGCTAACCAGGGTTATCCAAGTTCACACATAATGAGGACCCTGGTTAGTTTAAAAGCAGATGTAGATACTTCCTATGTCCTCATGACCACGTCAAAGGAGGTGTGTGTGTGTGAAGACCTGAGTCTTGCACGTGATGCTAAACCCAAAGTTCAGCATTTGTTTCTGAATTATTTCAGTGGATATGAGCTTAATGCTCTGATGATGCAATTTAGCATTGAGTCACAAAAATGGCATGCTCATTTGCAGGCTGAATTGATCTGTGTTATAGCTGGCCACCTCACGAATCTGGTGACATTAGCATGCATCCAGATGGAAAATGATCAAACATCACCAACCCACATTTGTAAGCTGTGTCATGGTGCTGTAAATGCAGCTTGGTTTTAAGCTGGGCTCATTCTGAACCCGCCACTGGTCCATCAGCTCCCTTATGGACAGATCAGTTTGGTCTTGTGAATCAGCACGAATGACCCAGTCTAATAATCTCTCAGTGCGAATTCTATTGTCTTTCTTATCTTTCTCTCATGTATTTGCAGCAATAATTACAACAAACTTGTTCAGACAGGATCCCATTGAATATCTCCATGCCATCATTAGGTTGTGTATTATAGCTCATTCTTGTTGCCCTTGTTCTCAAGCGACAGAAAAAGGTTTAACATACCAAAGAATAGGCTTTAAAATAATACTGAGTGGGTGGACAGACACTTTCTATGCTTCACTGGTTGCCTTCTGGGCTGCCATTCGTTCACAGGAAAAACAGCCAGAGGCTGAGCCTCTGATTCAAAGCACAGTCACCTGGAAGCAACTTCATTAGTATTGATGAGGCCAAGGGAGCAATCCTAACTCCCAGTGGGGAAGCAGTGGGGTTGAAAGGAACAGCAGAGCCGCCGCCACCACCACATCCAAAGCTACACAACTTACACCAGTGAACAATTTTTTGTTGAGCTAACTCCAAGCTGGCACAGCAAAGAGGCCAGCTATAATGGTTTAGGATCCAGTAGATCCAGTTTCAGGCCTTACAGCAGGTACTACTAGTGGGAACTTCACTGACAGTACCCTGTCCACAGTCCACACCAGGGGCAGTGAACTCTGCGTCTTCACCAGCAGAGTTGGTCAGAAGGAAATCTCTGCTATATCCTAACCCTCTCCAGCAGCATGGATCATGGGTTAGGATTGCTGTAGCCATTTCAGAGGTTTAGGGTTTGTGTGTGCAATAAGAATAAATGTATATTATTCACAGTAGCCTGCTTTTTTCATTAGGACTTCAGAGTAACTGATCAAAGAATAAGGAAAATGTAAACAAACATTATAGGGAACTACAACATATTAGATGCTGCCATTTGTTCTTCAAGTCGTCGCCCCCACAACTCTGCCATTCCTCATCTCAGTAGAAAACTGTTTGTCGGCATTATACTTTTGCTGTTAGTTGCATTTGCCAGATCTGCTTTTTCATATATGTAGCCTAAATTATGTGAGAGGGACTTGCTCTATACCAGGAACAGCCAATGTGAAGTTTTCCAGATATTCTGGGACTCCAATTCCCATCAGCCCCAGCCAGCATCAACAATCGTCAGGGATTGTAGAACTTGTAGTACAACATCTGGAAGGGAACACATTGGCTACCTCTGCTCTGTAGCATTCTGTGCTATTAAAATGACATTATTTTTATCTGACAGCTGACTTCTCAAAGGTCCATTTCATCTCTACTTACCCTGCTGTACAGTGCAGTTGTAGTTGCAAAAGCCACATCCATTCTGTTCTCCTGTCTGTTAGTACCACTTTAATTTACAAGCACATATGCATGATATTTTAGGGGTTCAGTATGCATAATATGTAGTGCATGCAGTCTCTGCAGTTTGCAGAAGCTTTGCCCAGGCTGGTTCCCCCTCATCCACCAGCCCACATTGCTCACAAAAGCAAAATTAGGCTTAGGGCAGGCTCTGCTTGCAGAATTCATTTTACCCCTTTTGCCCCCGAAAGCTTTCCCAAAGCATATGGGGCCACCTAAACAATGTGTCTGTCTTGTGGAGGCTATAGTAGGAGAGGGGAATTGCCCAAACTTGATAAGTGGAACCCTGTTGGATTCAACCCAATAAAAACATAAATAAAAACTTAATTCAGAACATGGAAAACATTAAGATAAGTATCCAGAAGCAAAAACAAAACTGTTCCCTTACACACTGCAATTTACAAGGCACAAACCAATGGTGTTTATAAGGTGCTCCGCTTCTTTTCCTTCCTAGGGAGAAAGTAAAAATCTAAACTACGGGCATTTGCACACATGAGGTTTAAATTGCCTTTTAGAAGTTATTTATGTTGACATCTGATTCATGTGAAAGAGAAGGCCAAAGAGATGCAATTGTAACATGGATGTTATTTGGCCAGGGCAGATTTTGTATTAATAAAAACAAACTGAAGCAAAGCCTGCTTTAAGACTCATTAATGAATCCCCTACTGGGTCAACACTTGTAATTTTAGAAAAGTGGGGACAGGATATTATGGGTCATGTTTTCCTTATGCAAGAAAATGTAGCACCACACCAATAACCAATACATTAACATTTGTGAAAGTGATTTTGAGCCTACAATGATGACGGTAACATTGCTACTTTTTCGGTAGCGAGGGGAAGTGGAGACTTGTGTGGTATATTCTTACCGCTATAATTCTTTCAGAAAGAACCTTTGAAGTTTCTTCAAAGGTTTGTTTGCTGGCCATAGAAACGTTTGTTCATTTATAGGGCAAGTAACACCAGAAAGTATCATCTGCTGAGATAGCCATCAAAGTCTCCGTGTGCTCTTAAAAAAGATCCCCCCCCCGATCTTCAGTTAACAACCAGTCTTCCAATGCAATACAGCTACCAGTTTCACTGGCAAAAATCTGTAATCGTCAGTGGGAACAGAAATAAGACACCAGGCAACTGCAAATGTTGTGGCTCCTGTATGGCGCAAATTATTTTTCTCCTCCTGTTTTTACTCAGCATTGCCAGTGACCTTTCGAGCGCCTTAACCTTGAGCAGTTGCTGTCACTCAGTACCTGTGTTATTAGGGATAGGGTAAAATGTTAGAGCCTCCCCCACCCTTCCATCTTTTAAATAGCACCTCTTACGACTTCATGATTCTTATGATTTCATGACTGAATGCTTCATCATGCTGAACAATTTTAGGGTGAATACACTTTCTCTTTTGTGGGGTAGGATTAATGCTTTCAGCACTAAATGGCCATACCTCTTTTCTCTAGTTTTGTGATTGCCTCCTTCAGGCATGAAAAAAAAATCCATTCTCCATATCACAGTGCAATATGCTTGCAAAACGCTCGTAGAAACTGTGTACGGGACTGGGAAAAGAGACTCATTGAGACATTATTTATGCCCACTGGTGTGGACAGAACATAGTAGGATGCAGACATTAAAAAGTGCAATACTACCAGTACAAAAGAATAGCAATTTATAATAATAATAATAATAATAATAATAATAATAATAATAATAATAATAATTTATTTGTACCCCGCCCATCTGGCCGGGTCTCTCCAGCCACTCTGGGCGGCTTCCAGCAAACATTAAAATATTTGTTTTTAAAATAAATTTATTTTATTTTAAATTTATTTTAAAATAAAATAAATCAAAATTTCACTTTTGGCTCATTCTGTGTGGAACTCATGGGAGTCGCAGTTCAACAACACCCAGAAGGCACCATTTTGGGTACCCTGGAATAAACAATAGCAGGCTAGATGGACCACTGGTCTGACAGCTTCATATGTCTCCTGTGTTGATCATAAATATATGGTTACTTAATTGCATCTAAGGCTTTTTTTCTATCCCCTAGAGATTTTTGGAGAATAGTAGCATCACTGCTTGTTACAATGAACTGATTCAAATAGAACATAGCGAGGTGCGATCACAGTTCAAACTACGGTACGTAAAAATATGTGCGGAAACTGTTTATGTCCTTGACAGAAAGTGTTCCTCTCCAGTCTCATAATCCTGTTATGTGGTGGGATTATTATGATGTTGCACATTTGATCTGTAGTAAGTGCATTGACTTCCAGGCCCAGTGCTTTCTTTCCTAAAAAAATGTTTAGGGGTATTCTCATTCCATCTGAGATTCAAGAAACACCGTGACAGGAAATGAGGCCGCCATCGGGGGTAGCAACGGAACTGACGATTCACCATGCTAGAGAAGAAACTATTTTTTTAAAAAACATTGTTAGTTTCTTCTCCCATTGGATTCACAAAATGTTTAGGGGCATGTGTACCCCTGCATCTCCCCCAGAAAAAAAGCACTTTCAGGCCCATACACACACAGTAGCTTTTCAGGGACTCAAAGCTAGAACTGTAGAACTATCATTGTCCTCCTGCATATACTGTATTTTTCCATGTATAAGATGCCCCCATGTATAAGACTACCCTTGTTTTTTTGAACTCAAAATTAAGAAAACAAAACCCTAAAATAGGAGTGAAAATCTGGATGATCTGCAGTGGCAAGTTTATCTTTTTTTGGGCAATCGCCTTCAAAGTTTCCAGCATGAGGTGCATGCATTGCACCATGGTGCAGAAGCAAAGGCAGCGGTTGGAGCACCACATGCTTTCCCTCTGTGGCAGCTGCAGCTGTGGGGAAGTGAGGAAAGGAGGCTCCCAAGCAGAATACCAAGGAAGAGCCGGGGGAAGTCAGTGCCCACTCTGTGCTGGGCTATGCCGTCGAGCAAACTGAGCTGAGGAAGGTGGTGAGCGGGCTGGGGGCAGGGTGGGAGTTTGAGAGGGGAAGAGGGGGGGAAAGAAAGAAGGGCAAGGAGAGGTAGCTGAGGCAGCTGTCAGCAGCAGCAGTGGCAGCTGCTCTTGCTCCCGTGGTTGAGCAGCGGGGGCTTCATGAGGCGAGCCAGTTGCCAGCATGCAGCCCGGAGGGGGAGGAGAAAGGGGGGACGGCAGCAGGAGGGTCCACCCAAGCCAAACTCCTGGACATATGCTTAAATATTTAAAAAATCCCCCCGGATGCCCATGTTCTGTGTACAAGATGACCCCCAATTTTTTACTTCTTTTTTTTTAAAGCAAATAACCTCGTTTTATACACGGAAAAATACTGTAGTTCCAGGATTTGGGAAGTGCAGACCAAATAATTAACCATCCATCAGGAGTAAGTGTTGTTTGGGGCTTGCACAAGGACTCAGCTTCTAGTCACTTGCCTCAGTCAGACTCCTTATTTCTTAAATTCCAAGTATTCACCTCCTGCTTTCTTCCATTGGGCTGTAGTTTTTCCTAATCAGAATATGTTCACCTAAGTAGAGCATTTTGTATATAGTTGGTATCACTATAAGAAGCAGACATTTCTTTCATTTTTCTCCTTCCGGTTTCTCCCCCCCCCCCTCTGTTCTTCCACATGGCTTCAGGGAACTTATACCCACCCACTATCTGAGTTTAAGGTGTTGGCCAGATGGAACAATTCCAACTCTTCTCCCTCTGCATTTTGTCCGGGGTGTGTGTGTCTGCCGCTCCCCACCCCAGAGTCAATTCTGGAGGGGGGGCACCCAGTGGGAAGAGAGGAGGGAAAGTCCTGTTGCCTAAGCAAGAAGAACTTGTGCAGGGCTTCCACTAACACGATTCATTATGTCAATCCCACCCAAAGTGTATACAAATGTGCATCCTCTTTTGCAAGTGGAGCTGAGTGTCCAATCTACATATAGGCAGTGACCATTTTAGGCACGTCCAATATGTGTATGATTGCATGTGCGTGTATTGTGCCGAACCTGGAAGTGACCCAAAAAAGCCACAAAAACGGACGGGGCGGAGTGTTTACAAGCTTTTCCAATGGTGTTTCAAATGTACAGTGTATGTGATTTCACTTCAACATACAGTGCCTCAGAACATAACCCCTGCATAAATAAGGAAAGTGTACTGGGTCCAGGAAATTCTGCTGGCCCCTCTGCCCCAAAACGTACCACCAGTATTTGCCATCCACAAGTCAAGGGCCTACCCAGTAAATCAAAATAAATTTGACCCCCATGTGATACTAGACATTCTCTCAGCAAGCACACATTCCACATTGTAACGGGAATGAGGGAGTCATGGGGGTGACTTACAGAGGAGGATTGTTTATCCCCTCCTTCACTTGAAAATCTTCCCCTCTTCCCATTTCCCCTCACTTAAGCTTATTCATTGCTCTGACTAAAGGGAGTATTTACAGAGAAAGAATAAAAGGCAGGAGAAATGCAGGCAACCAGTATTTTCTTTGCAATATCTACACTGTGAATACATTACATACTGGTATTACCTAACATGCCTCTCCATAGATGTATTGTAGAAAAATACATAGAAAATCCTGGTAGAAATGAAAATGTACAAATGCAATACATCTTGCAATGTTTTTAAAATCATTTTTTTGTGTTCAGTTCATGCACTGATGTAATTCTGACCTGTTACAGATATTAATGGTGTATAATGACTTGTTAATTGCAGGGCTTGCAATTCAGTGTTCACAGCACTGGAACACTGTCATGAAGCCATAGAAATAACTAGTGAAGATCATGTAATTCAGGTATGGAAAGGCACATTTTTCTTCCTCTTAAGAAACCTGTGTATCGATATATCAATCGATTGAACATCATTGACTTCTGTGGTTGTATGTAGAAGTTTGTGCTATATCCCTCCTTTCCTTCTTAAATATCTGTTAGGGGAGGGGGTTCTACAATGGAAATGTATCTAACAGTATTCGTACTGGGGACTGAATATAGCATAGGCATGCTGAATGCATCTTTAAGTTCACGCTTTCCTTGGTTGCTCACATGGTTTCCTTGTTTTACAGTATGTCAATCCAGCCTTTGAACGGATGATGGGCTATCAAAAGGGAGAGCTAATAGGAAAGGAACTCACTGAGCTTCCAAAAAGTGACAAAAACCGTGTAGACCTACTGGACACGATCAACACTTGTATAAAAAAAGGAAAGGTAGGTAACGGTAGCTAAATTCTACCTCCTGCCTCCTTAAACCTCCTTAAACTGAACAGACCTTTGAGATCATTTTCCTCTGTTGGTAAATTACAAATCTAGGACACCTTAACTTTATTGGAAGTTAAAGGGAACCAGGCAGAGGGCCTTCTCGGTAGTGGCACCCGCCCTGTGGAACGCCCTCCCTTCAGATGTCAAAGAGAACAACAATTACCAGACCTTTAGAAGACATCTGAAGGCAGCCCTGTTTAGGGAGGCTTTTAATGTTTTATAGATTATTGTATTTTAATGCTTTGTTGAAAGCCGCCCAGAGTGGCTGGGGAAACCCAGCCAGATGGGCGGGGTATAAATAATATATTATTATTATTATTATTATTATTATTATTATTATTATTATTATTATTATTATTATTATTTATTGGAGAACATGTGCAATTGGGTAATCCTCTAACAAAAATGTAAGAGGGAAAGAACTGTGTGCACATGCATAAAATCTGCTTTTGTGCAGAGTTTATTGCCATATGGAGATTCTGGGATGAGGGATTCTCTGCTTGTAGCTTGCTGTCAGTGCATCTATGATTCTCTCACGTAAAAGGTGTCTGAGAGTGTGGTGTCACAAAATGCTACCAGCTTAGAAATGTTTATTTTAAGAAAGGGGTTTGTGATCTGAGCTTGCTAGAATGTTGTTTTCACTCAACTTGTTTAGGAGTGGCAAGGAGTTTATTATGCACGGAGGAAATCAGGAGACAGTATCCAACAGCATGTGAAGATAACGCCTGTAACCGGCCAAGGAGGGTAAGTTTGTTAATTAAAAGTGCACTCTGTTGTAATGGTTTTCTCTGTTATACATGCGTATATAAATAGATGGAATCAGGTTATGTATGACTGTGAATATATACACATATATGCATAATTATATTTCTATAAAATATAATAATTCCATATAATAGTGCCATGTTTCTTGGCACAGGTCTGGGCTTTAAAGCTCTGTGTCTGAGTATCTATTTCTTCTCTCTCAGTGCTTTCCCTAGGAAAACCTGCATTTCACAGCCAAATCAGAGTAAACGACAATTAGGTTTTCTGTGGATTGGACCTAATTTTATGTATTTGATTCCCCTGAATCTCTGTTCTATATGCTGGGTTTTTTGTTTGCTAGTTTTAGGATGTGTTTTTTAACAATATTAAAATAATAATAACTGTACACTGCTTGTATAAATGCTTTCAGATAAAATAAATATTGTCCCTGTCTCCCTCCCACCAGCTGCTAATCCTCATCTGTACTTCACCTGTGACTCTCACCAAATGCTTGTGTCATTGCCAAGGCACAAGCCTTGTATTACCTGGATTACCTGAGAGTCAAACTACATGTGATGTGGAAATTCCATGACTGGAACACCCATTTTCTTTTTCTGTTATGAAAAGCAGCCTTGGGGTTGAATTCCCCCATGCATCTCTGATTTAAACTACTCTCCATACTTTTTCATAGAAAAAACTGTGAGGAGTTTCATACTGCAATCTTGTGCACCTTTACTAAACAGTATGTTCCCCTGAATTTAGGAGAGCTACTCACATAGGATTCCACTGCTAGTCATGGAATTCCCATATTGCACATAGTTAGACTCATAGTTGTCCTTAAATAAGGTCTCATCTCTCAGTCTCATTCTTTAAAATGTGAACATAATTGACCTATTCTGTAGGATGAGATCAATAAACAAGTGACAATAATAATAATTATAGGATTTTTTTAATTTTGAAAACAAAATGATTAAGTAATTTTATGCAATCTGTATAATTATGTCAACATCGTATGACTGAATATTGTCCTGATACTTATCATTCCAAAACATCGCAGATTTTTTAAAAAAAATCACTCTAAAAATGTTTCCGTTATTCATCATTTGCTCTTCTGCAGTATGTTAATTTAGACATTAGATTTTCTCAAACCTATCTGACAGTGATGGAGTAGTAAATTAACAAGTTTCTTTTAATTAATCAGATCTGAATTTTTTTATTTAAAGTAAATGGTAACAGTTTAATCACCAGTTGTGTCAAAATTATTTTATTTAGTAACAGTGCTTTTGTTGTTTTTGTTAATATCGGTAGGAAAATCCGTCATTTTGTATCTATCAAGAAGCTATGTTGCACCAATGACAGCAACAAACAGGTACTGTGTTTTCTTTGTAGTATACAACCTCATTGCTTGATAACATCCCATAGTAATAACTGTTTTTCTTCACACAGCCAGTACATTATGTAATATTTAAAATATGAGTGCCAAAACATACTATCTGGAAGACTTCACCAGGTAGCATACAAGTTTATTTGACCAAGCAAAATGACTGGGCCAGATTTTGGGGAGAGAATTATGCAGTCTTTCAAGTTACATAGAATACATCATGTACCGGTAGCAGAATTTGGTCCTAGGGGAAGCTAAATTGTTTACAGGTGCAAATAGAGTTGTCAGAAGAAAAGGAAGCACACGCTTGCATACCACAAGGTTGTCTGTGCAGCTAAGGTTTAGCTAAATCAGAAGTTTATGTGTCTATTTCCTTTTCTTTTTTTCACATGACACTAGACCTACAAGACCCATCGTGATGAAAAGTGTGCAGGAGACCAGTTTCAGTCAGGTTAGAGAATAATCTTTCTTCAAATGGCATCGTTTTATAACCATCTAAATTCTCTCAGCGGTGTGTATGTATATATATTTAAGTACAGTACCATCAAGGATCTAGCAGAACTGGTACTTTTCCCCCGAGGGCCTTCCTAGAATTATGCCTACAGATTATGCCTTCTGCCATGTTGGATGGTAGATGCAAAGAGAGCAGATTTGCAGGTAGAGAATGTAATCCATTATGTATTGAAATGTGCTTTACATGATGGTCCAAGGGCAAAATTATTGAGAAACGTTTTGGCTAGCTTAACAACCTACTCTGATCAAGAAAATAATTTTTCTTAAATATATTTATCCGTAAATGAGAAATTAGTTAAAACAAATGTGTGTGTGAAAATAAATTCTGGCCACTTTTAAAATACCTTCCTGTAATATTTCTAGACTCTCACTCCTTCAGATGCAAGAACAGGAGAAAAGAATCTATTGATGTCAAATCAATAACTTCTCGAAGCAGTGATGGTAAGGACACCAATGTGTGGAGAATATTTCTAGCAGTTCAGGATCCTGGATTAGATTGCAGCTGCTACTGCCACTGTTCATTTTTGAAGATTTGAGAGAGAGGCACTTGATTTGTCTTCAAGGTTTTTGTTAAAAGTAGCTCCCTATTGTCTGGGCTATTGAGCAACAATAAGAGAAAGCAGGAAAATTTAGAACAGTGGAAAGTATTTGGGAGCAGATGTGTCTCCATCTCTTACTGGCAAATAATTTATTACTCTCTAAGAACATATGATGGGACCATAGCTTCTTTATTTATTTTATTACATTTATATCCTTCCTTTCTTTCATCATGGAACTCAAGATAGACACACACATCTAAAATAATGCAATGTATGAGGATGTAGATTTTTACTTTTGTTTGTTTTAAATGCCAAAATGTTTCTGTTTAATGGCAGCCCCAAGTTTACAGAATCGTCGGTATTCATCAATGGCAAGAATCCACTCCATGACGATAGAAGCCCCAATCACAAAGGTAAGAGTCAACAACTTTCTGATAAAATTTCACACACATCAACAATCCGGACAGATACAGCAAGGCTTGTCAAGGCATTCAGATATCTTATGATGCGCTCAGCCAACACAGTATGTTTCACATCACCCCAATGACCTGGTTTGCATGTAACACTAAGCCAAACCATGGCTAAATGTGAGCATGATAGTGTGCATGTACTCTCAGTTAAAATCATAACTGCTTCACTCCCCCTCCAGTTATCCAGCGGTTACGCTACCTGGAATTATGTCATGGTTTGGCCTGGCATTATATTGTTGTAGGCAAACTATGAGTTGTAGCCACTATTTGTTCTTCACTTACTACTCATGGTTTGTCTTGGATACACAAACCATGAGCATAACACTACATGCATACTTGACCAATAACTATGTAGTTTCTACTATAGCAGATAAATAAAAGGTGCGGCAACTTAAAGCCAAGCTAATTTTAAGATGTTGCTTATCAAACACATGAATGAAGACCGTGCTATTTATATAATTAAGATGCCTCCAATAACTTATTGTAAACATGTCCTTGTAAACTCACAAGAAATGGACCGAGGATGTTTTTCTCAAATAGTAACTAATACTTTATCTTTATGAACTATTATTACATAATAGAACTGCCCAACTTGAATCAGTAATCAACTAAGTGTGCACTCCTGTACATGTTCACTTAGAAGCAAATACCATTGAGTTCAGTAGGGTTTACTCCCAAGAAAGTAGGAATAGGATTACAGGCACGAACTTTAATTGCTTCCTCAGTGATGCCAATTTTAATCATGTAGGCAAGTGGTTTTCAACCAGTGTGCCATGGCACCCTAATGTGCCTTGAAAGATAATAATAATGTTATAATTTATTACTTATACCCTGCCCGTCTGGCTGGGCCTCCCCAGCCACTCTGGGCAGCTTCCAACAAAATATTAAAAACACAAAAAAACACAAACACATCCCTTCAGTTGTATTCTAAAAGTCAACTAGTTGTTTATCTGTTTGACATCTGATGGGAGGGCATTCCACAGGGTGGGTGCCACTACCGAGAAGGCCCTCTGCCTGGTTCCCTGTAACCTGACCAACACTTTGAATTGTCAGCACCAACGCTTTGAATTGTGCTCAGAAACATACTGGGATCCAATGTAGGTCTTTCAGGACTGGTGTTATATGGTCTCGGCGGCCACTCCCAGTCACCAGTCTAGCTGCCACATTCTGGATTAATTTTAGTTTCTGGGTCACCTTCAGAGGTAGCCCCACATAGAGCACATTGCATTAGTCCCAGTGGTCAGGGGTGCCACAGGCAACACTGGCCTCTGTCCCTCTTTTCTTCCCTCCCTCCTCTGATGCCCTCTGATGCCTCTGCCTCCTAAAGGCTTGCATAGCTGTTTATTGCAGCAGCCCAGGATATAAGCTCCACGGGCAAATGTTGCCTCTGGCAGGCACCTCTCTATGGGGGGGGCACTCCCTGGAGGACTCACAAGGAGAGGGGAGAGGAGAAGAAGCTGAGGGAACACTCCACAAGGGAAGGTGTTCAAAAAAGGGTGAGAAGCTGTCAGCTCTGCAGGCAAGGAGTGACATAATTGGGCTCCTGAGCCCCACAGGGGTGCCTCAAAAAAGAATGTACCGGTAGTTGGTTAAGGGAGCCATGGACTCAGAAAGGTTGAAAACCTCTGATGTAGGCAAATTGTAATCAGTTGTTAATGGTACATTTATTACTGTTTAGTTTAGTGTCTATTTTGCACTCATTGTAACAGGACTTGAAAATATAAAATACAGTCTGTCCCTATAACAGTAAATGATAGATTTTGCTTAAAAGTTTTAAATTATAGTACTTTCAATATTCTCAAAAAGGCACCTATATTGAATTTCTAGCAATACACAGCTGTACATTAATCTAAATGGTAAATTAATTAGTTAATCATTTAAATAAGATGATTAATCAACTGCTTTATTCATCTGATGTTTCTTTTACATTCTAATTCCTTAATGGTTTCACATAGACTAAAAATGAGCAATAGCTCTGTTATGTTTTTCCTTTCTGTTTGTAACCCCGTAGGTCATTAATATAATCAATTCCGCTCAAGAAAACAGCCCTGTAACTGTAGCAGAGGCCTTGGATCGGGTTTTGGAAATATTACGGACAACAGAACTTTACTCTCCTCAGTTAGGTACCAAAGATGAGGATCCTCACACTAGTGATCTTGTTGGAGGTCTGATGACTGTGAGTAAGAAGACACATATCAAGCAACCAATTTCACTCACTGTTGTGAGGTGTTTCAGCTGAGCTGATGTTCTAAGCAAAATTCCTGTGGTTTCTCAATTGCCTCATTACATTGATAGTGCTACAAACCATAACATTCCATCAGCCTTCTGTTGCTGGTGCTTGTTGTGGGAAACACTGTTAAGATTTATGTAAGCAGCATATGGAACACACAGTAGGAGGAATATGTTGAACTTTGCCCTGGTTCAAGCGGATCTCTGTGGATACAGAAAATTGCCTCTGTAAACTGCTCCAGATAAGCAGCCATGAAGGAGGATAGCATGCAGCTTTAATGTCAGATTGAATTCTCAGCGGTGTTGCAAGTTTTATAGTGTATTTATTTAAGCAAGCATTCACACATTCATTGTATGTGCTTTTCTAATTATTTGGAGCATAATTTATATTGCTTAGTGCATAAACTTAATGATACCCTAATCCTAATCTTCCCTAACCTTTTGTGGCTTGATCACAATGTCTTTTAAGAGTGCACCCTTCTCCGTTTTTCCTTGGTGTGTGGAATCCGGCAGTGTGCAAATATTTTTTGTTTTATTTCAGGATGGCTTGAGAAGGCTATCAGGAAATGAGTACGTATTTACCAAAAGTAAGTTCCCACATCAAAATCTCTTTAACCATGCCTGTTTTATTTGTTGCTATTGTTGCAAAGCAATTAAGTATTGCTGAAAATCACTGGTGCAGAGAATCCTTCAAACACACAATAAAAGGTCCAGTTCTTACACAGCAGTTAAGACAATCATTTACCCTTTCTTGCCACCAGAACTCATTACTGGCAGTAAAGACAGTGAAAACACACTTTTTGCTGTAATATGGAAAATGACCTTAAACTGGTTTGTCTGTAACCACACACAAGACAATTTCAGACCTTATATTTACATAGAACAGTCTTCAGTTTAGTTTTAGTTTGTTGTTAAATTAATTCTCAGGGAGTAACCTTGATTCAGTAAGGAATATCTATGTATGGAAGATGTTGAAACTTATCTTGGTGGGTATATCCAGCTGTGTCATATGTTCAACTTGACCCCGTTGAACTGGCTCATTGCATCTTCTTGATGGGCTTATACATCCCCATTCAGGGTCACCAGTTGTTACATGTGATTTGTTGCCTACAACTAGAGGTATATCAGGACCAGAGAAGACAGTGGTGGAAAACACAAGATTGGCAATAGCAGTGTGTTAAACACAGAATTGCCCCAGTCACATAGAAAGAGGGTGCCTGGGCATAAAAACTGCAGGGAGGTAAACTACAGGTGAGGGGAGTGCCTTACCACCATGCATGCCACCTTTGCATATGCACCTCCCTACTCCACATCAGGGCAGTTCCATTTACACACACATGAGATTGTCGCCTCTGGATTGGATCCTGATATAGTTATGCTTAGATTAGATCCATTGAAATCAATGAATCACAACTAACAAGTCCCACTGATTTCAATTACTAAGCCTGGATTCATCCCGTCGTGTCTACCTTGGTCCAAATACTTAATTTCTACTAAGGATTCTTCAGTGTGGTGTAGTGGTTAGAGTGGTGAACTAGGACATGGGAGACCAGGGTTCAAATCCCCACTTGGGCATGAAACTCATTGGGGGGCCGTGGGCCAATCACTGCCCCTCTGCCTAACTTATAGGGTTGTTATGTGGATTAACTGAGGAGGAAGAGAACTATGTGCCCCATCTTGAGCTCCTTAGAGGAAAAGGCAGAATGTAATTGAAATAAATAAATTTATCATTTGGACAGATACCACGAACCAGAGCCATGGTCACCTCTCTGTGCCAATTACTATCAATGACGTTCCACCCTGTATTGCACGCTTACTGGATAATGAAGAGAGCTGGGACTTCAACATATTTGAACTGGAAGCTGTTACAAATAAAAGGCAAGCCTTCTCTCTGCATGTATTAGATAGAGGCATAGAAGTGGAATGTGAAGGCTGTTGCTAAACAAGCTGTGGCACAAATTAAGCTTGTGTCATCTATGACTTGCTTAGTTGTAGCTGCCTGTCTCTGTCAGCAGCAGATGTTGATACAGGAAACCAGGAATAACTTGTGCTTCCCCTTTCTGTGCTTCCTAGTGGATGTGTGGAGTGGGCATGATTCCCAAAGCTGCCAGAATAATACCCTTTTTATTTTATGTTACATTTGTTATGGTTAGTTTAGCAAGAGCAGGACAGATCTATATGCAGCTCCATCCTTTCTGTCTTGGGACTCCCTTCAAGAGCTACTACATGGTGCCCCCTTTCTTTCTTTCTTTCTTTCTTTCTTTCTTTCTTTCTTTTCCTTCCTTCCTTCCTTCCTTCCTTCCTTCCTTCCTTCCTTCCTTCCTTCTTTCTCTTCTTTCTCTCTCTCTCTTTCTTTCTTCACTTCCCATTGAAATTAAGCTTAAGAATATGCAACTGCATGTTAAATCTATTATGCCCCTATGACCCCTTGCCTCTTCGGGCCAGAATACATTAAATATTGTTTGCGGTGTTTAACCTTTTCCCCTCATGCTGTCAGCCCTCCTAAAATGCCCCTCAGCTCCTGTTTGGCACAGAAAAGAAACTGCCATTAACATCGATGACAGCTTCTCATCTGTGCCAAACAGCAGCTAAGAGAGGGAGCTCTTAATTAGAACTACAGCACTGGAAGATAGTGTTAACCCTTCATGCCTTTGCACCATGGTCTTGATCCTAATTGCTCCCATGTGGCTGCTGTTTTTAAAAAAGGACTGCACAATGCCAAGCTGTGCATTTCACATCATGTTACTTGGCTCTTCCTTCCTTTCATTCCTTCCTTTTATATAAGTCTCCCCACTGTCAAAATGCTGATTGTCAACTTCACATGGCAAGCAAGCACACACAGGGATAGTGGTGAAATGTATCCAGTAAATGGAAGCTGTTACTAATCAAAGCCTGCAAGAGCAAGAAGACTGATAACGACTGCGTTTCCTGCCTTGTTTTACCATCTCCCTTTCCAATTATGTTCCAGGCCGCTGGTTTACCTGGGTCTGAAAACTTTTGCCCGCTTTGGTGTCTGCGAATTTTTAAACTGCCCCGAAGCCACACTGCGAGCCTGGTTCCAGGTGATAGAAGCCAACTACCACTCCTCCAATTCCTATCATAACTCCACTCATGCAGCCGATGTCTTGCATGCCACAGCTTTCTTTCTGGGAAAAGAGAGAGTTAAGGTACAATTTCCGCTGAGATTTCCTATACTCATCTTCAACAAGTTATGACCGGGTGATTCCATGGTATTTATTTGAAGTCCCTCACTGAGTTGGTTACTATCCGAGAGTACAGTTATACAATCATTTTTATACGGAAAAATGTCACTATGTGGTGGCATCTCCCAATCATTTTTCTATGGTTATTAATATTTATAAATCAGCAGTGGGGAACCTCTGGCCATGAGCCTAGACACACCGGGCTTCCCCATTTTGGCCAAGCCATGCCCACATGCCCTACACTTGACGTCATATATGAGGTGTGGGGCATGTAATGAGGGGGCTGGAGCAAAAGGGAGTTTGCAGCTGATCATCAGGGAACTGTGCATGGGGCACACAAGGCATTGACAATCAACTGATGGTCAGTGCTTACATAGCTTTATTCATAACGCTAATACAAAAACAGATTACTTGACACTGTTGTGATGTCAGGTAATTTGACAGGTGGAAGGAATAAGGATCTGGTCTACTGGCCAGATCCAAACCCCCAGCTCTGTTGTAAATGGATCTTCGGAAGATGAAAAGGAGCTGCATCTATGTAGCCATGAAAACTAATGCTGCATTCCCCATAGTTATGGGTGGATTACACTGGATGGGTAAATTTCCCATCGGGAAAATTACAAGAAATTCCTGCCTCTAGATTCTACAAACTCACCCAGACTTGCATATCAGTGACTCTACTGGTGATTATTGTTACATTTTTATTTTGATAAATACTGTATAGGTGAACAAGACTTAATTCTTTCTTGTAGGCAAGTCTTGATCATTTAGATGAAGTGGCTGCATTAATAGCTGCAACAGTTCATGATGTGGACCACCCAGGACGGACCAATTCTTTCCTGTGCAATGCAAGCAGTGAGCTCGCTGTACTCTACAATGACACGGCTGTGTTGGAAAGCCATCACACAGCTCTGGCGTTCCAGCTCACCGTAAAAGACAACAAGTGCAACATTTTCAAAAGTCTCAATAGGTTAGCTTCCTCATAGTTCTCTTTGTTTTGAGTTCATGAAGATACGTTTTCTTGTGGTTGTGTGCGAGTTCTGCCTCCCCCCCAAAAAAAGAATCTGTTTATACGGTAGATGGATGTCTGAAATTTTGTGTCAACAATCACATCAGTGCTACTAAATGCAGAGGGTTGGCCTATATGAGATTGCTAGCATTCATCAGCATATGTCCAAAACTTGGGTTTTTCTTTTCTTTTCCACACATTAACAACATTTATCTGCTATGGTCAGCATTCTCATGGGAATGTTGCCTTTCTCCAAATTTTGGACATTTATTGTAACATATATATAATTTTTTAAAAAACACACACAACCCAAGCACCTCTATCCTCCATATGTGTGCAGTGTGTACCAATTATATTCCAAGTTGAAGTGTTATGAAAATGTATTTCTTCTCCAGAAATTGGGGGTATTTGCTATTTTTAAGGAAAAATAGTAGGGCCTGTACTTTGGGATTACATAGATGGATACTTACTCACTTAGTATGAATATGTGAAAGTGATTACAAGAGATGTATTCATAATGTGATTCTGTGGCTGGAATGTTAAATGTGAATTTGCAGGCCTGATATCATACCTGGGAAATAGTGAATGGCTGCAGATGGTGAGCCACACTACTGCTTAGCCGAGATGCCTCTTTTTTAATAGTATCTGATAACTTTCTTTAGAGCAATTTTAGCCCACTCCTGCTCTGTCTCCTTTTATAATCCTTTCTCTTAAACTTTCCTGCTTCCTATGGGGATCCAAATGTTCTGAGTTCTTAAACACTCCTCTTTTCCCTTTTTCCAGAAATCATTATCGGACACTTCGTCAGGCAATTATCGACATGGTTTTGGCAACAGAAATGACAAAGCATTTTGAGCATGTGAACAAGTTTGTGAACAGCATCACCAAGCCCATGCCCTCGGAAGAAGCACAGGTATTTTAAGTAGTTGTATATTATGTGCATTTCTGCGGCACTTTCTTTTCATATTACCAGAATTCATACATCCACAACCAGGATCTGTGTTTTATGCTATTAGGTGCAAACAATGTCCAGGTGCTCAATCTCATAATAATATATTGGGCAATGTGCATTGTTTCTCTTCCACTGATGGAAGGCACCTCTCAGCAAAATAGGGAGGAGGCAATTTTTGGTGATTCTTCCTCCCCCTCCTCTCTCTCATGCCCTCTTAATGTGTTCTGGAGTTCTGCGGGTGGGGCAGACAGAGGTTGAGTGATGGGGGGGGATATGAATCACAAAAAATTCCCCCCTTCCTCTGTTCATTTGACAGAAGTCATCCATCAGTAGAGGGGAAGTAAAGGGGATATCGCCCATAATTTAAGGAAATGTGCTAATGAATAAAACAGCCAACATGGCTCCTACGGGCTCCAGTGTGCCTCTCAATACCTAAATATCTTTTTGAAAATCCACACTGTACAAGAGACTGTGCACAAGAGAAATTTATAATGGCAGTTATTTTGTGTTATGCCACGTCCCACAGTTGCCATTTTGTGTTGTGTATCACACCCCCATGACTGCTATTTTGTGAATGCCGCCCATGAACTCTCAAAATTCCAGAGCCCAAAGTATGACTTTGCATCATACCAAATTTTTATATTAATTGGATTGCACAAACCAAATGTCACATAATGCATCACATTGTCATACAATAAAAGGGACATATAACACAGTGAGCTCTCTCATACTGCTTCCTAAAACTCCCAGGTTTGTGCAGGGTTGTTACTTATATTAAGGTGTAGTTTAAAAGCGTTATGATAGTGTTTTCATAGCAGTTGTGAGCAGTTATGCTAACCCCCACTTTTAACTATGTATCTGCATTTCAGAATGAGGGTAGTGACTGTGAATGTACAACCAATCTCAAGAACATTCCAGATAACCAGACGCTGATTAAGCGCATGATGATCAAATGTGCAGATGTTGCGAATCCATGTCGCCCTCTAGAACTGTGCATTGAATGGGCTGGGAGGATTTCAGAAGAATATTTTGCACAGGTATGGCTTTATAATTTTTAAAACTGAATACTAGCATAGCTTTTAGCATGAGAAAAATAATTTTACTTCTAAAATGCTCTTGTGTTTTCAGATGACTAGAAAGCACATGCTATCTGTATTTCCCACCTCAGCTTCTACCATCAATAATAATAATAATAATAATAATAATAATAATAATAATAATAATAATTTATTATTTGTACCCCGCCCATCTGGCTGGGTCCCCCCAGCCACTCTGGGCAGCCTCCAACAGATATTAAAATACATTAAAATATCACAGGTTAAAAACTTCCCTAAACAGGGCTGCCTTGAGGTATTTTCTGAATGTCAGATAGTCAGATAACAGCTTCATATGCCATGATAGAATTCATTAAGTACAATTGATCAAACTGTTTAAGCTAGCAGATGCTAAGCAAGTGCACACTCTCTTAAAAAATATACTAGAGTGATTCAGAAGCACTTTGAACATTGCAGGGGGGGGGGAACCAACCTCGATTCGGCAAAGATTTGAAAATTCTGCTGAAACTCAATCTTTGATTAGAATGTGTTATGCAACTGGGGGAAAATGCATGAAAATAATGAAATCAGACTTGGATGACTGTGATGCAGTCAAAGAATCTCAAATTGTGAAATCTGTTATGTGACGTGCTATTGGGGTGTGTATGTGTGGCCTGGGTAAATTATTTGAACACCCAAGAAAGGCAATGCAGTGCACTGATAAGTAGAGAAAATGGAAGGAACCAATTTGTGAATTGATACTTTACTTATTTTTTATTGAAGGCATTTATATACCACTTAATCATTATCATTTCTAAGCAGTGTACATGAGACTTTATAGCCTGGAGAAGGCCGCACTGATGCAACAGGATGTAAATATTTTTGAGTGAGAGTGAAGTTCTCCATGCCTCTACAACATCGTAGGTGCTTCCTGGTGTACAGCTATTCCCTAGTCCAGTGGTTCAATCAGCCACCTTTGAAGCAAACCATTCTGGGACTGCATCTGCTCACCTTGCCCTGTCCAACTGGTTTTAGCAGTTGAGGCTGACTGTTCATTCTTTTCCTCTGGCTCATTTTCCTGTATGGGAACAGCAGCAGCAAAATTCTAAATTGGACTTAAGAGATATTATTGATTATTTCAATTTGTACCCTCCTTTTCTACATACATATGCCCACAGCAACTCATGTGCACATGATGTGCAAAATGCCTGTTCATCTTCTGGGATAGTTTGAAGCAGAAACTAATCTTCAGGTCCCATGGATTTTTTCTCTCTCATAAATTTGGGGATAGCAGTTCTTTGCTCCTACTCCAGGTAGAATATTTTTAATTGCAACTGCAAGTACGGTTTGTTTTCCTGAGCTATTGCTCTGTACTGTTGTTAAGATCATATATAGTATACACACCCCCAAAAATTGTGTAATCTTTGCTTTGGCTGCACAATTTGACTACAATTATTTTGTTTTCTACAGACGGATGAAGAAAAGAGACAGGGTCTGCCAGTTGTTATGCCAGTTTTCGATCGAAACACTTGTAGCATCCCCAAGTCTCAGATATCCTTCATTGATTACTTCATAATGGACATGTTTGATGCTTGGGATGGTGAGAAGTTGCATTTTCTTTTTTCTCTGTGGAAGAACAAATTTCTTACTGTTTCACCCCAAAGGTGGTAGGATATAAAAGTCTAAATCCATATGGCCAGGGAATATGCATCACAGAATAAGCCCAAGATCTGGGTTACCCAGATCTGTGCTAGTGCAGATAGCACAACCTTTCAGGCTGGGGTGCTTGGAAATTGCACACTGCTGGAATTTGTACTTTTAATGGTGAATGCAGGTGAAAAAGAGCCTCCCCTAATGTACTGATTTTAGGGATTACTATGTTTTATGGCAGCTCAGTAAGGACTACAATATTGCTTTGGATTATTTTTCAATAATTTTTAAATGGTTGCTGTTCTGAAATAAATAGAAACTATATTCTACAGCAACTGTTTGAGTGCAGAGCACAATTTTATTTTCCAATTTCCTAACGAATGATCTAATTATGTAGCCAAAATGACACTGTCAACTCACAAGCCATCAGCAGGATTGGGAAAATCCATGTTTGCAGGAAACAGCCCAATGAAAACTGAGCATGTTCAGCTGCTGCAGATGGTGATGCCGGGTGTGTGCGTGCTGAGTAACCTGGAAAACAGCATGCCTGGTTGACTGGCACCCTGAACAGGAGCATATTCCATGCTGCAGCATTTTGTTGCAGGTCCCATTTGTGCTTTTGGGGAAAGTTAGCCACTAATAAAACTAGGTATCATTTTTTGTATATCCTATTCTTTGTTTAGTACCAGCAGTTGACCAAATTATTCAGTACAAAGGCTGAAGACTATTCACTGTGAGAACGCTTCCCTGAGGTTGACACTATGTTTTTTCAGTTGTTGTTGGGCTTTGACAGTAAAGCATTTCTTTTCTCTTCCTCTCTCAGCATTTGCACATCTACCTGTTCTGATGCAACACTTGGCAAATAACTACAAACACTGGAAAACACTAGATGAGCTGAAGTGTAGGAGCCTCCGGCTTCCTTCAGAGAACAATAATGGAAGCTGAAGGGAGGATATGGAACATCAAAGCCTACCACTCACACTGTGAACCACTTACTGGTATGAACCCAAGAGGGGGCAATTTCCTTCACAATGAAGTAACCAACTGGGCAGCATGGAGAAGACTATTGTTTCTCAATTTTAAATTGTTCTAAATTCTACACAACTTTGGTTTTTTATATATAAAAATGATAATCGAGAAACCAATATATGCTTTATAGAGCTATTCTCTTTTTGTGGCACAATGGATCCTTTTAAATGTAATTTTATATTAAAAAATTGTTATAATTTGTCAAATTATATGATTGGTGTAAGTTGTTTGCAGGCCAGGATCAATTATACACATGAACTCCATGTAAGAGGGCAGAATTCTACAAAAAGCTAGCTTCTCTGGAATAACTATCAATAACATTTGATAGACATACCGTAACCATTTTGGGGAAGCCTGGTTTACAGCAAATATCCTTTATGTGAAACATAACCCAAGAACTTTAAAACAAAACAAAAAGCAATTGGAGAAAGAAATTTGAGGGGGTAAACAGCAAATTCAACTGCCCTTTCTTAGGGAAAAATAATTATTTTAATAGCAAAGTTATTAAAATCAACTTTGTTCTCTTTTGTATATGGTACAATTTTTGTGATCTAAACCTGTCTGTGCATACTGCTTCCCTCCTTAAGCTGGCTTCCCTGCGGACTTAAATGTTAGGAGGCCGTTTGCATGCACAATAGGAATGCAGCCACAGAAGTAGCTCCATTACTAAAGTTGCACAGTAATGTGGGGACTCTACACACTGTGGTTTCTAGATACACAGGGAGACCTGGGAGCTGCTTTACTTATTAAACCAATTTTGTATAAAATTTTAGTTGGCAGTAATTAAGCCCATAAATTTGAGCCCATCTGTACTCTTCTCTGCCTTCTAAACAGGTGACAGTGAGCCATATTGTGAAAGTCCACACAAGCAACTAAAGTCAGGGACTGGCACTTGTTGCATTTGTTGCTTCAATAGCACAATCATGCTTTGTGATGTTGTACAGTTCCAGTTTTACATCTGCCTGCTAGAATGGGGAGCAGAGTGTGACAGATGCTTATTTACATGAGCCATAAGGAAAAGAAACCCTGCTTAGATAGATATGCACACCCACAAGCCATAGTCAAAAAGGTCTCCAGAATCTACACTTGTGCAGAGGCATCCTATTATCTTTCTATGAGAAGGGAAATGGCTGCTCGTACATTGTATTTCCCTCATAGAGGACAGGAAAGCCCCTGTGCCTTTATAGCGTCCTGGATTGCAGCCATAGTAATTACTCTTAAGACAGTGACCTTAATATCAAGGACCCAAGACAATGTATACGCTAAATATAGTCTATAACGTTAAGAACAGAACAAAAACACAAGGTTCAGATTGTATTGCTATTTGATGCAAGCTGCTTCAAGAGCCCCAGTTAAGAATGATGTATTTTTTTAAAATAAAAAGTAATATAGACCTAATAAGATTCATTTTTAAATTATGGATAGGGAGGTCTTCTTGGGCAAATCCCATAAAAAGGGATGAAATTTGCATTCTTACCCACTTATCATTCATTTCACTAGGGCTCCTGTTGGAATGAATCCTAGTGAGTTGTGTTATTTTCCAGAATACTATGGAAAATTTTTAAATATACAACTGACAGATGGAGAATTGGAAGCTCTTTTTATTTATTTCTCTTTCCTTATCATTTTCTCTCTATTTTTATCTTTCTGTTACTTTTTATTTCCCTTTTCTGCTTTGCTCCTGCTTCAGTTTTTTTTTTTTTAATGTCCTCTGGTCTGGGTCAGTGAGGGGATTATATGCAGATGAAGGTGGAGAATGGCAGGTGAAAGTCCCTGTGTGAGAGGCAGGGAAGATCTCCCAGGGTGGGAGAAGATCAGGAAGCTTTCAGGTGAGAGCTGGGAGGGGCCACCTCTTTCTTTGTGAGACAAGGATTGAGATCTGCCTTTGAGAGAGGAATTCACATTTTTCCTCCTCTTTTTCTGTTTTTGTACTGTAGTATGAAAAGCCTTAATAAAATCTTATCAAAAGAAATAAAGAATATGATTTATAGTTTTTGACCAGTAGTTAGTTCGTGTACTGACTTAGACAATCATCAAATTGGCTATCAGTGACACAAAGTCCTTCAAATTAGTCAACTATTACTTAACGCTGCACATTACAAGAGACTCTTCTAATGCTGAAATGCATATGATCTGATATAAAGTATTACACTGCCCTCCCAAAAGGAAAAAAAAACTTTGGCTATCTCCATATTTTTGTGCTGAGTCCAAGGAGGAAAACCAGGTGAAGTAAACAATAGTGTTACTACTGATGAAAAATGATTGTAGCTTACATAATGTGCCAACATTTTTTTCAATGTTTTGTATCAAGTTATGTAAAATACTGTAAAACATTCATATACTTTCCATGCAGAGAAATGTATAGAAGCTATATTTTTGTTAGAACTCTTAACAGCACCTAACTTCCGTTGCTTTGTATTATAATGCTACATTGTGTTGTTTAAAGAATGGTGTGTTCACTGCAGTATTCATAAGTTCCATTATGTACTAAGAGCAAAGCCTATATCTGATTAAATTTTAATTCATTTTTATTCACATAACCTTAGCTACAGTTCTGTTACAGTTAAATGTGTGTGCCTTCTCTTCATGCTCTCATTCAATCCAATTTTTTCATCATCAGTAGAATACACAGTAATTGAGACATATATACCTAGAACCCCAGGATTTTTGTTGCATAACTTACAAATAGACAAAATGCAGCAGTGTAAGACTACATTATCAAAGAAGCTCATCTCATTCAATGCCTCCCTCGGAGCAGTTTTAGCACCTTTTTGTTTGGGCATGCCCCTACTGATTGCATGTTTTCTGTTAATACATGAGTCAACTTACATTTGACAAACTACCTCAACTGTTCTAGACAACCCTTTCAGAATCCACTGGTAAGAGGGGCCTCTCCCAAAGTTTATCAGTCCACTTTAGTTCAATCCTACAAGATGCTTTGTAAGTTAGCTGTTGATATAAAGGAGTGGTTTCTATGAGGGTAAAGTAAGCTCTGTCTACACCTCACAGTCCACCATCTTTGGCAGTGTCAGAGGAAAACTTGGCAGTCTTGTGGGTTAATAGTTCCTCAATGCTGATTAAAGTGTTTTTTAAAAAGGTTTTAGAAAAAAAATACACAAGTTTTTTTTAAAAATACTTAAGACTTTAAATAGCTTATTTCCATTATTCATATTCCATACCTTTATCCCATATATCTACATCCTTTTAGATCCTAAGCTGCAAATCTTCACTTTGTTCTAACTTATGAAATAACAGTAAGCTGCGCAGTCTTGACTCTCGTTCTCCATCTTTCCACAAAATAACGAGGTGATCAGCAGAGCATGTTGCCAGGCCATGTTCACTGAAGTACAGGAACATCTGCAACAAAAACTGTTATCATCAATACAATATACTCAACTATAAGACTTTTTCACCAACATTCACAAAATAAAGTCAAATAAAGTAACACACTTGCCCAAAATGGTAACGCCTCAAGAACATAAAAGCAACCTGGTTAGGCTCAAGAATCTGGGAGACATCAAAAGATATAATCATAAAATAAGCCAAACAGAACTAGTGCAGCAGGAAGTACGGAGCCAATTCTGTGCTCCTAAAACAAATTCAAGAAGTGAGAGTAAAAACCAGGACCCAATGAACTATTTTAGGGATGTTCAAGGGCACGGGCACACCTAGAAGTTTTAAATTCTTTAAAAAACAAAACAGAAGAACATTATGCCTGCTTCTGAAAGTTACCTCAATAAGAAGCAGTTTTTATGAACAAGCCCAACTTTGGGGCATGTTGAGCAAGTTGCATGATTCATATTACATGCCAAAATACTGGTGCAAACAGGACATGATTATAGCTGCAGTTCTATACACACTTACCCAGGGATAAGTCTCATGGAATTAAGTGGGACTTACCGGTACTTCTGGGTAAGCATGTAGAGAATAGCACAGGAAGTATTTTCATATGTAGTAAGGACAATGTTGAATGAAGGTAGTTTGCTATTTCTAGTTCCTCTAGTTTATTAGAATTGTTAACTAACATACCACTCAAAGTATGAGGCACCTGAGAGTCAAGGTAAGTTTCCTTCCCTGGTTTGTGTCATAATAGAACACAAAAAGAACACAATGAATGCCTTCTAGGCTGAGACTTCGATTTTCACAGACTACTGTACTTGCATGTCTCAAGATCCAGTTAAGGAAGAAGCTCTGACTCCTTATACAGTCTCAAAGAAATCTAGTCCCTATGTAGATGTTTAAGAAAAATAACCCTTATAGTTACAGGAACAATGTCATCAATAATTCCAACAAACCTGAACAGCTAAAGAGTGCCCAATCAAATCCCCAATGAGATCCAAGGAGAAGACAGTGGTGCTCTCTGGTGGCTTTTTAGCTGTATGACTGGCTTGTTTACTTGTCCTTCCAAATCCCCACATACTGAAGAAACCTGGAAAATAGACAGTTGGTTGAAGTAAATGAGTTTCCTGCAGACTACATCAGGTTTCTTTTTCTTCATTCATTTGCTTCCTGCCAAAATCCAGGCATTCAAACCAAGCGGTCGACCAAACTCCATGAATTTATCAGAAGGGCCATGGGATGTTTTGTTACCACAAGCTAGTGGCTGTCAAATGATGACCCTTAAGCTTTAAGGCATATAAAATGGGATGCTGTTTAATTAAATATCTTTGGGAAACATATTTTAGGAACTCAATGGTCATGATCTTACAAGCTTCTATATGAAAACAGCTGTGTAGAAATGGCTACATGTACATTCACATTAAAATGCTCTTGCTTTCTGAGCAACTTTCACACAAACAAATTTAGCAGAGTGACTAAATAACATTTTAATTTTGTGCCGCCCAGGTCACTCTACTGACATTCACTAGCATATTCCTTCTATCTCAGATGTTATGTAAACAATCCTCATTCTGGATACAGACCTGAAGGAACGGGTTCAGCTGTAAGCTGCTGTTTTTCTCGTAATTCCCATATGCGAACACTGCCATCTTCTGAACAGGAGATTATTCGCCTGTAAACCAAATGTGACTTATTTATTACTGGGGCGTCATGCAGAACCACGTTAGCAGAATTTCACAAAACCAAGACTCTGTAATTGTGACCTAATGTTTAGAATTAATATTCCCACTGGGTCTGATTTCTGAAGGATACCTTGCTGAACATCAGCCCAGTTTCAACTAACATTGACAACAGAGGTGATTCTGGCAGTCCCTGTCAAAGAAGGAAGGCAGGAGATATTGCCTGTCTTGAGTGTGAAGTAAATCCATTGCCACAAAGACCCCTCTTGTCCTGGTGCTATTTAATAACGATGTGCTGCTGCTGGGAGAGATCTTTGGTCAGTGGTGGACTCCGGGCTCTCAAATTTCAGTGGTGCCCTCTGCAACCCTAAAATCCCTCCCACCTCCACCTCCTGACCTCCATTCTACAGCAGCATGGCATCCAATGTTAGAAATAATGAGCATGAATGGGTTTCTTTTTGTTAATTGTACATCAGAATTTCAGTACTGCAATTTAAAAATAAATAAGTGAGCAATTCAGGCTAAACACCAGGATTATCATGCAGCTAGGGAAGCAAAATATGACAGGGTCAACGGTTGCTCAAATATTTTATAATGAAAGGTTGGGTGAAATGAACAAACATCAAGTGTGGCCCTATTCATCTTTCTGATGCTTACATTTTCAGCGTATGAAAAATTTAGTGTAACTTGCACCTGTTTGGAACTTTTGTAATGTGCAGGACAGTGGAGTCATGAGCAGTCTTCTGGAAGGCAATCACACGCTTCATTTGAAGGTTATACACGTATATGCCCTTTCCAACAGCAGCGAACACACACTGGAAAGAAAATTCAATAGAACATCTTAACAAAGCAGACATATTACTTTGTGTAATGGATTTCCAGGAGGACTGTGACACTGTTACCTTTCAATCTAAACCAAATGGCTCAGAAGGCAAGAGGTGCATAGCTCCTTAAACTGTAATTACTACTATAATTACTAAAATAGTTTTTGCATTATGCCTCAATTCATATAAATACTACAATCCTATTGCTGTCGGTGGCATCTAATAAGCTATAAAGCACAACCAGCTATCTCCATCCACAACCCTTTTCAAGGCCCATAGGTTTGTAAAAACCTTGTTCTGCCAGACCTTTGCTGGCCTGTGTGTTCAGTTTCATTCTAGCCCCCTGCTGCTGACTACAATTTAACAGATTTGCTATTGACTGGGTGCATTTGGTCAAAGAAATCTCAGCTTAATAAGCTGAGATATGAAGAAGCCCCATGCACCACACATGACCACTTTGTTCCTCCCTTTGTGCAAGCAGGAAAACAAACGAGGAAGTCTCACTTAGCCATAGCTTGCCATTACAACTGAACCAGTAGCTATGATTTATGGCTTTCAAGTAAGAAAGGAAATTAAAAGCCAATGTTAAACCATAACTTTGTATTATGACTTGTTTGGAAGCCATTAACCACAGTTTCTTTGTTTGGAAATTATCAGGAAACTCTGATTAATTCATTATTAATTATCATTATTATTGTTATTATTATATATTTACTGTATTTGCTAGTTGCTTTTCTTATTGTGTTACTCAAAGTAACTTATATTAAAACCAATAAAAACTTAAAAACATAACCATTCAAATAATAAGCTAAAGACAGTTAAACAAAAAGGTAGTTAAGTGAGGCTTCCTGGCTTGTTTCCCTGCTCAAACAAGGGAGCAGCAAAGTGGCTGCCATGGGTACATTATGCCTGTTCATATCTCAGCTTTTTAAGATGAGATTTAATCATTTGAACAGGGTCACTATGTTCCTTTGGGTTTTATGACAGTATAATGTGTATATTTTATGCTATTGTTTTTATGGCAGAACCACAACCTACAAGCATTAAAAAATGCCTAACACAATGTGCTCTAAGTTAGTAAGACCTGCAACAAAACATTGCTGTATTGTCCCAGCTGCTAACAGGGGTAGGGAATCCCACAATCCTAATTAGGCCTGCTGGGCTACTTTGGGCAAACCACACCCACCCATCAGTCAGCTCATGTCATACGCTAGCAGTTGCAGAGATCTGTTATTTCCAGACTAAGCACTAAGGGTTAAGATTGGAGTTAAGGAGGAACACCACAGCACAAAGATCAGATATAGGTCTTTGACAGCATTTCTCACTTCTGATCTTGGCACTGTGGGGCTAAGAAGAACAACAACAAGCAAAAATTGATCATGCTCAGAAATGCCATTTGATAAAATTGCATCCAAAAGAAGGTATCTACTTGACTTCTACTAATCTAATAATTGCTCACTTAATGAAAATGCACATTATTTTTGTGAAGAATACAGCACGCATTGCAAATCTGGCAGCCGTGCTGTGTTCCTTGTCCTATTCTATTCAGTGCCCAAACCCCAAAACACACCCCATTTCAAGTCTGAAATGACTGAAATTCTGCAATCATTTAATGGGATTCTCTCAGGAGTAGTTTCATTGGATTGAGCCTGTAGGAGTTCACTGAAATTTACAAAGCTAAGACAAGTTCTAAAATTAACCTTTTGCTCAGGACTGCTCAATCCGCATTTCTTGTTGTGATGTGGGAAAAAAAGCATAAGTACATATTAAATCAACATATTTTTTTAACAAGAGACAGAGGAAACAATTGTAAATCTCATTTTTTAAATACTGTTTAAAATGTTCACCTCCTCATCAGAAGCTAAATGTTGAATTGAAACTTCATTTTGACTGTGTGATAATTTTATTTCTTGTTGTGGGTCAACATGAAGAGAAGCATCCCATCTGCGTTCATATGCATGCATGGTCCAGTCCAATGCATCCCAGACTATCAGCTCACCAACATGAGAGCCAGTTGCGAAAGTCAGATCTAGGCACCAAAAATATTAGTTTGCATAAATAAACACCTATTTACACAGAGGTTCACAAGCTAATCAAATAAGACAATGCAAATCGGGCTCTGCCTGGCCCATTTCCAACTGGCTCGGGAGGACAGGACTCTTGACATATTTTAGCAACAAAGCCTGCCAGGGTTACTAGCCAACCAAAATGTTTATCAGCCTGCTTTCCCACCTACACAAAGCTACAATAGACATTAGTGGCTGTAATGCCTGGTCACATGGAGGTAAATTTCACTGGCCACATGGGAAAACTATTTGCAAGCCTAAGTAAAACTGGAGCTGGAGGAGAAAGCCAAACGTGAAAGCAGCCTTTGTACATAAAATAAGAAATGCAATAAGAATTAAAGAGAAAAATACAATCTAAACAAAAATAGTAAAACTACTCTTATCATGTCTAACAAGCAATTGCACAAAATTCAAGTGCAGCAGAAGGCTGCACACTCACTTTTGCACTGCAGAGAGCTGATGGGGGGAGAGAGGGGAAAAGACAACACTGAGTCCAGAAGTGTTTTTTGTTTTGTTTTTAATCCACCAGCCCCTCACCCCCACCCTGAGAATATCAGAACAATTACAGTTTTGCAGGGACATCTCATATATACCCTGGATAAATATGGTGAATGCGGCTGATCCCACAGCAATGTTTCACGCTGGAGATGAAGCTAAACACAAGACACTGCTTTCACATTTTAATTGACTCTTCTGGATTAAGATTATTAATTGTACTGTAAAGACTTTAACACTAAGAGAGCCAATATGCTGTAGCGGTTAGATTAGAACTGATGAGACCCAGGTTCTAATCCTTACTCAGCCATGCAGTTTACTGAGTGACCTTGAGCCAGTCACTATCTCTCAGCCACACCCACCTCATGCTTATTTAGAGGATAAAATGGGCAGGGAAGAGCTTTGCACCCTGTCCAGAAGAAGGATGTGACCAAATATAACCACACACTTATTTTAAGACCAATGAAAACATTATGCATTCCATTCCAAATAAAAAAGAAGTCACTGTACATGTAAGTTTAATTGAAATCAGTTAAGCTTAACTTTATTTTGACTGCTATCTCAATAAAGACAAGAAACTTCATGTTGATTTAGGTACAGGCAAATCTATTGTGCAGAGATATTTGAAAAAAGAAAATGTTTCAACACAAATCAACTCAGCTGCATCTCAAATAAAATAATAAAAACTTCAGATAAACATTTAGTTACATTTGGGAAGCAACATAAGAAACTTTGTAATTTAAAAATGTGTCATGAGTTACTAGCAATTAAATTAGTAACAGTCTTACCACTGACACTGACCAACGATACAATGTTGTCCTCATGGTCAAGAAGGCGCTTCACTTCGAAGACATCCCATTCAGTTCCATCTCTGGAAGCTTTCAGTCTAAGAATGACTTCAAAGAGAAAGGCAGGCAACATCTTGACATTTATGAGAATACATATAATTAAGACCTGCAACAAAATGTTGCAGTGTAGCCTCACCTAACAGGAATGTTACTTTTCAGAGTTCCAGGCAGGCTGGCACATTCTCCTGTCCACATACACCATTTTCTATTTTTATTTTCTAAGGACACTCAACATTCTGTGGCTATTGAGCATGCTCTTTGTGCTGTTTTGGGAGGACTTGCGTGTTTAAAAATTTAAAAAAAAAAATTACTGCCAACTTTAGGGTTCCCCTGAGCATAATATTTCTGCGTTCTCTGTGGTCCTGCCAATTTGGCTCCACTTCCGTCAGCACTCACAGCCTCAGTTTTCTTCAGAAGGAATGATTTCTCTACAAGCAGAGGCGACTACAATTCTGATAGGAGATCCTTGTGTGCTGAACAGATTAGCAGCCCTGTCACTTCTGAAAGCACTGGTCACCTGACTAAATGGGGCGGGTGGTACATTGCTTGCTCCTTCAAGATTTAAGTCCTTTCAAACACAAAGAGGGTGTTACAGGATAGATATTCAAGAGACAAGTGTTTGGAAATCTAAGACCAAAGCTGTTGGCATGGTAGGTATTTACAAAAACTATCTGTTGGAGACTTTAAGATCTCAATATTTTATTTGGTTTTGTATACTAAGAAAATGAAATAAAGAAATAAATATATTTTTTTAAAAACCTACTCTGCCTTCTTGTTGCAGCTCCCTCAAGGACTGCTGCTTTCCATGTACAATGTACTGCTGTACAAACATACCAAATAAATATTGATTGCCCTCCTTAATTTCAAACATTGCATGAAATCATTAAAATATACAACTGCGTTATATCAAGGGACAGTAATACAAACACAAAGGCTCCAGGATTAAGTGGAATTAGTGCACAGGTGCTTGTATCTTAACCCCGGTAGACACAATGCATGTTCCTCCACATTTTAAAACATACAGAACACACAACTAATAACAACATTCAAATATTTATTATACAGTATATAGCAATACTCACTCAGTTCTTTGCCAACTGCTGCTGCCACACAATTTTTAGGCAATTCTATCATAGCACTGATATCTTTATTAAGAAGATGGGGGGGAGAGACAGCAAGATATTTTATTACAAGTAAAAAGTGAGTGCACACTCAATCTATTATAATTATTTCACAAAATTATAAAACACTATCTGACTTTCTCACAGGAAGGTTACTCAAATCATGAATTTCCATAAAGTTATTCCTAAGAAAAAATGGAGGGAGGGGATAAGCTATACAAATCTCCCTTATATTTTCATGAAAGCCTTTTCCCTCTGTTTTTAGGACATGCAATTTAGCAAGTCTGTCATCATTGAAAACTACAGAGCAGATTATGGTGTGCAAACGTTTAAAACACCTTTGTACATCTGCAAACCAAATACATTTTGCAGCACATTCCTACATTATTATAAGCATCACGTTTCTTTATTATATTCCAGTTACATATCTGTATTTTGCTTATAGGGTTGGGTGGAATCTTACAGTATTTATCTAATGCCTACAGTAGATGGCACTGGAAGAACCTAATTTAATTTCTAAAGGAATATATATTCATTTAGTGATTTATAGATACTGACCCAGCTCAGTTAAGTTAACATACAGTTACTGAAGTTTGACATATTCTACAATTCATAGGACACATGAGGCTCCAAGTGCTCTTAATTCAAAAATGATTACACTGACATTTTAAAAATAGAGGTCAGCTTCAATATATGTTATCTTTAGAATTAAAGGGACTTTGCCAATTTGATTTTGTGTCATTATATAGATCCATTTTACTTAACTTTAGCTGCTATAATGAGTCATTTACATTTTTACCTGCATCAATAAGATGACTTGTCTTACACAAGAGATCTAATTTTCGGTTCCAAACACACAGATCACTCCCTCCAGACAGCCATACATCCAGCCTTTGAAGAACTGTCAAACACTGTAGAACCAAGCCAAATAATCATATCATGTCTCATAACAAAGCTCTTTAGGAAAAAAATTCAGTAAAATTGCAATCAGCTTTTTCAGTAAGGGTTTGGTTATTACAGAATCAACTTGAAATTCTATTTCCCAGAAACATTTCTTGTGCTTATAAAGTACAAAGAAAAGTTGATGGACAACGGTGCTTGATACTGCAAGATCATACAAAGGAGGATATGAGGCAGACACAAAACCTGTCATCTTATTACTAAACTTTTGTTCAAGTCTTTAAAAATATTTTTATGTCAAATACTGTATATACAACAAGCTTTTCCCCACCCCCATATCATACCCATGAGATATTTTGTTAAAAAGATACATGTTATATCAAGAGAAGGTCTCTAGTGGTGTGAATTCAAAGACCAATGTAATTCTCCAGCTTTTCAGAGGTATAAAATTAACTTTTCATGATTCGCAGAAGTAGCTTGTCATAAAGGCCACGATACTTGAACATAGCTCTGTGACGTGAAGACAAGAAGAGGGCAGACGGAACAAAAAATTCCCTACTTTTTCCACCGATGGAAGCTTTACTGTCGGCTGAGCTACATCACTGGATACTAGATTTTTCTTGTAAGCTACTTGGAGTTTATTTTACGAAGCCAAGCAGGGGGTAGGCTGGGTGATGTATTGATACATCATCCGAAATCTGTTAAGTCCACACTGTGGTAATGGTTTCATAATATTTGACATGGGAAGTTAATTTTTTTTTACATAGTACACACACTGTAATGTGGGGAAAAATGTGAAGCCAGTCATCGCTTCTCTCATGATTCCTGCCACCCATGTTGCTCTGTACTATAAAATAACAGTTGTAACCATATATTAAAAGTAAGTAAAATGTATCAGTTTTAGAACCCTAAGTAGTAGCAGTTGCCAGGGCATTACCTCTACATAGTTCCATCCTTATTTCAGACATCATGATATATTGCAATGTTAAGCTGGTGACATATCACAATGTTGAAAACCCGACATTGCTCAGCCCTAGCAGGGTGCATGCTTTTAAATAAATAAAAATACCTCAGATTTGCAAATCACATGAATTGCCCCTTAACTGCCACAATCAGTACACACAAATCAAAGCCAGTTCCATTTTTCTTACCTTTACTGTGGAATGAAAGCAGGATACTTTATGAACTTGCCTACCATTGTCACAATCCCAAACCTGGTTTCATTCATTAAGGATCTCAAGACTACAACAAGACTACAATATACTGCCCTATACCCGGAAGTCTCCGGGCAGATCAACATAAAAACCACAATATATATATATTCAAAATAAAAACAACAACCCAATAACACCCCCCCCCAAAAAAGAGCCACATTTTAAAAAGGGCATAGGATGTCAATCAGATCAACCAAAGTCCTGGTTAAAAAGGAACATTTTTTCCTGGCGCCTAAAGGTGTATAATCAAGGCGCCAAGCAAACTTCCCTGGGGAGAGCATTCCATAAAGGGGAAGCCACTGCAGATAAGGCCCGTTCTCCTGTTGCCACCCTCCAGACCTCTTGAGGAGGAGGCACATGAAGAAAGGCCTCAGAAGATGATCTCAGGGTCCAGGTAGGTTCATATGGAAAGAGGTGGTTCTTGAGGTATTGTGGTCCTGAGCCATTTAAGACTTTATAGGTCAAAACCAGCACTTTGAATTGGGCCCGGAAACTAATTGGTAGCCATTGCAGTCAGACCAGGATCAGGGTAATATGCTCAAACTGTCTTGCTCCAGTGAGCAACCTGGCCGCTGAATTCTGCACTAGCTGAAGTTTTCGGACCATTTTCAGAGGCAGCCCTATGTATAACGCATTTCAGGAATCTAACTTTGAGGTTACCAGAGGATAGACAACAGTAGTTAGGCTATCCCTGTTCAGATAGGGACGTAGCTGGGCCACCAGCCAAAGCTGATGGAAGGCACTCCGGGCCACTGAGGCCACTTGAGCCTCGAACGACAGCAAAGGATCCAGGAGTACCCCCCCAAGCTACAAACCTGCTCCTTCAGAGAAAGTGTAACCCCATCAAGAGAAGGGGACCTTCCACCCATCTGGCCTAGGGAACCACCCACTAACAGTGCCTTAGTCTTATCTGGATTGAGCTTCAGTTTGTTGGCTCTCATCCAGTCCATTACCGAGGCTAGACACTGGTCCAGCACTTACACTGTCTCACCTGCAGATGCAAATGAGAAATAGAGCTGAGTGTCATCAGCATACTGCTGACAACATACTCCGAACCTCCGGATAACCCCACCCAGCTGTTTCATGTAGATGTTAAACAACGTGGGGTATAGGACTGAGCCCTGCAGAACCCCACACTGAAGGTTCCACAGGGCTGAAAAGCATTCCCCAAGTAACACCCTCTGGGAACAACCATCCAAGTAGGACTGGAACCACCACAAAGTGGTGCCACCCACCCCTACTTCAGAGAGCAGCTCCAGAAGGATACCATGGTCGATAGTATCAAAAGTCGCTGAGAAGTGGAGAAGAATTAACAGGGACATGTTTACCTAGTCTCTCTCTTGACAGAAGCCATCATACAGGGCAACCAAAGCAGTTTCTGTGCCAAAACCAGGCCTAAACCCTGATTGAAATGGATCCAGAAAATCAGTTTCTTTCAAAAGCACCTGAATCTGGTATGCAACCACTCACTCCATAACCTTGCCCAGGAAAGGAAGATTAGCAACTGGCCAGTAGTTACCGGTAGGTTTTCTGAATCCAGGCAAGGTTTCTTAAGGAGTGGTTGTACCACTGCCTCCTTCAAACAGGCAAGGACCACCCCCTCTTATAAAGAGGCATCGATCACTTCCCTGGCCCAGCCAGCTGTTCCCTCCCTGCTGGTTTTTATCAGCCAAGAGGAGCAAGGGTCTAGAGCACAAGTGGTTGCCCTGACTGATCCAAGCACCTTGTCCACATCCTTGAGCCTTACCAGCTGAAACTCATCCAACACAACAGGACTAGACAGTACTCTGGACACCCCATGAGATTAATCTGCTATAACAGCAGAGGATGCAAGCAATTTTATCCTCAAAATGCTGTGCAAGCAAGTCACAGCAAGCTACCATTTGAGTTTATTCCTAATCCTGACCGAGATATCCCTGGTACAGTACAGTTTGCAAAGCCTTCACCCACAAAGGTGAATTTAGGGGAGAGCAAACAGTTCAGTCACACTTGCGGGCGTCACAACTATTATGTAGAATGGAAGGCGAGAGGCTGCTGAATTTTGTCGTCGCATAGGGTGCCACTGAAATTTGAGGCCCCAAGGTCCACCACTGTCACCCGCCACACAAATGATGGAGAACATCTCCCTCCCACAAAAGGTTGGGGTCTGGGTCAGATTAAAGGATACAATAACAGTTCTATCAGCACCTGCTGTCAAGATCAAGTGACATTTTTCTTCACAAGTATCTGATAGAGGAAAAGATGCAAGAGCAGTAATCTTTTGTGTATGTGCATGTAGCTCAAATAGCTTTTCTCCAGTCTGGAAAACATAAAAGACATCTTAATTATCTGAATGAAATAAAATGTTATAGACCAATACACATAACAGCATAATCCATTGGGATGTGATTTAAGGGAGCAATGTGCAACTGGAAATACTGCTTTTACTGGTTTTATGTTGTATGTTTTTTTCATTTTTGTACCACTTACTGTTTTTATGTTGCAGGCCGCTTAGAGATTTTTAAAGTATTAAGTGGCTTATAAACATTTTAAATAAATAAATAAATAAAATAACATCAAAGTACGATTTCAAGAAGGACAGTCCTAACTGACACTTAAACTTCTGCACTGAAACAAGGTCAAGAACATAGCATGGAATTATGGACTGAAGCATGTACTAGGGCTAGGAGATAACTGGTTTTCAATATCACGATTTATCACCAGCTAAACATTGTGATATATCAATATATAAAGAAACTATGCAGAGGCAACAGAACAATGTCCTGGCAACTGCTACTACTTAAGGGTCTAAAACTGATAAATGATATTATCAATCACCTCATGGTCACTTTCAGCAGCAGGCAAGCCAAAATGCATCCAAATGAGACTTTTGGTTTGGGGCTTGGCTACCAGATGGTGGTATTCAGGACAATCCAATGTACAGTGAGGAGTCATAGTGAATACAAATAATTTGGGACTGCCAGACTGCCAGCAGGCCTGCTAGGTGGCAGAAGCGGCGGCAGCCTGTGAGGCCTTGTCGCGGTGGTGGCAGTAGCAGTGGCAGCAGGAGACGGTAGCAGAAGAAGAGGTGGCCTGCAAGGCCTTGCTGAGGCAGACTGCCACAGCTTCTGCCACTGCCTCCCACTACCACAAGGAAGACTTGCAGGCCGCTGCCACTTCTTTCTACCATGGCAAGATTTCGCAAGCCCCACTGCTTGTGTCGCCACAAGGCCTCGCAGGCTGCCTCTACTATTGCCACCATCTTCTGTCACCGCCACAAGGCCTCAAAGTCCGCCACCGCTGCTGCCACTGCCTCCCATCGCTGTGGCTACTGCCATCGCTATCACCACAAGGCCTCGCAGGCCGCCACTGTTTGTTCCGCTGCCATTGCACACATTGTGATTCGCCATATATTGCCAGCTTAAATATTATGAAACAATTATCACGATGTGAACTTCAAACCAGTTTTGGATTATATATAGCTATATCGCCCAGCCCTAGCATGTACATAATTCAAAATCTCAATTTTTTAATAAAATTCAGCATTCTTCTAAACATTTTCTGTGTTAGTTAACAGTCCAATATTAAGGAATATTAAGGAAACATATCACAAGTACTAAAAGCTTTAAAACATTTCTTTCTCTCTCTCTTACACACACATTTACTTTATCCTTTATCTTTCAGACAGTTATAGAGCAACCTAGATAACTGCTAAGTCAGGAAATAAATGCTTAGCACATGATATACTCAATTCTATGTCAGTATAATGTCACAAAACATGCAATTACACCATTATTGCAGGGACATTACCTTAGTTTCACAGGCAGATATGTCAAAATATAAACTGAAAATTTGAAAGTCAAATTTGTCTCCAACTTTTCTAATGAGAATTAGATAAAAAACTCAGTAGGGTCATTCAAGATGATTTACAAAATGCAGTTTTTAATTTTGAACAACTGCTTCTGTGACCATTTTTATTATCCAATTATCTTTAATAACTAACTTTATATTTGGATAGCTCATATGTAAAGGAATAGCTCCAATTTATACTTCACCTAATTTTCATCTGTATGCAATGCATGTCTGAACATAAACAAACCTGAGCATTCCACAAACATACAATCCCATCATCGCCAGCAGATGCAAACCTGGGAAACAACAAATCAAAAATTAGATACACATATATAAAGGAAATGCTACATTTATATAGAAACAAAAAGAATAGAAAATGTTACCACTAACCATTCTTTAAATTACCTCACGGATAAGCACAGGGCAAAAACACATGAAAACTTGATTTTAGTGGAAGCTGTTCCTAAAAATGTCTAAATCTTCAAAATTGGAAACAGTTTTTAATTCCTTTGCATGTATTAAAACACAAGACAAACTTGAATACAATCTGCACAATCATAAAAAATTATATATTAAAAAGCAATCCTTCCCAAATTAAAAACCATAATCTCATTAAAGTCCTAAGAGGATAGAGACTTTTTCTCCACTAAACTCTTTTCAGATTAAAACTCAAGAGAATGCCTATAAATTTGCCACGGGAATAAGTTCTTACTGTTTCAAAGCCTGATCCTTTAAAAAAGGTATTAGCTCTCAATTAGGATGTCCCATTACTTCCCCTTCCTCTCAAAGGGCTTGAGAAAACATCAGCTATGGTGCTACTCAAATTATTTTCACTTTTACAAACTCAAAGAGAGTCAGTTCCTTGCATGTTCAATGCAATCTGGGAGGTCAAAACTCACAGACCAAGACAGCAGCAACCTAAGCAAACAGAGAAGTATAGTTTCAAGGGCCTCTGCTCATAAGAGGTCACTTGCCCCATGCATAATACTGTTCATGCAAGCAGACCATACAGACTTGATAAAATTGCAAATAAATGATTGATTGTAACATGAATTGGCCAAAAGTACAATACAACATATAGCTCAAAGGCCACTTCACACACTGGTCTGGTTCATACACAATCTTAAACCATGATTCGTTTAACTAATAATGAATTGGCTACAAGTTGCCCTACAGATGATAAAAAAAAATATGGCTTGCTTCTTTAAAGCTTGCCTTGTGCCTTTCCAGCTTGGTGAGAGTGTGGGGTCAGGTGGGAAAATAAATATTGGTTAGGAAGGGTGCTGGGAGAGTGTGCAACACCAGGTTACAGTTATTGCAAACAAGGGCTACAAACTTACAAACAAGGGCTTCAAATTGCAGGTCATTTACTGCCAACAAACCACAGTCAGGCCACTGTCCATGGTTTGCACAATCAAACAAATGATACTTTAGTAAGCCAAACTTTAATAAACCATGGCCTAGCATTACCGGTATGTGCAAACTAGAGCAGGTTTGCTGAGCAGGGAATTGCAGCCAAGTACAGGTCCCACATGAATGTACTTTTATTATACATGTTTGTAAATTTGTGTTTGTCACTTTATCTAAAAAATGTAATGGGTAAAGTGGCATGAAATCCAGGCCAAATGAAAAAAAAATACTAAATTATCTGAGCACCCTGTTACAAGCTGAAATCAAATCTGGAACTTTATATTTCATTAGCAATAGTGTGTTATATCATAGTCCAATATTCTTTTTTCAATCTCATAGAAAGAAGGTATTTATATCTCAATTCAAAAATGCACCACATAGTCTTTAAAATAGTCTGAAATATGAAGCCCAGGATTTCACATGAAGGGCTCATAGCTGAACTACCAATCCAACAAATGGATTCTTTTCACCAAGCTGGTGTTTCATGGGTCACCTGATTCTTTTCCAGTCATGATCACCATCCTCTATAACCTTGTCTGCTTCCTGGAGGAGCAAGAAATGGTCAAACGAGCAACAGAAAAAGCTATTCTTAAAGTGTGTTATGAATTCAGTCTAGTTTAATGTGTCAAATGCTAGAGTATTACTTGCAATTTTATCTCATTCCATTTTTTGGAAGACTCTTGCTGAGGCTTAGCCTTCTTTAGTGATCTTGCAATCAATATGACCCTCTCGTCATGTTCAAAAACACAAAAGAAAAGAAGTGAAAAGCAGCTGTCGGTTAGGTTGATACAGGATTTATTTAGTATCTTCAGAAACCAATCTGAGAAAATTTTCCACTCACTGGTTTTAGCTGAGCCACCGAGAAAACAAGAAAATCCTTCTGCAAAATTCTCAATAAGATGATATTATCTAAAGAGCTGAAGCGTGAAACCTGGCTTACAACAGTCGACAAAAATGCAATGAAAAAACTATGAAAACTAAATAAAACCATTTCAGAAACCAAGTAACAATGCTAATGCTATTGGAAAGAATCAAACAAGGTGGTGGTGCCTGGTTAAAACAATGCTCTTAATGACTATATGCATGCAAAAGATTTAAAAAGTTGGAATACCTACCAAACTAAACTAGTCAATGAATAAGCATTATTTTACTGCTTATATGTAGATAAATGCATTATTTTTTCTCAGTACGTATACAGCATTTTGGTAATCTGACTATAAAACACACAGTATTTTGAACCAGATTTGCATTTTCCCCATATTTTTAGATATATTTCAAGCTGCCTTGGTGACAACATAGCTTAGAAGCCATGAAGTGCAAGGAGAAGGAAGCGGGAAAGAGAGAGAAAAGGAAGTACACAAGCCTAAGGCTCAGCTCTTCTCATGTTTGCTTGTGTGTGTAGCTTTACATCTGAATGCGAAGATGTAACTACTTAGTAGTCATTTGGCATACGAGCAATATGTTAATAAAAATAGTAATAATGAAGATAATTTTCTCAGTGTAAAACTTTATATTAAAGGGAATGCACTAAAAAGCATCAAACTCCAAGAATGTTTGTGGCGGTTATGGGATAATTTTTTCTGACATTACTGTGTCATATGAAGTATAAAGAAGTTGCAGCCAAAGGTAGGAAGATCAATGATGATTGAGCGCCTAAAAACTGGCTCAGTACTGCACTGAGAGAAAATATGTAATGTAATTTCTGTAATAAATGGCTCACTCATGCATTAAGCTTTAGTATTTAAACTGCCAATACTTTGGCAAAGAGTTCTATGTAAGTCAAAATCAGTGGGGGGCATATTTTAATTAGATTTCACCTAAAAGGTTTGCAAAGATTTCCCTTCCCAATGTACACTTTAGATCCAAGCTACCTATATATTCTTTAGTTCTTAGGAAAAGAAACAGAAGATTCAATTTTTAAGACTTTCAGCGAAATCATCCCTATGGTGCAAAAGGAGGTTATGGAAGTAATGTATTACCTGTAATCATCTATTGTCACTAGAAACCGCACTATATCATGATGACCTTTCAGCACAAGCAGCTCAGTGTAGGGATTTTGTGTTTGTTCTTCGCCAATGGTCTGTACAGATTTCTAGAAATCCACAAAGTCAGAAAAATAAAACTGTAAATCACCAAATTTGTTACCTTAATTTCTCTCTCTAATCAACAGAATTTTCTTGTTATTTGTTTTCTTTTTTGCAATATGTTTTATTCCTCAATAATCCTCCACAGTGTGATAGCTTTAAAATTCTAACTATGGTGCTAACTATAAAGCAGCTATCCCTCCAGCATTTTATCCTGGAGGAAGGAACCAATATGCCATGTGTTACTGCTGGATTAGGTAAGGGGTTTTATACTGTACCAAATATGATTAGAAAGGGCAGAACTGGTAGGGGCAAACTTTATAGTTCTGTTCACTTACCATACAAAGCAGCTGAATGCAGGCACATGAAACTTGTTCAATTTTCATATATCTGATCACCCAAACACAGCCACTGAACTGGTTTTCACATAAAGCTAGCCAAACCATAGCTTAGCATGAATGCTTGAGCATGATGGTCCTCAGAGAGATCACAACTGTTGTGATAAACCACAAGCCTGGATCCAGACAACACACTAAACCCAACCATGTATTTGCTCACAGCAGTGTTGCAGCAGCAGCAGGCCTGGAGAAGGAGCAAAACAGTCAGTCTCCTCTCCATGAACACATCTGTTCACACTAAGTTTGGATTAGCTTTACATGCAAACCAGCTCAATATCTTAATATCAATCCAAAAACAGCCAATATCTTGATACCATGGTTTGACATTATAATCACAAGCAGCATCAGACTTTCACTGACCCTTTACCCTTGCTCTGCAGCAAATCAGTTGTCATTTTGACCAAACCCAGAAAGCTGTCAATTACTCAAACCTGGCTTTGAGATCCATGTTTGCCAGGTTTAGACATAACTGCAAACTACGGTTTGCTGCAAACTGAAATTTCTGAAATTTTCAGAAACTGAATAAGAGTTTCTGATCTTCCCTCACACGTTATGCTCATGATGCCAGGCCATGGTTTGCCATTACATATGCATGCAATAATTATATATAAATATAATGATTCCATGGAGGTTTTAAGCAGAGGTTGGATGGCCATCTTTATCTTTCATGGACGCTTTAACTGAGATTTGTACATTGCAGGGGGTTGGACTAGATGACCCTTGGGGTCCCATCCAACTCTACAATTTTATGATTCTATGAAATATTGTCATTATATATATATATATATATACCCACATTTGGAATGCAGTTCCAGTTGCTCAATCTCAGAAAGGTTGTCATAATTAGATAAATTACAGAACATGATAACTAAAATTATCAGGGGGTGAGAAGCATCTTCTTTAGGAAGAAAAGTTTAACAAATCAGTGGTTTTTAGTTGGGGAAGGACAAAGAAAGAACATAACATAATTTCTTCAGAAATACATTAAGATTTATTAGAAATGGTATCAATATATAAATCTGTCTTTATTTTCTGTACCTTTTCCAATAAAGCTCAGGCCATCAATTCATTTGATTAGCGATAGGTTCTAAACAAAACCAAGTGCCCCCACCGGAACACAAACTTAACACAGTCTTGTATTTAAGCACCAGTCATAAGCAATAAGGCACTGTATGCGGATGAGTACCTAGAATTCTGTGCAGTAAGGAAGGAATGAAGTGCTCCATCCCTCCTCTGTGATCAGTATAGAAACCAAATGGGATGCCAGCAAAATCCCTCCTCTGCTAGTCCTAGGAAGACTAATACATTGGGGTGGGGTGGAGGCAGCTAGTAAATGCTTTAATTTTATTTTACAAGGCTGACTTGAGTTAAGGAACATTACCTCAGAATGTTGTGATGCAAATGAGCACAGATGGATTCTTTTAAGGATCAGGCTTTGCTTCATGGAGAATTACTCTACAAATGACTTATCTATCATAGCTAAAAGGAAAATTCCACGTCTAGAGACAGTATGCCTAATTGCCAGAGAGCAAACACTAAATGACTATACTGTACAGAGATGTGCTACATCTCTGACTGGCCACTGTGGGAGGCAATACTAGAAGCAATTTTTATAATAGCTTAAATTCTGATATACTGTTGGTAATCTGAACCCATCAAGGATGGTGAAACTCGAAAAATTAGAATATCGTGGAAAAGTTCGTTTATTTCAGTAACTCAACTTAAAAGGTGAAACTAATACAGTATATGAGATAGACTCATGACATGCAAAGCGAGATATGTCAAGCCTTTGTTATAACTGTGATGATTGTGGCGTACAGCTGATGAAAACCCCAAATTCACAATCTCAGAAAATTAGACTACTGTGAAAAGGTGCAGTAGCTACTCAATCCATAACACCTGCAAAGAGTTCCTGAGCCTTTAAATGGTCTCAGTCTGGTTCAGTAGGAATCACAATCATGGGAAAGGCTGCTGACCTGACAGTTGTACAGAAAACCATCACACTATAGCCATCACCAAATTAATGTATTATCATCACTGCAAAAAGACTATCGGAGGAAAACAACAAGAGCCTACGCAGTATATCAAGCATTCGTGTTTTGAACTCGTCATTTGAGGAAGCGGCCCTTTCTCCACCCAGGATTACATTGAGCAGAGCTGGTTGCTGCCTTCGCGGCGCACAGGGCTCCGAAGTGAGACTCGAGCGTCCCTCACAAACACCCACACCAAACGCTCCTTTTACCTCGGCCAATCCCTGCGGCTCGCGTCCCCCTCCTATCAGCCACCGCAGCATCGCGAGAGGTGGGGTCCAGGCGGCCCTTGCCGGCGCGCCCTTGCCTCGGGTTGAAGCCGCAGCCCTCGCCCCGCGCGCGTCTCGAGTCGGTCAGCTGACGCCCTTGTGGAGGACTCGTCCCTCGCTTCCGTCCGCCCTGCCCCGCACGACGTAGCCGCCGTTGGACTGCGCGCGCCGCCGGCCGAATAGGACGCGGGGCTGTTTTTCTTCGAAAGGGGCACTCGCTAGCGCGAGCTTAATCTGAGGCAAAGCGTCGGCGACTTAATCGATCCCCGAATCTTCAGTGAACAACACAAAACGAAGCAGGAACGCGTCTTCCGCCGCTTTCCGCCTTTAGGATTGACTGCCGCGCGCACGCGAGCTAGGCGAAGGGGTGCGAGTACCGAATCATCGATTCCCCCCCCCCCCCGCGCGGGGCGCGCGCATGCTTTTAAACACCAACGAAGATCCCCTATTCTGTATGTGTAAATGTACGAGAGGCGTAAGGCGCCGGTGTTCCAGTTTAGGATTGCCACTTTTTATACGGACAGAATAATAAATACAATAACAAGTTAATCACCATCATCACCAGGAGCAGTTTTCCTCATCAATGTATCTCCGTGCCAGGAGAAGCTTGTGTTGGTTTTCTGCCTGACATACAGCTGTTAAAGGCTGTAAAAGACCCGTTTAAAAGGTGGGAATCCCGGGTTCAGTGGCCAACCGTATGCTGGTGCCATACAGCTGTAATAAATTTCGATTTATTTGTGTACACTGTATATTTATAGCAGAATGGTTTACGCCCTCACGTGGAGCAGTCCTCTCCAGAATGGTGGGTGTTTTTTTTGGGGGGGGGGTCTTCTGCAAGATGTCATTGATGGAATAGTAATGCATGAGCAGGGGGGTTATATATTGGACTGTCCACACCTCATTCCGCTTTATTAGTTCTGCGGTGCTCCCCCAGAGTTTGCCGTCTGGAGGGGCACACCTGAGTTATAGCGCAACAAAAGTGGGACAAAAACAACAACCAACCAGTGCAGAACATGGGTGGCATGAAAATTTACCAGATTTTAGCAGGAAACTATGGGCTGTGCTTCTACTGAAAACTGAAAGAAGTCCAAACAAACTTCTCCATAACAACCTTTGTATGAGATTCAAGTAGGTTGGTCTGTCGTAGTCAAAATAAATTAAAACATTTCTTTAAAGGGATAGTTAAAAATACTCTTCTTAAAAACCTAAAAACTCCCTTAAAAGAATCAAGTCTTCAAAAAAGTTATATGATCTAAGAAAGTCTTTAAAAGAATCCTTCCAAAAGAATTCTAAAATTATAATGTAGCACCTTAGAGACCAACTGAGTAGTTTTAGGTATAAACTTTTGTGTGCATGCACACTTCTTCAGATACCTTTGTATGGAGAGCCATAAACAATGGATACTACATGGTATTATCATCTTAGGAGGATAAAAAATAATCAGGAAGGATGTCACAGTTTGCTCTTTGAGACTATTTTTGTACAGACCTGGCTGTTACAGATTTTGGTCCAAAACGGAGTAAATCCCTGCTTGATAATTTTTGCTCAGTTCCACCACAGATAATTTTAATGGTCTTAAACCCCACCCCACCCCCCATGAAAAACAGATTTGGGGAAAACCCTATATCCCAACACCTGGAGTGCTGTATGGGACAAAAGCCTCTTCTACTCTGTGTCAGCCAATGAACAGGTAAATTCTCTTGAAACCGTTCACTACTGGTATCTCAGGTCAGTGCACATGGGGTGTGGGGAATGTTCAGGCTCCGTATAAGGCAGTTTCCTATTTTCCTATGTGATCTAGGGTGGGCAGACTTGCAAGATCTACTTGGTTGGGTTATTAGAATTTCAAGATCCACCAGCCAGAGCCTGGTGTAAAAGAAATACTGATGTTTTTTGCATCTGTCCATCTTGGGAGACAATGGAAGAGTGTGCCTTTGGGGCTGATGTCAAACCCTTGGAGAGTAATTGGTCCTGCTGTGACTGTAGAGACTGATACAGGAGAGACATGTTTTGTTGCAGGTAGGGTAGATGAAGGCATCCAGATGTGCTGATGCAGGTGTACCATGGCATTTCTTCTTTTTGTGCTCCTCCCAGCAGTCATTTCTCCTCTGGTCACTGCTGTGCATAAATGACCTGATTGCCTCCATCCGCTGCAGTTGTCTGCAAGGGATTCTCACACAGCAGGGTTAATATTGTCAGCCTTCATGCCACATTTGCAGACATCTTTGAAATGTAGAGATGGACTGACAATGGGCCTGGTGCCTGAAGCCAGCACCCTGTACAGCATGTCATTGGGGATCCTGCCATCTTCCACTCTGTGGACATGACCAAGCCAATGTAGACGTTGCTGAGACAGGAGTGCAAGCATGCTGGGAATGTGGGCTTGGGAGAGCACATCTTTTTGTTTGAGGCTTGGAATTAAATAATTCTGAGTTCATGAGTTTGTTTAGAGTATCAGAACTGAAAGAAGCTCACAGTCCTTTCACACATAAAATCCCATTCCTGGCTACCCCAAGATTTATTCATTTCAGGAATATAATTTTGCAAGTGGGGCAAATGACTTTGCAAATCATTGGGGGACCTACCAATAGATCATCCAGATCCACCTTCTGCCCACAGACCCCCTTCAGATATTTGTATTGGAATTTAGCATATGCTCAGAGTCACTCTGCCCTGATTTTTTTAATATTAAAATTGACAAGCCCAGTTCTCAACCTACATCCCAAAGGACCAAGTCCCACTTTAGTGCAAAATAAAAAGCAGAATAAGGAACTGAAAGGTAGGCTGGCAGGCAAAGCCTCAGTTCCATCCCCTGTGTTTAAAGAAAATTGCTATTGATGGGAGAGCTCTTAATGCAAATGAGCTAAAAGGAGCTTTTGCTGGCATATGACTTGGTGACTTAATTGAGCCCTTCTTTTTGTCATTTTTGTATTCAAGGAAGAACTTGTAGATTGCTTAATGGGAGCCGAGAGACGTGGTGTAGAATAAAATTCAACTGATCTCTCCCACAGCATCCCTAATAGCTTTTCATTCATAATTACAGTATTTCTAATGAGTGTTTTGGTGATGACAGAAATATACCATATATTATCCATTGCCTCATTCTGATGCAGGCTTTTTAGCTAATGGCTTGTAGGCATCAACCGCACACAGTCAACAATGAACCATAAAAAGGTTCACTGTTTATTCCTGAGTGTTGCATTTTCTTTTCCCACCATGTTATTTGGAAAACAATGATTAATAATATGACGCTGTTCACATATTCATCTGCAATTTGATTAATGAAGTTCAGAGCAGGTTAGTTTGGCTGTCAGACAGGCTGTCGGATCAGGGTTCTAAGCGAGAAATTTCCAAAGCAGAGTAGCTGTGATATTTCCATGAACCCCCAGATGGCATTAGAGCCTTGTTTTTCTAATGTGTTTGTTTTCATAATGGAGGAGTCACAATCTTCAATTTACCCCCAATTTTTCCTCATCCTTATAGTGGATTTGAACAAAGGAATCACAGCCACACTCTCTTCTGTTTATTTTTAAAGAATCCAGTTTGTACACATCCAGGTACTCGAGTGCAATGGCTGTGAACTCATCCATGAGAGATGAAATCATGTCTGTTAACTGTGTTCAGCATATTAAAGTCCATGGGATAACGAGGTCCTGCAGCAACTCTTCAGTAAAAAGCACCATTCAGATTTTAAAGATCATAACTATAGCCAAATTAGTTACATTCCAACAGCTTTATGAGAAAAGTGTGAATTCAATTATGACTAGGGTTTTATTACACATGGCTATTAAACTGATGCCACATTATAACAGAATTCATATAGGATTATTGTAGGCAGTGGGCAGTTGGACACTGAAGGGGGCGGGGGGAGGGCATGTTGTCATGGAACACGTCAATTGTTTTAAAAGGAAAACCGCTTTCCCTTTTTGCTGCTATTTGTAGTCTGCTTTCTGAATTATGGCAGAGTGGGTGGTTTTCATTTAGAAGATCCATGGGTTCAATGTATGCTGCCTACACTCAGAGAAGACGGGCTCTTGGGGAGAAGAGATAGCTCAGGGGAGATCTCCACCTGAGACTGAAGATTTGCTGCCATTAGTCCAAGTAGCCAAAGCTAGTCTACAAGGATCAGTTTCCTTACAGATGCTTGAATTCTGTGGTGTGAATAGGAGAAAGAAAACGTTACCGGGACTAGCTGCGGCTGATGGGAGTTGTAGTCCAAAACATTTTGATAATGGCACCAGCTTGGCGAAGGCTGCTGTAGGCTTACAGTACTGTATAACAACAAACATAACACAAAAGGAGAGAGATGGAGAGGTAACAGGCAGACTTAAGCACTGAATCCTTAAAGTTACGTAATTGTTCTTATGACGATCAGCTTGAATGGAGATGGTACAGCAGGATCCAAATGTCAGCAAGTTCTGCCTTACCGATGGGGTAGGCCTCTGTGTTCCATCTCTTTCTTTGCTGTAGCCAACAAATCGAGGACAGAGAAGGAGCCCAAAGGCACTGTTATGTTATTGTTTAGCACACCCCAAGATGTTTAATGAAGTCACAGATGAATATCTCTTGTATATCTCTTCTGCTATTCATTTTAGAAGGTTGTTTGTTCTCTATGCAGTTTGGAGGCCTCTTATGATATCGTAACAAAATTTTGCATTGTGGTTCGTGAGATCAAGGAGCAGGTTTTCACTTATGGATGGATCCAAATCAAGATGGCAGACGAAAACTTTCAAAAACAGCACTGATTTTAACCACTGATTTCAAAACGGCACCGACTTTTTTTGTTTGTTTCTTGAGATTCTCAAACAACCCTGGGTATGTGGCTGATAGTACTTGAGAAGCAGGCAAGCCTGAAGAGCTTTCATCCTCTGTGATTCGAATAAGGCAAATGGAGATGGCATGACAGCAACCCAGTCAGAAAAGCTGACTTATCTGAAGTCTGCATCACCGCTACAGCTTAGGACTGGCAGCTTTTAAAATTTTTAAGCAGAGGCGGGGAATCTTGGGAAACCTCAGTCTTTCTGCCCCTCAGGGATCTCTCTCCCCAGGTCACAAAACCTATCCCCAGGTCATGCTGCTCAACAACTCTGCTCCATTTCATCCTTGAGTGCTTTTGCCTGACTTGAATGTGTCTTTGAACTATGATAATGCCTCTTGATTGCCTGGATTCAGGATGGAGGGGTGTGACTTTTGTGTGGCTGAAACGAAGTCTACTAAACACATGTAAGAGTCGCATTGGAAGCTCTGCCCACTTTTTGCCTCTGGCCCTGCACAACATTGATCTGTTGCTCCCAGAAGGTTGCCCATGAAGGAATACAGCCCTCCAGCTGAAAAAAAATGTTATCTACCCCTATTTCAAAACAATGACCCCTTGAGCATTAGATGAATCAGGAGTGGATCCACTATCTTGTGAGCTGAGGATATAACCAGATGGAACATGGTTGTTATGGATGAAGCCTGCCAGAATCTTTCCATGACGTAGATCCTGTATGTGGTCATGCAACCATAGCAGGAACCAGGGGAGGAGTGAGCACTTGGAGGAGCAAAGAGAGAAGAAACACCATGGTGAATCTGCAGCAGCACAACTGGGTGCCTTCATCTTCCCCAGCTGCAACAAAACATGTCTCTCCCATATCAGTCTATAGCCACAGCAGGCACTGTAACTCTCCAACAGTTTGACTTCACCCCCAATGGTGTACTCCTACATTGTCTCCTGAGACAGATGGGTGCCAGCCAGTTATAGGAGCCTCATGCCAGTATCTGAACTCTTAATCCTCATCCTATGAACTGTCTGTGTAGCAACTGGTGGCAAGTATTCACATTATCATTACCATCCAAGCAAATAGAGAACTTCAGGCCTATTGGAGATTATGCACAATGACTGGAGAATGTACAAAATGTAGTCAATATATGCACATTTCCCAAGGCCTGTTGCAGATTATGTATATTGACCAGTAAATTTGCATAATTCCCTCTTCATGGATTGCTTATGTGCATATTATCCATAAGGCCAGGTGAATGTTCACAATGGTTGGTTGTTATGCATTAACTGCTCAGCTGCTCATGGTATCCAGCAACCACAGAGAAATACAATCTGTGCCACAGCTGGAAGGCAAATTAAGGTAGTGGGTGGCTGGAGTCTCACTGACTCAGTGCTTTGCAGTGTGCCAAGCCATCATTTAAGGAAAAAAAAAGTAAGTTTTTAAAAGGCAGGGAGAAGGGGCATGAGATCTAGGATTGTCCAACACAAAAGAGCTAGGACTTGTGCATCACTGCTTAAAACTGTATTTCTGTCTTTCCCACATGCCCACCAACAGCAAAAGAGTAGTTCAAAAGTGTTCTTAAGTGGCACAAGCAATATAGTTCTAACTCTCCACCCTAATGCTTTGAGCTCAAATTCATGTCTAGTTTCTCCGGCTCTCTACCAGCAAATCCTTTGAGGTATAGATGTAAAGCCTGCCTCATTACTCATCTAGTCCCTTTATTCTGCCTAAAACCACAGAACTGAATGTAGCAAGTTCACATACACTTTGAAAATGTGAGCTATATTGTGCTTGGCCTATTAACAGAATTTGAAACAATTGTGCTTTTTCCTATGGGGTGTCTCTCACGTATGTGAAAGAATAGACAGTAACTATTGGGGGGGGGACAATCACACGTGCACATATATTTCTTTGTAGAACTGGAGTTTACAAACCTTGCAACATCAGAAAAGGAAATGAGTGTGTTTACACTGCTAGTAAGATTACCAGGAAGTTATTGCCTAGAGCCTAGACATATATAATCTCCATTCCTAGGACCTTAGCAAATGTTCTCACAAAGTGTCTTAGATCAGGGATAGGGCACCTTTGGCTGCCCAGCTGTTGATGGACTCCATCTCCCATCATCCCTTATAATTGGTCATGCTAACTAGGGTCGATAGAAGTCACAGTCAAACAACATCTGGAAGTTCACAGATTCTCCATCTCTGCTCTAGACGGATCTCCATTCTTTCCCTTTTGTCTTGTAGCCAATAATGTCTCTAGAAGTAACACATACCAAGGGGTGAGCCACCGATGCCTGGAATAGTGAACCTGGCCTTATCAACCCTAGAAGTAGTTTAGGATAGAACGTGGGACCTACAACAAAATGTTGCAGCGTGGAGTGCTGCTGCTTAGGATACACCATTTCCATTTCCCTTCCCACCTGTTTTGACACAAACACACACACCAGCCAGTCAGCATTCCATAGTTCCTGAGCCTACTCAGTTCTCATTGGGTTAGTTTGGCATTTCCTCTCCCGCCCCCCCCTGCACTGCCCGGTTTAAAGCTCCATATTTTGCAATCCTACTGGAGATAGCTCAATTTTGGCTACATAAGCATTGAAACTCACCTCTAAACATTGGAGGCAGAATGAATTATATATAACCAGAAAGAGGCCCAGCTCCAATTTCATTGCCCTCTACTTCTTTCCAATGGAAACCATTCTCATCTCCAAATCCTACCCTCTGGGAGGCCTTTCCATTTACCTCCACTCTGATGTTTAGGTAGGAAGGCGAATGCTATTCCAAATCATCTTTGAAGCACCACTTTCTGGCATGAACACTTTCGCAAGAATACTCTGATCCTCCATACCTATATGGGTGAATGATCATCCATACAGGAGTCTATAAGAACTGTCCATTGGGGAATGATCTGATTCTGAACCCACCCATCCCTCTCTCTCTCTCTATATATATATATCTCACTTAAACACTTAACCCAAATGGCTGCCACAGTGGCTCATAATCTCCCCATGTATATTCTGATGTCAGAATGAGCACCAAAATGTTCTCTTTAAATAAAATTTAAAAAAACTAGAAAGCTGGAATAAGATTAATTTTAATATAAAAGACATGCCAATGAAAATTAAGCTCTTACACTGTTAGCACTAGCCCATCAGATGTTAACAACATCTGATATGCAACAGTTTTACATATCCCCTTGTGGGAGAAAGATCAACTTGCGAACCGCTTTGTAAATCCGCCACAGTGTTAGAGTTAGGCTACTGTAGCTAAATGGCTTTTAGATATGCTTCTTCTTTTGAGCTACCATATTTACAAATGAAAGCTTTTCCAAACCACGTCTTTTAATATAATTTGCATATTTAGTAATACATTGATTAACATTAAACACGGATTATTGCAATTTATTTCAGAAACAGATGGGATGCATTAAGTGAAAAAAAAAAAGCCAGCGCATTTAAATAGAACAGACTCACTGGCTGACGACTGATGACTGATGAATACAAAAAGTTTGTTAATTGACAGGGGGAGTAGGAGGGGAAAGGCCTTTGGAGCACTGCTTTCTTTTTCAAGTGCTTTCCTTGCTAATGGTTCCATGAAGCTGGTAATAAAGTTAATTTAAAATGAATAATGTAGCTCAAAGGTGTGCTTCACTTTAATGAAAGCTGTAGCACAGATAAACGACAAAATCCTGACAGCAGAAGCAGATCGCAGTCTAAGAACCGAATAGTGTAGGTGGGTGGGAGGGAGAGAGGAAGGGAGGGATAAATCTGACAAACTTCTTACGTCCTCTTTCCAATGTGATTTCCCTGGTCTTTTGCCTTGTAGTGGTATACAGGCCTACCACTAGATGGCACTGTACTATAAGATACACTATCTTCACCCACTTCCTTCTCAAATCCGTAGAGCTGGTTCTTCATCACCAACCAAGATTGTCACCTTGCCAACTTTTGGGGGACCTTTCACAGACCAATCAAAGCAGGGGTGCACTGATTTTAAACGGATGCAGCCAGCAATTAAAGCTGTTATAAGAACATAAGAGGAGTCCTGCTGGATCAGAACAAAAGGCCCATCTAGTTCAGCATCTCCTTCTCATGGTGGCCAACCAGATGCCCATTGAAAGCTCACATTCTTCACATATATGTGCAGCACCCATTTGTTTTCTGCAGGTATTCAAGGACATCAGAACTCATAAAGTGACCTGGATGACATATTTCAGGCAGCAGATCTTACACGAGGGATAAGCAATTTTATAAGCAGCCAAATTGCATCAAACCCACGCTAACAGTCCTACCTAGCTTGCTACTGTCAGACCTGATTGACAGCGACAGGTTTCTCATCTAGATTTCCAGGAGATGGAGCTGAGGAAACTCTAGGTTCCTGGAACCAGAGGTCCTTTAACGCAGCCTTCCACAATCTGGTGCCCTCTAGATATTTTGGACTACAAATCCCAGCCACCATTCACCAGGTTGGAGAAGGCTACTTTAACCATTTTTGTTGCTGGCCTCCTTCTGTCTCAAGAGACAATGGAGTGCGTCTCCAGTGGTAAAGTCAAACCTCTGTGTTAGCAGCACCAGAGTGACCTCCTCGAGTGTCTATGGTGGTCCTGAGCTGCCCAGCTGACAAGACCCTCTCAGCGTTGCTGATGTGGTCCAAAGGAAAGCAGAGCTATACACTTGGCACCAGCTTGGCTGCAGGAGTTGTCAAAAGGATCCGTACAAGCCGCCATCCAGGCGTCTTAGGGACTCCACTCTGGATTTGTGGCCTTATCTCCTCCCAAAGATAAGGCAGCAGAGGTTTAGGATCAGAGTTTTCCTTCTTTTCGATGGGCTATCGTTCCAGGTGCCAGGTTGATGAGCCCCACCTGCCCCTCATTTCCCTCTACAGCACGTGCAGGAACCACCTTCTTGAGCATTGGACCCACTATTGGTCTGATCTGCTCAATCCGTCAGGGTGTGGCTGCTGTCACATGCTGACAGCTTCTAGGAGCCACAGGTGACAGCTGAGTGCAGGGTGGGGACGAAAGGTGGACAAACTAGCAGAAGAAGCATGACATGTCACCCATCAGAGGTACTACCCATCCCCTGACACCCCGTACACCCTAATTGATGGTATGGACAAACAGAATCCGATTCCTCATGTGCTCTCCTACTGAATTATGGCTATGTTGTGAAGCCTTAGCGCAGAGGTGGGGAATCTCAGACCCTCCCCTTCCCTCTTTTTCTATAAAAACAGCTCTGCATTGCGCCTTCCATTTATTTATGGAGTAAAATGATGAACTTTTGTAAAACCAATTTGGGGAGTTGCCATTGTGGGGGGTTACCTGCTTTTTTTTTTTTTGTCTGTGTTTTATTTGTTTGTGGGCATGTAGGTATTTGAGTTGTTCTGAAATCCTAGCATTATCATGTTTTCCTTCTGTGAAATGGGTGTTTGGCAGTGGCCACAAGTATCTTAGATTTCCCAATGTGTGCCTGAGCCCAAAAGGGTTGAGGATCCTTGACAGAGTAGGTGAAATGGAGTAACTAAGCAAGCACAGTACAACACTTGTTCCAACAACAGGTCTAGCAGACATTTAGCCAAATTAATATAAAAGTTGAATTTATTGGCAGATTTACTGCTGGCTGCTAAAAAGAACAAGAAATGTTTTGTTTTTGCTAGTTGGTCTTAGAGAGCTCAAGAAGACAGCAGGGCAGTCCTCTGCATGGACACCAATAGGAGTCCTCTGCTCCAATTATTTGCATTGAAAAGGGGGGTCTTTCTAAACAACAAGACTCTGTTCTCTCCCACCAAATTTAGGCCTACCCTTTCAGAATATTAACTATACAATAGCAGAGTAATATATACAGTCTTCCTCAACATATCTACCAAAAGCCAACAACCATGCATCTCTATGAAATTAAAGGCTGCTATTTTTATCTCTCACCCATCTCATTTTAAACTTCGGCTAAAAAATTGCTCTCCTGAACACCTTTATCACATCATCCCTCTGCCATTTTTCCATTTTAATGCTGTAGCTCTTTATTGCACTTCTATATACCGATATGAGAGACAGCCATTCATCACAACGAAGCTGTGTGTAAAACACACAAGAGTACAAACCAACACGCTTATGCTTTGCAGAACAGCTGAACTACACTGAGACCCACAAACTAATTAATCTGGAGTGCTTGGATTTAATTGTGTCCTCTAAGTGATTCCTTGAGAAAATTACTGGTCAGAATGGGGCATGAGCCAGTCACCATGCCATTACAGCATCGTAATTTGTGGTTTGTTGCCATTGCAACCAGTCATATCATTATGGCGATTCTGTGGATCATTGATATTACCACACGCCTAACAGCCAACTCTGAGCAAACCCATGTCATGGCACCAGATGTGGTTGGGCAGGGCTGGAGTGGATCCATTTATGCACTATCCAGGCGCTATAGAAGGATGGGGAAATTGTGGCCCTCCAGATGTTGTTCAACTCTCATCAGCTGCAGCAGCATAGCCAATAATCAGGGATGATGGGGGATGGAGTCCAACAACAACTGGAGGGCCACAGGCGTAGCTTATTCCATCTCAAAATCTCAGGACTAGGAATGACACAAAAATGTTAATGGTCAGGAGGAAGACAGGTAAAACTGCTTTGAGCTACACCACCCTGGTGCTGGTGTAGCAATCAGGCCTGATGCTGTTGAGCGATGGCAGCGGGTCTAACTTGGGATCTGGACGATCTCAGGCTGGCTTAGTTCCTCCCCACTGCCACTGGTGGGAATCCTGCACTTTTGGACCAAATAGAAATGTTTCTAAAGGAGCAGCAAGAGACTGGAAAGAGCTTTAAAGCATCCCTGCACTGCACACCTATCCCATCAGCCCCTGCAGTCAGGGATGATGGGAGAGACCACTGTTTGAAACCCCAAAGAGTTGCTGCCTGTAGACAGTACTGAGCTAGATTGGCCAATGGCCTGATTCGCTATAAGGCAGCTCCCAATATCCCTGAGCATCTAATACCATATGGAGAGGTGGCAGCAGAATGGGGGCTTGATTACTAACATTACCTACCAAGGTAATTAGAAAAGTGAGCAAAGCACAAAGCTTACAGTGCAAGACTTTTTAAGCAACTGGGGCTTAAAAGGGCAGCATCACCTGGTGTCACTATGACGTTCCGTGACTAACAGGTGGATGACCCCCCCCCACCTGTTAAATTTGGCCCGCCGGGGTGAGGAGATTGTTACCTGGCCCACCAACCAGAAAAGGTCCCCCAGTCCTATTCTAGATGTTACTGAACTGCAACTTTCATTAGCCCCATCAAGCTTGGCAAGTGCCAGGAAGTTTTAGTCTGGCAACAGCTAGAGATCCACAGGTTCCTCAGTCCTCCTCTAGAATGTCAGAACTATTTCAGAAAAGCCCCAATAGTCAGCTGCCAATTGAGATTACCTATCTCAATTAGAACAGCACCAGAAGCACGTGAAGGATCCCATTTGTTCAGAAATCCTATGAATATACCCCTAGGTGGTACTATTTATACCTATAACAGCAGCCCAAACAGATATGTTTAACTACATTTCTAAAACTTTCTCAGGCTGGAGCTTTGATAGGTCTCCAAAAGATGAGCATCACCATTATGGTGATGCAATCATGTCTTTGTGTACCTCCTGGTTAGCCAGACATGTGGCACTGCAGCTCTAGTTAGAAGAGCCCTCTTGGTTAGAGATTATGATGAGGCAGGGCAGAGAAGACTATCACTTTGAGTATGCTGGATGCAAAGTGCTCTCCTTTCCCCTAGCCGTCCACAACCTATAGGTCTATGCTGGTATTTGCAGTACCAGCCCAAGACATTAGGAATGGACGAATATGTCAGTTTTGGGTTCTCTCATTTTTTTCAATCTTATGTCCAGTTCTCCACATTTCCATCTCAGAAACGTTTTTAAATTCCACACATTGTGTCTGCACAATGTTGCCCATCATGCCCGTTTTCTTTCACAATTCTCCGAATACAGATATTTAGGTATGCAGTTTTCCCTAACATACACATTTTTGCAAGCAATTTTCCCTGGAACTGCAAACTTTGGAGAGAAGTGTGAATTGCAAAGCAGAGCATCGTTTCAGCATGCATGTTGTTTCATTTGGTGCAAATTAAATAGGTTCTCAGGGACCCAGGTGGCGCTGTGGGTTAAACCACAGAGCCTAGGGCTTGCTGATCAGAAGGTCGGCGGTTCGAATCCCTGTGACGGGGTGAGCTCCCGTTGTTCTGTCCCACCTCCTGCCCACCTAGCAGTTCGAAAGCACGTCAAAGTGCAAGTAGATAAATAGGAACCGCTCTGGCGAGAAGGTAAACGGTGTTTCCGTGCGCTGCTCTGGTTCGCCAGAAGTGGCTTTGTCATGCTGGCCACATGACCTGGAAGCTGTACGCCGGCTCTCGGCCAATAAAGCGAGATGAGCGCCACAACCCCAGAGTCGGACACGACTGGACCTAATGGTCTGGGGTCCCCTTTACCTTTACCCCTTTAAATAGGTTCTCTTTAAAATGCAAACTGAACAAAAATTCTCCCCATCCCTACCGACGCTTGTGGGCCTGTTGGGGGGCTGGGTGACTTTTCTGCACCTTCATCTCTTCCTCCCACCCCATGTCTGAAGCCAGTTGCTTCACTGTGCTGCATGGCAGTGCGGGCTCTGTTTGTTTCATGGGGGAAGTGTACACCCGTTTTTACAAAGGAGCTGCAGAGCAATCCCTAGGACATATCTAAGGTTTCCAGGCTTACACATTTGGAGACATATGTGTAAAATCATACAACTGAAAGAAAGCCAGTGGGGTCATGTAGTTCAATCCCCTGCCTTCAAACAAAATATCCTGTACATGAACAATGTGTACCTACCTCCACAATGCACATATACCTCCACCACAGCCATGCAATAGTAAATAAATTTATGCCTAAATAACCTCGCCCAAATGGATTATGGATTAGGTTGCATATCTAAACACAATCAAGACATACCCCCTTAAAAAAATCATTATAATGCTTAGCTTTGTTACTTAATAAAGAACAGAATATATGTGCATTATTATTATTTTGTACCCTGCTATATTTGTGGTTTTAGCTGGAGTTCTATATATCAACAATAACATTAGATCTCAATTATCATAAAAATGGAAATCCTTTGTTCAAAGTGTGGCTTGGAGTAGCTGAAAGTCGGAGCTTCAGCTGCAGTATAAAAATTACCCCAAAATTACAAACTGCCCTTCTTCAAAGTTTGATTAAATACTCCAAAGTGCTTTAAAAAGGGGTCAGTTTACCCCTTTTGCCGCTATCAGGGATTATTCTAACATGACATGTTTGCCTCCTATTGTGAGTTGCGAAAATCCCCCTGTATCCAATGTGTTTTGTTTGGATTGAGATGGCATGCAGTTGATGGCTGTGACCTTCATGGTGGCTTAGATCCCTGGCTGGCACTGATTTTTGATTTAGTGCCGATCTGCTGCGCTTGTCACAGGCTGCAAGGTGCTTTCCATGCACTAATGGAACAGCTCAAGGGCAGAGGGGCCCTGTAAATGTCTATCTCACACCAGCAATGTGTTAAATAGAGAGCTGAGTTTTCTACATGTGAATGACAGACACTGAAATTGCATATGGAAAGGAACACAGAGCTCTTGCACCCAGATCGCTGCTGGAAAATAAATAACTGCAATTGTAAAAGTGCAGACCTGCTCTTGTTCCAGGTGCTAATGAATATATATGCAGAGTGTTAAAACCGAATGCTTAAGACAAATACTGATAATATATCTTCATTTAATACAAGAGGGATAACAGTGTACATTCAAGACGCTGTATTAAACACCATTCAAGTGAAGGGAATCTCACTGGGGATGGGTTTGTGCTTATGTGTCCAGCGATGCATCTAAAGTTGCTAATAAATTTTGTTCCTTAATGATATATTCAGCTGGGGGTGGGAATGAATTCAGCCAGAAATTTTGCCTTGTAAGAAATCATCAGAATATTTTGCATGCTGCCCCAAGCCAAAATTAGGAAGGGTAGTATATTTATTGTCTTACCTTAGTTGTGAAATTTCATGTGCAATATGATCAATGCATTGCTATTTACAAAGATTATACTCCCATGGCAGTCAATGGATACTTTCCCATAAATACAGCATTTTTAACTCAGTTGCAGAGAGAAAGAGAATAATATGCAAAAAAAACCATTTTTTTTTGTTTAATTTGCAGCATTTAAAAGAATCTGAATATGTTCTATAGATTTACACACAGGCCTTTTGCTAATTAAACCATCTATGGCCTTTTAAATGGCCTGTTTATTGTTTTTGTTTGTTACTATATTATTTATTTTTGTGGTTTTATGTTGCAAAGCGCCCTGTGATTCTCGGATGAAGGGAGGTATAGAAACTTTATAAATTAAATAAAATTTTAAAAAACTAATGTTTGATATTGACTCAGGGTGTTGATATTGAACTCAATGGGAGCTACTTCTAACTCGACATTTATAGGATTTCACTGTTGGATAATTCAATCCAGTTTGACTTATGTGAAGTCAAGAAAGGGAACCTGGAAGTGTAGCTTGTGCTTGACCCATAGCATCAACAGAAGTTGGCTTGAACTGCTTCCTGGCTTCAAAGGGAATAAATTAAGAGCTACAGGTTCCATTTCAGAATTTAGCAGAAGACTTCAGTCAGGGAAGAATCACAGTGAGGAGTAAATATCTGCTTTTTAGCCCTCATAACAGTATTTATACACCACAGTAGCTTTAGAAATAGGTGAAAAACCAACCCCCTTTTAAGCAAAGAGATTTGTGCTATGCTTAGCTAGTAAAGGTAAAGGGACCCCTGACCATTAGGTCGAGTCGTGGATGACTCTGGGGTTGTGGCACTCATCTCGCATTATTGGCCGAGGGAGCCAGCGTACAGCTTCCGGGTCATGTGGCCAGCATGACTAAGCCGCTTCTGGTGAACCAGAGCAGCGCACGGAAACGCTGTTTACCTTCCCGCTGCAGCGGTACCTATTTATCTACTTGCAGTTTGACGTGCTTTCAAACTGCTAGGTTGGCAGGAGCATGGACCGAACAATGGGAGCTTACCCCGTCGCGGGGATTCAAACTGCTGACCTTCTGATCAGCAAGCCCTAGACTCTGTGGTTTAACCCACAGCGCCACCCACGTCCCATGCTTGGCTAGTACAAACATCCATTTAATTTGGGGATAGGGAACCTGTGGCCCTCTAAATCAACTCCCATCAGCCCCCACAGTCAGGGATGGTGGAAGAGACCACTGTTTGAAACCCTGAAGAGTTGCTGCCTGTAGACAGTACTGAGCTAGATTGGCCAATGGCCTGATTCGCTATAAGGTAGCTCCCAATGTCCCTGAGCATCTAATAGCATAAGGAGAGGTGGCAGCAGAATGGGGGCTTGATTACTAACATTACCTACCAAGGGCTCTCATTAGAAAAGTGAGGAATGCACAAAGCTTACAGCGCAAGACTTTTCTTGCCTCACACACGTTGGTGAAATTGTTCAGGAGCATTTCATTTATTCCCCATTAACTTCTCCTCCATAATGCCACCAAGGTCAGGCAGACCTTGGTTCATCTGCTACATAAGTGCCGGTTGCTTAAGTTAAAGCTGCTGTGGGACAAAGTATCTGAAAACATTTCCACCTTTCAAATTTGTGAATTGGTGTAGAACCTCGGGGCAAATTTGTGTCAGCTCCTCTTCCACCTGTCTGTCACTGCACTCCTCTTTCAAACTTTCCACTGCTGCATATCTCCCTGCGGCTTCCCTCCACAGTCCTACATGCAATAATGCAACCTGATAGCGTAAATATCCATTTAATATCAGTAAAGGGGAAATGTTTCAGTCAGCCTTTTAGAGGTGGTGGTAGTTGGTTACACCTACACCCTGCAAATAATAATAATAATATAATAATAATAATTCCCCATGAAACATGGAAAGTACTTACAATGAATGAATAAATCCCCTTGGAACAGTGTGGGACAGTGTGTAATTTCTGTAGTGGTGCAAATTTCCACTCTTTAGATTCAGTGATATCTCAAAAGCCAACTCATTTTTGCATAACGTTCTCCTTCTCTGGGTTCGTGTGTGTGTGTGTGTGTGTGTGTGTGTGTGTGTGTCCCACAGAGGAACTTGTTGCATCTTGCTGGCACTGTTCACAGGCATCCACTATTTGCATGAGCAGCCAGGCCTTTATGTAAGGTGCAAGCCTACCGGTAGGTATACTTACTTGGGAGTAAGTCCCATTGAACTCAGTAAAGACCTACTTCTCAATAAACATACAGAGGTTGGGGCTGCATGTTGTAACTAGCATAGCTGACAAGCTCTATTTCATGGGTAGGGAACCTCTAGCTCGTGAAGTTAGATGGGAGCTGGGGGTAAGGTCTCCCAGGCTTCTATTAGGACCTTAGGAGTCTCCCTACGTCCTCCATAGGCCACACTCCTCACAAGCCCTGCTTTGTGCCCTTCTCCAGTGCTTTTGCTCAGACTGTGGTAACAGTGATAATCCCTCTTGCTTGCCTGGATGGAAGAGAAAAAGAGACTTGTGGTTGTGCAGGAACCTCTTACTCTTGTGTGACTGGAATGTAGCCTATTCATCAAAGGGTCACATCCTTTGCCCTGCCCACTTTTGCTTCTGGCTCTGCCCATCACTGACATGTGATCCACTCATCCCCGCCCCCAAGTCCGCTCATGAGTAAATGTGCCACGCCTTGGCCAAAAAAGGGTCCCTACCCTTGCTCTTAGTCAGGCTTGGGGAATCTTTGGCCCTCAAGATGTTGCAGTCCCCCTTTTCCCCAGAAGGGATTTGGGGAGCTGCAGTTCAGCAATGTCTGGAGGGCCACAGGATCCTGCTCTAAATGAAGGGTTTTTTTATTGAATTGTTTACAGTTTTGCTTATGGAAAGGGTTACCAAAATGTAATATTTATTAGAACCAGCACTTGTCCTGATACTTCTGTGTACAGTGCCTAAATGTTGTAGGTACTTCACAAAGGGGTATTCGTTTATCTGCTTACTTATGTTATTAAGAAATGCACCTGATTATGAGGGCTCTACCTTGTGAAAGCTTGTGCCACAGTAAAATTTGCTAGCCTTTTGTTTACCCCAATCCAATTGAAGTTCATACTCATAAACAAGGGGGCTTATTTCCTAGGAAGTAAATCACGTTGAAGTCCATTGGACTTCCTTCTGAGTAAGCATGTTTAGCATTGTGCTGCATTGCTGTAATCCTGTCCACACTTGAGAGTTAGCCTCTTTGAATTTAGCACAGCAAAAAGGCACAAGATTGGACTGTTAGTCTATAATATGCCATAGGCAGAACCCTTTGCTCTTTCTGTAAGACTAAGGTGCCTATCCCTCTATAAATTTTATAATTATTATCAATAATAATAATAATAATAATAATAATAATGCAACTACTATTTTGATGACTACTATATTAAGGGCACTGGCAATTTGTGGATCGTTCTTTCAGGTTTCTTAATCAATTCTGCACAAACGATCATGTAAACTATTAATGAAATAATATTTTAAAAGAAAAATGTTCCTGGAATCCTGCAACATTTTAATGGCTCATTAAAATCATTAGTAATACTAATATTAGAAAGAACTTCCTTCATCTTTCAGGGAACCCCAAAATAAATCATAATCAAACATTTGCTAATGCATAGGCAGAGAAATAATTTATACGTTGCTGGCATATAGGCATCGCGTCCTCTTCAAAAGATGATCTAGTAAGGTCACACCATGAAAACATTTGCAACTAGTTCTGCCTTTGGAAACTCACTGTAGACAATATTCTCTTCTAATTTTCATTAAGTACACAGAATATTGTTTGTGTTTTTTTTTTATCTATGAGAAAAATATATAGTGTGCCTATCATCCACCCGGGGCCTTCGTGGAACTCTAGATGCAAACAATGACATGCTTCACTGACCTGAATGACTTACAAAAGCCATTTATATTCAGTACTCTCATTTAGGCTATCTTTAAAAATGAGTAAGAGACATATATTAATAGCAAGAAACGGGGAGGATGATTGCATCACTACCCATCTCCAGACTTATTGCAACACTTCATTCTCCATCAGTTCAACTGACATGGGAATGTAAATGTCGTATATAATAGTCAGATAAAAATTTTACTACAGAGAGGAAAGGAGCCAAGATGCACCATTTCCATCACTTTGGGGCCCAATTTAATCTCAGCCCAAAGGCTCCCTCACGTCTTGCACACACTTATACGGGAATAAGAGCCACTTCACACATTTCAAAATGCCTGCATATACAACATTTACACATGAAAACAGGGCGTATATGGCTTTTCTTCCCATGAATGGTGATTTTCTGTGGCTCTTCCCAGCACATGAAGACTGTATGTACATGGTGCAAATGTGGAGCTAATATATGGTGTGTGATCATTAAATAGAGCTATCTACCTTCTGCAATATGGGACGCGGGTGGCGCTGTGGGTTAAGACCCTAGTGCTTGCCAATCAGAAGGTCAGCGGTTCAAATCCCTGCGACGGGGTGAGCTCCCTTTGCTCAGTCCCTGCTCCTGCCAACCTAGCAGTTCGGAAGCACATCAAAGTGCAAGTAGATAAATAGGTACCGCTCCAGCGGGAAGGTAAATGGCATTTCTGTGTGCTGCTCTGGTTCGCCAGAAGTGGCCTAGTCATGCTGGCCACATGACCCGGAAGCTGTACGCCGGCTCCCTCGGCCAATAAAGCGAGATGAGCGCCGCAACCCCAGAGTCATCCGCGACTGGACCTAATGGTCAGGGGTCCATTTACCTTTACCTTACCTTCTGCAATAGAATTTTGTGATGTGTGATGTGTCTCATGATTACTCAGAAGTAAGCTCTATTGCGTTCTATGGAACTTACTTCCAAGTAAGTGACAGGGGTTGCCACCGGAGTGTCCATGGATGCCCCTGTATGGAATACACAGAAAATATACAATGAAAATGAGGAGTTAATTGGCATCCAACAATTATCTCTCTGAGGGCTTATTTAGAGTCTGTGTAGGGGGTTGAGTCTGCTTAACTACCCTTAGTTGGTGTTGTAATACCTGCCTGACCACACCACCAATTGTACCAGCAGAGGCCAGTTGTATCAGCAGAGTTCTGAGGTGTGCCACCACCTCCCCTTATTTCCTCTAGCTCTGGCCAGGTAAGAATTCCAGAGCTATGAGCCACTAACTGTGTCTAGCTAGCCCCTTGTTGTCTCCATGGGACTTGCTTTCATCCTAGGCACACTTTGTTATTATGAAACCAGTTAGTCTAGGAACAAAGCCCCAAAGCCAGAGTCAAGAAGGATGTTATCAAGAAGATGAGACACAAAGGGAAAACAAAATGGCAATGTATATGAAAATAAACAAATGTTAAAAAGCTAGCCAACCTATGGAAAACTTTGTTATTATCTAGCAACTCTCGTAGTGAGAGAAGAGATGGTATAATAGGTGAAATTGACCTAGGAAGAGCTGGGGGAAGGAGTAGCTGGTACTTGCGGTGAGGAACAGTACCATGGTTTAGCTTGATTAAGATGGGGGGGGGGGGAGAGAGAGAGATTTCCCTAGTATAATATTTGACTAGTGTCCTCAAATATTTTTGTATCGCTATACCATAGCCTACCAGCAGGTTATGAAGTCTATGTTGGTCTTCCATTCTGTACATCCCCTTTGAGCTTATGATGAGAAATATGTTGAAAGCTAGGGTACCACGTTGTTCTATACATTTCTGTTCCTGTTTGTATTATAGTCTGTGGCTTTTCCCTGGCTTTTATTGCAATCTGCTCTATTTGCTGTAGTATAATGAACTACATGTTATAGGTATGAACATGTCAAACATGGGTTTTTATGAAAGACTCCGTTCTTATGCATACTGCTTACTTTCTTTATGGTATGGAACATTGGACTGTGGGTCCTTTCTCGGGTCAAATTTTCTGTGAAAAAAATTGACCTGGTGAATGACACATTAGAATATTTGGCCCACAGCCAGGCTAAATTAAATGCTGAACTAATATTCATCCACAGTCTCCTATTTTAATAACCCGTTTTGCATAGCTTTTAAAATTGTTCTTCCATTTTACTTGAGACCACTCTTCTGTGCACCTAGTTCTTCCTGTGCATTTTCAGGAGACTGATTGCTACACCCATGCTTCTGTTCAAGAAAATGGAATTTTGGAGTCCTGGAGAAATCCATCTTCCCATATGATTTTGGAAGCATTTCTCCCCATCCTTCCCAATTCACTAGAAATGGGCACAAGCCACAGCATGCTTAGTGAACTGATGTTAAAGTGTGAAAAAGGGCCTACAGATTACACAGAACTCTTCTGCAGGAGTAGAGAAGATATCTATGCAGCACATAAACTTGCTTTGCTCTCATTGTTCGAAAAAAGAGAAGATCATCTGAGCCTCTTTGGCTCCTACCCATATTCATACCTGTTACTTTAAAATATAACATTATCCTGACCAAGTTATCCCAGTAACAAAGGCTTATACCTGGAAAGTCTGTTTTTAGGCTTTCCAAACCAGATTCCTGACTCTTCATGCTTTCTACTCAATTTATATTTTCTTTAAACTAAAGAATAATTTTGTTGGCTCTTAAAATATTTAATACCATTCAGTAACAAACACGGTCTAAGAATGAGAAAGTCATTTGTTTTGGAAAAAAATCGGCTACATCATTCTCATCCAATAATGTTCCCATCAGAGCTAAAATTAATTGTTCCAATCTAGTAAGCTACGAAAGAAATACAGTCGACAAAGGGTGAAATATGAACATCAATGGTAAGTTTTGAATTTACCCTATTTATCTTGAACGCAAGATCTCATGACCCACTAAAATTCAGTTCACAGTGTTTTATGAAAAATAATGGCTGAAATTGAATGTCTTAATTTACATTTAATGCAATTAAGAATGGTTTAAATTATGACTGATGAACAGCACACACAGATGTCAGTCAGTTTCATCAGAATAAATTGAAGTCAGTGTCAATGAATGCTCCACTGATAAATCCCACTTTACATAAAATTAATAAAAATAAGGAAATATAATCCTTAACTAATTGCAAAATGTGTTGGAATTCCCCTGAATTTTGAATGAAAAGAGAGAGGAAAGTATAGCTTGAGACAGCTATGAAGTAGTTTATAAAATTGATCTTTATTCACAAGCTGCACTGCATAAAATTGTTAGGATTTTTTGTCAAGTGATCAGAAGGTTTGCAATTGGAATAGCTCCTCTATAGCAATGTTGGCTGTACTCATTGAAAAGCAGGCAAGGGGTAAAATCTGGAATAGAATTAGGCATCAGTCAGTGAGTAGGACTGCACCCAGAAATCATAAGCCAGAAGGTACCCCAGATTTCCCCACCCTGAAAATCCTAGCTGTTTGACAGGACAAGCCTATTAACCTACTTCAGCTGTAGAGGCGCAAACAATGGCATGTGCAGTTGTAGTGAAAACAGGGTCTGGCTCCCAACTCCAACATGCTCAGTCCCTTCCAGGAGTTTTTTCTTTCTGGTACCTTACTATCAGACAAGTACTGGAATGATACTTCCTCTTTCCAGCACCAGTTTACCTTAAAGCAAAGGGTTGTAGCTCAGTAGTGGAGAATCCAATTTATATGAAGAAGGTACTTGGTTCAATCCATGTCATCTCCAGGTTGGACTGGGAGAAAATAATAATAATAATAATAATAATAATAATAATAATAATAATAATAATAATTTATTATTTTTACCCCGCCCATCTGGCGAGTTTCCCCAGCCACTCTGGGCGGCTTACAGTCAAATGTTAAAAAATACAGCATTAAATATTAAAAACTTCCCTATTAAAAACTTCAAAATCCATTTGAAATCCTGGTGAGACACTGCCAGTCAGTGCCCAGCAGAAATGAGCTTGATGGACCAAAAGTCTGCCTCAGTAGAAGGTCTACTCCTGCCGTACGTCCCATTACTCCATTTCTGTGTTACATAATGCACGTGTGCATAGCACAGCAGTGTGCCTGACACACATAGCTTTTGGTTTACAGTGTTAGTGCAGTGACACAATTTCCATATTGGGCCAGACCAGCAATCATATTATACATTCTGGTGCAAGAACATGGCTGAGTGCACATTACCATTCACTCCGACTCTAGTGTGCTCCCACCACATAATGTTAGCCACAATCCATATGTATCTGCTGCTAGATGCATTTTCTCTCAAACCAGCTTTCTTCCAATTTGAAAACATAAGCCGCAGTTAAGTTGAGGTGTGTACATTTGAGACAGCCATTGCACATGTGCAGATGACAGTGCATGCACAGTTGACAGCTTCATTGAATAGGAGTTTGGCACAGGGAAACAAATCAGGTAATGGGCATTGGGTCCAAAGACATCCCCACTCTGGTGTGTACAGCAACATAACAAGAGACTTGAAGCTCAATGGGGCAAATGGTACAGAGCTTAGTATTTCCCCTTGCTAATGTTTGCAGATGAATCTGCTGTAAAAGGCAAGTGAGTAGGAATCAGTTAAAAGTTGGCAACCCTAGGCACCCTAAAAATCATTTTAAAAGCTAATTGTTGAGTAACTTTGAAAAGAGCATTGCGACGTACCTGATTTAGATATTGTGTCTCACTAGATAATCATACCATGCTTCTTTTAGAAGATACATATTTGCAATTACCTGAAATATCAAATTAATCAAGATGCCTTAATTGTGTATTCATTTTGCTTGCGGGTATTCATTGTCGGTATGCTAAGTAGCCGGTTGTCCTACCTGTCCTTATAGAGTATGGCCACCAGGCCAATCTCTTTGACAGATCAATTGAAAAACAGGTTATCCTAGAGGAGATTTGAATTATTTATGTAGGTCCCTCCCTTGACCCCAAAAAATCACACTTCTGAAGTTCTGTCTTTCATAGCATAACATTGTACTGTACTACATTCCCTGTCCTTGTACACTTGACATAGTACATCACATTATGAATGGCAGGTGTATCCTTTTTTGCTTTCTCCTGAGAGACCTATACCAGGGTAAAAATGTTCACAGGTGGAAATTGAAGTCTAAGGTGATGGAGCTTCAAAAAAGTACTTCTGCAAATATGGGATCATATAGCTGCATAAGCATACACACGTTTGTTTGTTTGTTTGTTTGTTTGTTTGTCTGTCTGTCTGTCTGTCTGTCTGTCTGTCTGTCTGTCTGTCAGTGTGTGTCCAATATATATCACAGGATTCTCAATTTTTAAAAATATTTTAATTTATTTTTAGAATTGGACACTTTGACTGTGAAATCTGAGTTTTTACTGCATTATACATCAGAGAGTTTGAGTCACTAGAATTATTGGCTTTCTCAGTGTTCGTACATTCTCTTCACATTTTAAAATAAATCCTTAAATAATTATAACTTTGCATAATTTCCAGGCTGAACCCTAGCACTGAAAGCCAGTTAGTTCAAGGGCTAAGCCCTGTCTCAAATTAAGCCTAGCATTATTATGCACTATTTTTGTGCCTCCATTACCTTATGCTGTGGTTCTTTATTTTGCTTACTTGTCCAGACTGTTCACTTGTCCAGAAATCATAGCTGAAGCAGAATCTCAAAAAGCTAAGGCAAACATATTAAACTGCACAAAGCCATCTAGTTTCCCCTAATACCTGCGCTGTATTTTCCCCTTCTTTCTTCTTTTTTCCTCAGCCGCTTTGTCCAGTCTCATTTTAAACGTCTTATGTGATGAGGCTTCACACCTTCCCTTGAGAGATGGCTCCACAGTTGTATAGATTTGACTGTCAGGAAGCTTTTCATGATGTTTAACCTAAATTTTCCTTTTCTTAATTTTATGCCATTACTCCTACTTAGACCTTTTTTTCCCAGGAGTACACTTTGATCCACAACTATGCTATGTTCAAATACCTCAGTCCTCCGCACCACCCTCTTTTAAACTGGTTCATGCTGAAGTCCTAAACATTTTTACTGGAACCTGGGTCCCATAGACACCAATAGAACTTACCTCCAAGTAATGTGTTAGAAATTAAATAAATGCCATTCATACCATTCATATTAAATCCAAATATTTTGACCTAACTTGGCTTTAGATCATAGTCCATCCAATATTGTTATTTCCAGCTCTACTATGGTTCTATGGCTTATCTCAACCCTAGTCATGTTGGGCCCAATCCACAGAATGGCAAGAGCCAGTGCATGGCAAGCTGCACACAGGGTTCAGGAAACTTCTGTGGCATAAGGTATGAAGCTACCAAGAAGAATAGAGGTGGCAAAATACAGATTTTGTGCATGGATGCATTACATTCTCACTCCTAGACTAAGGGTAGCCAACATGGTGCTTTCCTGATACTGCTCCTCTGGGACAAAACTGCTTTCTTTGTTATCGTACCGTGCAACTGTCCTGTTTCAAGCGAGACATCCCAGATTGACAGAAGCCCCAGCTTCTGCATGGGACCAAAAGATGGGTGTGGTTTTGTCCCCTCCTGTGACACGAGTCAGTTGGTTCACACCAGAGCACCAGGGGGGAAATGGGAAGCCAGAGCCTTCTGCCTCCTTCCCAAAGTCCAGTACCTCTGTTACCCAGATTTGAGAAGGTGGGAGAGGGGTGTCAAATGTTGGCCTTCAACAGGATGCCATACTACCAAGGTCCATCCCTGCAAATATCTCACGCTACCTAATGTGAGGGGCAGCCCTGCCCCCAGGGGTATTGTTGAGTATTTTGTGCCATGCCCCATATGTTTTGCCCTTTCCAGTTTTTTTTTAACTTTGCTTATAGCTGAGCTGGGGGACCTGTGACCCTCCACAAGCTGTTGGACTACAAGTCCCATCATCCCTGACCATTAGTCATGCTGGCTAGAGCTGATGAGAGTTGGAGTCTAGCTACATCTGGAGCACTGTGAGTTCCTCATCCCTGGCTTATAGGGCAGCTGGGCACCCTGCAAAACCCAATGCTGGTGAGAGCTCACCCACCTGCAATTTTTAACCTGCCATCTTAACTTGCCAGTGGTAGCTATACATATTCATTAACATATGTAAATTTATACACATATGTGCCATGGTACTATGCTCTGAGTTATTTAACTGCCCTAGCCTGCCTCCTCCACCCCACCACCATATGAGGTGGTACAACAGAGACCTAGGTTTAGTTTCTTATATCCCCGCTCCCCAATTCGCTGTCTATAAAAGACAACCCATCAAAAAATGAAGCAGCAGCAGCAGCAGCAACAACAACAACAACAATAATGTTGCACTGTTGATATACCAGGTTTTCTATGTCCACCAATTCATGTGTGCATATGAAACGTACAGACAGAAGAGCCATCTGACATATGCTCATATTTGCTATGTGGGTAGTGCTATTTTTTTATTTAAAAAAACACACACTTTTAAGTTTTCAACAATGTATTTTCTCTCATTTGTCTTTAAGAGATCATTATTCAGTGCTATGTCTTGGACCAAAAGAAACCAGAAGCAAATGCTTTGACTTGATATTTAAAGGCACTGATTCCCCCCCCCCCCCGCTGGTAGAAATAGTATGGACACAGTAAAAGTACTTGAGGAAGCCTAATGAACCATTTCTTACACCCCATTACCTTTAGTCTGATATGACTGAGAATATGGGTGCTAATTATGCTCTCTCTCATAGACACCAGCAAAGATCTACAGTCACTCTTAAAGCACAATATTCTGTACAACTCTTGGCAGTTTCTCATATGATACATTTCTGGCATTTTGTTTCTAATTGAAATATAAATTAGTGGTGTGCCAATTTCCATACAACCCATTCTCCGCTCCTTACTGGGAGCAGAGGATGCATGTATTTTAGAGAGAGCTCTTCATGGCAATTTCATATTGTCATTCACCCTCAACATCACTGATAGGTTGAAAGAACTCTAAGAGAGAAGACCCTGAAATATGTGAAGTAGCAGAAAACTAGCAAAGGCAAGTTCTGAACTACCAATGGGTATTTCCTTTCAGCCAAGAGTTGGGGCCATGCTGCCTTTTGACAGAAACAAGGGGTAGTCTGAAAGCTGCATTCCCTCATAGCTAATCATGTGGAGCCCATATACCAGTAGTAGGTGGGGTCAATGTAAAAGTGGACAGGACCACCCTAGACACATTCTCTTTCTTCTCTTTCACCTCCACCCCTCCATGCATAATATCCACACAGGAACATCCATGCACATTTACGCACATGCACACAGAGGCATACACATGTGTTTGATATAATTTAATATATTTCTGGGCAACAAGGCATGTCTCAGCATTGTGTGTCTTTTCTCCTCGGATTCAGAATGAGAATTCTCAAAACTATTCTCATGCTAAATCTTCCCCCCTCTTTAATTCAGAAAGCCATGCACATGAAAGTCTACCAGTCACCAGCTCACAGGTAAATAAAGGGTAAGTAGCACCATAAAACGTGTGAGCTATTTGACACTTTGCGATAATTTACAGTGTCCATTTCCACATGGTGTCAATCGAAGTCACACCAAAATAATGGAGAGTAATATTTAAACCTGTGGCAGGCAGGAGATGGAGTTGGAGTTTTCCGCTGTCTAACGAGGAAACACTTGGAAACATATGACCCGCATATTAGGATGCAGATGGTTCTATAAGGCAGTACATACATTTATAAAGGAGACGTGTAAGGTCACAGGGAACCATCTGTTTAAATATTTAAATGTCCTTACACTAAACGTATGATTAGTTTTGCCCTGGACTTGTAATCTTATCAGTCTACCAATTTTTTATAATAATGCTGAAACAAAAGAAAAATGGAAGTGTGGATGGGAAGCTATGGTAGCCAATTTACAGCATATGGGCCTTGCATAGTCAGTTTACAAGCAACATTAAATGTCCTGGCGCTCTTGACGTCTTTGAAATAGATCTCACTAGGACAAATATATAGTACATGTTGTTCTATGCCAGTGGGTAAATTCACACAGGTATGTTTTTTTCCACATGATGATCACAGGCATCACTTGACAAGCTGGACATCAAATGGCTCCATCACTCATCAGCTCTCATCAACGGTATTTTTTATTTTTTTTTATCTCCTTGTCCTTTTGGTGAAAGAAGACTTGGATGGTATGTGTGTTGTGGCAGTTGAGCATCTTCCAATCTAATGGATAGCTGTCAATTGGTCCTAGACGTTTAAAGTCTCCCTGAGCAGGGCTGACAAGAAGCAACGATTACAGAATTCCTGAGGACCAATAGCCATGTAGCTCATATAGAAATTGTACCCTCGCTTCCATGCTCATTGCAAGAAAATACAACCGTTTAAATGCAAATACGCCATTCGCAATTGACAGACTCTTTGGTGTACTTTTTTGCCATTCAAAATGCAACTTATTAATTGGCCCAGAGTCCTGGGGGGCATAGTTGTCAACCTTTCCCTTTTCTTGTGAGGAATCCTATTTGGAATAAGGCCTTGGGTGAGTCTTGTCTCTAAGCTTTTCAAGGCCAAAGCAAGACCATGGGCAGCTGTAAGCAGAGTCGGGCTTGGTGGCTTTCCAGCTCAAGGTTCTGACTTGAATTAGGAGCAGCTGGGGCCTAAAGGACAGTAAGCAGGATGTACTGCTCTGCTGATCAGCAGGCAAGTACAAAAAAGGCTTTAGTGTGTATGAAAGACCAACAATTGCATATCCTCCAACATTTCTCTGATGAAAATAGGGACATTCCATTCCATAATAATAATTTTACTATTTATACCCCACACATTTTACTGGGTTGCCCCAGCCACTCTGGGCAGCTTCCCACATATATAAAAACATAATAAAACATTAAACATTTTAAAAACTTCCCTATACAGGATTGTCTTCGGACGGCTTGGGGTTCGGAGAGCTCCATACCCTCCAACATTTCTCCAGTGAAAATAGGGACACCCTAAGGAAAAGTGGGACATTCCAGGATCAAATCAGAAACGAGGGCAGCTTCTCTAAACCAGGGATGTCCCTGGAAAATAGGGGCACTTGGAGGGTCTGCAATTGTGTTGAAACAGAAACTTTGTGAAGTGCCTCTCCCAGAGGAGATAGTCCTTCCTTTCTTGAACTCCACCTCTCCTTCCTATTCTCTCTTTAACTCATGAAGTATCATGCCACAAAAGCCAGTAGACTTCTAGGGTTGCATCCAACCAAGTTCTACTCAGAGTAGACCCATTGAAATTAATGGACCCAAGCTAGTCCTGTAATATCTTCATACTGGTTCTGGCAAATCCAGCAGCTTCATACTATCTGCCAACCACAGAAGATGATGTTGCATACGCCTTCCTTTTCTCCTTGCTGAAGTGGACGCTAAAGACTGAGCATGCACAGTTCATGGTAGCTTACGATGCCTATCAAGATCCATGAGCTGACACTCCTCAGTCTAGGTGGTAAGCTACCAGACCTGATGTACTGAGAATCTCCCTGGACACTGTGGACAATCCTCTTTATGGAGCTCCCTGTCTTAGGAGGTTTGTCGATTACTTGAGACACACCTCTTCACTCAGGCCTTTAGATCCTACTGATGTTGTTCTAAGGAGATCTTTGACATCCTAATATGCTGAACAGATTATAGCATGTATTATCTTGCTGCTGTCGGCATCAACGAGAGTTTATTGGATTTTTAAGAATACTGTTTTATTACTGGTTGTGCTTATGCTTTTTGTATTATAGTCGTACCTTGGAAGTCGAATGGAATCTGTTCCGGAAGTCTGTTCAACTTCCAAAACGTTTGAAAACCAAATTGTGGCTTCTGATTGGCTGCAGGAAGCCCCTGCAGCCAATCAGAAGCCGCGGAAGTCCTGTCGGACGTTGGGGTTCCAAAAGAACGTTCACAAACCAAAACAATCACTTCCAGGTTTGCGGCGTTCGGGAGCCAAAACGTCCGAGTTCCAGGGCGTTCCGGATCCAAGTGTATTACTTGTAATCCACCATATATAATAAAACAATAAACTATTCTCAGTTCTGGATTGGCCCTATCCAACCAAGACTAAAAGGGCTTCCTGCTCTGCCTGGTCTTTCTTACTCTAACATGCTGTGGTTTGTTCTTCAGCTCTGACTCCAGAGTTAGCTCAGTGTGAGAGCATCTGCTTTGCATGCAGAAGATCCCAGGTTCAATAATCCCCGGCATCTCCAGGTAGAGCTGGAAAAGTCCCCTGCCTGAAACACTGGAGACCTGCTGCCAGTCACTGAAGGCATTACAAAGTTAGATGGACCAATGGTCTGACTCAGTATAAAGCTTTCCTATATGCCTATGCTTCAAATCTTGGTTCCAGATTCCTGGTACAATCCCTGGCTCCCCTCCGACAACTACCTACAGCCCAGATCTGACAGAGTCACAGTTCCTGAGGTTCCAAATGCAAGCCCTGGAGTCCTATCCCTAGCAGAGGTTCTCGTGAGGTAAAGTAATGTGATTCTGCACAATTTGAAGAAAAACCAGCCTAAATAATAATAATAAACAAATGAGTGTAGCATAAGCAACTGTAGGTGACACTCCTTTCTTCATCATATTCATAGCTTGTGAGATGAGGAAAGGACAGGAAATGTATGGTTGGTTATTGTTCTTTTTAAACCTAGTAAAAGATGAAAAGAAGTGTCTGTAAAAAAAAGACACACACTCACACAACCCTAAAAACTAAGAACAAACAAAACCCAAACCACCTTGGTATCTAAGATCTCAAGGGACAGCAGAGATCAATGAGTTGAATTAATTTTCTGTGTGTTTGAATGAATTTTAAATCTACACAGTTACAGGCCAATTAAAAGCCCTCTAACAACAATGCATTTGTGAAAAATATGACATTCTTCTGCAGCATTAAATGGTCTCTGTGACACAGACAACCTCTCATCCTTTGGCTCCACAGGTCCTTCCAACAGTGATTTCAACCTGTCAAAACCACAATGCAGCTGCTCCATCTCTGGAAACCAAACAGCTCAGCCCTCCCCTCCTTTCCCCTTTCTATAGCAACAAGCTCTGAGCCCTTCACAATCTGACCTGCTGAGGAAAACCTGTTTTTAATTAAATGTTAATTGCTTTAATGCAGCTTGCATTATGTGGAAAGCTCAAATTATTTTAATCTGGATTAAAAAGAAAACATCTGAGGCCTCAGGCAACAACTGGAAGCAGTTTATAATGGATGGATACCAAGGGGTTCCTTTAAGCACATCCAAGGATTGAGTGTTCTCTGTGGGATTTTAGACCACCACCACCCCAACTTGGATTTACTTTGTCCAGGGCTATAACCAAAGAGCTAGGATGCTCCAGGCCACTTCCCTGAATTTTCAACACTTAAAGAAATAAGTCTGTAGTCTCTTTTGTTTGTGGAGCTATGAGGAACAGCATTCAGACAGGATTCTCCACGGACCTCCTTACAGGTTTCTCATAGATTAAACAGGGTGCTGCACTAGATGGGCCTTTGGCCTGATCCAGTAGAGCTCTTCTTGGCTATCCTTGACTACTAGCCATGGTGGTTATGTTCTCTTTCCACGGTGGGAAGCAGTATTCCGCTGAATACCAGTTCTATATCATATATCATACAATTATTTTATTGTAATAAAGAATTCTGTATTTTTGACACAAAAACTCTGTTTTTGGCTAGATTCACATCATCATCCAGATTACCACAAAGAGGAAACTTGAGAGGTTTGTAGGAATGACTTTTGGCAGGGGCATGTGAGCAACTTATCTGTGGAGAAAAACATTTGATGGGCAATTATCAACGGTTACTAGCTATGTTAGTGGTGCTCAACTTCTGCTGGAGGCAGAATGCCTCTGAAGACTAGTTGATAGGAATTACAAGTGGGGAGAGTGCTGTTGTGGTTCATATCCTGCTTCCCATTGGCATCTGGTTTGTCACTGGACGCTGGACTAGATGGACCTTTGGTCTGATCCAGAAAAGCTTTTCTAAGGATTACGAAGAAATAAGTTTCCTAACAATATATTTCAGTGTCTAATGCCCTCTTTTTGTCCCTGGCTTGTAACACAAAAGAAACATGGCAAAAATTCTACCATGAACCGCTCCCTTTGTCAGTATCAGTTCATTATCTCATCAATAGCATAAATCTCTTCAACTAGGATGAAGTTGTAGGAGTGTTCTTTGTTTGCATCTATAGAATGGACAATAGAGCATAGATGGTGGAGGTCTTTTTTTTGGTCTTGTACATGGCACATTTCAAAAGACAAAACAGCCTCCTCTCAGAATTTATAGAAGATCAAACTAGCAAGCATTTGTTTTCGGACCCGATTTAAAATTATGGGATATGGTAAGTGAAACCTTATGGAGATAAAATATCATTGGTTTAGTATAACTCTTTTAAGAAATAGATTCATTGAAGAAAGAATTCTACATTGGTCCCAGTGGACATAAATCCCTTTCACTGCACCTGCATATGGAATGTCTGAATAAGATCCAATAAGCTTATAAATTTTGGGACTGTCTCATTGTTTTCATAATTTTATGTGCATTATTTTTCACATCCTAAAGCTGTCCAAGTATAGAAAAACACAGGACTTCAATAACAGTTACCAGCATGATTTGCTTTTATTACCTTTCCGTTCAAGACCCTTGTTTCCCCTTGTAGCATGTCAAATTGCCCCCAAAACCATATTATACAGCAGAGAAATGTCGTTCACACTTCACTGGCTATTGATTTACTTTATTTATTGGCACAAAATCAGCCTGAGATAAACATTTTGTCCCCCATTTCCACTATTGTAAGCGCTACAGTTCACTGTGAGATAGGTAGGCCCAAATGTGCTGGGATCACAATTCGACATGGCTTTCTAATCAATGTGTGAAAAATTACCTAATGAATAATGGGTTGCACATTTCCACAAACAAATTAACCAGGGTGAGACTGAAACTAATGATTATATTTATCTAATGTAATTTCACATCTGTTACTAGTGGTAGTAATTCCCCCCTTCTAGTGTTCTCAGAATTAGGAGTAAATTTTTGTGATATGGCTTCAAGATGAGGTTTTAACTAGGACATGTGCCACTTTTGTTTCATACTTTATTTATTTTTAATACAATTTTAACCTGAGGAAATGGTATGATGCTGTGTTAGATCCTGGTATATTACAAAAACTCCTGTGATGTAAAGTAGCTTCCTTTGCAGGATTTTTAACATACATCTTGATTTCTTCTCAACAATAGTGTCACTTTAATTATTTGAATTCTGCTTGATAGAGAGGTGTAATTCAAAAGTCTATACACAACCACAGCAAACACAATTCATAGAATCAGACGACTTTGCCTTATAGTACTGGTCTATCTTGCCCAGTATTTTCCACTCTGACTGGCAACATCCATGTCTCAAGCACAGCTCCTTCCCAGTACCTTCTGAGCTGTGCTTACATGGAAGCGTTATCATGTAAACTGCAAAACTGATTTTTAAAATCTCCTACCATTCCAGTTCGTGCCATTCTAGCACTGTCAGACTGCCAAATATTTTTATTAATGCTAAGCATGAGGAAGAACTTTCTGATGGTAGGAGCTGTTTGACAGTGGAATGGACTACCTCAGAAGGCGGTGGACCGTCATTGGAGGTTTATAAACAGTGGCTGGATGGCCATCTGTCAGGGATTCTTTAGCTGTGATTCCTGGATTTCAGGGGGTTAGACTAGATGACCCTTGGAATCCCTACCACCTCTACCGTTCTATTATTCTAAAACAGATTTTAGACGGCATTAAAAAAACAACTGAATGCAATTGTGCAGTAACAGCAAAATTTAAAAGCACTTTAGCACAAATGGAACAATGGAATAAAAATGATTTGCATGATCAGTTTTAAAATGACAACAGTAGCAGACCTTGGGGTCTCAGATTTCAGTGGTGCCCTGTTGCCAAAATTCACCTCCCCCCGCCTCTCACTTTCCATTCTGCATCATAGTTGCTGTGTCCTCAAGACTCTGCACCCAGTGTGCCCAAAGCAGTCAAGTTCCCTGAAAATGTTCTCTACCCCAGCCAGGAAACAATAATGATTTTAAAAAAGCCATTATGCCCACAAGTTTACTGAAAAGCAGCATGGGAAGAAATCAAAGGGAAGCAGTTTTCACACACTAAGCAATGTATGACTTAGCTCTTACTTTCAAGTAAATGTGTTCAGAATTATTGTATATTAGATACCATGGGTGGTATTCTGCTGTTTTACTCAGAGTAGGACCAGTGCAATTAACATGACTAAGTTTAAGTCCATTCATTTCAGTACCGGTAGGTCTAGTCTGAGTTTTTGGTCATCACTGCCTCTATGGTTTAACTATGCATTGTGTGAAGAAGTACCGGTACTTTATCTGTCCTGAATCTTCCAACATTCAGCTTCATTGGTTGTCCACAAGTTCTAGTCTTACGAGAGAGGGAGAAAAACGTTTCTCTATTCACTTTCTCCATGCCATGCAAAACTTTATAAACTTCTATGATGTCACCTCTTAATCAGCTTTTCTCTAAAGCCCCCAAAGCTTCAACCTTTCCTCATAGGTGAGTTTATTCAACCCCCTGATCACTTGGGTTGCCCTTTTCTGAACCTTTTCTAACTCTCCAATATCATTTTTGAGGTGAGGCAACTTACATTCCCATGTTTTTAAACTCATATCTCTGATTGCAGGTAAGGTACCTGTGTCGGTCTGCCGTAGTTGAAACAAAATAAAAAAAATCCTTCCAGTAGCACCTTAGAGACCAACTAAGAAGTTTGCATGCACATGAAAGCTCATACCAATAACAAACTTAAAAAAGGTAAAGGGACCCCTGACCGTTAGGTCCAGTCGCAGACGACTCTGGGGTTGCGGTGCTCATCTTGCGCTATAGGCCGAGGGAGCAGGCATACAGCTTCCGGGTCATGTGGCCAGCATGACTAAGCCGCTTCTGGCGAACCAGAGCAGTGCACGGAAACGCCGTTTATCTTCACGACGGAGCGGTACCTATTTATCTACTTGCACTTTGACGTGCTTTCGAACTGCTAGGTTGGCAGGAGCAGGGACCGAGCAACGGGAGCTCACCCTGTCGCGGGGATTCAAACCGCCGACCTTCTGATCGGCAAGCCCTAGGCTCTGTGGTTTAGACCACAGCGCCACCCGCATCCCTTAACAAACTTAGTTGGTCTCTAAGGTGCTACTGGAAGGAATTTTTTTATTTTGTTCAGATCTCTGCGGCATCGTTGGTGCTAGTGCGTTCGGGCATGTAGACATGAAGAATAAAGATGGATACTTGCAAAGCTACTACGGTTTGGATGGGTTTTTTATCCTAGAGATGAAGAAGATGCAGCTAGTTTGCTCCCTGATGTTAGTTTCTCATGGATAAAGATCCCTTCCTGATCCCCACATCGTACCTCTTTGCTCTCATGGTTTGCTTCTACTGTCCTTCCTACCAACATATTTTAAGCAGCGCGTGATAATAAATAAATAGGAACTCCAAAGTGATGTCACCACCTGAGCCAACATTATTAAACAATTTCACAACCCATCTTAGTTGTGGTGGCAGCTTTCATAAGGATTTATTATCCAGAGAGCAGAGGCGAAGGGAGGGTATGTGGGTGCAAAGGTACATGGAGGCTTGAAAATCATTGTACCGAGAGTTTAATTATTGTATTTTCACTGAACTTGAAAGTATGGAGAGAGAGGGAAAAACTAGCCAATTTCATATTACCTCATTTTATTAAAGAAGTTGTATGATTGTTCAGAATGTGCAATTACCATACCAAACACTGGGTAAGAGAACAGCCTCTGAACTTTGTAACTTTAATATCCATCCGTAGTTTAATGCCTCCCCCAAACAAGCTGCATTTGTAACCTTAGTCTTACTCCAAATACATTAAAGGACTAATTCAGGTGAAGATGCTTATTTGTTAATAATTCTTAACATGAAAAAAATTAAAATGTTTAAGCTTCATCATAAGCAAAGGAAAAATACCATCCCAAGAAAACATACAGGTTGCATCCAACCATAGCCCAAAATCCAAAGAACTGTGTTGTTGTTTCATGCAAAACACACAGGTTCCTTTAGCAGGTGGAGTACTAGGCAGTCTTTATAGAGGCATAGATTAATTTTAGGTGCTACACAATACCTAAAGCATAAATCAGTTTTTGCCCGAGGATGGAGGCAGAACTAAGTAATGGTTGCTTTTTGTGTTTGAAGAGATCTGGGATCAACCATTAAGTGTTTTCTCGTTCACAGGGGGCCTGGGTGGAACCTGCAAAGTGCCTGAAAGGGTCTCATTTGAATCACTGCTATCTCCTCCTATATTTGATAGATGCTTCCATTCTTTCTTGCCCTCTCCTCAATAGATTAGTTGTCATTTGTGATCCTTGTGGGGAGAGGACATGGCTGTGGAGCAAACAGCTTGGAAGCTTTTGCTATCGTGAATATGAGGATAATATTCAGCAGCATTGTATGGTGTGGAAAAATATTGAGCTGAAATTTCTCAGAAAATGTTATGAAATTTTGTTGAACATTTTCTATTTGGGGAACTGGGGAATTTTGTTCCTTCTCTGGAGAATATTCAGAAAATGGCATCCCCACTTTCTTTATCTATGAATTTTAGGTAAAATTGCTGACCCAGCATCATTATTCTTTCAATATTATATGAATATTCTGGAGGGAAGTAATGGGTCTAGCCCTACTCCTTCAATTAACTTCCTCTTCTCTTAGGCCGTTGCTTCCTTTATCTACCAATATGGTCTAAGAATAAAGTTTACTTCAATATTAAGTCAGCAGAGATTTATCAGAAGTGTTTTCTGATAACAACTGTTGAAGAATTTTACCTTCCCCCAATAATATTTGGTGAAATAATATTTGGTGAACCCACCACCAAACAACAAATAACATGAAAAATCTAAAGGAGGCAGTATAGCCTTATGTTATAGTTTCACTCAAGAGACTGGTGGCAGCTTTGGCACACTCTGAAGTCCATGATACCAGAATGAAATTCCTGCAACATGATTTGTGTCAAAGGCCTGATATCACTCATATCCCCGGAACATTCTAGGGCCACATTTACAATACAAATTTGAATCAGTATGAACCTGTTTGACTGTCATGGCATACATTCTCAGCACCTCTACAAAACTGTCATTTGTACAGTCCTTCAGGAAAATCCATAACAATAACATTGACTTCCAACCTGATCTAAAACTTCAGTGCAAATGGGGCTTCCCTGTTCATTTAGACACATGGTCTAGACAAAATATGTGTTAGGTCCTTTCCTTACATCACAGCTCTCTGTAACAACTTTAACTTTAACAACTTGAAATGTGGGGAAATGACAGCAGCGAATTTGAAAAAAGTTGACAGGGAATGGAGTAAGGGAAGTTATGGAAGGGTGTGTTTATAGTGTTTCCTACCTTATTTATTAATTTAATAAAATTTATACACTGCTTGATTGTACCAGGCTAGCTATTTAAATGAAAAGAAACAGAGAATATATTAAACATTGTGTGAGTAATGCAGAATTGGAACTTAATATTATTCTCAGCATGTGTCAGCTGCCTAATGTATGAATTATAGGCCCTAAATCCAATACTGTGAGAGAATGTTGACTGTGAATAAGTATAGATGGGTGTGCTGTAATTATTTGCTATATAATGACATATGTGTTTTACATTTTTCACTCTCTGTTAGAAAAAACACACCAAAAAATCCTCTTTGTGGGCACAATCCACAGAGGGTTGTTGTTTTTCATTAGTTAGATTCACTCATTGGATATTGCAGAGAATTTCCTGCTTCTCTGTTTGTCACTATTAGCGAGGTTCGGGCTGAACTGAGTCAGAATAAAAGTTTATTAGCAATTTGGTAATATAGACTATCCTAATAATTATTCAGCACAAATATCTCATCTGAAAAAGCACCAGCTATTTGCTGTTACATCCTGATACAGATTGGAACCATTTTCAGAGAATATTGGTGTTCTCCTGTGAAGTCCCATTTAAAGTCCCCTTGCATGGCCCATTTGGATGGGTTGGTGCAAGGGAACTGCTCAGTGACTTAGGCCTTTTGTCCTCTATGTTGTTGTGTGTTTTTTAATGAAATGCTAAAAAGGCATAATTTCCTGCAGTGATCCACATGGGCATGATCTGTGTTAATACCAGACTGAAGGCGACTATTTTATGGCAGCCCATTAATTACATATATTCTTTCTTAGATACAAAGATGGCCTAGTTATTAATCCTCATATAATATACAAAACACATTCCTAGTCAGTTGTGTTCTTTCATTTCTCTCTGAAAATGAGTGCAACCTGTATTAGTATGTAGGAGCAAATGGCTGCTACTCTCCACCCCCCAGAAAGATATATTTATGCTGAATTATTACAGTAGTCTCTATTACCAAATTACTAGTAAACATTGCTTCTGCCTCAGCTCAGCCTGAACTCAGTGAACCTAGCCAATAGTGACAAATGGAGGAAAAACCTGCTCTGAAATCTCCAATGAATGAATCTAACTAATCAAAGAGCTGGGAAGGAAGTAGATGCCAGGATTAATGATCCAGGGGTCTCCCCATGCCATGGTTCTATTTCTTCACATAAATGTCCTCAGATAAGATTATCTTTGTCATGAAAAGGAGAAAAGGAAGGTTACGTACTTTCATCTGACAGGTTAACTGCCATCACTCCATTACTGCAAGAGACATTTTCATGTTCTGAGGTTTTTATTCTGAACATGAAAATTTAAAGTGCACAACACAAATTAATACACATTTTTGTTGCCAGTGGCAAGGATGATTGCTGGTGATACTAAAATAGCATAATCTATTCTGTAGCATCCCTTTCCCAAAGTTTCTGCAACTGTTAATTATTGCTCACCAGAGGCTGTTAGAGAACCATAAAGCAGGAAGTGGCGTGAAAGTTCATCTTCTAGTGTAATCCTTCCCTGCCTTACCAAGTTAGTTCAGATTCTCTGGATTGCCATTCACCAAGCAGAGAGCAAAAGATTCGTCCACAAGGCATTACACTAGTGCTATACATGAATCATGCCCAATGCTACAGTCTACAAAGTGATGGAATTTTGCATTCCCATGAGGAAGAAGACGAGAGGGAAGTGATAAACCATTTTAATAGCAGTAAATAAAAGCTTCTTCCTAATTACACAACCATCTGTAGGTATAAGGGGCAGAAATATTTAAAGGGGAATAAACATGTTCGCAAGCCTGTTGGCATGGAAATAAATCAATATCTACTTGCTAATAACTGAATCTTATTAAAGCTCTATAAATATTAAAACTAAGGAAGGCAAATATGTCCAGCATATGCAAGTCCTGACAAACAGTAAAATATTATATTAATGCTGAAAGCTTTGAGAAAGCTAAATGTAGGCTAAATATAAATTTCCTCTGTGTGTGTGTGTGTGTGTGTGTGTGTGTGTGTGTGTGTGTGTGTGTGTGTGAAATGTTTCCTCTTTCCTGTTTCAATTCAGTGTTTGTTGCAGTTGTTGAAAGCATATTCGGTTTATTCCATTTTCCTGCCTTTCAGAAAAATATTAGATGAACAAGGTTGGCTATATCCCAGACGCCTTAGTTGTGCACATAGCCAGAAATGTGACACTGGCCTACTGTCACCTGAAATATTTATAAATAAAATATTGTACAGGGCTGGAATCTAATACAGTAACTGGTCCTTGCTTAAAAAATACTTCTGCTGATATTTAGAAACTGATAGCATTTTTCCAGTTTTATAGAAGGAATTCATCTTTGGCAAACCCTTCCCAAGGAGCACCTTAGAGACCAACTAAGTTTGTTTTTGGTATGAGGTTTCGTGTGCATGCACACTTCTTCAGATACACCTTCCCAAGGAGTTATGAATAGTCTCCTTTCTTGTTATTAGGAGATCCTTTAAAAATGTTTTTATTCCAGTCTGTATTTAATGGAGCTCTGTTTTATCAAATATTCATTTGCTGATGCTAATGAGTGAGATTCAGTGTTAGTCATACTTAGAATAGTCATACTTAGAATAGACTTGTTGAAATAAAGGGATATCACCCCATATTTTTTAATGTTAATGACTTATTGTTGTCTTGTGAGGTTAGATACCCCATCCTAAAAAGCGGGATAGCAATCAGGGGGAGCCACATGTGATGCTGGTGCAAATACATTTGCATCTAGATGCATATTTTCTGGGTTACTTTAAAAAAAAAGATCATATTCTGCTTTCCCCCTCAACGGTTGCTCAGTGTGGCATATACATAAGTAGTAAACATGAAAACAATAATAACCATTAAAACAACAGCCCCCCCCCCCCCCGGAGCAGTACCATCAATACACTAATTAGCAACTGAATCAAAATCTTTCTTAAAAAGGAAAGTTTTATATTATCAACAGAACAAAAATAAAGACCCAATGAGACCTAACCTCTTGGGCAGGGGTCAACAAACATTTTCAGCAGGGGGCTGGTCCACTGTCCCTCAGACCTTGTGGGGGGGCCAGACTATATTTTGAAGAAGAAAATATGAATGAATTCCTATGCCCCACAAATAACCCAGAGATGCATTTTAAATAAAAAGGCACATTCTTCTCATGTAAAAACATGCTGATTCCCGGACCGTCCGCGGGCCGGATTGAGAAGGCGATTGTGCTGGATCCGGCCCCCGGGCCTTAGTTTGCCTACCCATGCTCTTGGGGTATGGAGGTGGAGCTTCTACGGGATGCATGCCACCACAGGAAATGCCTTCTTATGTGTTGTCACCAACCTTGTCTCAAAAGGCCAATGGACCAGGTCAAGAGAAGGACAACACGAGCAAGCAGATTCACATAAAAGATTCCCTTTAAATAGCTTGGTCCCAAACTGTTTTTGGCTTTATAGATAATAACCAGCACCTTGAAACTGAATTGCGCTGGAAGCCAGTGATACTCTTCTGTTGGACAACAGGGCTTCATGTTCCTTTTTCCTTGCTGCCCTCAGGCATGATGGTGGATGCTATCCCCCATCACCAGTGTTGGAGGAAGATACACCAGGCAGTATGGTTAGTTTCTAGCAGGGGGCATCATGTTGCCCATCATTTCAGACATCAAAATGTGTTCTGCCAGCTCTGAAAGCAGCCTGCCCATTTCCACTCAGTAAGCCCATGGGGTTCTTCCCAAGATTCCACTTAATATGTAGGCTCTTATTGATATGTTTATTTTTGTGATTTGAGAATTGTTAGAATGGTTTTTTTAAATGGTTAGCCATTTGAAAAGGAAACTCATTTGTGAGCAAATCACCCTATGGAAATATGCTTGAGGCTTTTAACCTCAGTACTGCTGAGATTAGTCATAAACAAAACAAAAGCAAAACATAACAAACCCACAGGTGAGGTAATCACACAGAATGATCTACTACACATATGTTTTGCAGATATTCCAACATGAAAATGCCTTTATCTGTGTTTTTAAAATATCTACATCCTTCGTTTCAGAGCGGCTAATTAACAGGTGATACAACCATAAAACCAACAAGATGAATAAAAAAGAAAAATGATCACAATAAACAGCACAAGTAGTTAAATGAATTCAAATTTACTATGAGTGAATATTTTATCAAGTGTGAAGTAACCTTCCATATAGCCCAATGTTTGTACTGCTGAAGTTTGATCTGGATTCAGAGTCTGTGATGTGCAGTTCTAGTCCATTTCTGTTTACTCAGAAGCAAGCCTCGTTATGATCAATAGGGCATACACCGTAGTACACGCAGATGGGGCTCATTAACATGGGAAAGTAGCCCATCTAGAAGAAGGAAAACTGATCCTAAACCTCCTCTGCCTTGCGGCAATACTCATTCTTGAGAAAGGCTTTGGGAGTAAACCCTGAGGAAAAATCTGTACCCACTACCTTGCGGGATATATTCAGGAGAAGAAAAGGCTAAGGAATAAACCCTACACAAATTGGGAGTGGAGTCCCTAAGGCAGTTGAATATGGCCTTGTGTTGGATGTGGCCTCCTTCTGGCAGTTCCAGCAGCCAAGCTGGTGCCATTTGTATTGCTCTGCTTGCCTTTGGACCTCATCAGCGAGACTGAGAGGGGGTGTTGTTGTCTCAACAACCCAGGGCCTCCATACACACTGCCCAGGCTTGCGCCCCGGAGAAGTCACTTCAGTACTGCTAATGCATCTCCAGAGGTTTGACATCACCCCTCACAGGCTCACTCAATTGTCCCTTGAGTCAGACAGATACCAACAACACCCTAGTAAGCATGTTTAGAATTGCATTCTCAGTTTTCCTCTGCAAAGTGAAGTTAATGACTAGTCAGATAAGAGACTTACAAGGCTGTTGTGAATATATACGATGTAGTTTGTAAACACTTTGCAAAGGAAAATTGTTCTGGGAATTATTACTCATAAGTTGCACTCATCTTATTTTCTTTCACCACATTCCAATTTTAAGTGCATCGCTTCCCCTATGCTAGGCAAATGTAGAGCTTTTTCAGGTACCCCCGATCCACCTGGTTCCACAAATTTCCAGGCCTTCATATAAGGCAAACATATATTGCCATGGAAACAAATGTTACATTGAGGATAAGTGAAGCCAAGCAGCTTTGTTCAGAACCAGGACATTTTTCATTAAACCCTCGAGAACATGATGCATATTTTGGGAAGAATAATTAAGTGGAAGTCTTTGCAATGCTTTACCACATTTCCATTAGTGAATGGAGTTGGACCTTTTGGATTGGTACCCCCCACCCCCCACCCCCCAGCCTAAGAGCCCATTTCCACCTAACACTTTAAAACACATGGTTGATGTTGGAGTTGTTGTTTAAAAAAAAAAACCTCTTGTAGACTATATTTTATTACATGCCTACATCATAAACCTGTCTCACTTAAAGCTATATAAAAGGGCTGTAAAATTAGCATGCTTGTAAACAACCTTTGCTGCACTTTGGTAAGGAGCAGTGGGAGATTTGCAGAGATCACCTAAAAGTGAAGTGAGTCATGCCTCTTATGCACAAATGGAAGGACAAAAGCGGGTTACATAAGAACCCTCTATGCTGGTGTGGCTCAGTTCTCTATAATTCTCTACGCTATCAGTGCTTGGAGACCATTGGCTCAACCCTTGAAAGGTTTAGGATATGGAGGAGTCAGATTTATTTCAGAAGAATGAAAAGACCAGCACTTAAGTTTTAAGCTTACTTAACATTGTATCTGTTGATGGTAATAGGACACACTCTTGAATCAGCAGGTTAAGGCATTGGCATAGCCACATAGCATGGTTTGCTGGTGCCTGGGGTGCGCACAGGCACGCCAGGCAGGGTCCGGAGGGTGAACTGAGCCCACCACGCCAGCCCAGCCCTCAATGTCAATGCTGCCAGAGTGACACCCCCCCACCAGAGCCTGCCTGCCTGCGGCGGGGGGAGCCCAGCCAGTCCCTTGGTGGGCAAATCCCCTGACACCCATGTAGAGGAGCACCAGGCTAGACCACACTGGGGTTCCCCCTTGCTTGTCTCCCTCCGTCTGCACCCACTCACTGTCCGAGGAGTGCACTGAACCAGGTGGCCATTCAATGAGTGGGATGCAGTGGTGAAGCCAGACTGGGCTCCAGGACCCTGAGACCCCCCCCCCCAGCGACAGGCAGGGAAGGATGGGAAGCCAGGGACAGGGCCCGCCAGGATATGCTTGGGTGGGACAGGGATCCCTGCAAAAGCCTGTGCCTGCATGGGGGCACCTGGTTCGGACCCCCTGAAAATTGTGCACCTGGGGCCATGGCCCCCTACCCCCCATGCTATACCCCTGAGTTAAGGATGGCAGTCCATGTACTCTTTTACAACTAGAGCAATCCACCTGTGGCTTCAATAAGTCCATCAAAAACCTAGATGCATTGGAGCATTAGAATTTAAACCAATATTGGATGTGTTTACTTCATTGGGACAAAAATTTCAATCCTAAACAAATGTTCTTAGGATGGAAATACATGCATCTCACTGCTATTTGCTTATGAAGACAATTTGCTTTGCCTAAAGCTCAACCCAACACATGTGACTTAACTGGTTGTCAAGTTGGGCTGTCCGAACATTAGATATATTGATAGAGGTTTTAGGATCCGAACACTTCATCTATGTTATCTTAGTAAAGCAAGTTAATGTCATTATTATCCCCATATATATTGCAGATTTGGGTCACTTTTTGGGTATACTGTAATGTTTTAATTGCTCACTTAAAAATACAATACACAGCTGCATTTGGGAACTCTTACAAATATGCTAGTCAGAAAGCTGTAGCTGGCTGCAGATCCCAGTTGAATTGATCCATGCTGCCTCACCTAATGTGTGAAGGGGCCCAAATAGAACAGTAATGTGCCTAAGGTCAGCCCTGGTGCAGTTATGACAGAGGTTAGAGCTGGCATATCCTACCTTGCTCTTAGCCACTATGTGAGACCAGCTCTGCAGCAACTAACCGATCAGAGCATTCCCCCCCCCCACACCCACACACCCTGTGTGCTCTTTTTTTAAAAAAAAAAATAGTATTAATCAAAATTCTGTAAGAGAAGAAAAATTCTCAGAAGTAGGGCATTCCTTGTGCTCAAACATCAAACAAACAAGAAATGGAGAGGGATGGAATTGTATTTTATTTGAAAAATACATTATAAAGCAGATAAAAGACCTATTTCAATTAAAGGCATGAAGCACATCATAAGGAAACTATGATATAGATTGAAAGACAAAAGAAAGAATGGAAGGGTGACATCTATGTGGAGTGATACTAAATTGTGGGGTATTAAAATAAGGGCTGTCTGTTATGTTCTCTGAAGCCCCTGGTGTTAAGGACGTTAAGAATCAAATAGATCCATCTGAGATCTCTAATATCAACTGAGATTATAGAAGACACACAAAAGAGGTCATGTGCATCAGTGGATGGGGACTGGCTCTACAGACCTTAGAAGTCAATGAGAGAATAAAAAATTGCCTCTAAATGTATCCCCAAGACCAAAATAGGTGTGATGCAGCATGTTTAATTAAAGTCACTGAATATACATTCAGTTCACTGTCTGGGGGGAAATTAGATTCTAGTCTAGTTTAACAAAAACGCAAACAAAAGGGCATAATAAAAATTTCAAGAGTATTCATTTCCTGGGCCAGTGGAGCTCTAGTGTCATCAGGAGGAAGGATTAATATTTTTGCTTGAAGAAGAGGGAGCTTTCAAAAATTATTTTCAAAATGGCTCCATATGATTGCGCATTATCATCTGTTAATCTGTATATGATATTTGATTATGTTTACCTCCTGTGTGAATGCTGAATCTCAAAACTGATATTAAAGAATGATACCTTTCTCTTGCCATTGTGGTGTAACCCTGGAGAGTGACCACTTTTAAATTAGAGATTCATTTAAATGGCATTTGGGGTGCCTAAGTTATCCAAAGGGCTCCTTCTTCAGGACACCAAAGTGATTTCCTTCTCATCCTGGACCTTTAATCACTGTCTTCTTTTTTATATATATTTTTTAAATTAAAGAAGCATCTGCAGAATTCACTGGGGAGCAACCAAGGGCCCTTCTGTGAAAGGCTCCAGACTTGGGCACCCTCTTGTGTGTAATTAAGAGATCTATAATTGATGTGCAGACAAAAACGATCTGAGTGAAGCATTAAAAAACGAAGCATCCTTTTCTACCTGGTGCTTGACAACCTTCTGCCCTTTAGCAGAGCCCAAGTTTGCAAACAGTGAAGGGAAGGGAAGCGAATGTCTTCTCTGCCGTAAGATCATGTCTAGTGAGTCACAGCAACAATAACAGCGGCTCATTTGAAAGCCGGCGAAAAGATAGATTGCAAAATGCACCTTCTGCTTTCTCCAAATACATGTCAATTTCATTTCGCCCTGCCTACAACCTTTAGTCAACTGAGATGAAAGAAAACACCCGGACGCTGCTTTAATCTTAACCCGCCCTTTCAGATTTTTATTAGCAATTCTTTTTGGCTTCATATAGTTCGACACTGGGGCTTCTGTGTTTTTCTTTTCTTTTTGGAGCTCACAGCCTTCGTATTCGGCAAAAAAAAAATAATAATAATAAAAATGCTAGGATTTTTACCGTCAGAAATCTGCGGACTTTCCTTGCAGTCAGCCGTGCATGCCTCTTCTCTGTGAAACTGAAAGGGCTTCTTTGAAATTAGCCGGATAAATTTTTGCTTTTGGCTTAACAACTAAATGATGTCACTTCTTACAAAACGTTGCCAACAAAGGGGCCTGGACATTTGCTGCTATCTCTGTAACTCTCTCCTGTCCTTCGATGTGCGGGCACGAGCACAGGCGCGTGCACACACACATCGTGTGTTACTTGGTTTAACTTCAATTGCTTCCGGCTGCTGCTGCTATTGTCATCATAACCTTGCTCATGAGAGTTAAAAGGTCATTTACGCAGAGAAATTAAAAAGTTTATTCACATAAAGTATCCAAATTGTAATAAATGAAGTGCTTCATCGCAAAGTTCAAGCAAGCAAACTATTTCCAAATGTATGACAACCCTCCCCCCCACCTCGCTGGATCCTAAATTTAAAAATAAGGTAGCAAGTATCTTATTTCTTCTCTCGTTTAAAACACCTCTTATCTCAAGCCACACCATCGTTCTCATTATCACATATTGAAAATGATTTTATTTTTTCCATTTACATTAACTTGATATATAAACTTGTTGGCAAAAGTCAAATCATATGCTTTATAATAGCCTCAAACATTTATTAAGAAACCCAAAATTCCATAATAAATAAGCACAGACAGTAAGTTTTCTTTTCTTTTCTTTTTTTCTTTTAACATATCACAAATCGACCAGTATGTAACAAGAATGCTTTATCTACACAAAACATCCTATTTCACGTTGTTTGTTCATTCTTCGAAATAGCTTCTGTTCTCTGGGATTGGACCAGCACATGCAGAAAGGGAGAAAAAAATAGCTGATTGTTTTATCTGTACAAAGTCTTTGCCAGGTTGGAGATGTCTCAAGTCCACGTGCGCCAGGCATCTATCTATCAGCCTGCTGCTCGGAGAGGGAGGGCAGCAAGAGAAACTGGAGGGACAGCAACAACCGAAACAAAGAAATCAAAACGCCCACAAAAAGAAAAAGAATAATAGGAAGTGTTTGGAGTGGGTTCTTTAAAAAAAATCGTTTGAATCCCTCCCCACCCCCCCAAAAAAAAATCGCTTAAAAATGCTTTTATCAAAATCGGTTCAATTTCCCCTTCACGCTTCACATCCTGACCACTATTCTTGCCTCGCAGCCACCCAAAGGCCAAACTTGCCCGTTAAGAAAACCTTTCTATCAAAACCCCTGCAACCAACTTTCATCTTTATTTCTACACGCACATGCACACATTGTATACTGTCTTTCTACATGAGGTGGGTTTTTGTTTTGGTGCTTTGTATAAAAAAATAAAAGCCCAACAGCAGATGCCTGGATCTGAATTTGGCTGTGCGGGCTTGGAACTTGGGGGTGGGGGTAAATTAAAGGAGATCCAACGAGTCCTTTTGTCAGGTTGGGTATTTCTCAAATCCTTATTAAGACACACGTCGATTGTGTTTCCGCCCTTGGAGCACAGTAGGCGGCGGTTGGGGTGAGCGTGTTCCTTGTCTGTGTGTTTTTATGTGTGCGTGCGCTTGCTTGGTCGCGTTATTTGGACGACCACTCTTAAACTCTGCCCGCAAACCAGTCCACTCACTTCTGATCCTGAGTCGACTCCCTGGTAAGTGTTTTGTTTCCCCCCTCCCTCTTTTAAGTACAAAAAAATGGCGGGAGTGGGGAGTGAGGGCAGGGCTGAGGTGAAGAAGAGGAGGAATTAGAAGAAGCAAAAAGGGCGGGAAAGCGGGAGGCGCGGCTGGGGGCAGGCTGCTGGCTGGCTGGGAAGGCGGGAAGGAGACGCCATTAGGTGAAGCTCATGGAGACTGTGTGCTCTAGCGCCTTTCGGCGGAGGGAGGCGATGCTGGTTCCCCGCCACACGTCGCTGCTGTCCGGGGAGCTGCAGAGCTGCGGCGAGCCCGTCACGTTGCTGGGGCCGGGCAGGGAGGCGGGGACCATCCCGGGGAAGGCGGGCTGGTAGAGGTGCGACTGCAGGCCGGCGCCGTTGGAGCCCGCCAGGCTGTTGGACAAGCCCATGGAGTTGGGCGGGGGCCCACCCGCCAGGCTGCACTGCGACAGCGACTGCGCCATGGCCTGCTGCCGGCCCAGCGCCGGCGGCAGGGGCAGCTGCGACACGCCCGGCATGCCTGCCGCGGCCCAGCGCGTGTCGTTGGCGTGGAAAGAGCAGAGGCTGTCGCCCATGGCGGCGGCGGCAGCGGCGGCGGCAGAAGGGAACTGGGGCAGGCCCGGCGTGGGGAGCAGCGTGCCGGGGGCGCGGAACACGTTGGTCGTCTTCTTGCGCTTCTTCCACTTGGCCCGCCGGTTCTGGAACCACACCTGGCCGCCCGTCGTCGAGACACGAGGAGGGAAGCGGGGGAAGGACAGAGAAAAGAGAGGCCGGTTAGCGCCGAGGGAAGGAGGCGTGGTTCTCCGGGCAAAGCGCTTGAACAGGCCCCGCGTCCCTCCGCCACCCGCCTCTATGAGGGCCCACGCCTCTGGCTGGAGGCCCTAAAGGCGAAGATGGAGTTGTCAGGAGGGGGGGGGGAGAAGGCGTCTGTGTGTGGATACAGACGTCTCGTGTCTGTCCTGTTGTCCGGCTAAAATATTGGTTTTTACGCACTGGTATTTTATCATTGCTCTTAACGCAAAGGACTTTCGCTGCATTGTTTCCTTCAGCCTCACCACGGTTCCTCCGAATCCGGCCCCTAATATTCCATTGACTAGTAAGGGAGCATAAGTTAAGGGAGAAAATAAGGGCAAATATTCTATTTCCATTGGGGACAAAAGGGAGAATACTCTTTTAAAGGTGGAGGAGGAGGAGGAGGAACATTTCCCCACTCTGGACACAGATGGCTTGAGGGATAAAATAAAAGAGCTGGCATACTGTATTTACAATCCTTAGATTTTAGCCCTTTGAAATAGTATTATTATATATATATATATATTTATACCCTGCTTCCCCCCCCCCAATAGAACCCAGGGAAAACAGTAGAAAATAAAGTTGTTACTCTGGTACCAATAGTCTGTTAATTTACTATTGTGAGTTTGCTACAGCTGTTACTATTTTTGTAATAATGTTTAGATTTTATAATAATTTTTCTTAAGCATCTAGACTCATATCTAGTTTGGGAGGCCTGCTATGTGAGCATAGGCACAAAAGAAAAAAAATTAAGCTACAATCGTACCTCTTATTTCTGGAGCTAGCGGTCTAATTAATACCCTGATGCATAAACAAGTTGTGCAAAACTTGTGTTTAAGACAATGTGAATGACATGACTTTCATGGTTCTTATAGTACCTCATCCTAAAGACTCTTGAGATATGCACCAAAATCATTGGTGAAATATTTCAAAGAAAACATATTTAGAGAATGTTGTCATTGTGTTTTTTCTCAAATATACACATTTACCTTCAGACTTACACACAAGTTCCATTCCTCATATTTGAACTAGATGTTCAGTAGTAGCTGAATTCACAAGCCATGTGGGCTCTTTAGTTTCAATGATTTAACTTAAGTTCAGGTTAAATAGGTTTCTGGCTAAGATTGTAGAAAAGTTCTTCACTAACCACTTGAGTTCACTAGAACTACAACACTTTTAAATAATCTAATGGGATATCTTATGAAGGATACCCAAGAAATATAATCAAGATAAGTACGTTAATATAAGCTATAAAATATTTATGAGCAAGAGATGCATCTGTAGGCATGTTCATTTAATGCACCAGAAGATTGTGTTTCTTATAATAGTTTTAAAAGTATCCACCGCTTATCTTATTTGCATTAGCTCCATATGCTTAGAGCAAATATATAAATTAGAATACAGACTGCATTATTTGCCCTTCTTTACAAGGACTTTTGCATATAGAAGTACATTTTTAGCTACCCATGTATGTGTGTGTTTATGTGAGGCTAGATATGTGTATATTTTGTATCCTGATTTGCATACATCAACAGACAATATGGAAGATGCATACCCATCTACAATTGGCATCCATATTTTATCTATGCTGGTTATTGAGAACCCTGCATTTGGTACCCATGGTTGGGAATCACACATGCAACCACTGTTGCTGCCCTAAAGCATCCAGCCACAGGATCCATACACATAGCATCTGTTGCATATGTGAGCCTAGATCAGCAAGGGAATATGGATGAACAGGAGAAAGCTGTGTATTGATCTCTCTAATGGGATCAAGCAAATAAGTGTGTTTTGTTACAGATATGTGGAACACTCTGAATATACATTGCAGATAGATGTGTAGAGGTCCCATACACATTTTTGTTTTTGTTTTAGTGCTTAGCCTTAGTAGTGGTTTCCAATAAGAGTTATTCCTACTACCTGAGTACCAGAAGTTGAAAGCACTGAATATGCCATACTTCCCAGTGAAATAATTGGTGCTTTCATATGTTTTTCTGCCTACTTCAAGGCATGAGGAATATTCATATTGTAAATGTAAATAAGACATAAGGGAGACTTTTCCCCAAAAGAAATAATTTATATAATTTGTAATTGGAAACAAAGCCAGATTAGTGACTACTTGGAAAAGATTGCTGCTTACTGAGAAGCTGAGCTTTAAATATATAAAAGTTTTTATTTTGCAGTTGACTTGTGGTGAAGCTCAAGTACCTCATTAAGGAGATGCAACAAAGATGCATTAAATCATTACTTCAAGTGAGCTGCCATTGCAATAGTTGTGGAGCATTTTGCTTTAGATATTCATTCTGATGCCTTAGTTAATCAACAGAGCTTCTGTCAGCTCCACCAAACGTTGAACTCGTCTGTGTCAGCAGCTTTTCATTTTCTACTGAGCCATTCAACTCGGCTTTAAAAAAAAATTAGGCCTTTCCCAAGTGTCTAAATACTAAGTATAAATAAACAAGACTCGAACGCTAAGCATACTCTCCTCTCCCCCCCCCCCGTCTTTATTCAACTCAACGCTAAGCATACTTGACCTGGTATCAGACTCTCAGAAATTAGTGGGACTCAACTTCTGAAAAACATCCTTAGTATTGCACTGTAAGTAGGCTTTTTAAAACGAGCAAGCGGGACTTGGCTGGATATAAAAGCAAACTGAGGCGGACACCGCGATCCTATGCAGGTTTCCTCGAAAGTACCCCCCCCCCACATAACACACTGAATTGAATGGTGCACACTCCCCTTCTAGCCTTAAAATACCTCCACTTAACTCAGTGAGGCTTACTTTCGAGTAAACATGTTTAGGATCACGCGGCACAACTATCGTGAGACAATGTAGGTATTTTTTTGTTTTACTCTAGTGGAGTTAATTACACGAACGTATATGTCACGCGAATATACACAATTTTGCATGTACTGCATATGTAAATATTACGGGTTCTTAATAAGTGACTTGGCCTGGTATATACCGGTAATTTATTTCTCTGTATGAATATTCTTTAGCTTGGTGGTTCTCTCCAGCTCTCTCCCCGCCTACATCTGACCTGTTCTTTATTGCCTTCTTCTGCAATTGCCTTTTTCTCTTTGCACTGCCTTACCCTGCTCTGGCTGTTTTACCCCGGCCACAGCACTTGCCGCCACAAGTTGATGCGTAAAAAGATTCGTGAAAGGGCAGGAACTTTTGCAGCGCAAAAGGGGGGAGAATGGAGATGCCGCGTATCTGAGCTGGGCCCTATCCAGAGTCAAATCTGGGTACATGGTGTACACCCCACTTGATTGTTTGCTTTTTTTATCAGGGAAGCAAACTCCAGTATTGGAACCGGGAATTTCCGTAACAATTCCAAATCGGTTTTAGTATTTATTGTCCCACTCCAACCTTTTGTTTTAAGAACTGCCCGTGTGCGCTTTAGTAACAAAGATCTTTGTCTTATTTGCGGGCGGTGGGCGTACTGGGTTGCCACGCCACTCTGGAATCGGGCTGCTCCGAGCTCTTGTGCCTACTCCGCTTTAGGGACCGTCTACAAATCTTCTACGGATTTGAGAGGCTCCGGAGCACCGCCGCATTCTTTCAAACCCTTCAATTTATACAGGGAAATGCGATTGGCCATTAGCAAGAAGGAACAGCTGTTAAGGACTTAAATGTTATAGGAATAATAATAGGAAGGAAGGCAGGAAGAAAAAGATGAGGGGGAGGGGGAAGAGAGAGACAGAGAAAAGTCGTGTTCAATTATGTTTTAGGGTTAATAGTTAAATGGTGGCCACAAAATCTTTTTATGTGTCATGGTTTACTGGGGTTGTAAAAGAATCTCCATCAGGTCGTCATCGCCTCACTTCAGAGCGACGGCGCATATGCTTTTGAAAATGTGAACGTATCCACTTGGAAACCGGTGCATGACAGATTAAAAGGGAGAGAGAACCTGAGGGAGGTTTTGAAAAGGCGCACATGACAACTCGGAGCTGGAAATATATTAGCCACAGGCATTTGGGCAACTTCGGCTGTGATCAGAAAACGCAGCGACTCCCCCTCTGCTTCCCCTTCGCCCAACATTATTAATACAACACTGAGGGTCTAATGGAGTTTGCAATTTCAAACTCTACTTTCATGATACCTGCTGCTACAGTAATATAGACATACTGTAAATGTATTTGGAAATATATAGCCCGTTTAATTCCCCAGCTATAAATGGGGAAGAAAAAGGGGAGAGGATATTACTTTCTTTTCTCTCCCCACCCCAACCCCCTCCTCTCACAAAGCTTTATGAAGATCTCATTGGAATCCAGCGGATGATTAATGCGAAGATTTGGTAGGAAATCTGGGGAGCTGCATTAAAGCTCAGATTTCAGGTTCATTTCGATCAGCCAGCCGTGAACTCTAGGCCGAATTCATTACGCTTTAATAGTTACTGGGAGAGGAAGAAAATGCAATTTCTCATTCCATTAGAAAACTAGAAAATACTCTCAGCTTGTCCCCTATTAAGATGTGGCAGGTGACACGGCCAGCGCGGGGGGACACGGTCAATGGAGTCTCAGCACATTATTTTTAGGTTGGTGTAAAATATTGAAAGGCAAGCCTGGCTGTGCAGAAGTTATTTCACTGATTTGCTTTTTATGTAAATAAAATATTGAAAGTTAATTAATCAGCGCGAGAGACTAATGATTATGCTTATTATATTGCATTGGATCGCTGTCATTTGCATGATTCTCGCATTGCTGCTTAATAAGCCATTCCAGGTTATAAATAATTCTGAAATTGGTTTCTAATAATGGCATGCTATAAAAAGAATGGTTTTATTACACCCGGTCTGGAAAGAGGCGGGGGGGGGGGAGCTCAAAGTGGTAGCTTAGGCGTGGGATAGGCCTTTTCGACAAAGCAGGGGTAGGTTTTTAAAATGTAGAAGACAGGAAAGTGAGAAAAATATAATTTATTCTTGCATATAATGGTGCATAGAAAGCAGCTCGAAAGGCGGGCGTGTGGAGCATTCCCGGATCAATGTGGAGCCCCCTACGCGCCGCAAAGGCTGTGTAAACGAGACCATAAACCCATCCATTACTCTTTCATTTCCATTTGGTCAAGTAGCAAGAATACAATGAACTGGGAAGTAAATACATTTCCCATAATTTATTTTTGCACAAGCTTACACAATGTTAATCATTCTGAAGTGTTAATTAAGAAGGTTATGTTGATTTGATTACTTTTTAAACTGCAGAACATTATTGTAAAGAATATTTAAATTGCCACTCGATTAAACTGTTTCTATTCAGCCGCCCGTAGCTATTAGCAGCGTGTAGGATTATGCTGATGTCATTAAAATGCTCCCCCCCCCCATTTCACTTGGAGGTGAGTCCTACTGAGGTGAACGCGACTTACTTACAAGTAAGGCTGGAAAACCACGGGGGTAAATATATGGTTAGTTTCAGGCTGTAAGCGACCTCGGGTCGCCATCTGACGCACGCTTACCTTCGAAGGAAAGGCAAGAAACAATATGATTTAAAATGGAATAGCAATCCTTATCACTGTTTCAATCGCGACTGGGGTCTTTGAAAAGCACTTGTTTATGTTGAAGTGGAGGGTATTATTTTGCGTTAGCAATTGTAAATGAAGCGAGGTCATTATTCTGTATTAATTAATTAACCCAAAATAAGATCGTATGCATCTGTGCATTCTCCGTAATTTCGTTTACTATCTGTAAATCGTTGTAGGGCCAGGATCCCATTATCATTTACTTCTACGGATTTCCACCACGGGGGAGAGGAAGCGGATGAATAATCTCTATTTCCATTCTATATTATGCATTTTGTTTCGTTCATCACATTCCTGATAATGAAATTGCTTATTAACCTTTGGAGAAACCCAGTGGAGTTTAATAGGCTTCCTGCTCTTTTTCCTTTCTCCCTTCCAAGTTAGTTGTCCAATTATATTTTATTTGGAACCACATTTCGTTTTTAATTCAGACTAATTAACGTTCTACACGGGTTGAATAAATCTGTATTACTTATCTAAAATAAATATACATATATAAATTCAGAGAAGAATTGCGGTAGCTTTCGGGTTTTAGCATTGGTGTTACTGTTTTTAAATTGGTTTGGTTTGGGCATGCGTAACAATTTTTTTGTAAGACTCCCCATTGTAGTGTTTTATAATCTAATAGATAATATTAATGCACTTTTTATAGGTAGGTCTATGGTGACAGAAACTCTGTTGAACGCAAACACAAAAGTCCTCCTTGGGATTTAAAAGTGTTGTTTCTAGATTTCCTCTGGAATTATCTGCTTGGCGTTCTCTAGTTCTGGCTAAATTAATTAGAGAGGATTTCAACTCACAAAGTACATACACATCTATTCTCTCTATACAAAGAGAAATCTCATCGATTTCCCTGTAATTAAGTTCCTCATAAACCTGTTAATAATATCAAACTAAAATGATGGTATTGGAGTCAGCAGCATTTAATTAGTGCCTTTAAAAAAAGATCTAAAATGCAAATGCCTCCAGATAAATTTGGTTCCACTTTAATAATTTTTAAAAGAATACATTACTTTTTCCTTTTCGATACCAGCGATTTCAATCAGAATAATCAAAATAGTAAGAACCAAGGAAAGGGAAAGTTCAGGACTGAGGACAGCGCAGAGTCATTTTAACTAATCGGACTGAAACAAATTCAAACCTGCCAGTATGCGAAACAGGAAGATAACACACAAATGATTTGTTTTCTTAAAGAGTGGGACAAATGTGTGCTGAAATTGAATATTACCTCACCACATTTAAAAAAAGAGATTTGTTATACTTCTCTTAAATTATTTCATCTTTTCTATAATGCGTCCAATGCGTTTGTTGATAAACAGAGAGCTGTTTTTGCTAATAATCCTTAACATAAAACGCTAATAAAATTAAAATTAAAACTTCTAGTAAAGGCTTTCTCTGCCTTGGGTTTTTAAAGCTCTTTGAAAATATTTCTTACACTGCTGCCTCAAATGCCTTCCTTGGTAGTGAAATCGAGCAATGTGTTTGGGATCGGAGTGCCAGTCTGTTGCCTTAGAAATCGATCTCGAAGCGTTGTAGCGTTCACTGAATGTACAGCAGCGAAATTCCCAGGCCGCTTCAAATAAACTAAGTTTTGTAACGCAGCGTCTGTGCTGTGATGGAGCGGAGGGAAGGATGTTTATTTTATTTTCTTCTTTTAATGGGAAGGCTTCGCTTTGGGGCATCGAAAGCATTGCTTTTAGTTGGTGCCGTTTTATGAAACTGCTGCATTCGCGTCTCTAGGCTGGAGAAACAACAGCAGCCCTTCCTCACTTTTTGAGACAACTTTAAAACAAAACGAGAACCACAAGTTCGAACTCCCCCCCCCCCTTCCGTGATTGAAAATCCTTTTCGTGAGGAATTTGATTGGCTAGCCCTCGGTCCCTAATCAGGGGAGCTCAATGACCCTAATTAACCAGCGCGGGGTAGTAACCTTTAAGTCCCGCGACCCTCCTTTTGGGTCTGGGGACGGGGGCGCCCCCCTGGCCTGGAAGGGCCCCCCCCTGTCCCTGGACGGGGTGGGCGATGGAGGGTCGGAGAGTGGAGGAAGGTGGGTGGCTTAGCCGCTCACTGGATGGACAGACGGCGAGCGCCTACCTGGACCCGGGACTCGGTGAGGCCGATGCGCAGGGCCAGCTCCTCGCGCATGAAGATGTCCGGGTAGTGCGTCTTGGCGAAGCTCCTCTCCAACTCGTTGAGCTGCGCGGGCGTGAAGCGCGTCCGGTGCCGCTTCTGCTTCTGCTGGCCCTGCTGCTGGCCGGCCTGGCCCTGGTTCTGGCCGCCGCCGCCGCCTCCGCCAGGCTGACCCTGCTGCTTGTCCGGGTCCTTGGCGCTGACCGAGAGCGCGCCGGGCGTGGAGCCCACGGCGGAGATGTCGTCGCCAGGCAGCAGCGTGGCGCCTTCCACCGAGTCCGCGCTGGCAGACAGGTCGCCCGGGTGGCCTCCGGGTTCCGAGCCTCCGACGCCCAAGCGGCACTTCACCGCCTCCCGGTGGCCCAGCAGCTCGGCGGCGTCTTTCATCCCTGCGGAGGCAAAGCAGCGCCCCGCCGCAATTCAGCCAGGCGCACACCACGGTCGACCCCCGGTCGGCGGGCCCGGACGGTGTCCACCAGCGCCCTAGGCCAACCCGGCTCCGGCCCCCGACGGGGAGGAAACGGCCCGGCCCACCCTGCCTCCTTCCCATCCCCCAAGAACTTGGGAGCCATCCCGCTTGGATAGTCGCCCCCGGACGGCCCCCAGCCACCCTCTCCTCGCCCGAGGGGGCCGCGTTGCGCCTTCGCCGGGAGAGGCTCCCGAACATCCACCTGTCCAAAGCCAAGGGCGCCTCAATTTATTTCTTAAGGGTAGGCAAACTAGTTACACACATGCAGGATTATTTCAAAAGACCAAAAGAGAGAGACTTAAATAAAATAAAACAAAACAGGAAGAAGACAAAGGAGAGGGAGAGGGGCCACAACCTGAAACGAAATGGCCCCCCAGTTCCGCTACTGCTGCTTTTGGATCTACATATTCCATAGGTGGTTTGTTGTTGTTTTTAAGATGGCGTTAAATCAAATCAAACTTTAATACAGTACAATTACTTTTAAAGAAATTAGTCGCATTAAGGTAAAATCAGGCACAAATTGTCCATTTCCTGCCCGGGTCTTCTTCCTTAGCTGCAGGTGCTGCTGGGGGCGAGGGAGAGGGAGGAAAGAGGGGGGGAAGAGAGGCTTTGGGGGGCAACTCACCGAGCCGGGCGTCCAGGAGGTCGGCGTGAGAGAGCATCGCGCACCGCTCCAGGGCGAAAGCTGTACCCCCCCAAATTTTAGCGGTTGGTGGTGGGTTTTTTTATGGAAAAAAAAAGTTGCACCGGATCTCGCTCTCTCTCAAGCTTATAGATATATATTTATATATAGATCGCCTAAATGAAAGAAAATTCGGTGTGTGGTTAAAAAGGGGGTCTCTTGCATTATAATGTCCTTTAGAGAGACGGGGAGGTGCTTAACACTTCAGTGAACCCGTGAGCAGCTCAGCGAAGGGACCAATCAGGAGGGCAGCCTGCAAATGTCAGCACCCAAAGAGTCCCCGCTCCACCCGCCCGCAGCCTCAGCCTCAGCACCATCAGCCGCAGCAGCAGCAGCAGCGCCGAGCCGCGCGGGCTGGGCTTTTAAAGCCCCCGTCGCCATTCGCCTTCTCTCCCGCCCCGCGCTGATAAATTGCCGGAGAGGCAGCCTCCCCCGCCCCCCTCCTCTTCTTTTTCTTTCTTTTTTTAACAAAAGTGACCTCCTGATCAAATTAGTTGAAAATGACTGACAAAGCCAACCCAATAAAAAGAGGAATATAGGTGGCTTGAGGGGGGGGGGGGAGAATAGAAGTGAATGGCTGGTATGTTGTGCTGTGCGCATGGGTTCCTTTCCCCCATCGCCACCACCGTCTTACACACACAAACACTTTTTAATGTCTTCGTTGTGGTTTGTTGTTGCTGTTCTTTTGCCGTCGCTTTGGGGTTTGCGGGAGGGAAAGAGCGAGGAAATAGGACACAGAGATTCTGCACAGCTGTAGAGTGGCGGGGGTGTATCTGTTCTGGGGATAAATTGTGTTGGATGGCTTTATTTAAGGATTTCTAATCCGGGGTATAAACTTAAGTGCAGCCACTAATGTGGGATGGTTGGAAAACGCAGCAGAGAGGAAAGCTGTGTGTGACCCTAATGAAACGTCTGTAGTAACCTGAATCTTTGCAGCAGTCTTTCCTCCTCATCCCTCCTCCCCGCCCGCCCCCCCCAAATCCCCACAAGGATCTCAATCCGCTGAATTACATATTTGTATAAAACAGGAATAATTCCAGCAGTTGTCTTGGTTTAAGGAGAAGGCAGCGCCTCCAGGCGCCTCCTTCATCCACCTGGGCGTGTGAGAAAGTTTCTAAGTTCAGCTTGTCTCCAAACTCAGTTTAAGGCAGTAAATAAAGCTGAATGCTTTTTTTTTACAAAAAGAAACAAAACAAAACATTATTTTCCTCTTGAATATGTTAAACTATCCCAACAATTTCAAGTGCTTTGCACAAGGGAAGCGAACCATTTCTAATGTTCTGATTTTTCAAAGCCAGCCAACAACAAAGTTTAGATTAGTAATATATTTCTAACCAGAGTAATTTTCAAGATCATTAGGCATTTATGTAATTAGTGCCAAATCTATAAGCTTTTATTACGATTATTAGAGTAAAATCAGTATAAATTTGTACTAATTTACTACTGTTTAGACTTGGCTGTCAAGGCAAGAGGTTCTTATTGTAAATGATAACGGAGGAAATTAAGTGCAAAATTCTGTACCGTTTCTGATCCGCTCCTAAACAATCCGTTTCAATTGTATTTGTAGCAGAACAGAATGGCCTTTTAAAGTTATTTGATTCTTTTTTTCTCTCTCTCTCCCCGCCCCATTCTCCAAAGGAGGGGGGGGGGCTGGAATTGCCATCTAGGCCAGGCACAATGAAAACTGATATTTCCTTCTTCCAGCTTGATTAACATTGATTTTTAATTCGAGAGTGATGCAATTAAGATTATTCATGTAGTGCAAATAAAGCTTACACACACACACACACACACAGAGAGAGAGAGAGAGAGAGAGAGAGAGCAAGCGAAGATGGGTGGAGGTGGGGAATTCACATGGGAGATTCTCTCTGCTCAGTAATAACCGGGAGAATGGCTTTTTTGATTATTGGTGGTGGTGCTGCTGCTGCTTCGCCGCCCGACGGACACCCACAAAACATTGCTCAGCCTTTGTGTTTGGGGTTTCTTAACCCCCTCCCCGCTTTTACTTTCCTGCTGGCAACGCAGGGGTGGTGGTTTTCGGACTGGCACTGAAAAAAGGGGAGACAAAGGAGGCGGCCGAGCGAGCTGTGGGGCAGTTGAGCGCCTGGCGAGCCCGTCGATGATCCCATTCAAGGGGTCGCTGTCAGGCTGGAGAGCGTGAAGGGCTGCCCGCCTCTCGGCCCTGTTTTGAAGACTTGGAAGCAGCAAGCCCAGCCCTAGAGCAAGGGGGTGGGCGCGGGCGGGGGGGGGGAGGAGAAGGCCCTGCTGCTCCAATCTCCCAAAAGTAGCTAACCATCACCAGCCGGAAAAGACAAAAGAAAGCAGACCAAGCTCCCCGCGATGCCCACTTTGCAAGGGATGCGGGAGCGGGAGTAAGCCAGCAGGAGGGTTGTGGAAGGGGCAGCCGTTGGTCTTGGCTCGCTCCCCCCTCCCCCCACCGAGTGGCCTGCCTGCCTAGTGGAAAGTGCAGGTGGCCACTTTGGGCAGCTAATCCCCGGGAGTCTCAGTCTTGCTGGGCGGCACACACTCCACCTTTTGGACAGCGCATCTCACGAGCCGGAATAGTTTTGCCCAATTCTCTCCCCCTCTCTCTTTTTCTCTCTCTCTCCCCACAAGACTATTCCCAGCTGATCCCAGAGACACCCACCCACCCCGCAGTGCCCTCCTGCCTCGCCTCGTCCTGTTTCTAGTGGCCTAGCACATTTCCAAGGGTGGCTTCCCTTCCTTGCTTTTTTGGGGAAGTGGGGGTGCTCCATATCTCTCTGCCCCTCAGTTCTCCCCCCCCAAAAAAATCTGCCAACTTCCACCAGATCCTGAGCTCGGCTGGCTCGGCGTGCGCGTTTCAAGTCGATAAATAAAGGGCGTAATAGTTAATGGGCAGCCCCATCATCGCGCTTAACAAGGGGCTGGGACCCGCAGCTTATCCATCTCGCTTAGGAGCCGCGGGAAAACAAGGCTGCGGCGTGATGGATGGCGCGCTCCCTTTTATGACTTTTCTATTGCTCTTGATTTTTATAGCAGGATAAACAAACTAAATCATTCCTTCCGAGGCTTCAAAGCGCGATGGGCTTGCGGGGGGCTTCATGGGAGGGGAGGAGGGGAGAGAGAAGGAGGCTGTGAGAGGGAGAAAAGGGTAGAAAAGAATGGAAATCGGGAGGGAGGAGGAGGAGGGGAGGGGGAAACCGGGACTAGACGCTTGTCAGAGTGAAAATATTCTTGATTTTTCTCTATGTAAAACACGCGCGCCCACACACACGTTTCATCTCCTCCGCCTCTCGGATCCAAGAGTATTGGAGGAGAATTGGATTCCACCTGGGCTGAGCCGGAGATGTATTTACAAAGATCTCCCAGCCCCTCGTCATCTTTCCCCCCTCCCCCACCGCCCTCCTCCCTCCCTCTTCTCTACTTCCTCACCCCCCCCCCCAAAGCAAGCCAGAAAAGTGCCAGTCAGGCCCATTCCTTGGATAATGGAAGGTATTTCCCACCTGATCAGGCAAAGTGAAGTCCCTAACAAGGCACGGCTTAGCACAATGGCCCCCAAAATCTCCACCATGACAAGAGTGTTCTTCAGAAAATCACTTCAGAGCCAAGTAAAAGGATTTTCTATGACGGATCCGGCGATTTTCCCTCCATAAATAGGTTTTAGATTGTTACACACACGTAGGACTGGAACAAAGGGAACGACCAGGGAACATATTGCTTGCCCCTAATAAAATTTATTTAGGCGGTTTACTCCTCATAAAAAAGAGAGATTGAATTTTGTACAAGAGTGCCCCTGCCAAAAGGGCTGGGCGCCGGGAAATCATCCCCGCTTTGGGGTGTCCTCCTCCTCCTCCTCTCCCCCCTGCGCGCCGCCTGCTGCCGCCGCTGCTTCCAGTCGGCCAAGCCGTGGAGAGGGAGGGGGCATGTCCAGACACAGCTGGGGGCGGAGAGGGGAGGCCGAGGGCCGCTTTGGGGATCCGCAGGGGTGGGGAAACAAAAAATAGACATCGCAGATAGAGAGGCGCCGCCGTCAACTGCGGCCTGGAGGAAGAGAAGGGTTGGGGAGGGGGCTCTGGAAGTGCCACCTTCAGGGGCTCCTTAGACGCGGCTGCAACAGAAAGAGGATGGGTTTCACACACATGCACCATTTTGACCCAGATCTGGGGTTATTGTCCTTGCCCCCTTAAGGCCTCGATCCCACCACTGATTTCCAAAGGACTCAAATAAGGGGGGGGGGAGGCACGGGCTGGGATGCGGAGGGGGGTTCCACTTGTTTATTTGTATCTTCGAGGCGCCTTTGGCACAGCGGCAGACACCCAGAAAGCGACTCTGCCTGGCTTCCTAATTGCTTTGCACACTGAACGGAAGCTGCCCCCCTCCTTTGCCTTTCTTGATTCCCCCCCCCCCTCTTTATAGCTGGTTATCACTTCTATTCAAAAACAGGCTGGTCAGCGGAAGTTCTTTCGCACACTGGAGTTCCTTGCCTTGCTCTGCATCATTAGGGTGGAAAGAAGTTCTCCTTCGAAATAAATTCGTTTAGGATTTAGTATTTCCCTCCTTTTAGCCGACGGTTTTGTTTTCTTTAATTTTAGAGGATGCAATTTGGTGCGCGCGCGTGTTTTCGGAGGTTGGGGAGCAAGTGCGTCTTTTCACGGCTGAAATATGACACGTTATGATAATTATTATTCACATTGCCGCTATTTAAATGCTGAATGGTAACATCGCTGCCTCTAATGAGAAAGCGTCTCCCTCCATAATTAACGATCTCACATTTTCCTATTTTCTTTGCCTGATGAAAAGAATCAATTTTAATTCCTTGCAAATTACAAGCCCACTTTTGGGGAGGGGGGTGCGCGCGCCTCGGCTCCATTTGCTTGCAGAAAACAAATCAAGTGACTTCTTAGGATCTCGCGGACTACCTCTCTCGCCTGGCCTGGGTCAGCCGCCGGCAAATCAAACCCGGGGCTTGGTTAAGAAACGGAGGGAAATGGAGGAGAGCAGACGGGGGCGGGGGCCGAGCGGGAGAAGCGTCTCCAACCGAAGCCACGTCTGGGTTAGAGTTGCGCCAAGCAAGCCCCTTCCTGAAAACGCGGCTGGTTGGAGAATGAGATGTAGCTCCCAGTTTGCGTCTTCTTGTGAGCTCAGGTGGTATTTTGAGGATCGGAGGGATCTATTGGCAGCCGGAGGAGCGGGATCTGATGGCACCTCGGAGGGGAAAACTTTGTCCAGAGTTGAAACGCCCACGAGAAAATGGTGGATCGGGGCGCGCACAAGTTAAGGAGGCCCACCGCAGAGATGGTTTCTTCTTCTTTTCCTCTTTGAACCTAAAACTCCCTCTGGTTCCCCCCCCCCCCCGGCAAAAGTC